>OY744477.1:165241810-165291810 GCA_963556175.1 Tipula confusa | reverse complement strand
TATATATTTATATATTTATATATTTATATATTTATATATTTATATATTTATATATTTATATATTTATATATTTATATATTTATATATTTATATATTTATATTTATATATTTATATATTTATATATTTATATATTTATATATTTATATATTTATATATTTATATATTTATATATTTATATATTTATATATTTATATATTTATATATTTATATATTTATATATTTATATATTTATATATTTATATATTTATATATTTATATATTTATATATTTATATATTTATATATTTATATATTTATATATTTATATATTTATATATTTATATATTTATATATTTATATATTTATATATTTATATATTTATATATTTATATATTTATATATTTATATATTTATATATTTATATATTTATATATTTATATATTTATATATTTATATATTTATATATTTATATATTTATATATTTATATATTTATATATTTATATATTTATATATTTATATATTTATATATTTATATATTTATATATTTATATATTTATATATTTATATATTTATATATTTATATATTTATATATTTATATATTTATATATTTATATATTTATATATTTATATATTTATATATTTATATATTTATATATTTATATATTTATATATTTATATATTTATATATTTATATATTTATATATTTATATATTTATATATTTATATATTTATATATTTATATATTTATATATTTATATATTTATATATTTATATATTTATATATTTATATATTTATATATTTATATATTTATATATTTATATATTTATATATTTATATATTTATATATTTATATATTTATATATTTATATATTTATATATTTATATATTTATATATTTATATATTTATATATTTATATATTTATATATTTATATATTTATATATTTATATATTTATATATTTATATATTTATATATTTATATATTTATATATTTATATATTTATATATTTATATATTTATATATTTATATATTTATATATTTATATATTTATATATTTATATATTTATATATTTATATATTTATATATTTATATATTTATATATTTATATATTTATATATTTATATATTTATATATTTATATATTTATATATTTATATATTTATATATTTATATATTTATATATTTATATATTTATATATTTATATATTTATATATTTATATATTTATATATTTATATATTTATATATTTATATATTTATATATTTATATATTTATATATTTATATATTTATATATTTATATATTTATATATTTATATATTTATATATTTATATATTTATATATTTATATATTTATATATTTATATATTTATATATTTATATATTTATATATTTATATATTTATATATTTATATATTTATATATTTATATATTTATATATTTATATATTTATATATTTATATATTTATATATTTATATATTTATATATTTATATATTTATATATTTATATATTTATATATTTATATATTTATATATTTATATATTTATATATTTATATATTTATATATTTATATATTTATATATTTATATATTTATATATTTATATATTTATATATTTATATATTTATATATTTATATATTTATATATTTATATATTTATATATTTATATATTTATATATTTATATATTTATATATTTATATATTTATATATTTATATATTTATATATTTATATATTTATATATTTATATATTTATATATTTATATATTTATATATTTATATATTTATATATTTATATATTTATATATTTATATATTTATATATTTATATATTTATATATTTATATATTTATATATTTATATATTTATATATTTATATATTTATATATTTATATATTTATATATTTATATATTTATATATTTATATATTTATATATTTATATATTTATATATTTATATATTTATATATTTATATATTTATATATTTATATATTTATATATTTATATATTTATATATTTATATATTTATATATTTATATATTTATATATTTATATATTTATATATTTATATATTTATATATTTATATATTTATATATTTATATATTTATATATTTATATATTTATATATTTATATATTTATATATTTATATATTTATATATTTATATATTTATATATTTATATATTTATATATTTATATATTTATATATTTATATATTTATATATTTATATATTTATATATTTATATATTTATATATTTATATATTTATATATTTATATATTTATATATTTATATATTTATATATTTATATATTTATATATTTATATATTTATATATTTATATATTTATATATTTATATATTTATATATTTATATATTTATATATTTATATATTTATATATTTATATATTTATATATTTATATATTTATATATTTATATATTTATATATTTATATATTTATATATTTATATATTTATATATTTATATATTTATATATTTATATATTTATATATTTATATATTTATATATTTATATATTTATATATTTATATATTTATATATTTATATATTTATATATTTATATATTTATATATTTATATATTTATATATTTATATATTTATATATTTATATATTTATATATTTATATATTTATATATTTATATATTTATATATTTATATATTTATATATTTATATATTTATATATTTATATATTTATATATTTATATATTTATATATTTATATATTTATATATTTATATATTTATATATTTATATATTTATATATTTATATATTTATATATTTATATATTTATATATTTATATATTTATATATTTATATATTTATATATTTATATATTTATATATTTATATATTTATATATTTATATATTTATATATTTATATATTTATATATTTATATATTTATATATTTATATATTTATATATTTATATATTTATATATTTATATATTTATATATTTATATATTTATATATTTATATATTTATATATTTATATATTTATATATTTATATATTTATATATTTATATATTTATATATTTATATATTTATATATTTATATATTTATATATTTATATATTTATATATTTATATATTTATATATTTATATATTTATATATTTATAAATGTTGTTTTTCTTTTAAAGCAACATGCAAATTTGAAATATTTATTTGTGTAGTAGAAATCCTATTGCAACATGCGAATTTGATACATTATTTATTAACATTCGATACATTAATTTGTATTGAGAATAAACTCTCTGGTATGTATTTTTTACGCACGTGTTATCAGAGGTAAAATTTTAAATTTTCCTGGGATGAAAGTCTCGGATAACTTGAAGGCGGTGGTGGATGAGAAAATAATTACCCAAAAAAAATCGGAATCGAAACTATTGGTCAGCAAGGGTCTATAAAATCGAATTTTGTTTTAAATTACGATTTAATTTAATTCCACTGTGTTTTGCCTGTTTTACAACGTTCTAAAACAGCAAAATTTTACTGGCCACTCATTGCACTCACTTTGATTTTTATTTTATTTGGATGACACTAATTCTAAACACAGTTTACTATTCAATTGTTACAGATTGTAATGCTAAAAATTCCCGTTTTTGGTAATTTTTGGTTTGGTTGTTGGCATTTGTAACGGGTTAAATTATAAAAATAATTTTTTTGCGTTGTAATTTGGCTTAGTCTAGTTGAAAATTTTGTGCAGTGATTTTGTAACTCGTTTTGTGAATATAAAAAATGTTGTGTATAATCAGTGTTTAATGTAGATAAAGTTATAGTAAGTGTTTAGTTTTATCAAATGTGTTTAGTTGTATCAAATGTGAACTATAATATGTCGCATTGATGGTGAACTAATTTGTCGAATGATGGTGTAAGATTTCACCACATAAAATCAAATCTCACTACGAAAATGAAACACAGGTACGTTTGATTTTTTTATGTATACTTAGAGTATTTAGATGGATGTATGCGTGTCTATATCAGTGATTGATCGAAAATGGATAGATGTGGTCAAAAATTGGTTCATTAATGTGGTTAATGCGTAATACATACTTTTTCAAATACTGGCAGTCAAAGTTTCGGAATGAAATATATCATTGCTTTTTTTTTGGCAATATAATGAAGCCATATTTTCCATGGTTGTCGAGACAAAGTACTAGTAGTTAAATGGATTTGAGTTAAATGGATTTGGCTTACAAATCAAAATTAATAGAGAATCAATTTGTTTTGGTTGGAAAATTCTAAATACTAACGTTTTATTGCGCTTTATTTTTGATAGGTGTGTGTAAATCAGGTTTGTGCTTTGTTCACATTTCGAAATTAGTTGTGGGATTCAAATAACTCGTCAAATAAATATGTTATTTTTTTTAGATATACTGTGGTGGATGGTGTCTTGTTAGGTCGTCTACACACTTAATCAACTATATAGTCGCGTGATTCACGACCACGTGCATAATCAGATATACTAATTGTTAAAAAAAATTAAAACTTCAAATTATATTATAATGACTGTTTTAGTGATTAGTACAGGTACAACCAACACAAAGATGGACTAAATCATTTTTACTAACAGAATGCAACATCTGTGTGGTACAGTTTAAATTTAGAAAAATAAAAATATTAGACGAAGGAAAATTGGGATGATAAGGTAGAAATAGATAAGGGATCTTAGATAATTTTAATTAACTCTTTTGGATGGATATATTTAAAAATACCAATCCTCAAACCCCAAATAAAATCAATTAGATCCATGATTCAACTTTATAAGCTGGATATAAGCTGGATCTGGATTTTTCCCTCCGATGGTAAAAATGAAAAAGAAAATCATTAAAAAACTACAAAAATATTTAAAATATTTAACCATCTTTTCCATCCAAACTCGAAGGTAAAACTACTTAAATTCTAAAAAAACCGTCAAAATTTCAACCACTTCCTTGTGATTGTTCGGAGTACGAGTTGGGACCTATTGTACATATAAAACAATTCTATTTTATATTTTTAGAAAATTTTATAATTTTTAATTTTATGACAATTTTTTATTTTATTATTTATTAATTATTAAATTTTATATCTTCAAACTCGTTGATGGAGCTGTGAGTCCGAAGAAAGAAGAAAGTTTTAATCACCGGAAATACTTATTCTAAATTAAAATTAAATGGCAATCTTGAGTTGCACGATCGACCAATTATCGATGTCTTGTTTTGGTTATTTTTTATTCGTATATAGATGTCGTGGCATAATTTATAATATCATTATATTATAATAGTAAAAATGCGCTAAATAAACTCGAGCGTTTAAATCTAAAAAAATCATTTAATATGTCACTACGATGACCCGGTATGGGCCTTCATACGGAGGCGTAAGACCTACTCAAATTGAATCACGATGCACTAGTACAGTGCAGTGTGTCGATATTCTTGTTGGTTTCGGTTGTATATTGGGCATTGCCTTTTTTATCTTATCTAGAATTGCCTTTTTTATCTTATCTTGTAAATCGATCGGCAATTGTTAATATGTAATAGTTAACATTGGACGGTGGAAGTGGTCCAACCAAATCTTTGTGTATATGATGAAAACGTTCTAATACCAATGGAAATTTTCCAATTTCTAGTCGGGTATGTCTATTTATTTTTGATTTCTGACATCCCATACATTGCTTTGTCCATAAAGCTATATCTGTACACATTCGAGGCCAGAAATATTTGGTCGAAAGTGATTTTTTTGAAGCTCTAATTCCTGGATGCAATAATCACATAATTTGACGTTCATTACGATCATTGATATATTACAGAAACGAGACAGCGCATCTGCAATTTTTTTAAATAATATGCCAAAGGCTCACGTTTACCATTCACTATTTGTTTCAGTACGCCACCGATCGCAATATTGGATGCGTCAGTGGTTAGTGTAATTTATGCATCTCCATAGGGGAATGCTAATACCGTTGCATCGTGCACATAGTGCATGTTTGACTTTTTCAAATGACTCGGCTTTGACACACTTTTGACCATGTAAATTCTGCTTTCTTTGAAAATTTTTCTTGATTGCATAAATGGTCGTAAATTGGACCTAAATGTTCAGCTAACCGTTTTATAAATCTATTGTAATAATTTACCAGACCGATAAATCGTTTTGATTGACGTTGGTTGGGGAAAAGCAATGCGACTATTTGATGGGTTCACACCATATTTACTAATTTCATGACTCAAAAAATTAAATTGTTCAACACCTTAGGCATTTACTTGGTTTCACTACTATTCATGTTCTTGATGATTTTTACTTGCAATTAAGATACCATCAATATATACGTAGGCAAATTCTAGTCCACGACATACTCATCCATGAACCTTTGGAATGTCTGGGTTACGTTACCTAAGCAATACGGCATTCTAGTGAACTCGAACATACCGAAAGGTGTGTTAATAGCTGTTTTATGTATGTCTTCTTCAGCTACTAGTGAAATGCTCTCACCAAATTGATACGTGAAAAATGGTGCAATCCTTTAAATTATTCGAAAAATCATGGATATGTGGCAATGGATACCGAACTGGGTCTGTAACTAAATTCAAACGTCTATAGTCGATTGACATCCCCAATCATCACAATTTTGTTAAGAACCAAGTGTAGTGGTGAACATGCTGATGATTTAGATTGTCTAGTGTTTTTGCAGTTTATTACAAGGCGAATATATATATATATATATATATATATATATATATATATATATATTTATATATATATATATATATATATATATATATATATATATATATATATATATATATATATATATATATATATATATATATATTGCGCTAATGTTCGTCGCTGTTACATCAGTCCTTATACGTTTCTCTAATTTTTGTTTCCACCACTACTACCACCAGGTCTTCTTGTACGTTTAAATTCGCATCTGCCACCTTTACAATTTCGAGCATCTTTACCAAATTTATAATGGACCGAGGAATAAAACAAGCTGCCTTTCGTTAAGTAATAATCATTACGATCACGATTGCTGGAATTTGACCTTGATCGTGGTTTTGTTCTATGTTGAAAATTTCTATTATGATTTCTTCTATATTGCTGATTACGGTTATAATTGCTATGGCCAAATCTATTCATGTCATTTTGATATACTGCAATTGATTTTTTTAGCTCTTCAATTGTATTTACTATTGTATTTGAACCATAGGCCTGGATTTTTGACATATCGAAATGGTAACGAGTTCTATTGGCTATATATATCTTTGTCCATTCTGGGGCCGGTTTATTAATATTCCTTACGTCAATGTCATCTACATCCGAGACATTAATTTTGTCGGTAACATCAAGACGCATAACATTTTCCATATGTATTTTGCTGTATTAAAATATTTAAATTAGTGAAATGCAATAATTCTTTCCCAATTTTTTTCTTTTGACTATTTTCAAAATGTTCATTAACAATTAAATGTGCCACACAAAGTCTCAATAAAACTAAATTATCAATTTTCCTACAAATTATTGAGTTATGCAAATAATTCAAGTATTGGACTAAATATATCCATTCTATTGACTGCATAAAACTTTACATTAAGCTGTGCAAAGCTAAAGTCTGAGACTACCACAACTATTACAGGCCACACGCTTAATTGAATTGTAAATTCGAATCTTTAAGATCGAAGCCAATTTTCTAAGGTTTTCGGCATTGTGACTAGTCATTATAATATCCGTTAAAGGAAATCGTTTTCATTCACATTTACAGTGGCTGTAATGGCAAAATATTGAATGATTTTCTGTGAATTTAATGGATCTCTGGCTAGTCCACCTGTACCATCGAAATACGCAATAAGATCGGTGCAGTCATTATTTAAAAATGTTAACATTTTTATTTGCGTCTTACGAAATGTTGCATTTCGTTATTTTTGATTTTTAGCATTTCACAACGCGCTTTTTAAATTGAAGTCAATGACTTAACTGTTGTTGTTTTAACTTTTTCAACATCTCACCACTTTCCGTTATTACAAGGTCCTTATAAATTTGCGAAACAGTTTTTTCAGAGCACACAACTTTCATGACATATCGAGGAACTTGGACTAGCATAAATTTTAAAATTGCCGCAGTAATATCAGTATTTGATAATTTACATTTTTTAGAACAATCAGGGTGATCACAGTAAGTCCGAATATTCACAGTATTAACTATCCATTTTTTGTGCGATAGTCGGTTGATTGAATATTCACATCGCAGTTAGTTTTTCAGTTATTTCTAATGATCAAACCGGCCAAAGAATAGACCGAGATATAACCAATAGGACTCCTTACCATGTCGATATGTCAAAAATCCAGGCCTACTGTAATCTTGACCAGTAGAATTATTTCTTCTGTTTTTCTTATAGTGCAACTTGAAAATTCCATATTTTTATGTAGCAGAAATTGTAACGGACAAATCGGCCGCAAAATACAAAATTTGTGTAGTATTGAGAAAAAAGTTTGGGATGTATTTTTTACGCGCATGTTGTCAGAGGTAACATTTTAAATTTTCCTGGAATGAAAGTCTCGGATAACTTGAATGCGGTGGTGGACAGAAAATAATTACCCAAAAAAAAAATCGGGATCAAAACCATTGGCCAACATTGGCCTATAAAATCGAATTTTGTTTTAAATTACGATTTAATTTAATTCCACTGTGTTTTGCCTGTTTTACAACGTTCTAAAACAGCAAAATTTTACTGGCCACTCATTGCACTCACTTTGATTTTTGTTTATTTGGACGACACTAATTCTAAACACACTTTACTATTCAATTGTTACAGATTGTAATGCTAAAAATTCCCGTTTTTGGTCATTTTTGGTTTGGTTGTTGGCATTTGTAACGGGTTAAATTATAAAAATAATTTTTTTGCGTTGCAATTTGGCTTAGTCTAGTTGAAAATTTTGTGCAGTGATTTTGTAACTCGTTTTGTGAATATAAAAAATGTTGTGTATAATCAGTGTTTAATGTAGATAAAGTAATAGTTTGTGTTTAGTTTTATGTGTATCAAATGTGAACTATAATATGTCGACATTTGACATGTCACATATCATGACTAATATATAATGTAAACTAATTTGTCGATTGACGGTGTAGCATTTCACCGCATAAAATAAAATGTCGCCATCGAGAATGAAACACCTAAGGTACGTTTTATTTTTTTATGTATAGTTATAGTATTTCATAGATGTATGCGTGTCTATATCAGTGATCGATCGAAAATAGATAGATGTGGCCAAAAATTAATTCATTAATGTGATAATGCGTAATACATACTTTTTCAAAAACTGGCATACAAAGTTTCAGAATGTAACAGATATCAATATTTTTTTGGCAATATAATGAAGCCATATTTTTTCTGGTAGTCGGGACAAAATAGTTAGTTTATATACCATAAATTAAATGGCATTTAATACAGAATCAATTTGTTTTGGTTGGAAAGTTCCAAATACTTACTTTTTATTGCGCTTTATTTTTGATTGGTGTGTGTAAATCAGGTTTTTGCTTTGTTAACATTTCAAAATTCAAATCAGTTGTGGGATTCAAATAACTCGTCTGTAATTTTATCGTGGAAAAATTTAGTCGAAAATTTTCGAAAATTTTGTGTTTTTTTAGATATACTGTGGTGGATGGTGCCTTGTGAGGTCGTCTACACCATTTAATCAATAACTACAATCGCGTGGTTCAAAATTCCTTACTTTGTAAAATTTAATACTGTGCCAGCTCTTTGCTATTAATAGCTAATATTGATTAATACTTGACAGCCCAATTTTGATTATTAATTAGATGCTTCGTTAAAGCAGGATCTAAGTCGATTTGTGGAGACAGTCGACTTGACCATGATTTAAATAGAAACGTAACATTTTTGTAACTGTCCGTGATTACCGGTAATGTCCCTTCGTAAGATTATAGTGATTTTCAAACTGCGCTTGTTCAAATTTAAACGATTGTTCCCAACGATTGTTTAAAAATTGTTCCTTCGAAAGTCGTGAAACTAATGAGGGTTTAGTGTCTTTAACTGGTAATCGAATATTTTCTCCGTAAACGAGTTCAGCCGATATGCTTTGGAAGTCATCCCGAAATGAGACTGTGGTACCAACGCTATATTTTATCGTTGCAAGCTGGGTTTTAAGCTGTGGTCGTTTGCGATAAAATCCAATCTAAGTGCTTGATGAGACGATGAGACACCAGCTCGGCTGATTCATGTGTTGATAAACTTATCAGCTAAATTCAATAGCCGCGTATAACGTGCTTTGTCTAAAATCATTTCTTGGTTCATTGCTGGCCATACGCACTTTTTTCTGATTTGGTTCACTGAACTTCGAATACCGGGAGTACAGAAGTTGTGGTATATGCTTAATAATTTAAATTTAATTAAATTTAATTAAATTATTAAAACATCACATAAAATTTCTTTGTCGATTCCAAAAACTAGGATTTTTTCGAAATTTAAAGAATAGTTATCGATAGCGCTTCCAATTTCGAAATTAATTCCCTTCCTTCAACGAAATGTTTTAAATGCTTAATGGCCGAATAAGTAGATAATAGTGCACTGTCGTATATGTAATGAATCGAGTTTTGGTTTCCTTTAACTTTGCCGATGAGGAGAAAAGTGGTTTCCTACCTTTTTGTGTATGTTGATAGAGTATACCTCCTATAATACTGTACTCGCACATTTCGAACGCCTCGATTGATTTGTTAGTACAATGTATCAAAGACCGTCTTTCTTCAACCTTTTATAAACTCTTAAAATATCACTTGATCGTTTGCTGCCTTTGTTTTAATTAATCGGTAATAATTAATCATCACCAAAAATTGAACCAGGCCATCTGTTGTAGCTGGCTGTGAAAATTCTAGGCCTGCGTCGATAAGGCATTGGGAGACCATAATTACATTTTTGGGATGTCTTTTATACAGTCGTCGAGTCGGTTGTGTGAAGTATTGTTTAAAGCCCGGTAGTCACCGCATAATCTCCGGTTACCGTCTTTCTTTTTCGTTGTATGGAGTTAACTCGTCATATTGCTTAAATCGCTGGCATATTCCTTGCGCTGACCAGATTTAGGCAAAGTTGACCGTATGTCTCGAAATAGTCAACGATTGCTTTTGTGCTTTGTTGTTGATGATTGCGAAAGTAAAACGCAAAGAGAACTGTAGTTGCTTGAATTCGATGGGTAAGCCGTTAGAAATCATTGGAATGCGTGAAATCAGTAAATAGTTTACTTAGAATTTGCCGCTAATGATTGTGGACCTCGATCAAATTTGATGTTAGTTTTTGATGGTCAATCTAGTCCATTGCGCAGCTGAGTTTAGTTGAGTTCTTGACTGCTTGTTCCTCATCCATCACTGTTTCAATTGATTTGTATTTGATATAATTTTATCGTTTCCAATGACTAACAGTTATTTGGAAAATGTTTAAGCAGAGGCTTATTTTAGAAAATACGTTAAAAAAATAAGTATACGATTTTTCTATAAATAAATTGCTTTGAGGCATGAATTCATCAGCGGGTGTTGATAACGGGCACAGTTTGTCGAAAACTATGATTTTGCAAGTGTTAAGGATTGTAGCAATTTTGGTATTTTTGCTGATGTGACTTGTTATAGATTCGATCTGGTCCAAATTAAATGATAGTTTGAATGCTGAAAATGTTATTCGCCCATTTTCGAGTAAAGTGTTGATGGCAATTCCAGATGATGCTTTTGTTAGTGCTATTCCATTCAGCATTCGAACCAACACCAGTATTTAATTGATTATACATTTTTTGCCTATGTCGCCTACCGTTATTTTCAGTGACCCCACATCGGAAATTGCGTGACTCATCGCCTTTATTTGCTAACTTTACTGAATTGCAGTATTCGACATTAATGTGGGCATCAAATATTTCTAAAAGCAGAAATGCACAGTGGATGTGTAATATGTATCTTCCAAAGATACATATTACACATGATGGTTTCCTTCGCCTATACATAGTATATATACATCATCTGACATCTCCAGTTAAGTGTCATTGATCAGATCACGTGGATATCGCTTTGTACAAATGCCATCCTTCATGCATAGTGAATTTGTATTCATGTTCCGCATGTTTGATTATTTCAAAAAGAATGGAGTCTTCTTCTCGATTGAAAAACTCAGCAGAAATCACCCTATATCAATTCGTGTTGGTACTATTTTTTGCTTCAACCAAATCAACATACGAGCATGGGTAAGGTTTCTTTTTTTGCTATTCAATTGGATACATCCAGCAATACGGTTTCTCCAAAAATATGGTTCTTATAGTGATAACATCCAAGGATCTAATTAGCTTTTGCTTGAATACGAGAACGAGAAGATCTTGGTCTATGAGTGTTGGCCGGTAATAGTAAATCTATGATTTCACTCCACGTTGGATTGCATGTGAAGATCATGAATAGATCTAGACGTGACTTTCGAACATATGCCATGGCATCTTGTGAGTATTCGTGCATGTACAATGAACTGCCAGTATATACGTTGCTGGCAAGATTACCATTTGTCCAATGTTAGCAGCGTTAATAATTTAATAATTTAATAATTTAATAATTTAATAATTTAATAATTTAATAATTTAATAATTTAATAATTTAATAATTTAATAATTTAATAATTTAATAATTTAATAATTTAATAATTTAATAATTTAATAATTTAATAATTTAATAATTTAATAATTTAATAATTTAATAATTTAATAATTTAATAATTTAATAATTTAATAATTTAATAATTTAATAATTTAATAATTTAATAATTTAATAATTTAATAATTTAATAATTTAATAATTTAATAATTTAATAATTTAATAATTTAATAATTTAATAATTTAATAATTTAATAATTTAATAATTTAATAATTTAATAATTTAATAATTTAATAATTTAATAATTTAATAATTTAATAATTTAATAATTTAATAATTTAATAATTTAATAATTTAATAATTTAATAATTTAATAATTTAATAATTTAATAATTTAATAATTTAATAATTTAATAATTTAATAATTTAATAATTTAATAATTTAATAATTTAATAATTTAATAATTTAATAATTTAATAATTTAATAATTTAATAATTTAATAATTTAATAATTTAATAATTTAATAATTTAATAATTTAATAATTTAATAATTTAATAATTTAATAATTTAATAATTTAATAATTTAATAATTTAATAATTTAATAATTTAATAATTTAATAATTTAATAATTTAATAATTTAATAATTTAATAATTTAATAATTTAATAATTTAATAATTTAATAATTTAATAATTTAATAATTTAATAATTTAATAATTTAATAATTTAATAATTTAATAATTTAATAATTTAATAATTTAATAATTTAATAATTTAATAATTTAATAATTTAATAATTTAATAATTTAATAATTTAATAATTTAATAATTTAATAATTTAATAATTTAATAATTTAATAATTTAATAATTTAATAATTTAATAATTTAATAATTTAATAATTTAATAATTTAATAATTTAATAATTTAATAATTTAATAATTTAATAATTTAATAATTTAATAATTTAATAATTTAATAATTTAATAATTTAATAATTTAATAATTTAATAATTTAATAATTTAATAATTTAATAATTTAATAATTTAATAATTTAATAATTTAATAATTTAATAATTTAATAATTTAATAATTTAATAATTTAATAATTTAATAATTTAATAATTTAATAATAATAATAACCTCTTCTTTTTGGGAAGCTATATTTATGAACTTAGTTTTGAGATATTTTAGTTATCACTATGTTTATTTTATTATTAATGTCGAAGTGTTCGAGATGAATACAATATGCCCAAAGGCTTATTTTGTAAGTAGCTTTTTTAATAAAATTCCAAGCTGTTACTATGATATCTTTCTTTACATCCGGCTCAAAATTTAGCAATTTTGAAATTCAAACAGAAATGCTCAAATTCTATAAACCTTGGGCGATCAGCTCCTATTCATTTGAAGATATCTAAGAAATTTTGAAAAACGAGGTCAATCCTGAAAGATAATCAAAAAATAAATTCCAGTACGTTTCCGATAAATTTTGACAAGCCTACGAAGGTGAAATTTTTGTGATAACACATGCCTTCTTATTTACAAATTTTCCATCATAAAATATTTCTTGGAAAGATAACTTTAATTTGCGCAGTTTAATGTTATTTACATAGTAAATTCCTAAACGTGTGTGGGAATATGCAACAACAATTGGTAAAATTTAAATCTTGTGACACATTTTTTTTTTGGTTGATTAAGTCAAAAATAAATAACATTTTGCTATCACTATCAAGATTATCGGTTCTTGAGCTCAAAGTGTTTTTAAGTATGAATAAATCATACCAACATTATATATATATATATATATATATATATATATATATATATATATATATATATTTATATATATATATATATATATATATATATATATATATATATATATATATATATATATATATATATATATATATATATATAAACAAGTTTGCTATACTTTCATATGTTTATTGTTTATATAATTAGCATAAGTGTAATTATATTCTGTCTATATAATTAAAATAATGGTCGTTTATTAATTATTAACCTTTGGTTGATTAATTATTCTTGTTTTCAATAGTGATTCTAGAAAATGAAAGTGGTTCAGAATATTTGAAACAAAAGCAATGATTTTGAAATGTAATAAACAATTTCAAGAGTAACGAGTTTAGTTCATAAATCAGTTCTATTTATTTGAGTTAGGCTTATATTAGTCGATATTTACCATATATTTTCACCTTCCAAGTCAAACAAAAATTTAACAAAAGTTGTTAAACACTTTGTGATGATGACGATTTACCAAAACTTAATATTATCATAAGAAAATGAAATGTGATCTGATAACATTATACCGCAATTCACTATAATAAATCACTGTAGACTCATTTTGTCACGATTATAAATTTTAGTTAGGTTTTATGTAGAGAAATGTCATATTATTTATATGCTATTTACATTTAAACATAACCAAGTAGCAAAGGAAATTCAACATAATCACGTGGTGATCCAACACAACCATTACCCAGTGCTTCGCTCTATTTAAATACAAGTTCTATGAGCACTTTAAGATGTCATGTGGTTATATATTTAATTTTATAGGCTTAATAATTTAAAGGTTCAACAATTTTTAGTTAATTATTGGCATGCTGAATAATATCGGGCCGAAACGTTGCTTACACAAAACTAAACTTTCAACTTAAGAGCAAAGTCCTGGAATTTAATGTTGTGGCCATCGAATTGATCGATTGGTTGAAGTGCCCACAAAATTTCGGAACTTTTATAATATTGTGTCAGTCCACTATAGTTAAAGAATCAAAATAGCAAGATCAATTGAACATTTCTTAAGTCCGTGAATCTAATTTAATGAAATATTTCCATAACATTTGGTTTTACACCAAGCAATTGGCGGTGTGGTCAAAGCTATTTGGATTGAGTATACAACAGATTCACATCCCAATAGAAGATGATATGGAGTAATCCGCATGTGATATTTTTTAAAACTTGGTTTTGATCACTTATGCCGATAAATCAACTCCCTGTTTCAGTGTATATAGGACGACCAATCAGAAATAGCCATGAAACTAACGCATCCTACTCTTCAGTGGACGAGACACAAAAAGGCCGGGAATTTCGATTTCAGCTAATAATGTTGATATTTCTTGTAACGCAAGCTGATTTTCCTATGTGGACTAAAACTTATTTAACTGCAGTTTTCCACAGGCGACCAAAATGGATTGACCTTGGCGGCTGCTTGGTGGCAGTTCGCAAATAATTAGTGAAATAGTTCACCTATCACACCTATTAAATATACATCAAATTTTAGGATTTTTCTGAATTAATATAGTTATTTTTATGGCCGTCTATACATTCACTAAAGTAGTTGGAATGCTGTACCTATTTTAGTAGGAGTAATACTCGTCGACTTCCGTATACGAAATCAGCTGTCTATAGGTTGTATATATAGTACGTAATTTTCCTCACTCGACATACATAAATAGACATGGAATTCACAGGATGGCAGAATTTAAGATCAGATAGGACATGTCAACAAAAAATTACATCCAACAAATTGAGTGATACTGAAACAAATAACATCTTGAATTAAACGCTTCAACTCAATCTCCATCGTAATAAATTTCTATCAATGTAAACCAACGATGGAACATAACTGTCAAAGACTACAACAAGACTGCGTCGTTAGTTTAAGTTACAAACAAAATACGACAGAGAATAATAAAAGCAATGATCAAAGAAAATACGCACAGGTCATTCTCAAAGCTACTGAGAAGGGAGCAACAAACAAAAAAAATGAAGCACACCAGTGAGTAAGAACGCTCCTCGCAAAATTACCAAAATACGTCCTATTATGAATGCTTGTTTTCAAATTTTAACAAATAATGAAGCACTGTTAAAGAGAATGAACTTTAACCAACTTCGCACCACAAGATAAACATAAAATGTGGAATAATACTTTGTCCTGCCACGCAACACCATATGAATGATCAACTCGTATGTTAACTCAGTACTTAATGTATGATTGCTAAAACTTTGAAATATTTAAAAAAATATAAAGAAACTTCCGGAGTTCGTAAATTACTGCTTTCGGCAAATATTGAAGTTCTGCTAGTCGAATACCATAACTTAGATCGAACTGTAGACACGAAGCCGTAAAACATTTTGTCCGAAATAAGGAAACCAAAAACAGGGATGGATTGGCCGTACACTAAAGAAATCTTCATGTGATATAACAAGCATATCATTGGACTTTATACTAAAAAAATCATTGGACTTTATAAAATTTATATAAAAATACAATACAATTAAATTTTTTGACAGTACAAATTAACAGATGATATCACCATTTCCATAAATGCATGATAAACTTTTGATCTTGAACAACTGTGTGGTATGCATTTGACTTACAATAATTTAATGGGGATCATTCGGGTTTCATAAATCTCAGATAGGTGTTTCTAACCTTATCATACATTTGACGCTAATTATCTGGTCCATGCATTGATAAGTTTTTAACATTAAAAATATTTTACGACACCAAACTTATGAAAGAGCCACGAAAATGCGTTACGTTAGCAAAATAAACTACTTACATAATCCTTTTTGTTTTTTGTTTATTTTTGTATCGACAGTAATTGTTATGTGAGCAGGCTTTGATTTGCCTGTTTGTATTCTAATTACACTGAAGTTTTCGTTTGTCGTTGTTTTTCTTGCTCTTTTTATACCTTTTGTTGTCGCCTTCATATATATGTATAGCACAAATTAAATAAATTAAATAAATCGGGCGAATAATTAAAATTAATAAAGTAAATATATTAAGTGAATAAATTAAATAAATTAATGTCGATTTCGATTGAAGAATAAAACTTGCACTGAGTGCAAAAAGGGTACTCGATTTACCCTGATTATGTTCGATTGATGAAAAAAAAACTGCTCTGACAGCTAATTTGACAGCTCTAGTGCAAGTTTTGCTACTCGAGGTTTTTTAATCGAGTAACCCCTACTTTACACACACCAACAAATATTCTGTTTATTTGTCAACAATTTATTTGTCAATGACGGGTAATTTGTTTAGCGGAAAATTTGAAACATAATTTAATTTGAAATAAAAAACTCATAAATTTGAAATGTAATCTTGCATTATGGTTTGTGTGTAATTTTATTCAATTGTGTTTAAAGTTTCTGTTAATTATTCTGTTAATTTTTTGTAAACTATTGTTAATTTCTTATTAGATAAGAAGACTTTGACTTTGATAGTCAATAGATTTTGGCAAAATACAAATTTTGACAGAACACATAAACACATGCATAAAGCTGTCAGAGTAATTTTCTTGTTCGTTTGATTATAAAAATCAGTGTACTCGACCAGAGTGGGGTAAAAAATCAATTGAAATCGACATAAGTTGATTATTCGATGCCATCTGTTACACCAGCAGAACGTCAGGCTGCTTATTGAAAGCGAAAACATAAGCAAGCGGCTGTATTAAAATTGGAGTCTAATTCCGTGTGTTGACGAGGCACTTTATTCCCGTTTTTTTTTTCGTTTTCTATACAAACTCGTTTTTGTTTTACGATAATTTTGGAATTTTTTTTTGCACCAAAATTTTGTTTCCTGGGATTTTTCGCACTCACCCAAACAAAAATAAATAAATAAAATTATCAAGTAAACATTTGTCATATTTTGTTTTTCTTGTCAGCTTTAATTTTAAAATATTTTGTACATAAGAAAAAAATCCGGTATTTTATTGACTCTTCTAACCGATGGGGAAATTTGTTGCTGAAGAATCTGGAATAAAATGCCTCGTGTAAACACACTCAATGGAATTTCGAGTATTCAAAGCGGTTTACTGATAATTATTTCGGTTACTTGTGTAATTAGAAGAGATTTCCTTTGCAATGTTTACTAGTATGTTTTATGTAGTTCATGCAAAACTTCGGTCGGTAATAATAAAATTCCATTGATGTCTGCTTCTAATAAGATTTAAATATCCCCATCGCATTTACCCGACTTAGATGTCATTGTCTTGAGGTTAGTTTCGTGTGAACCCCGATTACACTAGATTCGTAAGTCAAAATACCGTAAAAAATTAATCGTAATGAAAAAACGAATTGCTGAGTGGCGAAAAGTATAAACAAATCGTCTATTGGATTTAAAGAAATTTAAGCTTCTCAATAATAACTTGGAGATAGATTTTTTATCATTAATATTTGTGCAACCTTGAAACACGTAAGCAAGCATTAAATAAATAACTTAACATCTTTAATATTCCCGGTAACTTTTTGGGATTCAAGTTTATATTCATTTCAAGTGCTACTTCTAGAAGGGTGACACTTCGGATATTTGAAGGAGATCTATTTATTAATTTAGCCTTTATAGGATTAGCTTTAAATTGTATATTGTGTGCTTGTTTAGTTCTTTAATCAATCGGTTAACTTATCCGGTGGAGTTCTCGTTTGTCAACAATATTTCTGCTTCTAACCCATATCCGCCTTTTTCTACGTGTTTGTCAGATTGCTAGAGGGTAGTTGATTTTGGTTCAAATTTCTCCTAATCTTGATGTATAGCATGTTAAGCTGCCTTACTAGAGTTATTTTTCAGCATGCAGTTCAAGTTGTAAGACTAACTTTTAACTGAATTAGGGTTTGCATTTTCTCTCTGCACATAATCCCCAATCAGTAAATTTGTTAGTGAGGTTGTTTCTTTTTCTGTTTAATGACTATAATGACTATAATGACTACTAAACGTAGGAACGTTTTTGTCATTTATTTTTTTATTTTTTTGCGTTTTGTTTGGTGGCTTGGAGTTATCTTTCAGTTTTACCATCATTTTAGTCTGAAATTCGCTGAACATCTTTATTAAATTACAAAGAGTTGGCTGATTGGTCACAGGTGTTTGCGTGATTTTTAAATATTGATTGTTGTTTGAGGTCTAGGTTACCTTATCGTAATGTCTTGGTTACCCGGATGGTGTTTTTCTTCTCAGAGTGTACAAGAAGGCATAATATTTTGTGGTTAGTTGCACTGTATTGTTTGATTCTTCTCTGCACATTTAACACATTTAGCTTGCCAATTGCAAAAGTTCGTGTGCCATAACTGTTGACAATTTGTACACTGTGGTATACCTGTTACTTTTTTATGTGGTTTGATATACCTTGCAATAAAACAAACTCGTCGTGTTTTGATCTCTTCACGATCGGTTGGCGATGATAAAACCCGCTCACTTTTCTAATTCGCCGGTCCTGGGTACTGATTTAAAATCAATTAAAATTAGTTAAAATCAAACTCTTTTAGACCGAACCGAAAACATTGCGTGGATTATAGTTTGTGAATCACTGTCATCGGAATAATAATATACGCGTATTTTTCTCATAAAAACGCAATATTATTGTTGTTATTAATACATGTATGTATTGTTTATTACGAACCACACAATTATGAGTTATGACGTACAACATCGTACGATCTTTTTTATACATAACAAATTAATGATAAGATATACGCGCATATAAAACAATTTGTGATTTGCCTTCTTTTTTGAAAAATTCGAAAACAAGATTCACAATATTATAAATCATTTTATGGTTATGGGTGATGCAGAAGTTTACCTTAATCTTCAATATCCTTGCGTATTTGGAGTACTGGTTAAGGTATTTAGATAACGTCTTACTCGGTTTATTTGCACCACTAGTTAAAGATATGTAGCCTTATATATTTCATAAATACGTCATATATTTTGGAATTAAATTTCTTTGAAATTATGTTTTTCAATACCATGATAGACGAATGAGAAAAGGTGTGACCCTATGGTTGAAAATTGAGAGACTTCTGCTGATATTGCTTAGATACAGGATCTGTGCTCATAGAGACGTAAAATTTAATAGAATTGTTCAGCAGTTCATCACTGCTTGAGAACCCGGCACGAAATTCGAATTGTTCGTCTGGAATATAGTGCTCTAGTAAGAGCAGCAGCCTAATAAGAACGACTATTTCCAGTACCTTACTTATTCCGTTCAGTAGTATCTGTTCAATACCGGGTTCGAAACCCAACGGAGGGAAGGTTGAAAAAGAGATTTTTCATCATATGATTTCGATCGGTGATGACGATGAACAGAACTATGACCCCTGTTGGAGTGCGAAATCCATGGGCCGAACCATCGTCCATGTCAGTACAGTGCAGATGGATTCAAAAACAAACCTGTATTCGTGCTTCCTCAATTTGGCTGGTGACGGCGTAAAGTAGGACGTTAAAATTAACCGCGTAAGAGTTGGCCTCGGCCTCAGAAAAGGTTACATAAATTTTATCCTCAATCGGTTTGATATTTGTATTTGAAAGATCAAAATTACTCTGGTTTACTTAATTGTTCATCACCATCGTCATCGTAGCTGTCATCTAAAAGTGTTGTCTCAGTTTCAGCTGAAACATATATTTTGATCAGCAACTTAGGAGTACCAATCTGAATTACGATGGTAGTGCCTCCAGATTTATAACACTTATTGCATCGAAGTTGAAAGTTACATCTTAAACCTATGTAACTGAGATGGATAAGTTTCCGATAGAAGGCCTAAGTGAGGCGTGACGAAACAAAATTTTTGAAGTTGTTGTCGTCGGTCTAATACAAACAGACTATTAACATTAATAGAAATGCATAGAAGTGGTTCTATCATATAAGGAGTTTGGAAGGGAGGCATACAATTGTGTGTAGGCAAACCGTTCTTCAACAGTTTGTTCCAATAAACTCTTTCCAACCTTAAAGTAGACGAGGAAAGTTATTCGGAGAGGGGACTGGTTTATAGCTGTGAGGGTTGCTAGCCACAACATTTGCATATGAAATATACTTTTTGTGGGCCTCGTTAAGGCGAAAAAATACTAGACAAATATTTTTTTTCATCTGATACTGGTATTAGTTTCCTGGGTGATGTTTGCCGCAGTGTACACATTATGTGGGTTGGTGTTAACTGTCGTGATCATTTAATTTCTTTCATTTTATTTGCATCGAACATTTCTTCCTCCCTTTATTAATCTGAGGCCAGAGTAACTTGGGTTCGACCACGTTGTTTTTTCTTGCAGTTGAATCTGAAATGGTTCATGTAAAAACCGTTTAATTATTATTATTATTTTTGTCAGGAAAATGCTCGATTTGTTAGCTTTTAATTTTATTCTTTATCTGGGTACAGTAATGCTTTTCGGTAGTTATAACAGAGATTGACCTACCCATCGTAAATCGTAGCAACGAGGTTCTTTAAACTGTCGTTCCCAATTATATGGTCAAAGGATTTTAAGCTGGCAAGTAAAAGGAATTTTTATTTCCTTTGTGAGCCAAATAGGTCTACTATTGCATGATGGGTAATTTTGACGCTGCTCGTCATAGAATTTGTGATAAATAACCTGTGATTAAAAATGGGGTTTCGTACATATTTATAAACAGGTTTAATGTAGTTCTTATTTGAACCAGTATCAATTAGGGATTTTAATGTTTTCCCGCCCTTCACTATGTGCTCTAAATTTGGTAGTGAAGAGCTCTTAAGCCTAAAAAATTAATATCATTCAATTCTACGGTCTCTGATTGTTCGTCGAGTTGTTCGAGGAAATCCTCTTCCTTGACTAATTCTGGTACGTCTTGAGAGTTTGTGTACTCGAGCAAAGTTTTTCCGAATTTCCGTCATATTCCTTAATATATTCTTGATATTGTTGCCAATCTGGTACGTCGTAAGTTTGCTCGTTATGATGGTATTTATTCGGTCTAGGAAAATGGTTCTGATTTGGTGGATTGAAACAGGGTCTCTTCTTCATAAACTGGGCATTTTGCGGTCGATTAGCATAATTGACTTGTTCCGAATGAATGCTTCCATCTACTTCCATGAGAGCTGGTTTGGGTAACCGTTTAGGGTGCAGGATAATTTATTAAGAATTATTGGTACACGCATCGATAGAACTCAAGTATTGTTTGATTGCCCTGTATCAATGTCATCATTTGGTATTCTAGAGTACCGAAATCTCCTTTTTTCGCGTTAAAGGTTTTGTTGAAGTTAATGCCCGAAAGTGTGCTCTGGTTATTTTTTGGAGTAGTCATTATGATTTGTATTTTTACACTACGAGAAACTGAAATAGTTGTGTGGATTGGATGGATTGAATAAAATTGGGGGAATTGAGTAACGTGATATTTATTATTTGCACATCAAATATATGGAAGTTTCATTTACATAAAAATATACAAATGGGTAGTTCACATTTGGAGTTATATATCCTCGTCCTTTGCTCAAATGGACCGACTTGTTGGTTGGACTGCTATTGATAAGAATCTGCATTGGTTATTCGTGGTTTGATTTATCAAGTCCGTTTTCCCTATTTTGGTTATGATAAAGTACTCCGGTGCTTCTTCTTCCAATACTAATGATTACTTTAGTAACTGTTAATTACACACAATTTTCAAACTTATTTATGGTTAAACGTTATGATGCACAATAATTGTATGATTAAACTTTTGAACACAGTGTCGCTTGCGTTTTGATTATACGCTTCACAGTTTTGGTTATATATATGTATATATATATATATATATATATATATATATATATATATATATATATATATATATATATATATATATATATATATATATATATATATATATATATATACATCGGCCCATTTTAAATATATATCCACTTCCTGCATGAAATAATTTCATTTCAACATACACAACTGCTCTCAAATTTATTTTGACCAAATTGAACTGAAATTTAAAGTTCATTTTAAGTTTAGTGGAATGATGAGAACAAGGTTAATTTTGTGTACACATAAAATTGTGGACATCAATCTTTTTTAAATGTCGAATTTTGGGACATATCATAAATGTAATAAACACGGCACTAATCTAATTGGCGTTAAAAATCAGTCATTGTGTTGGCGCCTTGGTCAAAAATAGCAACAACACAAAACAGGGTTGACTCGATGCATATCCAACACTCCAACTCTACCTATGCATTTCAAGTGTCAAAGCTTCAACTGCGTACA
Source organism: Tipula confusa (assembly GCA_963556175.1). Classification (NCBI taxonomy): domain Eukaryota; kingdom Metazoa; phylum Arthropoda; class Insecta; order Diptera; family Tipulidae; genus Tipula; species Tipula confusa. The sequence goes on along the minus strand of OY744477.1, from coordinate 165,268,185 downwards.
CTAATTACGGAAACGTATAATTTATCAGCACGTAACTGTAAATGTGCATTTATTTATTTTTATAAAGCTTTGAGTGTATATTTCAAATAAATCAGTAGTTTTACGCCATGTTTATGAATAATTAAACAATTTTATGGTAAATTGCATTTAATCATTTATTTATATCACGAAAGCAATTTCGATAAAAATTGTGAATGAAAATTTCGAATTTCTATAAATAACTAACTACAAACTCGTAAACGTGTACGGCGACTATAGACCAAATACATCTGGATAAAAGCTTTCGTATACGTCAAAAAAAATATGTTTCAATTAAATAAATTTGCAAAAATAATATTATTCATAATATCACCAATGTCAAACTAATTGAAACCAATCAAATTATTTTAAATTCTGCCACATCATCATCATCAACATCATCACAGTCACTATAAACGAGTACATAGTATACTCTATCGTACCAATAAAACTACATCGTATTTTTGAAAGCATTTCGACATTGTCGCGTTTTGTATTTTAGCAAATTCATGTGGAGGCAAATAAAACTTCCAAATTTATTATTCTATATATATAAACACTGTATATAGTGTCTGTATTATATATAGTTAGTTGTGTGTTTAGTTAACGTTTGGTTTTTTGGCAAATATTCACACAAACATACGTAACATATATACTTATATGTTCATATAATCGTTGGATAAATGATAAGCACCAATATACATAAAATGATAAACTGGCTTGAAAAATTTTAGGCAAGTCGAACGATCGCATATATGTACATATGTACAAAAAACGCAGATAAACAACTACAAATGCCAACTACAAAAGTGTGTTTTTGGCGACTTGTCCTTGATAAGAAAATATCAATAAAGATTTGTTAGATTTTACACGTGTACAACACCGAAAAATGTGTTCGGTTCATGTACATCTAGTTTTATAATTTATGTTGTAAGTGTATGGTCGGGGAAGGTTACACTAAAGTAATATATGCAATTTACAAATTTAGCACGGACGCTAAATAATCGACATTTAATCCAGATTTTACCTTAACATGGTACAATGGTACAACAGTACCAGCTGTTAATAGAAAATAAGTTACACTTGACAGTACAACGAATGAAGTCAAACATTTTTGATTAAAATTATTTATTTATGTCATCGGTCGTGTGGGTAAGGTCTTTGGAGTCATATTTTAACGACAAGGTAATGTAAGTAATGACTATGTAGAAATTATCATTTTGTAATTTCATTTCCTCTTGGACGTATTCCATCCGTGGGTCCTTGAGAAGGTCATAATTTTTTATGTACCTACCACATAAAAAATTATGTTTACTATGCCGAACTTTCGTTATTTGGTTAGTTCATCTCTAAAGTTGGATACCGACGTCATTGCATATGGGATTCAGTATTAGTTAGTGTACCAGCAGCTTGCTGTGGGTTTTAAAATAGAGTCCCTACAGTTTTGAACTTTATTTTAAATTATTTTTTCATACACCCTCTTTTATAATTAAACGCAAATAAAATAATTTAATATCCAGATTTATTTGACTGGCTAGTTCCTTACCAAATATGGTATTTAATAATTATTTGACAACAACCAAAATATATAGGTTAGTGCAAAATAATATAACCATCGCCTTCAACGTGACTAATAAGTATTGATGCTTTATTTGGAATAGTTTTGGGTGATTGGTTTTCAGACCCTATAAAAGATGACGCACCGCTAACGGAATCCCATAAAAAATATTTCGATGAAAAAGAGGTGTTTTTATCAACAGGAGCAATCGGTTGTAGTCTGCTCTGATTTTAAACTTCCTTGCTGCGATATCTCTGAACCTCGAAATTATGAAAGTTCAATGATGATAGTAATGTGCTTAAGGAGCTACATCTCTTGAGGTTCCATTAGACTCGGGATGGAAAGGTCAAAAGTCAAATGTTCAATATTGTTAACGCGACGGAATTACTGAAATTTCGAAAATATGAATTGCTGACCATTATCGCTTACACTCGCCACTGGTATTTCTTCGATCGCAAAAATTTGTTGAAGGGTACGTCTAGTGCAAACGAAAAGTGTCGTTGACATTTGGAAAGCAAAAAAATACTTTGTGAAAGCATCTACAACGATTAGCCACGGTTCATCGAAATGAATGTGAATTCGATCCCATGGTTTAGAAGGTGTTAAAGACCATTTAGTGAATTTTTTTCGGCAGTTCACAGCATTTTACAGGCGGACTTGTAACAGACGGACAAGTAAGACATCTTATTTACGAATTGTGGTAATTTTTTATCGCTAATATGAGAGTAAGCGTTCTCTTGACCCGAGGTCCATTTAAACCGCGAAGTTTTTGTACGAAGGTGACTTAATGGTGCTGCTAAATCAAAAAAGTGTAGAATGAGTTTCTTGTAGTAATTAACGTTCCCAATAAAAGATTTAACTTCTTTCAAGATCTGCAGACGGGAAAGTGCTCTATTTGCAAACAAGCCGGTGTTTGATGGTTTAATGCCACGTTTCTCGATAATATGTCCCAGGTATACTATCTCATGTTTGGCTAATTCACATTTAATCAAGCGACATCTAGGACCATTATCTTCTAATCGACACAGTTAATCGATTCTAGGAATCGGGTGTCGATAGGCTTACATTTTTTGATTCACTGTCACTTTAAAATCTTCTTTAGGTTTTTTAACAGGTCAATTAGGGTTTCTCACTGTGTTGTTTAAATCGGGTTCCATACCCGTTGGACGAGTCGTTCCAATACCTGCCTGAATCGCTAATGGTACAATCTTTATAGTTTCAAATATCGAGACTCAGCGTCCGGTTTTAATTATACCTCCAGCCTTATATGTTGTGTAAATTTCTCCAATGTAATGTAATCAAACAACATCTGATGGTTCTGGTATATTTTGATGATTTTGCGTTTCAGTTTGCCTTTAAATTATATATATCGTCATCTTCAAGTAAAATTTTGATGTTAAGTAGTTTGAACCAAAAATACATAATGTTAGAAATATCTTTTTGTTCTACCACAATTAATTACAAATTAGAGTTATACTATTTTTATACAACGTCCATAACAAACCACATACCGTTCACTTCGATTGTGTTTCCTTCTTACGCCCAAAAAAGATTCGGTGTGGGTGTACGCAAATAGAGTGGGGTCCATTTGGAATGAGATTGAGCAACCAATAACCTTTAACCCAATCCATATTTTATTATAAGCATCAGTTACTGAATACAATGATGATGACTAGACATTAATTGAATTAGTAACCTTCGTATATCGGTCATTGACTGAGGTTGGACTTGAACTTGAACGATAATGATGATTTGAAAATTGCTGGAACTCATTAAGTTTAAAACCGTAACGCCTAGCATTGGATTGATCTCTCAAATGAAAATGAGAGGAATCTCTCGAATTCGATTAATCTTTTGAACGTGACTCACTTGCAATGTGATTTTTTACGACATCGATCATAAATGGCTTTGGAAAATCGACAATGTCGACAAAAGTGTTGGTCAACATACCCAGGAAACAAACAGTAAAAGTTTCAACGGGAACTTAATTGTTTGTTCAACAAAACTCCGACTTCGAAAACGACTAGAATCACCTACTATTTTATTTATCTCTAATGTTCAGTTTCTTTTTTAATTGTTTTTATTGTCTTTGTGGTAGATTCATAAATACTGGTGATTTCCAAGACTTCTTCTTAAGTAGGGTTTTGTTTTTATAAGCAAGATACACTACATCATGTAGAGTGTTTATAACAATGGCGTCCCTAATCAATTAATTAATATATATTAATACGATCAAAGCTTTGCACATGCCTTTATAGTATTGGAAATTTGGAACACCACGGAAATTTGCAACCCACTCTGTACAACTTTGATTAGGTTTCCTAGCGGTTTTACTATATTCATATGTTGTCGCCAATGTTTTCAAATTTCGACACAAAATATTTTGTAAAAATACCACTTAAATTCTTAGACATTTTACTTACCACGTCCCCGTTACAAAGTTTTGGTTATCGTTTTCTGCATTTCGATCGAGAGTCATGTCAAGGTTTTAAGCTGTATTTTAATTCAGAAACGTCACGAATCAATCAGATCGTGAATCAATCAAGGATGTTTCTTATTAAAAAGCAATTAGAAGCTTTTTCTTCGCTGTCGAGTTGGCCGTAACCGAGCAATTGGCGCAGTGGTTAAAGCTGCGGTGTTTGGGACGGGAGGTACCGGGTTCGAATCCCAACGGGGGAGGGTTGCAAAAGGGATTTTTCATCACTTGATTTCGATCGGTGATGACGATGAACACAACTATGACCCCCTGTTGGAGTGCAGATTCCATGGGCCGAACCATCGTCCATGTCAGTGCAGGCTGGCTGGAGCAATGCAATGTGCAGATGGATTTAAAATCGAACCTGTATTCGTGCGTCCTCAATTTGGCTGGTGACGGCGTAAGGTAGGACGTTAAAAATTAACTGCGAAAGAGTTGGGAGAGCTTCGGCCCCAGAACAGATTGCAGAGTTCAGAAACAAAAAAAAAAAAAAGAGTTGGCCGTAAAGCGAATCATGCGGAATTTGAAGGTAGTTATCAGATATGAAATTAACTTTTGAAAGAGTTGAAACGAAGTCGTGCAAGATTATTGCGATTTAGATTGTGCAAGCGATTCAGTAGATCGATGCTAGAGAACTCAATATATTTTCAAACTGCACAGTAGATCAAAATGGCATGGGCGTCAAAGAAGCAACAGATAATTGCTTTGTTTTGATTAGACTCGTGTATACATGCAATTGGAAATCATTGGTATTACAATGTTAGTTGTAACCTACTGCGGCTGTTTGCTGCTATTTTGAGCTATTTACTGAGCCATCTCTTTGGAACTTCTTGACTGGGCCTTTTTTAAATGGACGCACTTGCGTTTTGAGTCCTATTTTGTTGCTTTTTCCATTGAGTATTCAGATTTCATCACACCACCTAGGTATCTTTTATTTAACTCATTTTTAACTTCCTTAAACGAAGCCAAATAAATTATTTTACGAGCATAAAATACTATACTATTCCATTTAACTCTTATTTCTCTTAGTTTCCCAAATGTTGTGCATTTCATTTTCGAATTAGTGTGTTTGTCAAAAAAGTTCCTATTTTATAATCGTCTTTGGCCAAAGTCATTTTATTAGCCTCTTAAGGAGTTTGTTCTCTAACATTTAGAGTTTTCTATAGTCATCTGTAAAGTGGGGCCTTTTAAACCATACATTACCACTGATTTCTCATGATAAATAAATAGCTTCTTTAGTGCAGGAACTACATGACAATTGTCATGGGTAATAAAAACAGCAATGGCGATAGTACAATTTGTTGTATAACACTTCTTCGATTAGTGTGGTGTATATGTTACTTTGCTTCCCTTTCATTTTGACCCTATATTTACAGTCTTGCACATTTCAGTGATAAGCACGATTACATATTTTAATAGTTCAAAATGTTTTTCGATTTAAAATAATTTATTTTAAACAAAATTATTTTATTTAGTGATTACAACTGCTAACACAGTTATTTTCCATATCATACTGGTCTTTTGATTTACCTTTTGTTATTTTATTTACTTGGTAATTTTCTTAGAGTATGGCCAATATATCTCCTTTTTCGTTTCAGTTCAGCCAAAAATATTTCAATATTCGCTGAATCAGTAGTATTGGATTCACACAAGAATTGAACATTCGCATTTTGGTGTTGCGTGGCAGGACAGATTTTATACAGATGGTACAAACCAGCTTGTCCGTATCTTAATTTTGCATTGATTGTAGGTGAGGTTCTGTCAAGAATGAACTTGACAAGGGAGACGCCTCACCAGTTCTTACATTCTTATAGGTCGCCTTTCTCTGGGACCGTATATGCCAAGACTTCTTTCCATGTTTGTGGTATTCTACCCGATTTCAATACTTTTTGTATTAATGCGCTGTTAGTGTGCTTGCAATTGGCCTTACATGGTTCTGATAAATTTATCATTTATCTTAAGTACATTATCGAAACGCTGTGTCATCAACTATATATAAATTCTTAACCGTAACCATGATATTACTTCCTTGCTTCCGTGTAAACACTGTGACTCTTGGAAATATTTGTTTGTTGCAATTCATATATTTAATGTGTATTTTGTAACCACTTGAGTTTGATAAATACTTTAACAACATTTATTTGCCACTTTAGATTAAACTAGTGGACCCACATACCCACAGTTACAGCCAGGAAAAAAACTCATAAGATATATAATCTAATATCAAAGAAAACTTAAAAGATAAACGAGATGATTTAGTAGATCAAGGCAAATAAAATGAAGGCAACCGGAACAATTTAATGATATAATTGCAAACAATATTATGCATTCGTAAAACAATAATCGGTTATCGCATTAGCTCCTATAGGAGTGTTTGTATCAATAACGTTATCAAGATCTAAGATATATGGGAAGTAGATATAATAGTGAAACATGTCTGTCGTAAATTTAAATATTAATTTTAAGCTCAATCAAGATTTCCATCATTACAGATTCCCATATGGTATTTCCATATGGCTTGTATGTTTTTAGTTTTACATTCATCAACAATTACACGATGATTTATTTTTGCAATAAATATATTTCTAGTAAATCATACAGAAAATAATTAGTTTGACATATAGTTCATATTTAGCTACTATTAATCAATTTAGCTAATTATTACATCTTTTATATTGCAACCGAAAACCAATCGATATTATTGACTTTTCAAGGTTTATTTATTGGTTATTCACATGTTTTATTTTAAATTTATACAGAGGCGATTAAACATCAAAACTGTTTCGCAATACCGCGGAATATTATAAACGTGATCGATTAATCAGCACAGTAGTTAATAATGCTATGTTTATCTACGAAAGTAATGCTATTCAGGTTCATCCTTAGTTAGTTCCGGTTTATATAGTTTATGTTTAATCTGTAGCTGATCCTAGTTCTAGAAATTTTCTTACGACATGTCTTACTGAATTTTTTTTGTTCATCATATGGCGAACCAAAACGTTTTCATGTTGGTTAAGATTTAAGACACTTTTTGTTTTTCATTGAATAATTCATTATTTCTTCGATGTCACATTATATATGTATGTCCGTCATTTCTTACGTACCATGGTACATTTACGAAGTGACACGTAAAACGCTGTTTTGGAATGATTGTTAATAGTTTGCTTGTAGCCTCTTCTACATTGTTACCAATTGCAGTTCTTTGATGTACTAGTGTTTTTTAGTATTTTCTGCTAGTATTTTCATTAGGGCAGGGTATATTCATGTTCACAGTTTACCTGGAAATGCTGGTCAGTTACCATAGTTTGCGTGTGCTATACCCGCAAGAAGTATACCTGAATATATTGGTTTACTTTCCGGTACATCTTTAATTATGTCTATCATCCAAATTTGTGAGGTGGGAAATTTCTTTTTGTCCCTTGATTAATTTGAGCTTCTTCAGCAGTAATTTTTCCAATAGTTTTGAAATTGTTGGAAGCACAAAAATCGGCATGTATAATTTTTTGTCGTTAGGTGGTCATTATGACTTTGATATGACTATCACTTCTGCCACTTTTCATTGGTATGGAACATAGTTAAGTTTAAATGCTTCATTGATTATTTGAAGTAACTTTCTTATTCTTTTTTGGGTAGTGTTTTAACTATTTGTTCCTGAATTTTACATTTTTTGAGCTTAAGTTACTGTTGATTTAAATTTTTAGATCTTGTAAAGAGTTATGTCTTATGTTTATATTTTTTTCTGCAGTTGGGAGAGGTTGTATTGGGAGTGGCTATAAAATATATCCAAGGTATGATGCAAGAAAAACAGCTTTTGCTTATCGTTTCTTAACTAAGTTCCACCGTCACATTTTATTACTGCTACTTGTAGTTTTGGACCTCCTAAAGACTTATTGTTGCTTTCCAGAGAGAACAGTCAGTATCCGTTTAAATAGTTAGGTATAGAAGTTAATTAGAAGTTTTAGTTTATTACTCCAGTTAAGCCGAGTTTTCAATTGGTACTTTATCACTGAATTATAGTTTGTGGAAAAGTTTTTAATTAGTTTCATTATTTGTTAATTTATAGGCAAGGCCTGGTTCTTAGCGTCATTAAACTGAGAGCCATGATAAAAGAAGAGTGATCTGATGATAGTCGTGTACTGGTTCCTATGTAAACTTTGTTTTCGGATATCTAATTTGTTATGTAAAAATCATTGATTGGGGTTCACTTTTGCTGCATCTTCAATTTTTACTCCTTTGCTTATGATGTCTTCAGCAGTAATATCTCCAAAGCATTGATAATTTCCCGAAATAATTTTTTATATTTTTCAAAAGCACGTTGCTTGGTAATGTTGCTTTTACCTAAAAGCAACGTGCTTGAGATAATATAATAAAATTATGAGGTATTTATCAATGCTCGAGAGGTATTCGAAGAGAATTTTTTTTGCAATTTTCGTGCCGAATCGTGAAAGTGGCTAAAAGTAGATGTAGATATAACTAAAAGTAGATAAAATAGACTGATTTAACAGGCTTGTTATTTTAGCAAAACAATTCTATATTATATCACCTTTTGTACTAGCTAAATGCAGGCCTTTAGCCATAGCTTTCTTTATGTTGAACTGGTAGTTTCACTTCTTCAATTGTTCTTTGATGTTTTTATCAGGTTTGTTTTAGTTAAAGTTGCAGCTTTTTTTTACCTCTTAGAGAAGGCTCCGCTTTCTATTTCTTCTTTTTAAGGGCAAATCTAGTTACTAGTTTTCAGTATACGGGCATTTTGCAAAACAAAACTTTGAGATATAAAAAGTTACCTCATGTTACTATAGTAAATGTCACCCCAACAAGTGATTCCATAGTTCAGCCTAGATTGAATTGAAGACTAATACATATTTTTAAGTAGAAACGCTATACCAACTAATTACTTGAGATTTGCCTTTCAAATAATTTAAAAGAAATTAAAATTGCCATAGCTTCAATGTAGTTTGGTTTAAAGCTAACGAGATTCCATGTATTCAATGTGGTATTCAAATCTAAAAATTTCGTCGTCTCATCAGGCTGCAGTGAACGATACCGTAACCAATTATTAATCGTTCGCCGTATCCCGATACAATAATGCTTTTTCAGTTCTTAATCCTTCCCGAACTTTTATTAGTGTTGTGAAATAAATTAGATTTTATCTTAAAAAGAAAGAACCTGAGCTTGAAAAGCTTTATTTATTTTCCGAGTTATTATTATCTAAGCGAAACCGTGCGAATTATGAAAAGAAATATGAGTCGTTAAAGAGCGCCAAGTGTAACCGCTGTAGTAAATTGGTGAAGAAAGTTCGTGAACAAGACATGCTATTGGATAACAAAAATGGTCCTTGAGCTCGGATAATGCCCACCTTCAAGAATATTGGGGCTGTGGCCTATATTGCAGGACAAAATTCATCGACCACAACTCGACACCGATCACAGCAGCTGACCATTAGTCACACCAGTCTGAGGAGAATGCGGTACAAAGACCTTGCATTATTCGTCTAAAAGGTTCAAATGACTCAGGTGTTGAGAGCAAATGACTATTTGAGTTTTATCACTTCTCTGCGTGAGCCATAGACCAGTTTGATAACGAAGACGATTTTGGACGGAAAATCATGTTTCCAGTTCGAACGCGTTTCCAACTCGGGGCCGGGGGTTTATGTAAACAAGCAGAACTACCGTATTTGGGGTTCGGAACAGAAACACGGAATCGTAGAGAAGAATAACATTGTATAATTGTTATAGATTGTAAGATCATATCTCTGCGTTTTTTTTTCAGGTATTTATGAATTATTATTGTAATCGTAAAACTTTTCGACTTAAACTTAATTAGTTTCAAGGACAAATTATTATCCGTTTGATCAGGCAACACACATTTATTAGTGTCTTGATGAGGCTTCTGGTCTAATTCCCACTTGTCAGTCTAGTCGGTTGATATGAATTAACTGGCCTCGTTAAATTTTTCATTGCCTTCCACTAAAAAGTTCTGCAAACCCAGGTATTGTTCTTTCTTTAATGCACTTCTTAGAATCTTAATACCGCGATTTAGTGTCCACTTCAATTAAGGAGATTTAAAATGTTGCCATTGCCTCCTTACTTTTCATTTTTGTTTTAACAAGTTTCTAGATGTCACTGGGTTGTTTATTAACTTTCTCAGTAATATTGATGGTGGTTATAGCATTTTTTTGCTGCCCTCCTCAAAACATCATTTAACATTCAGTCACATCAGTTTGTGTATTAAGAAGATTATCTAGAGAAGTACCTTGTTCGACTAGTCTCCTGTATATCGACCCATTTAGGTTGCCACTGATCGAAGGACAGATAGTAGTAATTGCAATACCATTCGTTACGCAAAAGTCAATTAGGTCAGGAATCTTGTTTTTATCTGTTTGCCCATTAGGGTGGTTGACCAGATGATAAGTAATCCAAGCTCTGTTTTTCTATTTCTTTAAAAAGTAGTCTGCCTTTCAGCGATGATAGTCTTGATCGCCCCAATAAATGTAATTTATGCATGGAATTTATTACCCAACTAATTAAAATTATCCATGAGCTGTGGTTTTTCAAAGCGTGGTTTGAACAGAAAAAGTTTTCCGAAATTCAATCAATTTTATCTTTGGCGAAATATTCATCTGAACAGCCAAGGGTAACGCTACGACTTGCAAGAGCCAAAGGTGGTCAATATTTGTTTATCTGCCATAATGCATTAAAAACTACTATTCATTTTTTCAAGAGAATATCGGAATTGAACTAGAATATAGATCAAATTATAGATCGTTGAAATGTTAGTTCAATGTCATTGATTGGGCCAACTACGCAGATACTCGTTCGAGGCTTAATATTTATTTATGTTCTAATGTATTTAAAAAATAAATCCTTTATCCTAAAAATAATCCTATATGTGAATCCGGTAACCACTACTTCTAACGGCTTTGTCATTTTTAGGGGCTTCGGTCCATTCGTGTGATCCACTAGGTTCAGCAGCTCCTTGTTGTCAAGCTGCGCAGTCGCAGTACATGACTCCTTGCAAATTTTAATCCATGTTTAAGTCTCGATGTAGGTTTTCATTTCAAATGTATATTTTAGTTTTCTTTGCGCAGCTTCAAAGCTGAAGACCAGAAGATAGACTCCAGAAGACTTATCGGAGTTTCTTCCAATAAGCCAGTGCATTTTCTGAATTTTAAATTCAGTTCTTGCCTTTTCTTTTTAACATGGGATTTCCACCTGAGCTTAGTTTCATACCGAGGTACTTATCGTTATCAGAATATGAAGTAAGTTGCAAATTCAGTCTAATAGGAATATATTGTAATTTCCTAGTTTTGGGTATTTGTCTTCCTGTCTCCCCCGGAAGTAATGATCATTAATGTAAGACTTAAGCAATTCAAAATATTGTTTTGTTAATATTTCGTTGGAGTTTAAATTCTAGACCACGGTGAGAATCCTTATCAAATGATTGGGCTACGTCTAACATTCTTTTTTGCCAGCGCCTCCTCAATTGTATTAGTTATTTTATGTACCTATTCTATGGTTAAGTGTCTTTTTAGAAGCCCAAATTGATGTGCTGGTAAAAGCTTTCTGTTCTCTATAAACGGCTTTAGTCTCTTGAAAAGCAGTATTTCAAAAATCTTTAATGTTGATTTCCGCTACTTTCCCATCTCGGTACATAACACAGTCTACAGATAGCATTGTTTATGTATACTACAAGTAAGCAACAGTTCCCTTACTGCTGTTTATGGTAGAGCTTTAATTATTTGCCCCGTTATCAAGTTGTATCCAGGTCTTTTTTATTTTTAGATTGATCAGGTTTTCGGTTATCGCTGCGAGCCCAGGTCCCATTAGCCTTTTTTAAGCATAACACTTTCGACTTCTTAAGTAATTTCGGAAATACCTTTTGATATACAAAAATCCAGAAGGTCAAGAATTTTTTTTTGTTTGGGTCCGTAGGCCAGGATAGGTTGGCTTTCTACTAAAGTAAAACTTAAATTTTAATGTTCTGCCAGGCTTCAAATAGCTTTCTTCCTTTAGGTAAATTTTCGCGTTAAAGTCGAAAGTAATAAAATTACTATCAAGCGATTTAAGAAGTTTGATGTAGTCTTCTGTTTTGGAAGCTATTCGCATTACCTCCTTTTCATCTTTTTTAATTCTTCATGATATTTAATATTCTCCTTAATAAAGAGTCTTGTTCGAAATTTCAATCGAAGTACACCGGGGTTTTTAAGCGTCAAAAATTTTATTTGTTTGTTTATTTTGTTTTTTTTTTCAAGACTAAAATTTTTAATTTCTTGTGTTTTTTGGTGTTTTGTGATAGCTTTGCTCACGCAATTTATCGCGTGAAATTAATTTGTCGGGAATGTAGAATGGTTTATGAACGTAGAGGGAAAAGGACAAGTTGGTAATGATATTTGTGTCAAAAAAATTGTGAGAGAAGAAATAAAATATTAACGAAATTTTATTTAAGTTGATCCAGAGATGGGTGGTCAATTTTTGCAAATGAATGCAAAAATTGAGATGATGAATGTTCTTGCAAATAATGAGGAGTTTCTCCACAACCCCAGTAATGAATCAAGTGACTTATAAAATGATTGAATTGTTGAGCTTAGAAGTAAAGAAAACGTTGCTTCGAGCTCTTAACAATGTATGGATGATTGTAAAAATACCGGCTCTGTCATCATTGGAAAAGGAAAGAATACGTAAACCAGGTAACAGAATGTTTGAGCGAGGTGAATTTGGATGCAATTGGAGAAAATGTTGTAGTATGGCATTTAGAACGAAAGAGTTGATATAAGAAGAATGTATTCAAAAAATTGATGAAAGTCGAGAATACGTGTGCTAAAGTGGTTAATAGGGGCGGTAAGGGGCGATTAATTCAACTCCAATTAACACTATGGTCTGAATTGGGAGATTCACTGTTTATGAGACTGTGCGAATTTTGACGAAAGATAATGTTCTTCTTGTACATGAAATTATAGCAGGGTTGCGAAGAGGAACGAATTATAAAAATACACAAACAACCACAATAATTTTGGTCCAAAAATACATAGAATACATTGAAAATTTGATAATTAAATGCAAACAATTTGTACCAAACAGATAAATATTCGTTGTCCTTGTGTGTGCCAGGAATTTGACTGAATTATTGCAAAAGGGTATGAATGTTTCCAAGTTTGTGTATGAGTTTATTAGAATGAATGAAATAACGCTATGAAAGCGAATCAATTTATGAAAGTTGAACTAGTGAAAAAATAGCTCGTCCACAGATTCTAGCCTTAGGTCCTACGCAGCCAGTGTATAGCTTCTAAAGTAGTTCTTGTAGGACCTGGTTTTCCTGACTCGATGCTATCTTGATATTTTCAAGTTAGTCTTAAAATAATTTTGATATTCTTGATAAGTCTTACTTGTTTGGTTTCTCTTGTTGTCTCTCTGCTCTTTGGCTACCTCACCGCCTCTGTAATTTGGTTAAGTGATAATTACCACAGAATGTACATTTCACTAGTTCGAATTTAAAGATTTTCCAAACCAGAAAAACCGGATTTTAAAATTTCCGAGTTTAGCAACATTTTTAATTATAATTGTAATACTGTAACTTATTTATGTTGGGCCACCTTACCATATACAGTAAACTAGTCTGATTTCCTAATTATGATGCAACCTAAGATTCTTTTTCTAATACATATTATGTATAAGAAACAAACACTTCATTCAACTCTTAAATTCATTCATTCGCTTACGAATTAAAGTTTAACACACCACATTGATAACAACTTGTTGTATATAAAAAAATAAATAAATAACAAGACGTATCTACATACGCGAAAATATTTGTAAATAAAGTGATTTATATATACGAGTATATATATATACATAGCGATCATACACATTTGCAATTTTTATACGTTATATAAAAAACAATTTGTATACGTACGTAATTCGCAAACGCACACATTAACGTGCGCGCGATAAAAAAAAGTTGTTAAATATATTCGCCTATCACCCAACATAATCAGTATCTTATATGACCGCCTTAAGAGAATTATATATATAGAGATTTACAAAAGGAAATTAAATTTTAAAATATATTTATAAATTTTGAACAATTTTTAAAAAAGTTTTAGTGTTTTTAGAGCTTTTGAAAAGTGTTGACGTGAAAAAGTGAGAAATTTAAAGTGAAAAAAATAAAAAAGACATAGTGAATTATTAGTGAATTTTTTTTGTTTTTTTATTTGTTCGTTTAAATTTAAAAGTTTAAAAAATTAAAAATCGTAAAAATGGTCATCAGAAGCAAGGTAATTTTTACAAACATTTTTTAATTAAGTTTTTTATTTGGTTGTGGGTACTTTTGAAAACAAATTAAATTCGAAGCCCTAATTAGTGCAAGTTTCAAATGATTTGAGTTAGAATTCGCCAATTTTTCGAGTTATCAACACGTACATTTTTTTTTTAATTAAAAAATTAATTAAAAATTAAATTTAATCATATTCCGTTTAAATGGTTTTATTAACCTTTTTAATGTCAAGGATGAAAAAGTTTAATTTTGCTAAAATATTTAATCAGAGCGCCAATGATATCATTTTACACAAATTTTTGAGATATGTGTGTACTCCAAAATTAAAATTTCACTTTCTTATCAATCTGCACGCGCTAACGAATTAAATGGAGGTGTGAGCTTTAAAATCTTATCCTGATAATGTATATATTTATATATTGTTTATCAATCGTAAACAAGAAAATATATTTTTGAGCTAATTATAAAAAAATTAAATCGTCTTGCGTCAATCATTTTATTATTATAATCAATGACTTCAAAAGAATAAAATCGTATCACTATGGAAAGTGATAACATTTTATTACCTTGAATTATAACTTAACCTCCGTCCACCTCCATGTACGTAATCTTGTTTCGTGCAAAAATGTTTATTGCATTAAAATGCATTTAACATAGCATCAAGGACAAAATGATGTAAATGCTTAACAAGGAAATATTGCGTTACCTATTGTCTGTAATCTTTAACACACAGCATATTGAATGTCCACGCACTTTATGTATGACTTAACATGATGTAAATGTTGTTATCACAATCAGTCTAACTAACTTAAATGTTTCATGTGATGAGTAAATATTGGCCCCAAAAAAAAATGTACATTTTGATAAAAGATAATTCGAGCCAGACTATACGAATAAAACGTAATTGTTAGGCGAACATTAATTTAGATAAATTTTTTGCACGGTTTAAAGTAATAAAATTATTAATGTCAATCGCGCGTTGTCAATTATCACGCCACTTCAATTTATACTGGGTTTTCTGGGTTTTTTGTTTATTCGTTTAACATCATTTAATTATCTTAATTACATATGCATATAATTAATTAAAATTTAATCGTAAATGCGATATGACGTATGCGTATAGTATTGTTCAATAATTTGTACAACGTATATATACGTGGAAAAATATATCGAAGAAAATGCTTTTGAAGGTCTGCATAATATATAAATTGACCCGCGCGACAATGTTTTGTTTATTTTTCCGGTTTTATTAATTGGAAAATTAATTAAAAAAAAGCAAATTGATTTATTGATTTTAATTTAATTGCAGCATTTGTGTCGTCGAGTATTAGAAAATCAACATAAATTACATGCCGTACTTCAACCACCCACCCGATTTTGTAGTAGTGTACGCGTAAAAGAAGCAGTCGCTTTCGAAGAAGATGATAATTTTCGTATTACGCAGATAAAATCGCCTGGGTTGAATTTACCAAAATTGGTACATGCAAAAGATGTGGGTGACATGTTTAAATATTCTGATATACAAGTTCGTTTGGCCGCACCACATCAATTACAAGCAAAACCCGATGAATTAAGCTTTGGTAAAATATTTACAGATCATATGCTTAAATGTTTGCATTACAGTCGATTGGGTGGATGGCAAAAACCGGAAATTATACCAATGGAAAATTTAGTACTTCATCCCGCGGCAAAAGTATTACACTATGCCGTTGAATTGTTCGAAGGTATGAAAGCGTACCGTGGTGTCGATCAAAAAATTCGACTTTTTCGACCCGAATTAAATATGCATCGTATGAATATAACGGCACAACGGTCGGGGCTACCGTCGTTTTTCGGTGAAGAATATATTAAATGTATGGAACGTTTAATAGCGATCGATCAAGAATGGGTACCACATCGTGAACATGCTAGTTTATATATTCGTCCGACGCTCATTGGTATTGATCCAACACTTGGTGTTGCTTCATCAGATTCAGCCCTTTTATACACAATTCTAGCACCAGTCGGAACATATTTTGATCCTACAAAAACTGGTGCAATTTCATTATTGGCCGATCCACAATTTGTTCGGTAATTATTTTGAGATAAATTATATGGAACAAATTACTAAATTCATTTTATTTGATCGTCTATAGAGCATGGCCGGGTGGTGTTGGTGATCGTAAAATGGGTTCAAATTATGGGCCGACAATTCAAATTGCAAAAATTGCAACCGAAAAAGGATTATCACAAGTTTTATGGTTATACGGTGAAGACCATCAATTAACGGAAGCGGGCACAATGAATATTTGTATGGTGTATATCGACGAAAATGGTGATAAAGTTCTAAGTACGCCACCAGTGAATGGATTAATTTTACCTGGTGTGACACGACAATCGGTGCTCGATTTAAGTCGTATGTGGGGAAAATACAAAGTACGTGAAGAAAAAATTACAATGCCACAAATCATTAAACTATTGAAAGAGGACAGAGTAAGTTAATCATTTTTTCGTGTAGCCATCGATCGACTATAGAACTAACCATTTTGTTCTTCTTTATATTAACAGTTTTTGGAACTTTTTGGCGTTGGAACGGCGGTCGCTGTAAGTCCTGTCGATCGTATTCAATATCTTGATGAAGACTATCTATTGCCTACACTCCACCAAGAAAAACCAGTGTACAAAGATCTTTTGAACGCTTTGTACGATATTCAGTATGGTCGAATCGCGAATCATCCATGGGCACGAATTATTGAGCCTTGAAATATTACTAAATAAATTAAATTAACCAAATTTGCATTTATTAATTTTAGGTTTAGAATTAAAAAAAAAAATTTTGTACTAGTTATATATTTATTAATTTAATTGAATTTATTTTAGATTTAGGTGAACATAATTTGTTTTGATTATAAGACGAGACATTCTTGTTGCATTTATATAAGTATACTATAGACAATTTTCTTTTAAGATAAATCATCCTGTGATTATATTTAGTACTGAAATAAAAAACGGAAATTATATTTATAAATTTGGGAACTTTTATTTTAATTAACAAATTGAATTTTGTTAAATATTTAAAATTTATGGCGAATTAATTAATTTGGATTGTTATCCAGAACCGTGGTATTTCTATGTGATTGTAATAACTTAGATACATTTTAATTTATCAATTTATTTTAAAATTAAAATGTTGTCGTACAAGAACCGATTCGATTTAAAAATTGGTGCATTTATTAATTTATAATTTGTTGTTGTTTTTTTTTAAATACGAGTGAGCTAAAAAAAACTCATGCAAAGCTGATATAAAGCTGTGAAGTTAATTTTGAAAAAAGTAAAATAATTATAAAAATTTAAAATAAAAATTTATAATTTGTAAATATAATTAATATATTGATTTAATTTGTAAATAAAAATTTTCTTATTAAATATCGTATCGAATTTTAGTAAATAATAAAAAGTTTCCACTTTGATCCCATTGGTTCGACTTCTGCGCCATTTTTCGAATTGTTCGCAAAACGTAACCGAGCCAGAGTACTTGTTGTCCTTTAATTTTATGGATGAAAGCATAATTCAATTACCGTATCACACACCAAAATCGGACATCTGTGGCGTGTTTCATGCAAATTCTTAATTTTTCAAAAACAGGCAACGGGTTAGCCTTTCCTAATTTTTATGCACGAAAATTATTTATGAAAATGTTGAAACATTTTGTAATAGTATTAATTTAGACATCAATAGCTTTCAATTACCGTATCACACACCAAAATCGGACATCTGTGGCGTGTTTCATGTAAATTCTTAATTTTTCAAAAACAGGCAACGGGTTAGCCTTTACCTAATTTTTATGCACGAAAATTATTTATGAAAATGTTGAAATATTTTATAATAGTATTAATTTAGACATCAATAGCTTTCAATTAACGTATCACACACCAAAATCGGACATCTTTGGCGTGTTTCATGCAAATTCTTAATTTTTCAAAAACAGGCAAGGGGTTAGCCTTTGCTAATTTTTATGCACGAAAATTATTTATGAAAATGTTGAAATATTTTATTATAGTATTACTTTAGACATCAAGAGCTTTCAATTAACGTATCACACACCCAAAATCGGACATCTTTGGCGTGTTTCATGCAAATTCTTAATTTTTCAAAAACAGGCAACGGGTTAGCCTTTACCTAATTTTTATGCACGAAAATTATTTATGAAAATGTTGAAATATTTTATAATAGTATTAATTTAGACATCAATAGCTTTCAATTAACGTATCACACACCAAAATCGGACATCTTTGGCGTGTTTCATGCAAATTCTTAATTTTTCAAAAACAGGCAAGGGGTTAGCCTTTGCTAATTTTTATGCACGAAAATTATTTATGAAAATGTTGAAATATTTTGTAATAGTATTAATTTAGACATCAATAGCTTTCAATTAACGTATCACACACCAAAATCGGACATCTGTGGCGTGTTTCATGCAAATTCTTAATTTTTCAAAAACAGGCAAGGGGTTAGTTAGCCTTTCCTAATTTTTATGCACGAAAATTATTTATGAAAATGTTGAAATATTTTGTAATAGTATTTATTCTGAGATCAAGAGCTTTCAATTAACGTATCACACACCAAAATCGGACATCTGTGGCGTGTTTCATGCAAATTCTTAATTTTTCAAAAACAGGCAAGAGGTTAGTTAGCCTTTCCTAATTTTTATGCACGAAAATTATTTATGAAAATCTTGAAATAATTTGTAATAATATTTATTCTGAGATCAAGAGCTTTCAATTAACGTATCACACACCAAAATCGGACATCTGTGGCGTGACCTATCTGCTTCCGATTTATCTAGTATTTCAATTTTAAATTAATCATTTATTTTTTTTTAAATAAAATAGTCTAACGAAAAAACGATTAACAAAAGTTCAAGATTGAAGCGTATGATTGATAATTGTTCCATACTAGTCTTAAATTAATATAAGAAGGTGGTCGAGTGGGTAAAGGCGTCGTTCAATTAGTAATTGATCGTAGTGGTCAAGGTTCGAACCCCATTTATGGGAATTTGAAATTTTTACATAAATAATAAAATAGAATCGGAAAAATTATTTCAAAATGGCGAAGAAAATTGGAAAAATTAAGAAGACAGTTTGGGAGAAAATAGTGAAAAATAACCAAATTTTTGCCAAATTTATTCGTTATTTGAATAGAAAAAAAAAAAGATTTACTCGCGCCATCATGCAACTATACGTTGTACTAAAAATTAGCTTCTGTATATATACGCCCAAAGATATATTTTTTACAAATACAGTTTAGCTAAAACCCACAAGATGGGCATTAGGTTATTTTTGTTGCAGCATAAATAGTATAATAAACTACATCATGTTAATAAGCAGGTGGTTGAGGTGGTAGAGCGTCTGAGGATAGAACTAAAGATCCAAAGTTCGATTCTTGTCTAGGTATAGATTTTTCTTCCGAATATACCCAACGGAGGAGGTAAATTTGACAAAAAAATGTATTTTTGACAAATTTATTAAATTTCGGGGAAAAAAATATTAAAAAAAACAATGACCGCAACAAGTCTTGAACTCAAATTATTTGTATGTTTTTTCTTCCAAAGCTTTGCTACCTCAGCCATCAGACTCATTAAATAAGGTGGTGCGTTTGAATATCATATGCTGCAAATATAATACAAATCAAAAATAATTTTTAAAATTCATGAATTTGTAACAGGCATGAAGACTTTATAAGAGGTAGGAGATTATGATAAAAATACAAAAATATATTCACTTTTTTTTTCAACTTATTTTTGACTTATCTTTTTTTCTGATTATTTTCGTTACCGGACATTTTGGACACACTTCAATTTATTTTTATTAAATAAAAATTTTTTGCACATTTTTGGGTTTCGAACTATAATTCCTGTGAAACATGTTCACAATGCGCGCGATTTTTTTTTTTTTTTTTTTTTTTTTTATTAAATTATTCTTTATTTTAGCTAATAAATTTACATGTTAAGATGAGTAAAGAAATTTACAAAAAAACTCATGATCAATATTTAACTAAATTGCTTACTACTGTTCCATTAGAAGCTCAAGTAATCCATTTTTACCTTTATACTTTGATTGTTCATTTAAATTTTTTAAAATATCTTAAATTATCATTATATTTAATTGTAGGCATAAAATATATCTATTAAAACATTGCCATTATCAATTTCATTTTAATTTAAATTAACTACCTATACTAAAAAAAAAAATTGTACTAAAACATGCACACAAAATTGTTTTAACATCAATCAATCAATTTCAAACCACCAATATTTTTGTCTCATTGTATTGTATTTGTCGCTATCCATTTGCTTGCACTCCGTGCTAAACCTTAGTATATTTTGATCATAATTCATAAATTTGGTCCTATCAAATCCTTTTTCGTTTGGAGTTCTTTGAATATGATATATTATTGGGAGTTGATTGTCATCTTGAATGAAACGCATTTTATCAAGATAAATAAACGCTTCTGGTCCTGGTATATTATTTATTTCTATACTTTTTTCGATGATACTATCATTCGTATACTATAGCCCAAATGTCAATGAATTTTCAGCAATTGATGTTGTTCTGTTTATATGATTCCTTATCAGTTTTATTATATGGATGTCTATTCTGTCTGTATTGAAATTTTTACATTGTTCTTTATTTGAAATATAGTGTTTGAATTCCTTTTCCGCTTTTCTGAACCGACCTGTGCAGTGACGAATACATTTTCTTTCAAATAATCGAATGCGTTCCATATAACTATTGTTACAGTTGAACCATATAGGACAACCATACGTTAAAATAGGCCTGATTAGGGTTTGATAACATATCCTTTTCACTTCCGGATTCACAAATTTTGAATAGAAAATTGCCTTATTCATAAAAAATGCGTTTTTGGCTTTGAGTAGTTGCACATTTATGTGATTTGTTAAGTAACAGAATTTATCAATATGTATTCCCAAATATTTCACTGATTCTTTTTGTTCGATATCTCTGTTGTTAATTTTAATTTTTAAATTGTTTTTATTTTTGCGCATATCGTTATTTGCTAATTTATACGGTCTCCGAAATAGTATGGTTTCGCATTTTGTTTCGTTTATTTTTATTCTCCAGTTATGCAGAAAAATTGATGTAAAATCAATGGCTTTTTGTAAATTTCCTTGTATTTGTTTAATTTTTTTGTCAGATGAGAATATTACTAAGTCGTCAGCATAGGCAATTGTATGTGTATTATGCGTGTTGATTTTTTCATTTATTATTAGATCCCTCGTATATAAATTAAACAAAATTGGAGCCGTTATTGATCCTTGTTGAAGTCCATTCTGGACCTCAAATATGTTGGTAGAAGATTGGATTCCGTTTGTTGTACAAAATTTTCTGTTATACAGCATATCTAATAGAATGTAAATTAGATCCATGTCGAAATTCATTTTCTTTAATT
Source organism: Tipula confusa (assembly GCA_963556175.1). Classification (NCBI taxonomy): domain Eukaryota; kingdom Metazoa; phylum Arthropoda; class Insecta; order Diptera; family Tipulidae; genus Tipula; species Tipula confusa. The sequence goes on along the minus strand of OY744477.1, from coordinate 165,246,415 downwards.
TAAATATTAATCCATCTAGCCAAACCGACTCAAAGGCTTTCTCCATATCAATAAATACTGCACCCGTACATATTTTGTTATTTAAGTTGTAACATATGTGCGATGTTAGGTTGGCGATAGCATGTGTTGTCGTATGATTATTTCGAAAACCAAACTGGTTATCAGGTATAAGGTTGTTTGCAACTGTATGACTATGAATCTTGTTGTATACTAAAATTTCAAACATCTTACCGAAATTCGATAAAAGACTTATCGGTCTGTAGTTCCGAGGATTTGTTGAAATTTTTTGTTTTTTTAATAATGGAAAAATCCTAGCTTGTTTCCAGCATGTCGGAAAGGTTCTATTGTTTAGCAGATTATTAAATATTGTACAGATTTCTGCTATTATCGACTCTGGAAGATGTTTTAAGATAATACTTGGTATCTGATCTAACCCATAAGACTTTTTATTATTTGCACATGCTAGAATTGCTCTTAGCTCATCAATATTTATGAAATAATTTTGCTGCGTCATTTGTTGCTCATTTGCTTTATTTTGGATGCTAAATATTGATTTTGTACTATTTCGTGCTTTCATGTGCATATGTTGTTGTTTTATGTTTTGGATTGTTTCTGTTACTATTCTTCCATGACTGGGATTACCCATTGCTGGGTTTGGCTTTGTATGTTCCTCAATGAAATGCCCAATGATATTTAAGTTCTCTTGTGTGTTGAAACTATTGTAGATGTTTCCTACTTTTGGCATTTTTGTCCAATCTATATTTACATTTCCTATGCTGCTTGCTTCGATTTCATTTATTTCGAGCATGTTAATATCTCGGTTAGTAGATCCTCTTTTAAACGATTTAAGATCTTTAAACATTTTTGGTCCAGATTTTATGGCTTCTAGTTTATTTTTCCAATGCTCGTTTACTTGCAATTTTATATTTTGTACAATTAATTCATTGGTTCTTTTAATTTCTGTTTTCAAAGAGTTTATTTGTTGCAGGTTGTTACTTCCAATACGTTTTAATCTTTTGATTGCTGACACGATATGACTTTTGTGTTTGTATAGCCTCTCGATCGTATTATTTGTAAAGCATTCCATATTATTTTTTCTCCTTATCTTAGGAGAGTTTAGATTTAGATTTTTTTGAATTATATCTGTCAAACACAATATGGCTTGTTCAATCTCTTCGTTAGTGAGATTTCTATCATTTGGAGCTATACAGGTTTGATTTGTACTACATAAATATTTTTTATATATTTTTTCTAGTTTTCCCTTCCATGTGTGCCAGTTGGAATTTATAAATTGAAAAAGGGGTTTTGTGAAACTATTCCCGCATGTACTAATTTCAATAGCCTCTACTTGTAATTCAATGGCTCTATGATCACTCTCGTAGTATACTGTTGAAATTTCTCCTCTTTGGTTAGTTTTTATTTTTAACCGCATGTCTACAATTGCTAAATCTAAATAGCTATTGGCCGCTGGGAATGTTGGTTCATCTGATCTATAAATTTGTGATTTGTATTGCAAACTATTGTTGCATTGCCATCTGTTTAAATATATACCTTTGTTATTGTTAACGCTATTTCCCCAGTTTTGGTGCTTTGCGTTTAAATCTCCTGCGATAATATAAAAGTTTTTTTCGTTATCGAGCTCTAAGGTTTCAAAAATTAATGGCCAATCTGCTTCAAATTGGCGATCGGTAATTATTTTATTATTTGCAGAGCAATACGCTGAGATTAAATAGAGTACTTGGTCATTTTTGATATTTATTTTAATGATTGTGGTTTCTATACCCACAGTATTTTGCAGATTACTAATTTTGATTTGTTCAACATTAAATTGATTCCGAATTATTATTGCTGTGCCCCCACCGTGTGTATTTCCAGTCCGATCCTGTCTAAAAATGTTGTATTTTTTAAATTCTAAGTGGTGCTTAAAACTTAATTTCGTTTCATAAATGAATAAAATGTCTGGTTCATGGATGTTCATGAAATTTAGTAAATTTAAACGTCTTGCGATACTGACGATTGAGTTCACGTTCACTGCTATTATTTTTAATTTGTTCATAAACGGCTGCACATACTTAATATTTGTGAAATTTGTTCACCTTGTTGTTGAATAACAGCTGCCAATTGGTCGACTCGACTTGTTAACTTTTGTATTGTTGCTTGTTCTGTGTTCGATTGTTTTAATACTTCCGCATACGTTCCTTGTTGAGGGTTGACTTGTACCTTTTCGATTGCAGCTAAGCGGCCTGGTTTTGTTTTTTCTTTAATTTTTTGTTGTAATTTTAACAGAATATTTTGATACGTTGGACAGCCTTTGAATGACGCTGGATGTCCATTGCTTCTACAGTTTACACAATAGATCAAATCTTTTTCGATTGTATTTTGTATTTTACATTCTCCCGGGTTATGCTGTGTATCACATTTAACGCATCTGTAGTTAAGATTGCAGTTGATTGCAGCGTGGCCGAATCTTTGACATTTACGGCATTGTAAAATTTCGTTATTATTTTTTTTAAGTTCTCCCATGATACTCTTTGATAATTTAAATTTTTGATATCATATACTCGGGACATATCCGTATCAGGTGCGCATTGTACTATGTAAAGCGGCAGTTTAAATTTATTTTCTCTCGAATGTTTTGTATTTAATTGCGTTACATTCAATACTTTGATTTCATATTTTTCGATGTTTTTTTTTAACTCCTCCAGATCTTCTTCATTTAGACCTTTAAGGACCGTTATTTTAGGTTTTATGCTTTTTGGTGTGAAGGTAAAATATTTTGTATTTACTTCTTTAAATATGTTTTGAATTTTGTCGAAATTTTCTAAATTATCTGTAATCAGTGAGTGTTTCTGATTATTCACTCTTTTAATTTCAAAATTTTCAATTTGTGCACCCTTTACTAACTCTATAGTATCTTTTATATGTTGGCTATGTATGTGCAATGGTGGCGGTTTAACTTGCTTTACATTTCTGGTTACAGACGTTTTTTGTGCTTGTATAGATTCATCTCTTTTTTCTGAGCTGACTTTATTTTTAACTGCAGCGTTTTTTCGTTTTATGCCTTTTTTTAATGTTTCAAATGGATTCTCATTTGATGTATTGGTAGAAACTGTTTCTTGTTCCATTTCTTGTTCAACGATTGCACTAAATCGATTATTTTGTATTGCTCTTTCTTCGTTGGCTTTATTGTTATTAATATGAAACTCTATTAATTTTTCTAACTGCGACACACGCTCTTTCAATATACGATTTTCCATTTCAAATTTTTTTAATTTGGATGCTCTTTGCTCGGGCGTAATCACTTTTTGTGAAGTCGTTATATTCACGTCACTAGACATTTTTATTCTTTTTACGTTCTCTTGATCGTTTAATGTGTCACTATGAGTAACATTTGTATTAATATTGGATGGCATTCTAGTATCATGACATGACCCGTTATTTTCAAACTCATTTGGATACAGTTTTATAATTTATTTATTATTTTAATTAGCTATATCCGATATTTTATTTTTTTATTTTTGTGTAACACTATAATTGTCTTGTGAAAAACACTATATAACTCTAATAAAACTATAACTTTATAACACTATAATTGTCTTGTGATAAATTTATTAACAAATTTTGTAATATGTTAATTAAAAAAATTAATAATTTTTTTTTTTTTTTTTTATTGAAATATGTTTAACCACTCGGCTACTCACTCGATGTGTGCCACAATGCGCGCGATTATAACCTTTCCACCAATTTCTACTATACGCGATGTAGTATGAATCATTGTTTTATCTTTCAATTTTGTACATTTGCTAACAAAACGTAAACATGAAATATTTCAGTCACATATATTTTTGGCAACGACCATTTTTAATTTGTGTACGTCATAAAGTTAATATGATTAAAAAACATAAAAATTCCATCGTTGAGATTCGATCTATGTATACCTCTCTATCTATTTATTAGATTTCGTCTTTAATCACTGCACCAATCCACCTTTTCAAATATTTATTCAAATCCAGTACTTACTTTATCAAATTAAAAACTTAAATTTTTTTTTGTAATTTGACGATTATCATCGATAAAGGACAAAACTAGCATGAAATTAATAATTAAAAACGTTTAACACTCTAGTTATTAATTTAATATAGATATAATTTTATTTCAATAATAATAATAAACTATTTTTTTTCATATAATTTTAATAATAATGATCAAAATTGTAATGTAATTTTAATGTATGTATAAGGAAAAATATATATTCATAATAAATGTAATTCAAAATTTATTATACTATTTATATAAAAATTAAATGTAAAATTTAAATAAATTTTAAATTATAAAACACATGATATATAATATAATAATATTGTAAATGTTATATAGTAAAAATTTTAAATACAATTAATAAAAATTCTACTTCATTACTTTAGTTTTTGTTTTTAAATATAAAAATTATTTTTACATTTATCTCTAAAATATATTTATATATAGTATGTTTATATATTTTAAAAAATAATTTATACATTAAATACTAAGTTTTTTTTATAAATATATGCATATATATATATATATATATATATATATATATATATATATATATATATATATATA
>OY744477.1:165200239-165241610 GCA_963556175.1 Tipula confusa | reverse complement strand
TTTAATAAAAATTTGTAATAATATCAATTTTAGCACCTAGAGCCAACATACTTATAAAACCACCATAAATTATATATTATCATGCGAATGTTATATTATATTTTATAAAAACAATTAAAAAATAAAAATATAAATAAATAAAAAATTTGTGATATAATTAATATAATAATAAAATTAATAAAATAAAAATTTGGGTCACCAACTATTTTCGAGTCCTCTATTATTCGGCGACCGAACATTTTTCCATCACAATTTCTTTTCCCAAATTACAATGTGGGCATCATTCGAATTTGGAGTACGCGACATTGTCGACGTTGACGATTTTTTTGATTGTCTGGCGTCGCATACCATACATGGCGCCAATTTATATAGCCGCGTCCGCCCATTAACGAAATTATAGTGCGACGTCCACCAATTTCTAGTGGTTGCTGTTGATTTTTATTTTTTTTCGATTTTTTTAACGTGGCCAAAATACTAGCTTGATTATGTGATGCATCGTTTTGTGTTTTACTATTGGGTGCCGCAGTACCATTCAGACCGGTGGTCATTGGTGTTCCATTATTGTTTGATGTCGATGTCACATCGGAATGAATATCGGCCGAAACAATTGAATTTTCAGTTATATTATTTAGCTCGGTTTTGTGACTAGCACTTGAACTATTTCGAGACACACTTCTTCCATAAAGACTATGACGCATCGCCATACTCTCTTCGCTTCCCGACGATGTATACAAACTAGACGAACGACTTTCAACCGACAATTGGACAGGTCCAAAGATCTTGGTCGACTCACTTTCATCCGTAATCGACGATCAAGCGTACTGACTTTAGCCGGTATAGCAGCCAATTCTGGATCACTTCGTCTCAAACTTTCGTACGATGGATCCATTAAATTGCCTTGACCCTCTTCATGATCATAATCCTCTTTTACAAAATTAAATCACCATAGAGGCCATAAACATCACAACATCCTTGATCTGAACCTTGCGACGACGAGTTCGAATTAATTGATGTGGAAAAAAATCGGCTGAACCCAATCCTCGCGTAATGTTTTTGATATACGCGACGGTGAATTTAACGTTTCAGCATCTTTCATTATTTGCGTTTTACGTCGCAACATAACAGGACTATTGGTTAGCTGGGATTTAAATTAGCAGATAAATTCATCAGTTGATAATCGATCGACGATTGTTTTTCAAGTTTCTTTTTCACTGGAGTCGTATTACCCGAAAAATCGAGTGATGGTTCGGTCAAACTTTCGCGTTTACTAGAACTATGAACTGGCGAACTCGTCAAATCGTTAAACATTTCTTTATCCGAAAAACTTTTTGCGCCGTTAACATTTTACTACTCGGCGATGAGGTTGCTGTTGGAGGAGCTACGGTTTGTTGATTATGATGATGGCTATGGTGATGTGAATGATTTGATTTTGGAATTAGTGGTAACAAAAATGTGATTGGTCCAAAGTGAGCATGGTACGATATATTTACACCGCCACTGATAATTGGCACGCCTTCGAGACGCGGTAACGGTATTGTAAGTGCAATACCAACATTTGTCCCCACCCACAATAATCCTTTACTCGCCATAAGTGCCGTCACTACTACCGAACCATTATTATTTGTGGTATCTTTTTGCGATGATGTGACACGAAGTACATTCGACGCAATATTAATGTCTTGTAAATGTTTAAACGACTCCGTATGATATAAACATATAATACTACTATTCTTAAGCGAAATCCATAGGCCAACACCAGAATGGGCCATTAAATGTATACTATGATTTGCTCCGCTGTGCTGTTGTCCGTGTTGTATATCAAAATTTTTGGTAATTTCCCCATTCACCGGATTTAGTACGGTTATATTTTTACCACAAGCGGCATAAACACTATTGTTAATTGACAACATACTTGGTACCGGGTCAGTGCCCAAATTTAAAGTAACTGGTTCTTTATACAACCACGAAATACCGTCTGATGTTCGACTAAATATTAATAAATTACCATTGGTCAGCGAAACAACAACATTATCGTTTAAATATAGAATTTGTGTAGCCACACCAGTAATACTACAATAGCCGAGTGGTTCATCGTTACCCGGATTTGTTGCATCGTAAAAATAAATTTTACGACTATCCGTGGCCATCCATATTGTATCTGAATCACGTGGATCAATGCTTTTAATAAATTCCATTGCAGTGACTTGTGTTTCGACCAAATCAAATGATCCGATATCACGTAAAACTCCAGCTTGTTGATGATGTTGTTGTAATGTGGTTATATGGCTACTTGTGCCGTCACTAGTGCATATCCATACATAATTTAAGGATTTGCTGCGTCGGGACGTTGTACTCTGTCGATTGTTTGTTATTGTGTAATAACAACCACAGCGAACCTAAAATTAAATAAAAATTTGGTTTTAATAAAAGATCTAAACAGTTAGAATAATTTTTACATAAGTATCCCTCAACCATCTCAAGTTTTTGATCAATTGCATAATAAACCATCCTAATACTTACCATGATCATACCAAGTCAACATATAAGTTTTTTTTTAATTCACGAATTTAGGTTTGGTAAACTATGTTAAAATGATTAGGTGGTAGATAGATAGCAATATTGCAGTGAAACTACTAAAACTAATTAATTGTGTTAAGTGCAGTTCAAATTAATTTTACCTCGGTTTGATGCTGTGACTTGAACACCGACTGTGCTTTAACAAATAGTGGCATTTTTGTTAATGGACGTTGCTCGTGCTCGGGTATTTCCCATGCGGGTGAATTATTTGTATCCAAAGCTAATTGTGCTAATCGTAATTCCGTTACCCATTCCTTTTTAACAGATGGATTTTCTGTTTGGAATGTATACGAGTCTTCTTTACCTGATTTATTTTTAGCAATTAATTGTAGGCAACACGAATCAACCCATGCCATTTCCTCATCTTTTTTCTAATAAAAAATAATTTTTAATTTAAATTAGATCAAATTTAATTTGATAACAATCACAACGAAGTGGTCCTACCTGAATTGAACTTTGTATTGTCGTTAAAATACGTTTTGTTACATCTTGACTAATATCTTTGTATGCACCTTTTAACATACCCACCAAATCATTAATACGTGACATCACCTCGTAATCATGCATTAAATTACTCATTTCGTTACATAAATTATCAGCACCGTTTGTTATCATTGTGGCCGTATCATTAAAACTTCCTGTAGCGCTACTATTCGATTTTAAGCTACCACCACGATTTAGGCCGGCGGTTAACAATCGTGATAGTGTCGCCGATGTACTATTATCGACAATTTCTACATCGGCTACAGGTAACATCCATTTAAACGATAATTTTTCGGTTGCTCCAAAATCATGAGACTGTTTAGGGGCGACCGATACACATATCACTTTATCGTTCAACAGCAATAATCGTCGTTGTTTCGATTTAACAATAAAACCGGCTTGATTAAATTCCAACTGGGTTACATTATCTTCGCGCAATAAATACCGATGTCGATTCCCATCCGAGGACAGCGATCGTGTATTAAATGTTCCACTGATATGGCCAAGCATTTCTTTAAACGCCTGATATTGTTCCGCCTCACGTTTTCGTTCGTTTAACATTTCGGCCAACGATTCGAGTTGTGTTAATGCCAATTGTAGTGACATACGATCATGATGACCTTGTGGTGTATACTTTAGTAAATCTTGTAAAAATAATATAAATTGTGGAAAACGTTGTACCGGTTTCACCATTAATCCAAAAAATGATAAACGATCGTGTGCACTAATTTGTTTCACTTTTAAAAAATCGGATAGAGCCGATTTACGTTTTGCCTCCATTTTTGCCAATTCCATGGCCGATGAAAAATTATTTATGAAACCCGAATATATGTCGAGAACAATTGGTTTACTAAATGAACCAATGAATACGTCACCAATTTTTTCATCACGATCCCAATTTCGTACACAATCGGCGAGCGCAATCCGAAACAATGTGTGACACTGTAGAATTTCGGGTAGACGATGAAACAGGGTTGCAATTTTATTTTGACTTAATATCGGCGGTGAACTTTCTTCGAGTGGTTTTTTATAATCCTAAAAAAAAATAAGAAAAAATACCGGTATAAAAATTTAATTAACTAAAAAACGGTACATATAAAAAAAAGAAGGAAAAAGTAGAAGCACGTTAAACATAATTCAATTTTCAAACAAAGCTCGAAAGTGGAAATTTAATGTTACAAGAAGTTTCATTTCATAGAAGAATTTCATGTTTGTTGATAATGGTCTACTAATACAGCTGAATATGGACTGAAATTATAAATCAAGTTTAAAGTTACAGAAGTTAATGAAAATGTCAAAAAAGTGTGGCATCCGTTAATAAAAATTTATCACCAGGAAACATTATACACTTCCTTATATCACTTTCTTTATATGACATAGATTAAAATTTATTTATACACAAATCGCTTATATACAATCCTCCACACACACAAAAAAAACAGCAAAACAAAAAAAAAAGCTTATAAAGCTTAATGCAAATTATAAATACATATTTGGTAAATGAATTGAAAATATAAAAGTTTATTTTATTTATTTTATGTATTTTGTCGTATTGAGATTATCCTTTTCAATTTTTCCCTACTCCTCCCATTCTACATTTTCGTAAATAGATATATACATATAAACATATATAGAAAATACGCGCGTTTCTCGATTTTTTTCCATGAACATGTTCATGAAAATACAATTTAAATAGAAAATTCCTTTACAACACAAAACACAAACTCATCGATTAAATTGTGATTTTCCTCTAAATTTCATCCCCAATAGATATAATGTTATAAAATCTATACAACTAGAACAGTGTTACCTAAATGCCTAAACTAAACGTTTGGAAAATTGGAAGCACACCACATTTCCTGACAAAGTTTTTACAAACCATCCTGTGGGCTGAAGAAAAACCAAAAGCTGTGCTCGAAAAGAAAATCCATGCTGGCGAAAAAATTGATACTGTTATATAATCGTATGTTCTTATGGAAATTTCGATAATGTACGTTCGTTGGATCAACTAAAAAAAATCGGAGAAACTTAGAGTAGATCAATGCATCACCGGGTAAATAGAACGGATTTTGAAGCATAACTTCGAGTAAGAATTAGCGTGATATTTTATATACGTATTTAAATTATAAAAAGAAATTACTTTACCATAAATGTTGGCATTAAAAACCATAAGAAAAATTAATCTCGAAACTAATAGGGTGAGCTTGTGAAGACCTTCAAAAGCACATTCTAAAAAACTAATAACTATTTTTTTAAATCGTTAAAGGAAAACTGTAGTTTACGGAACACAAACGTTCCGTGTAACATACATTCAAAACTACAGTTCTCGGATATGCGTACGACATTGTATTGTGTAGCATCTATCACTTCAAATATTTCTTAATTTATTGACATTTGAATTTATGTACATATAGTAACAACAGCCATGGGAGAGCTGAGAATCAAAAAGAAAACAAATAACAACAACAAAAATACTATTCAAACTTAAATCATCGAATGTTTTGTATTTGTGCTTTTCTTTATAAGCTCTCGTATTTTTTCTCCGATGTACATAAAATAAATTTTCCTTTATGCCATTTACTGGTTTTCCTTTTTGCATATGTGTGTGTGTATGTGCTATTTATTTTTCTGCTTTAAAGCACGTACAGACTATATACATTTCTAAATTAAACCGAAGGAAAACAATATTATGGAAAGAATGAAAAATGGCAAAAAATATATCTCTCCTATTTTTTACCGTCCTCCGTTGAATTCTTTCATCTTAAAGACATGGCAATTTTTTATATACTTTTTTTTGTTTTGTTCTGAATTTTATTTTATTTTCATGTACTCTTCCCTCCTTATCAAAGCATTTTATACTTAAAGAATGTATACATAAAGTCAAAAAAGAAAAATTACACGAAATAAATTGTCAAGAAAATTAGGAATCACTTTACAATGTTTTCGAGTAAAACAAAATGTGATGATGATGATGAGATGACAACGGTTGATGTTTGTGCATGGTGTGGTGGGTGCTCACCGTAAAGTTTATAATTCTTAATTTTAGAAGAAAAAAAAACTTTTATATTACATAATCTCAGAACACTAAACGACATGTTCAGGAATTCGCGGAGGAGTTTCAATTTACACAGTGTTCATCAAAATAGATTTCACATGTGTATATTGCACCAGGGAAGTCAAAATAATTTTGCAATTATAGCACATTTAATTTATTTAAATAGCACCGCACGAATAAAATTCATGATGGTGAAACGGTGTGAAGACTACACCTAACGCACCACCACTAAATTTTCCAACTGTTCTAATATCGCGCGCGCACTCCATTTTACGTTTGATATTTTGCACCGAAAAGTAATATTCAGATGGTTTGCCGATAAAAGGAGGGAGAGAGGCCGAGTGAAATTTTTACACAAGACATGGTTCTTTATTTTAATAAATTATACAATTTAATTAGCTTAATTGAAAATTATGTTATATATATATATATATATATATATATATATATATATATAAATATATATATAAATATATAATATTATGTACTTCAACAGTTAATTGAAAAGGGAAGTGTACATCTTTCGGAAAGAAACTATATTAGATGTCATTTGATTTTAACTAACATACATTTTCACACCATTTTCCATTTCCATACCATGACCGAGAGACAACGTATTACTGTTCTTGTCGTTTCGAGGCTGTATATTCAACTTATGATTTACGTCAGAAATAATATTAAATCTTACTAGAGTCACATTGGGACAAGATGGGAGATTTCCTTTTTTGTATGGTTGGATACATTGTACATTCAGAAGGAATTAAAGTAAAGGCATAGCATTATCAAAACCTCCAGAAAAGCTACAAACATCTCTATAGTACAACTCAAGGCAAAGAAATCATTGAGGAATTTAAAAAGCCATATTTTACTTGTCAAAATGTTTCATAATTGTTCCAAAATCCCAAAAAAGGAGAGTTCGAAAACTTCATCGAAGCCCGTTATCCAAGTGTAATTTAATTACGCTCGCTTCTTCACATGACCTATTTCGGCATTCTAGCTTTAACCTCTACGGCAGATGTTCTATTCTATCTATTCTGTATACCAAGTTTTATTACTGAAGAATGTATGTAACGGTTACAGTTGAAAAGGTTTAACTCACGAATATTAGTAAATAGTCTAGGAGCTACCAAAACTGTGTATACAAGAAGTCGACTGTCGGCATAGCCGCCAAACCATTCTAAATGTGATATAAATGCTTAAGTGTTATCAACAATTATTTCCAAATGATGTATGGGGGAAGGTTCAATAATGACCCCGAGTTTCATCAGCCAGATGGTGTCGATTTATTAATAGGAACTGCAAAAATTACTCAACTAATAAATACAACTGACAAAGAACGATACGCTAGTTTGTGAAATACTGATAAACTACACACTAAAACTAATACCAAAAATAAACCTGGTACACGCATTAAAACCTCTTACTATCTACTCTTACTCTTTGGTGGCAGTTTCCTACCACCAAAATTCTGATCTAAACAACTTTTATATTAATGTACGTAATATGACACAATTTCACTAAGAAATCCTGATTGAGAACAAATGCTGCAGAACAATCTAACAAAGATAAATATGTCATCACTTGCATTTAATAATGCACTGCAGTATTTTCTAAGCTTAGATTGAACCAAAATGACTAAGCTATTAATAGTTAGACGTGCCTTAATTTTATTTATAACCACAATCTCATCACTTTAGCGATAGAACTTAAAATATTTACAGGGATAATTCCGAAAGAATTACTTACTTCTGAAAATGGAATTATCTTACTAAAAGTTAATCTATTATCTTCACTGGTCTTGGAAGAAAGAGGACATGAAGATAAAATTGAAAATGTTTAACAAGTATTTTGAAAAGAAAGGAAAATGTCATTTCAGTCCAACTATAGAGGATTCCAATAAATCTTAAGCCACTTCGGAAAGCCAAGCGACAGTATTTAAATTAGTGCAAAAAACTATATTGTCATTAAATTTAAGCACCATTAATTCTACTCTTAGATTTGTGTTTAGCTAGCATTATTAAACTCTATAACCCAGGGATCACTAAGATATTTTTAAAGTCCGAACTAATATAAGAGATAAGTTGTCCCATTTGACTAGCAGCAGCAGAACTTTTTTGACGTCACAAATTAAAAATTACCCCCAACATTTTGAACTTATCATGAATTCCACGTATCCTTTTATTATCGAACAAGAGTCGAGTTCAATACAATTCAAAAATACGTATGTTTCTCATATTCAATGATGTGAATTACTTAGGATAAATTTTTGATATCAGATTTATGTTTGACAACATAAAATATACATTGTATACATACGAGTATGTGTGAGAATTAGATTAGAGTATGCCCAGAAAAGGGAAAAACGTGGGAGCTATATATAGAATAAATAAATTACGATCTAAAAATATGTAAGACGGATTTTAAAGAATTTCAAAATCCAAATTCAATTTTTGTTATTATAGGGCTAGAATTTTTCAATTTACTATTAAAATGTAAATACGATTAAATAACCGTTGGGACTATTCAAATCAATATAACCTTTTGCCCAGCATCCAATCTAAGCTAATTTTATAATTGAAAAATTGGCATAAAAGTACGATATTCTAAAATTACTTTCCAAATGACGTCATCATGGCATTAGTATAATAATATGGCACAGGTCAAAACGCACACACAAATACCCAAAACCATGAATTAACAACAATAGACCTAATTTTATTCTTCTATATACAGAATTTAGTAACAAACATAAAAATTGTATACAGATTTCGATTTTTTGAAGAAAATTAAATTTTTCATCTGCGTTTATTTCGAAAACATTTTAAGGATAATGTTATTATATGTGCATTAATGTGTTATGCTGTTGTTAACAAATCCATAAATAAGATAAAATTAAAATAAGTAAATTAGTCTGCGTTGCTAGAAAATAGAAAAAAATCTAAAAAGAAGAACTAAAAATACTACAACTACTTTTATATTGCGATAGCAATCAACAAATTTAAGTACATAGCATCATTAATTTTAATTTATAGATAAACTTTGACATTTTTGTAAAATGGAAAAACTATTTTTTTTATGTGCACTCATATAAAGGGTTTTCAATTTTCAGTGACTTTACTCAACTCAAAATGGGAAATTTTTATCAAAAGAGCATTTCATGAAAAAAACGTTGATCTTCTCATTTGGAAAACCCTGTAAATAATAAAGAAGGGTAATGGTCGGAGAGTGATGCTTGTACATGTGTGTTATTTAAATGTTTTTGACGAAATTGGCCTCGCTTATACCGAATTAAATCTTCAAGATTAAAACTTATGGTTTCAATTTTATCGACACATAAGATCAGCGCGGGTGGCTTATCCTAAATACTAAACATTCATAACCACTCACTAATTTGCTATTATTCAATAAAATCAATTATAGAAAACTTTAATTTCTAGAAATTTATATTACGATTAGAATATATAGGGGTAAATGATACAACCTACATTGAAGGTCATTTTTATTTACTACACTATAAACTATATTATATGTATATTATACTATTAGCATCTGGTAGCTGATAACATGCGCGATGACGCTTATTTGTGATTCAAATTATGGTTGTTGTTGTTCTTGTTGTTGGTGTCATTTTGAAAACTCGACGTACGATAATATTAACCCAATTTACATATAAAATTTTCAATGACAGGAAATTCCAAAAAGAAAATGGGTTTGGCATATGATTACGCTATTATTACGATTGTATTTAGATCTACAGTATGCAGTGACATACTATAAGTATCAAATCAAAATATATATATGTATAATTTGGATTTATTTAATAACTTTTGATAAAAATTGTATTATTGCAATAGTGGCACTCCCTCTTTTCACCGCCGTACCAAAAATATTTCAACTTCAGTCCACGAATAAAGCATTTTAATTAGTTCTGTTAACATATGGTCGGAAATGGTATTGACAGAATAATAGTGCACCACCTTAAACCATTTCAAGTAGTTTTTACTACAGGAAATATCAGAGACAAGTTAACTACATAATAAGGTATCGCACACCAGAGTTAATTGACAAAATTACTAAAAGTTTCCCAATTCATTATTGAATGACTGACACTAGGTCATTTCATAGAATCCATAATAAAATTTATGGAGCAATGATCTGAAAATATACATTACCAGGTATACCAGAGACCTATCCAGATATGATCAATTAACTAAAATCGTCACTTTGAAGAATCAAAACAAAATTATTAAAAGATTCATAGCAAAGTTCAGTCCACTACAAACTCACTGTAATGATGAAGCAGATACTTCATATCAATAAAACAATTATTTGAATATTTTGGCCAACAATTTGAACACCAAATGGAAACTATATTATTAGAAATATTGTTATACAGCATGCGAAAAAGAGCGAAGATGCTGGTCCTATGAGCCAACAAAAACAGGAACTTTTTCAACGTACCAATTTTTTACAATTTCCTACAATAACGAATAATAAAATGAGTGTAAAAAGTTCACGATTTCAAAGTCGGCCTTCAAGAGACAACAATCAGTTTCACAATATTCAAGTCACTTCCAATACTAGAATTATCCAACATTCCGGCAAAGGGATTTTAATAAAATAAAATCACTTTCATATTCCAAATCTTGCAAATCTTGCAATTTTACAAAAACAAAGACGAACTTTCTCTGTAAAAATGCTAGAAAAATTTAAACTTTGCACCGAAAAAGCTCGCAAAAAAAATGGAGTATTAGCTGTAATTGTTAGTGTAAATAAAGGCCGCTAGTCGGGTTAGATATTCAATGCAGCTCAGCTCATTATTAGGTCCACCGCTCCAGTAATCTTTCATTTCCCATAAATACCAGTTCAATTTACTATAATTTTAGGTCGATTTAAAAACAATTCGGGTTATCTGCCAACTGAACTAATAAAGAAGCCCTCCCTATGGAAAGGACGCAATCTTTTTTCTCGAATATCTCAAAATAATCGACATTCAAAACAGAGTAGATTTTTGGAAAATCTAATTAATCTATTTAAGCGATACATATAATCGATTAGCAGATAAAAGGTATGAAGGTATTACTATACCAATAAAGAAAAATTCCATAATAAGTGATGCTATATCGAGATTGGTACAAACAGAGAGGTAATGGGTAAATCTTGCTCACTGAAAGTGCCTCAATGAAAACTATAAATGGATGAAGTATTAATGATACCCTTATTAATATTGTCACAGGATCTACAATAGGTAAATGCTCACTATTATTGTACAATTTTCTATAGAAATTATAGCTTCCAATAGATTTAAGAAAGAAATTCTGTAGCATTAAAATTTTCTTACATCACTAAAATCTAATTGTTTGTGAACTCGCTATATAACTAAATTGTGTGCACCAATGTATACACATATATGTTAAAAAACTATTTGACTTGAGTTAAACACTCAATTAATAAACGCTATATTTCAACATATTAAACATTTTTCAAATTAAATTACCATTGACTCGTTTTTAACAAAACGTACTTCCATCAAGTTTAAGATTACTTGATACTCTTAACACTCAAACAAAATATTATAAAATTTAAAAAATTGAAATTGTCAATTATAGTTTTACATAATGTATACCCCCCAAAATACACTTTAATTAAAAACTACTTTAAAATAGAAAAATTAATTTTAAAATAAATATTTCAAAACAAATCATTTTTTGTCTATTTCATTCGATCACACATCACACAAAGATTGAATTGTTAAACTTCATTCGAATGTGCTATAAAATCGGTATGCCGATAGTTTTATTAACTATATTATATACCAAAGTTATTCCCGGAAATATAAAATACATCGCAGTTATATTAATAATTGGTAACAAGATGAATAGTAATAATTTTAAATTTTTTATTTTCTTCCTAGAAATTAAATTAATTAAATTTCGTTTTCCGTTTCGTCGATGCCACTATGTCCTCATCTCATATACTATACTAGTTATGTTCGCACCAAATCATATTAAATATAATATAGGGGGGGAAATTGAATTGAAAATGTGGCGAATATGAAAAATTTAAGTGCCAGCAATATTTATATTAAATTGTTTTTACGCGATAAATATTTTTATTAGTGTATACAGCAACAACAATATGCGCAATTTTTTTACACACCAAAAATTAAAATCGACCTTAAAGCGGAAATAAAATGTATATATGGATAAATTCAACAACTATCCTACATAAACATAACAGACGCCAATTTTCGTTTATAAATGTTGTGGTTGTAATTTTTTTAATTAAACAAAATAATTTACTCAGTATGTACTTATCTTAAACAATGCATTGTGACCTTTAGTGAAAATGTCAAATTTAAAAAGTGAAATAGTTTTAAATTAAATTTTAAAATAGTTTTATCGGCTAAAAAAATTGTATTATTACAAATGTTTCTTACTTAAACCGATAAGCTGGCTGTAGTACCGCTATAATAAGCTGGATGTAGGTCCGGCTCTAGTACTGCTATTAGATAGTGTAAGCAATGGATACAATTAAAAAAGTTATTTTATGAAAAAGGTATGAATTGGTACATCAGTAGTACTAAAGATAAAACTACTCTCTTAGAAAGTCACCCAAAGAATGTTGGGGTGAGTTAACAATTGCTTTACTTCAAAGAAATTTACATGAGAGCTAAGTAACGAAGTTCTGCTGCTAAAAAAACGAAAATTTAAAAAAGGATTCACACTCTAAGAAATCTGCGAAACCTCTTTAAACTACCACGTCTTGATAAGATACTAAAAAAAGGTGCCTAAATAATCAAGTGAAAGTAAATGAAATCACTTCCATGATTCACTAAAATATGAAACACTCACCTGGGATGCAAACTTCCCAGAAAGTAGTCAGTGACATTGTCAATATTCAAGTTCCAAATAATCAACTCGGCACAATTTGATGACTAATTAGAACTACTAACAATTTTTATAGTTTTTTCCTCCAATTTTATTAGGGATCGCCGGCCAAGCCATTACTGAGCCCATAGTAGGAAAAGCCACCAATAAAAACTAATAATGACGGCATCCAATTAGATTTCTGGTATCTGGTGCGTAAGAGCAATCTTTCTTGAACCATAGTCAACGTATAGTTGATAGTCCCAAAGTAAGCGATCAACGGTTTTTCATAGTAAGACCCACATTCAAACATGGGTCGTTGGCACGTGATATTGACTCTGAGATTTGAGGCATTAGTAATAAAACTAAATTTCCACTACTAGCTCTCGGTTTCGTATCAATCCCTTACATCAATGTATGATATATCCTCTCGGAAAAATTGAGTATGTCTTTTTCTCCGTGCGATTCGGTAGCCAATCACCGCGAACCACCTGGATAAATAGTATTGCTTGTGCTCTACGAACTCCTCGACAAAACAATGCAATGTGTTTTTTACCATTAAAACTATTTAACCCAGGTCGTTGTATCAATTTACTAATCTATTTAACCAGGTCTGAATATAAGATTCCATGTGATGGATGCGTTTCCCTGACTTGTAGATCAAAACGTCATAAGCGTATTGTAAAATCCTCCAATCTGGATTTATTACTGGGTCGAAATTACAGATTGTGGTCTTCTTAAAATATAAAAACCTAAACGACCCACACGGCGTCCCGAAAGAGACCTTTTCTGAGCCACTTGGTACGAATTAACGATAGTGGATTTATTAATTTTGATCAATGGCGAAAATCAAACTCGGAACCGCGGTGTGGTAAGCAAGTATATTAACTATCGCTATAACACCGGTGACAAACTAAATAACTACTAACCAAACATTTAAGGATGATTCGATTCATAATTATCTTACTGACTTTACTGGTCAAAAAGAAACAAAAAACTCTTAATAAAATGTGGAGATGAAACTTCGGCTATAGAAACGCCAAGGAAACATCTGATATGTTTGAAAATATAATCTTATTATGGACTTAAAGATGGAATACGCCATAAGCGGCAATTCAGAGTACTAATCAACATGGAAATAGAAATATTAGTAAAACTTCTTCAAAGTACTTAATTAGCACTAACCAATGGTTTTCACAAAACGAGAACACCAGGAATGCATGCCTATTTAAGACTGGTATTTAAGACTGGTCCTATCTTTATATATACATTTTTCACAAATCCACTTTCTTCTTCAAATTAAAGCATCTGTAAACTTTGGTTTGTCATTTTTAATTCGGAATTTAATTTCTAAGTTTGTGAATGAGCTCTTCAGGGTAAGAGATGCGCGTTTTTTGAAATTATTTATCGAAATCGTTTGCACCATTTATCCATTATGCTACTATATGGTTGCGCTTACATGTTTATCATACAGTTCATCAATGTTGGAAATTTAATTATGGAGAAAAACGTGGATAGATGTCACGTTGTATTTAGATTAATCAATGCAAAACTCAAGTACATGAGTATGCAGCAAACCACAAAATATAAATTGTAAATATATTTTTATATGAGGCCATATATCGCGCAAAATTACAAATACAACAATAACGTTATTGTAATTTATTATTTTGTTCCATCTTAGAATGATCGCACAAATATAGAATTTCCCATCATGCAGACGTTTAATTCGTGTCAATAAATTTCATGACATATGATTAGATTATTCTACACACTTTATATTATATGATTCATTTTAAAAAGTTATTATATACATAATATGCTTCTGGTTGGACATGTAAAATAAACATTTTTTTTTATTTGTTGTCTGCCGACAATATCATTAAATTAAAACAATATCATAATCATTTGTCATTACAGAAATAGCAAAGCAGCCTCGTTTAAGGCCTTTTGTGTATATCTTTCCATAAATATTAGATACATTTACAAGTCATTTCTTACAATTATGAATATTACGAATATACACATATGACTATTATACTATAATACATGCGGTGTACCTTGACATTTATATATTAAGATTATGTCATTTTGATGCGGTGATTCAATAACAAAATCTTATACAAATGATGTACGCATCACACCAAAGTTTCCGTTCCCAAAGGGTTCACACGAAAAATAAAAATTGAAGCTGAATTATTTTTAAAGTCTTTCCTAGTCTATATATAATCTGTGGCGTATATACAAAGTTTATAAGATTACGACAAGAATTGCTTTCAAATGGTCAAGGTTATAATCGAATAACTTAAAATATAGAAACGTAGTAGATTTACAGTAGTGCTATTCAAACCGCAATAAAATGTATTAAATTTATATAAAGTGCTATAATCAATATAAGTATATAAATTTATCTAAAACACTTTAGGTGTTGACTAGTTTAACCAATTATACAACAAACAATTATAGAACAAACAACCATTATATCATTTAAGCGAGTACATACATCACTTCTGTTGAAGAAAAAAAAACGTGATGGAATTAAAAACACAACTGGAGTCAGAATATACAATAAATGTTATCGCAAAATAAGTTATTACATTTCATACATATAATAGAAGCTGTTAATATTATAAAGGGTCAATGCGATGCTATATAGTCAATAGTAATTATGTGTGACAAAAATATATTAAAGCAACAAGGAAATGAATTATTTTAACGTCTGGTACTTTAATATGACTGTGACTGACTTAAATTACTCTATATTATATTTGCTGTGAAAATTCCACTGAATAACACAACACTACATGAAGACAAATATATCGTGATCAAAAATGTTTCACAATCTATAATCATTTAAAAATATTCATTGTGTAACAAGTTTCGCTTATTATAGCTAGCAATCAAATATTTACACACGCAATAATTTTCGTTAAAATATAACAAACACTCAGCTGATATTTGTTGATCTACCAAATCGAAATGTGCAACTGATCACACTTAGCCAACTTGAAACAATGTCCAGAACTATAAAATTAAGGCTGGTGACCGAGATACGGCAATATATCCGACCACTGAGAACCTAGTAAATTAAGTCCTCAAGTGCCAGTTAAGAATTCGGCACAATTAGAGGACAAATTAGAACAACTTAACAATATTATACAACAAACCAGCTTGTGATAGTACACCAAAATAGTCAAAAAGAAACTCGAACACATATTAACATCTCTTTGGAAGTTAGAGAATTGGTTAGAGAAAAATGTAAATAACTAAAAACATGACGGAGAAATTGGGCTCCACAAAGTAAAACGATACTCAAATATCTTAGTAATAAACCAAAACTTATAATCAAAGAAAATCAAAAAGATACCGATTATTACCTCTGGAATATACATATCTTGAAGATACATTTAAACCTCTCTTAAGACAAACCGCACTAGTTAACAAAATCGAAAGCCAAAGCATAGAAACCTATATCTATATAAGAGGTAACAAGAGGTAAAAGTTGAAATCAGCAATAAACTTAAGCTCAAAAAAACTCCTATGGCTATGATCTAACTACCGGACAAATAGTTAAAGCACTACCTGAAAAATAATTACGAAACCTACTTCAAATAATTAATGCAGCGTTTAGACTTTCAGAGTCAAAAACATTCGACTATAGGACAGGTCCACAGAATCACTGAAGCATAATTGAAGATGCGTTAGGAAGCAAAAATATGTCCAAGTATCTTCTTGGATGTAGCACCAGCCTTCGATAAAGTATGGTACACAAAGGAGTAAAATATAAACTGCATCGAGATCTATTCTAATGCAGGTTTATCAGATTCTAAAATCCTACTTCTAATGCAGGTTTATCAGATTCTAAAATCCTACTTAGCTGACCGACATTTTAGGGTAAAATAAGAAGTTCAATACTCTTCATTGACGAAAATAATATATCCTATACACAAGACTTGCTAAATGCATATGAAACTCACATAGACACATTTTCTGATGACACTGCAACGAGAAACGTGCAAAGGGTCACTAACATATTGAGTAACCGAACGAATTCAGCTAAATGAAACCAAATCATTCCATGTTAACTTTACTAACAAAAAAGTCAATTGAATACCAATGAAAATCAACTCACAGCAAGTTCTACATGCAAATACAGCCAAATATCTAGGCATGACGCTTGATGCTAAGCTTAAAATATATACAAATATAGAAAAATGTACTCGCTTTTAGGTAGGAATTCCGAGCTACAATGAAATAATAAACATCTGCTATATAGGCAAATTTTAAAACAATAATGAAGACCAATATGAAAATGTCAAGATTCGCCGTATGAGGCATAAAACATTAAGTTAGACGTTTCCTAAGAACGAAACTTGTAGAACTAAAATAGAATAAGATTCGGGACTAACCAAAGGATTATATCCCACAAGAGAACAACTAGTTGAATTGTAATTCAGTTGTAATAAAAATAAAAAAATACTATCACCAATTAACTCTAAAATAAGAAAACAAAAAACCTACTCAAATCTACCAAACATTATTTTTGAAAGTTTACAATCAAATTAAATTGAAATAAAATCATCACACATTAATTTTATTATCAAAAACGACGTACACTACCGCTTTCGTTGGATTGCAATAGCAAACTAAATACGAATATATTTTATTTGTGTTTATGGTGTTCTAGTACTTTTTTCATAAAAATTAATGTAAGCTAACCAGAAAAAAGTAATTTTACTATACATATCTTTCTGTTTTATTTTTATCGTAGGTAGCAGCTATATGAGATGTAATGAGTACCTGAGCATGATCATATTATTGAGAATCATCACCAGGACATACCCCACGAATAACGGCTAATGTCCACTTTGATGGAGGTAAGTGTTCATCCTTCAAAATAATTACGTCATCTATATTTTTAGATTGAACTTGGTGGTTGACCATTTGTTACGCCTTTGCAATGATATAATCGCGACAGCAACGTCATTTTAATATGTAGCTATCTTTAGTTGAGTATATATCAGCCTTGAATTTGATATACTTTCTATCTATACCAATAGAATCTTCAATTCCTGATATGTTAAGGATTAATTTCCTACAACACAATTGAGATGAAGCTTCATGATCTTTACCGCAGTTTTTCAAAGTCCTCAGAAATCTGGTAGGATGCGATCTTGGTCGAAATGGTTTGAAATAGTCTTGTTGTGCCTAATTAAAAAATCGAACTATTTATATAGCTGTATTTTAGCACCAATTGGTTTGTCACCGGTCGTACAGTGATGGTTAAGGTGATAGTTAAGCTGTTGGTTTGCACATTGCGGTTTTGAGGTCGATCCTCGCCGCTGACCACAACGCCGTTACAATTACGATCTCGTGACTATTTGTAATTTGATTACTGGTAGTAGTATATTGAAAAAGTGTTCGAATCTAATTAGAATGTCAATTTTTCGTAGAACGTAGAAGTTTGGATTAGCAAATTCTGATTTATCCGAAAGGTTCAATTTATTGATACCTATATTTCAACCAATGGAAGTTGGCACGTTACCTTTGGAAGAATGATGTCTTCTAGCAAAAATTTGTGATCCCTATAGCTTACTCTTACATTTTATGATCCTTAATTAGTAAGTGGGAATTTTGGTTATTGTTTTGGTAAACATTGATTCAGTATTGACGGATAACTGCGACCATTTTTGACATTAACCAACACTGTCGGTAGTAGAGCAGTTTTTATTCTAGGACATGTAACGTGTTACAGGTCATTTCATCAATTTGAACCTAATCTTGCAACATTTACTTTACTCTTTTCAAGGGCGTTTTCTACTATATGCAACAACTCAATATGTTTAGAGTGACATTTTGAACATTTCCGTTGGAACTTACATTTGAAAAAAGGATGACTTTTGGGCTCATGCAGTTGAAATAAAGATAATTGTGCCTGGCAAATTTTCGTCATTTCCGAAATGCTGAACCCGAAATGCTGAACTGTTGAATCTTGGCAAAAGGAACAGCCTTCGATGTTAGTGTCGTTGGAACTAACATTTAATGACTTAATTGAAGTTGAAGGTCTCTAAGGCATACCATTTGCTTGTCATAAATTTTATGAAGTCAGCAACCTTTGAAAAATCATGGTTTACAGAGTGCAGAACCCATAATCGTCGGCTCTCTTCGTCTAACTTTGCTACAATCAGTATGAGTTCGCACTATCTTTAACGATCGAATTACTAATCACATTGATCTGTTAGGCTATGTAGTGGTGAGGGTGTTGCTTGAGTAACTCTTAAGTTTACAGTACAAAGCTTTAACATAAATTGCATGGTTTTTAACCATGGGATTTATGTTAAAACCTAATACATTAGATTGTTTAAGAAACAACTACCAAAAATTCTTTAAAATATTACTAAAATCTTCTGAGACAAACATTATACTAGTAACGATTTTCAAGGAGTTGTCTTATAGGGAATAAAGCTATTTATTAAAAATTCGATAAACTTTATTTACCAGATATACACACTCATATAAAACTGATAAAATAAAAACTAATAAATGTTTCTCAATTCCCATGGTTCAGCGGCCACCGTTGATTAGCTAAGTCGGCGTTAAAAAACAACAACCAGTTATTTACTTAATATATCACAAAATAAAATTCACTCTTCCGGTACAAATTTATAATTTGATTGCTAACCGGTTCGTTATAATATTATTTAATTATAAAAGAAAGAGTTAAAAGTTAAATTTGACAGGCCCTTACCGCCCGTTCCTATACAGTTTATTGCCATTATGAAACACTCGATTAATTTGAGTGTCACAAAAATTTATTATTTTGTCCTCGTGTGAGTCGAAAACTTTAAAAACCTTGAAACTTTGATGTAATTGGCTCGTCTTTTTTTGTTAAACCAAATGTATACATAATTAATGCAAATTTTGTAATTAAAATTGTGTTAAACAAAATATAATAACAGTAACATTTAGTTATTTAGTTAAGAAGAATCGCAAAACTATAAAATTCATTTCAAATTATGTATACAAAGAATTTTTATCTTGAGATCACAGAGAAAGATTTTGGTGTAAACAAAAATTGTGCGACTCTAAGAAGTTCTTCTTGGATACATACAACATTTATACACATATAGCTACCATTTAACTATAATATAAACAAAACTATAAAATTTTGCTGTAAACTATTATAGAGGATGTATCTTGTGAATGATTTATGGATGTTTTTGCGATATATACAGTTAATTTTCTTCTTTCGCAGATCATTTGCAGCGTATTATGAGTATTTATCTTATATTTTTTTGTAAATGATTTAATCGCCATTTCTCAATAAATAATATTGTTTTGAGTTTTATATATTTGGTGGAAATCGGATGTAGTCAATATCATGTGTTGCGCGTGGTTATTAAAATTTAAGATAAATACAAAATTGGTTAAGCATTTTAAAAAAAATATTTTGAATTCATAGATTTAATAGTAAAATATTTCATTTCAGTAAATCAAAATAATCTGTTGGAGGTAAACCAAAAATTAGAGGAAGTGTCCGATAAAATAAGGCGAGCGATGAACATGATTTGCATAAATCTTAAATCCGCGTTTAAATAAAATAAAAAAAGTAGATAAATAATAAACAGAATCGAAATTAAATTATGAAACAGAAATAAGCGAATAATTGAAAATGAATTAACGAATAAAAAAATCATATAAAAAAATAAAATAAAATAAAAAAATAATAATCTCACATTGACTAGACGTTGTAGTGTGGCGACATAAGAGTTCTCACTGTGAACAATTGCCGCAACAATATATCGCCGTTTTATCTGTTGCTGTGACAAACCTGCTGGCGCTGGTGGCAGTGTTGGTGGTATCTGTCGACTAACTCCACTCCTTGTATTTAATACATTACTACCTCGTCCTGATAGATCAATACCAAATGGATTATTTGGATCTTCTTCAGACTGAAAATATAAAAAAAAAATTAATTAAAAATTTCAATCGATTCAACTTCTTTCACTAAAAGCTTTAATTACTATAATTGAGTGAAAATCGAATTTAATTAAAACAAAATCCATCAACTTGGAAATGCTACATGCAGTAATTGACTCGTTTAAGTGGACCAATTTCTTTTT
Source organism: Tipula confusa (assembly GCA_963556175.1). Classification (NCBI taxonomy): domain Eukaryota; kingdom Metazoa; phylum Arthropoda; class Insecta; order Diptera; family Tipulidae; genus Tipula; species Tipula confusa. The sequence continues at coordinate 165,220,503 of OY744477.1, read as the reverse complement.
TCACAGTGTTGGTATTTAGTTCATTCAACTTAACATGGGTTAAACAAGTATGAAACAAAATATGTGACCGTCTGTAGTGAAAACCTTGATCAATGAATGGCCGAGTAACGATTTTGTCCATAATAGTGATTATTTCCTATAATCCAGCAACATTTTTACTGACGGAGGAATAAACTTCCAAATTTTACTATTATTACTAATTATTACTAATCTAAAATTTTACTAGAGCTATTATGTGTGCACATAAAAGTACACTTCTTTCCTTTTTGGAGGCAATTAAAATTGGCCAACAAGAATGTATGCCCACTCGGCTAAACATTAATTGTTTACTAGCAAACTCTCGATGTCATACACATACTATGTCATACACATACTTGGCACTTAAGTGCTAGTGACCCTGCTGGTCCGTATACAATATTTGTGTTTGAGAAGGGAAGATAACAAGGAGGGTCATTGCTCCTTCGATAGGTTGAATATGTAAACATTATAGTCATTATTTACGTTTTTCTTTCTTAATAGTCTCAAAGTGATCTTGATCATTGGGAAGTGGGGTTAATTTTCATGTTGATTCTAGATTAGTTAACAGCTAAGTATTTGCCTCGGCTGGCACGATTAATTTAATTTGTAACATTTGTCCATTTAATTTAAGATATAATCTCTGCGGTTCTTCTTTAGCCGACTCAAAAACACTGATGCACAAAGTTCTAAACCATAACAAAAATGACCTTTTTCAATGGTGTTATCTGTAGGTTTTTAATGTGGCTAGGTGATTCTGCCAAATGCTGAATAAGCTGCTTCAACTCGATTCTAGAATGCCGAAATGGTAATCTGTTAGGTTTAAAGGGTAACGCTACTATATCTGCTATCGCACTATTCTGGATACACTATCTCGCTGTGCTTTTTATCTTGATAAATCTAATTTTTGTCAGATATTGATATAAACGATGTTTGGGATATACGACTGAGATGATTACTAACGCTGTCGGTATATAAATATAGCTGAAAACAGTTTAAGCTCGTATAGCTATAGATTTTTGCTTTGTCTCGGGCTTTATAACTGGTCTGTCATGTTTGAGCACTACTAAGTGCTATCCCTTTTCTGGAATGTGAAATTTTATTCACCATTTGTTATAGTGCAATGCACAATTTTAAAGTTACATTTTTATTACTACCTTATGTGAATACCAACAAAGAAGTGCTTTAGGAAAAAACCGAGATAGGAATAATTTCCCTATTTTTTACAACACAAAATAAGACACAAAATAAGGATGTACCGGGCGAAGAAGTTAATTTTGAAATTTTAAGAATGTTACAAAGCTACAAATAAAGATATTAAAAACCAATAAAAATGTACATACCTCGGGTACCTGAGGCATTTTCGATCCGATAGGCACTCTAGAATTTTGTAGTTGTACTTGTGGTGGATGCTGTTGTTGTTGGTGCTGTGTTGTTTGTGTGGTATGTTGTAATTGTGGCGGTGTCGATGGTGGCTCATCATTTTCAATACTATTTCGATTGCCACCAACTTCATATTGATGCGTCGAACCACGTCTAATCGAAAACCACCGTGAAAGGCGACCACCAGGCGATTCCCCTGGTGTTGTTATTGTTTCTTGTTGAGAAGGCATTTGACCGTTTCCTTCTCCTGTTGAATTTCTGTTGCCGTTTCGCCATTTGTCAAATGACAAATGATGTTTGGCTTTGTTTAAGGTCGATCGCAGTTGACTGTTTCTTGCCGTTGTCGACGAAATACTACGATCACTTTCGTCTTCGTCGTCAGATGACAAATCACGTTCGGATCCAATTTCCGAGCACCAACTTTCTTCCGAGCTTATCGTTCGGGCCGATGGTGTATGTTCCAATCGACGACGTGAATTAATCGGTTGTATTTGATTATTTATAATATTCCCACTATTATTACTACTATTACTATTATTGTTATTTATATTATGTGTTAATAAATTACCAAGATTTATTGTATTACTATTATGGCTATGCCGTGTAAATGAATTAACAGTTTCCGACCGTCGTGCGGATGTGGTATTACTTAAGGAAGCCGTTGTAGATGATGTATTAGTCAGCGGTAGTGGATCTTCCCACGAACCAGAATTTAATTTTGGTTCATCTGCAAATAAACAAAAAAACGAAAAATAATTATAAATTTTATTTTTTATTTTAATATTATGTAAGTAAATCAAATTTAAATTTATGTTAATATCATCTGTATATATACAAAATATTAAACTCAACCAGATAACAGTGGAACAATGACAAACTGCACATCGAGTAAGAAATATAAAAAGCAAATTGTATTAACCTCGTTCTAATTTTAGAATAAATGTACTTTAAAGTATAACGATCTGTTCTTGAACGTGCCACAAGAGAATTCAGTATATAGAATAATGTTTGTAATCCTTTAAATAAATGATGAGAAAACTTTACAATTAAAAACTATTTTTATATTGTGATGTAAAAATAAAAGCCTTGTATGCTAAATGGTAATTTAATAGCTATTAGCATACTTTGATAATAGGGGTTTGTAACTAATCGAAATTGTCCACAAAAATTCAGAAAATCTTAAGATCTTAATAAATATTAAAGAGCTGGCTTCCTCTCGAATAAATAAATAAAATTCAAAACCTAATTTACCACTAACAAATGTACGTCCTATTCATCTTAACTTCAACATTTTCAGCATCATATATATGATTTATTGTTGTTTTGTAATTAAAATGTTGGTTTCTATACATGTTCTAAATACTTAGGTAAAAGAAAGGATTTGTAAGCTGTCAATATCAGTTATAAGTATTTTGGAAATAAAGACTGAAAAAATTAAGAAAATTGAATATGGGCCAAAGTGAATTCGTATATATATAGTAAATATTGGAAAATAGATATTCAAGGTTCGAACATAACCCACCATCATTTTTTTGTATGAGAGGGACACTCCATATGTGTAGCTCAATTTATAACAACGATCCTTAAACTCCGATCTGTCATTTGCCATCAATGTGTGACTTCGATCTTTTAACTAAAGACACGGCATCAAGGTCGAATATGTTGCGAGGTAAATAAATCAAATTTCTTAAATGTAACTTTACCACATTTTTAATGTTAAACTTCAGATGTAACATGAAATATGTTCTACACATAGCATTATATATACAAAAGTTAACCGACAACATAACATTGGTAGCACACACGAGTTTAAAATTACACTTCTAATCCATCACGAGAAAAAAAAACACTACATTCGTCAACTACCAACAACACAATAATCTATGAAGATATATGTTTTATATAGTTATAATAGTTAGTTATATCAACACATTTCATCCTGTGTTTGATTACCACAATTTAAATATGTATTATGTATGTACTAGCGGCAATCATAAAGATATTTTTGAAACTCGAGACATAACATTTTAAGTCTAATATTGTCGTTAAGTCGTTTGGAAAAATAAAGTACATACATAGGCTTTATGTACAGCTGCGGTAAATATCAGCTTGACATATTAATTAGTGTTGTTCTAATGTTTAGTATTTGTCTGATACTTTAATGACCAAACAATTTTTATAACGACACTTTATATTCTCGCAAATTGCATTACTGTGGAACCAACCGTCATGCACTACAGTGTAGATCCAAAATTATAACTGTAGTAAACCAACTTTCGAGCTTTTTCGCAAGGGTTTTGTGTTCTTTTTTTTTTGATTGAGATTCTAATAAACTTTCTGGAATTTTCGCTATGATTTTTGACCACTTCTTTTACGTCTATAGCAACTTTTGTGAATCCCTGTAAAATTTATACTTTAATTCGAAAGTATGTCTACATACAGAGTAATTTGTAGCTGTGACATGACAATTTTCATTAATTATAATATTTCATAAATGTGACGTTAAAAATCTGAACCATTTCTCTGAGAACATGATCCTCAAAAAGCTCGCAAGTCATTACTTTATTGATTATTACGATTCTTTTAGCAGTCGTTAGAGTGTGGTGTTCCCTCAATCCAACCTATTGTGAAAACATGTGATGAGCCTAATTTTGGATCATTAACACTAGACTCTTAGACTTTCAGTATCTTTATGCTGTCTATAATCGGTGGTCAAGAGAGATTTTCACGTGTCAAGCCATTCAACATTGTTGCAATATGAAAAGAGGTTAAATCATGCAAATTCCTCGGCTTTATTTTTATGACCCATTTTTACAATATGGTCTCCGTTTTTCGTCGAAAGGTAATAAGATTCGTAGCATTTTCAACAACATTTTCCAGTTCGTTTTTTTTGCTATTTGTATTCATGACTGGAATTGAGTGGACTTTATGCGTTTCTGAATTTTCATCAATTTCCTAAACTTCGGCCTTATATCAAATAACAGAGACGAAAAATTAAATTGGGCCAGTAAGAGGTTAGTAGGTGCCGATTTAGAATACTAACCTCAATCAAACATCGTCGAATCATCACAAATTTTGACATACATATACAGAATTTACATGTCATATAAAAACCCAAAAATGTTAACTCGTTGATCATTTAAACCAAAATAGCAAATGCAAAGAGCAAAAAATACTTATGATCACATAATTTTTTGTTGCTGTATAAAAAAAATTTTAGATACGATCAATTTAAATAAAATATTTAACAATAAATAATATAATTGAATATATTGTTTCTGTGATCATATATATATATATATATATATATTATTTATAATGAAATGATAAATTAGTTTTTTGAATTTTGTTTATAGCTACTGACAACATAATTTTTTTATGTAAGAAGGATATTTGGGTGTAAGTTGTTATTAATCTTAAAATTAAACATCAAAATAAAAACTTCTTACCAGGTACTTACTACTTAAAATAAGTTAAGATTTAATCAGTAACTTGTGTGTGGTCATTTGTCAAAAACGATGATGATGATGATTGATTTATTAGACATTCAGATTATGCTTGTTGAATATAACTGTTCATTTTTGCAAGTTTTTAACAAAATTTTATGCAATATTCCAAGGTGAATACAAATTCAAAATAGTAATTATTTACTCATGGACTAATTTCGATATATATTTAAACGTATATGTACATATGTTACAAACATATATAATTTTGGCAAACTCCAAATCAGTATACTAATTTCAAAATATAAATAAAATAAAAATTGCGTGGTTTCGGACTGTTAAACATTTTGCGAATTTAATTTTAATTTCAACGTTAATAAATCAATCATGACTAAATTAAAAACAACAACAATTATATGTATTTGTTAAAAAACAATTTACAAATTCACATCCAATAAATCGATGAATGGATATTTTTTTTAATGTTTTTTAATGGATTAATAAAAGTGCTAAGATTTAATTAGATAATTTACTATATCGTGAATTTTGTATTATAGGTCAGTTAAAATTAAATTATTTTCAAATTTACTGACGATTCAGTTTCAATTTTAAATGTTATTAATTTAGAATTATTTATTTTTATTCATATTCGCCTTTATTTAGAATTAAGGTAATTTAAATGGCAACTAAGTAAAATGTCCATTATATATTGCAAAATTTAATAAAATGTTAAGAATTTCTCATATTACTTAAGTACTTAATGTTTTAATATCAAAGTTAAATATTTTAATTTGTATTAGATTGGCAAATTTATTTGATAAGTACTAAGAATTGAACAGATATTTTAAAAATTTAAAAAGAATAAATAATATAATTTTCTTTTAAATACTTGTGATGGAAATTTAAATTTTTTAAAAAGTTAATCTTAAATTTTACAAATGATGAATTCAATAAATTACTCTTTTTAGAACCAAATAAGTGAAACATTTTAACTGACGACTTGAAATGCAAAAATTTTCGATACTAAAATTTACGCTTATGTAAAATGTGCTTATGTAAGTGAGGGTTTATCTTAGTTAATTTTAGACCGACTAAATTATCTAGGATTTTCAATTAGTGATTGCAGCAGGCAAACATTGGAATACAAACTTAAATTAAGTATTTATTGACTTGTGCTTCACATTTAGCTAACCTAGTCCTTTTGGATTCAATTCAATGTTTTTCAAGCTGTACATGTTTTTTATAGATAATATTTAAAACGCTTTTGAAATAGGAGGCGACACAGATAAAGACCGAATAACAAGAATTATCGCGAATATTTTACCTCTTAAAATTATTCTAGTCCTGACGGCCCAACAACGGATGTGAATACAACGGATGTGAATATGTTACTACTGGATACAAAACAATTTTTGACGAATTTAAGAAATGAGGCAAAATTTCAGTAGGTTTTCCTTCAAGCTAAAGAAATGGCTTTAAAATTGATGATCAAAACCCAAATTTTATCAGATCCTGAACTAAGGCTATAAGTTGAAATTTATTTTGAGCAAATTTCGAAATGCCAGCAAAAGTGCAATTTTAAGTGTTAATATACGGTCGAAAAATGAGGCCCAATTGAAATTTTATAATAAAAGATATTTTCATAAGTCCCAAATTCGAACAATTGCTGATTAGAACATTTAGCAAATTAAAGGTTTTGACAAGACAAATTTAATTTATGCTAATATAAATTGCCATTAAGTATGCCGACGGTGAAAGAGAACATAACGTCATGCTTAATAATTTCTGATTGTTTAGCGACTGGAATTACTCAGTGATACACCAGTACTTTATATACCTCTTATAAGGTATCGTACATTTAAAGGGTTGTACTTAAACAGATGCACGATAAAATAAGATTCAGAACCATAATTTACATCTCTCGTTGTTTTGTATGAGATCATCGAAGGTTAATCATAGTCACTCAAAAAGTTTGAGTATAGTTAACATTAATATTGACGTATTGATTTTTTTTTGTCTATGCTTGATTCCATTAACTAAATTAACGATGAAGGCAAAATCGTTTTTGGACACAAAACATCATGTTATGATAATGCAAAAATTGCTAACTTTTATAGATACGAAAAATCTACTTTCAAAATCATGCGAAAAGTGTTTAAAAACACTTGAAAATGTGGTACCAGTTTTCTTTGGCGTGAACTTTGAGTTGCAATTTATAGAGTTACATTTAACACAAAAAAAGGGAAAATCATTACCATACAAAGAGCGGGAAAATCTTTTTGGAGGAAGCGATAAGTTCTTTACCATAAACGTGTAATACAATGAAGCCATTTAAACATATTTTCATACTTTGAGAATATCCATGAGATGGGACCGGTTTGATAGAAGGACACGTCAATTAGGCCATAAACCGGACAATAACGGACATTAAAGGTTTCTTTCTTAAAAACTTTTTCTATAGCCGTCCATTTAAATGAATTTTGTCTAATAATTTTACAAAATTTAATCAAACCATCACATATAATTTAACAATCATAAAACACGATCAGTAAAATAATATAATTTGTCATATTATGTTATTGATAACCCCAATATATTGAATAAATATTTAAAAACATAAATTGTATATAGTCATGGCGGGGCCCGCCTTCCGACACTCGTAATATATTTGAATCGATTCAATGATTTGGTATTGTCATGACAAATTATTTACAAATAATTTATTAATTTATTAAAATATTTTTTAAATCGTTCATTTATTGAAATATTCAAATGTAATAATATACTATATACATTTATTGGAATGATTTTTCTAAATAAAATATTGTGTTGTTGGCGGATGATCATAATTATTTAAAAAATTTGTTGTTGTTATTTTGTTGGTTGAATATGAAATTGAATTGAAATTGAAGGGCGTATTTGTTATACTCAATACCCATCTATATACAACATTATGTTTCCGATGTACTATACATTTATGTTAAATGAACATTCTATCGTGCATATATATGCGCGTTTTTATTGCTTAGGGGATAATTTAAATAAATTAATTAATATCAAGTTTAATAAATAAACAAATTCTTATGTTTATGATGGTAGCAATGTAATTTATATCTTAAAAACATTTAACGATTTTCGATAATCAATCATAATTTATACATCATAATGGATAATGCCGTAAATTAATATTTAACATTTTAATTTTAATGTAATTAAATATTTATTATTTAATTTAACAAAACTAAAAAAAATAAATATTTGCATGGTGTGGTGCGGTAGCTAAAACATTATAATTATTGAACTATTTGCTATATATTATGCCATTTATTGATTGTTTAGCTATTTACGTGTTTCGCAAAAAAAAATGTAAACAAGTTAAAATATTTCTTTAAATTATTAAATTAATTAATGACCTACATGCATGGATTTATGATGGATTATAATTTACTCACAAAGGCATAAATTATATACAAAATAATGTACACATGTGGCAAACAAATATTTGCGGGTTAACAAATAGCAAACCAATTTGGTGCTGGTGTCACAATGCAATTGAGAATTGAAAGTTGTATTCATAAATTAAAAATATATATGTATTTAAAATCGAATATATGTATTTAAAATCGGACAATTACATGTGTCGTAACTTATATATATATATATATATATATATATATATATATATATATATATATATATATATATATATATATATATATATATATATATATATATATATATATATATATATATATATATATATATATATATATATATATATATATATATATATATATATATATATATATATGCAAATCAAGATTAATATTTATATAGGTGGCCTTGAGTTTTATTTCTAAGACAAGCTTTTTATTTCTAAGACAATTGAGTAAGTCACCATACCGCATTTATTAACTTTTTCAGAAATAGTGGACGCATATCATCCAACAAATGATCCCAATATCGGAACTTGCGTTAATACTCTTCAAAACAACATGAAGATGAAAATTAGAAATACAAGAGCGGTGGTAAAAGTTCTTTACTTCACAGTGTTATTTAATTCGGAGAACTATACTATTACTGTTCGTAGGTACAATACTGCCCTTTTCGATCGAAAAATAAACTACTTAATGGATTCGAAACTTCATTCCTTGCAAAGGAAGAAACCACTAAGCAATCGTCACACACATGAAAGATAAGCATCGACAACGTGAACACCAACTTGAAGAAACATTGGACCTAAAATTCCGCCCGAAGGCGAATGAGAGCTGCTGAAGAAATCAATACGAACTATGCAGATTTTGGTTAATTTTGCATCAAAGTCAATGGAAAAAAATAAGCAGTAGAAGGATGTGCAATTTGTCATCATAAATGAGATTTTCATGGTGATTACAAGATGCCTGATTGCTATATGCTTGAAACCATTCAAGAACATCGAGGAACTACTGAATATGATAAAGTGATCTTTTACATGTGTAAAAGAGTAACATAAGGCCGTGTTTCATCATCCAGAATGAATATACGACCCAAATAAATAATTTGTGGCATGCGTAGTTGTTCCACGAGCTCGTATATATAGAATATAAGATAACAACTCGATATACATTTCATCGATCTAACTGACATGCAATTGGATACGGTTAAGACACCACATTCAGCTTTACTAACAATAGTGGCGATTTATCTATTAAGAAACCTCTACGAATCCATCCAATAATTAAGCAAGCTTCAATCAGTTTGAAAGCAAGAACGTTGTAATATAGTCACACTCATAGCTCAAAACAAGTTCATTGACAATGGACCATTATCAAAGAAATTGACAACCTTCACTGGTGCAAAACTAATGCTTCGTTTAATGTAGACACAAGCAAAGTATTAGTTAAAATCATGCGATAGGCGAAATTTTTGAAATTATCAGACCACACTTCTGCAGTGCTCAACTGTATACGATCAAGACATCTCATGGTCAAATTGGAATCCAAAAAATTAATCCGATAGAGGTACAATTCCCAGCAACAGTTTCGTTAGGGACTGCAGAAAGTAAACTTTTACAGTTTTTACCCATAAGGTGGGGTTAAAATATAAAAACTCGCACCTGCTATTTTTAATCTAGTCTAAGATCTATATATAGGTCGTTGAATTGGCAATCTATTAAATTAAAATTTACGAGCGGTTATTTCCACATTTTTTTCTTTCAGTTCGATAAAATTTAATTTGATTACCATTTGTCCATTAATTCTTCTTTCCACAACATTATAACGATCATATACAAAATGTATTTTGATTAAATCGGCAACGTACCAGTAATCAATTTCAACGGCCAAAAACAATATACCGAGATACAAAATAATTATGTCAAACCATTTTCCTATAAAAATTAGAATATATACAATCTACCCCCATCGGCTATTTTAATACAAATAAATCGATTTTTAATTAAATTTAACAACAATCCATTATATATTTCATATTTTCATGTAACAAATTACGCTCACGTAAAAAAGGGGTAATTAGATTTCATATTTTATCACGAATATTTTATAATCAAAAGCAAATCGATCCATCTTTATACCTATAGGAATATAATAGCTCCTATAGTAATTTACCAACCTGCATCGACGAAAATTGTTAAGCTTCTAGTCTATAGAGGAAATATCCATGTACGACCATAGTATATTAATCAACATTTAATGAAATTACGATATTGTACCTCACCAACATAAGAGCAAATATTTAACATCTGTACGTAAGAATTAACCCTCAAGGTGAGAAATCACAACCTACTCCTCATAGTACTTGCGCACATATATCTAAACAATTTAATATATCCGCGGTATTTATTCGTATAATTAATAAATTACACACGTTTAAACTATAATAGTTATATATACACTATTTATTATTAATGTAATCTCAATATTAATTCGTTTATTTACATAAAAAATAGATTTAATGAAAAATTACAGATTATTAAATTTTAATTATATATTAATATATATATATATATATATATATATATATATATATATATATATATATATATATATATATATATATATATATATATATATATATATATATATATATATATATATATATATATATATATATATATATATATATATATATATATATATATATATATATATATATATATATTCTTTAGCATTTTAAATTATATAGTTTTATGATTAACCAAAAATGATTTACCGTGTGCTGTTGTCTATGTAAAGTACGTATTTAGTATAAGTAGGATTTAATATAATTATCGTAATTCATAATCACAATCAACTATTTAATTTAAGTAACGTCGTATGACTCAGTTTTACTATTTACATATGAATTGGTTAAGGTAAGTTTGAAATGACAAGTAATGCTATATTTGGCAGCTGAAACGATTTGTTTGGATTTTAAATTTAATTTTATTGTGTATGAGTGTTAAAATCAGTCACCTTCAGTTGACGATTATAACTGGATATTATATATGTAGTATTTGTCTATACAAACACGATATGCGGAAGTGAAGCAATAATTATAATATATATTATTTTGTATTATGAGTGTATATAGTTATTGATGCAATAAAAATGTTTGACGCATCACCGATATTAAAACAGGACAAGCTTAGTTTAGTTTAAGTTTGTAGACTGCATCAATTGGATATCACAATGCAGCTTTAAAATTAATTTAATTATTAAATATTAAGGTTTAATAAATAAAGATAAAAAAATCTATACCAAAATAAAAGGATCATGCAAAAAACTGTGTCCTACTGTGTCTTTGCAGACATAAATTTAAATATCGAAATTTACAACGAACTTTCGACATTAATTGCAACTCGAATGTTGTTCTTTAGTGATCATTAATTGTTTGTGGCTTGTTTATATACACCCGACTTATAAAAAAACCGGCAAAAAAGATATCTAATGGTGTTAGATTACACAATCTTGGAAGACAATCAAAATCTGTAATTCGAGTAGTTATTCGTTTAGAAAATGTCGATCGTAAAAACGTAATGTTTTCCAGCACTATTTTGAATCCATCCATTGTGAACTAAGTTTGGATGACAAAATTTTGGAAATGATAGAAACAAAATGGCTTCCGTAATTTGAAAAGACATCACGTGTAAACATAATACATTAAAGACTACTATAGGCGTCACATTCGGATAACCCTTTATATTTAGCAATGACATTGTGGAAGCATTACTTGTTTTCTGCTCTAAAATAGCAAAGATACATTTTGCCTAGAAAATGACAGTTAAAATTTAGAAATTAAGTGAATCAAACACTGCTTGAATAATTAAATGTTCAAAACGTAAATGGATCACCAAAAATTTTGTTGAGGTTCGGGGAAATAATCTTTTTGGTCTTTCTTATAATAATATCACGTCTCACAATGTTCATATACTCTAATATCTGAAAACAGTGAACCAAGCATTTAAAAATATATATACATATAATTTTGAGTTTCCTACTCCCCCTCCCCATAAATATTTAATTTTGAGTTTCCTACTCCCCCTCCTCAAAATATGATCATGAGGGCAAAAGCGAGCTTCCCCTCATGATCATATTTTGATTTTGCATCATGTTAAAATACGCTTTAGTAGAAGTTGATCAAATAATATCAGCAGAAATTTCAGATCTACCAATTGACCAAGAATTGTTCGATATTGTTACCACAAATACGATCCATGGTCTGTGCGGTGCTTTTAGACATGCATGGACAATGTACAACGCGTTTCAAAGCAATGCATTGGATATCGACGGTTACCCATTGTATCAATGCAGAAACGCTAATAATGGTGGCCACTCATTTTGTAATGTGAATATCGAATACTATAAACAAATCAAATTGAAATTGATACTCAGTGCAAGTTCTTATTATTACGAACGAAACCCAAGTGTCGGGAATCTTACAGTACATCTTGAAAACGGTTAATGTGTATAAATAACGTGTATAATTAAAAACGATCAAACACCACTTCGACCGCACCTACTTGAAGTGCATGCAGTGCGTACTTCTTTATCTAACGAGGCTCTGGCGACCGATACACAAAGTTATAAATCGAAAATGATAAACTTCGCAGAAAATGAAACAAAATTAAGAAGTTTATAGCTCAGAAGGAAGCAACGAACAGTTATTCTGCTAAAAAAAGATAAAAAACATTTTTTGAAAAAGACTTCACAAGCTAAGAAATTGTAAGCTCCTTTTCAGACTAGCAATAAAGTAGATACAATTGAAAAGTATTTTACTGGAGAAGAAGAAGTAGCAAGGTAGATTGAGTCTATTTGGGTTCATATTTTTAAAAATTGTGTATAAATAATTGCACATTACAACTAAAAAATCCTAAACATGTGGGTTAAAATAGAATTGTTAAGAAAATCAAATGATTCAACCTCAATGAAAAATGCTCGCTTTGGATACGAGAACCTAAACCTGTTTGATGTGGACGAAAACACTTTTCCAAAAACAAAATCCTATTTTTGACATGATACGAAAAAACAAAAAGCTTTAAAAATTTTGGCTTGTAAAACAAATAAAGAACCTAAAAACTCTAAATAGACGCCTAAGTCGAAGATTAAGCGTGAAACAAAAATCTGATTTGTTTGCATCAATTCTATGAGACCAATTGTAATCCTTCCCAAAATAAACTTCATATGAAAATAAAATGCTAGATAACAAAATTGACTGTCAAACTATAAGATCTGTACAAGTGTTAAAATTGGAAATCAACTATAACATAAGCTCAAAAAATTTCCTGAATTTAATCTAATTACAGAACAAATATAGTTAAAACACCTCCCGCAAAAGAATTACAGAAGTTTCTTCAAATAATTCATGCACTGGTTCTATGTTCGACTTACCAATGGAAACCGGCAAAAGTGGAAATGATACAAATTCTGTTTAAAACGCACAAATAATTCATAGAACGAATAGATCATATCCCTTCCTTTAAATTTAATTTCAGAGAAAAACATTCAACTAAAGAAGTTCACAGAACTACAGACATAATTAAAGATGTGCTAACTAACATTTTCGGCCTATCTAGACATTACAAGTTTACGCTATTCTGTGTGGTAAAAAAAACATATCAAAAAGAAAAAACGAGATCTTATTATCAAAAGCAGGAAACTGTTTTGGCTTATGGGTATAAATTTCGACCTTTTAGAAAATACATACAGGTATCTTAATTAACATGAAAACGTTGAGATTTACGTTAAACTAAAAAAAACGTCAAAACCATCAATTTTAATTCGCAAGATCTAAAAACCTATAGGCAATTAAGCAAACTACGTGGCGAACATGTAAAACAGTAGAATTTTTCACTGGTTTTGGAGAACTACTAAGGGAACACATTTAATTTTGTTAATTTATTCTTTACAGCGGGTGGTTGACTTAAACAAGTGTTTTTCTAAGTGCCTTAGAATTTATATATTATTAATTTGGAATTGTTTAACACCATGACGAAAAACATTGATTAAATTGCTCGATTATTTAGCAAAATATGAAAAATATTACAAAATGTTCACTGGTGAATCAACAAAATTTTATAAGATTTTTGACCTTTTTGACATGCACCGAAATTTTCTTATTATAAAAATTTAAGATGTTGGTTTTAATCATAGTATTATAAACTATTTAAAAATGCTATTATATTTACTTATGACCCAATTTAAGTCCAATGTAAATTGACATAAAGTTAAATATAATAATTTAAATTTTTTTTAACTAAATATGATATATACACCATCAGTATTGCAACCATGATTGAATATGATTAAACCTAATTTAGCACACAACCGAGTTACCACAATATATGGTTGACATTTTAATTAAAAATACAACAAAAAAAAATATATTTATATAGTTTATGCGGTACATATATATAAAACTTTATTCCAATTAATGTTCTACATTGTTTGTATTTATATACTGAATTTGACATGATGCAGATCAAAAACTCTGAATTTAACACGTATAACCTTACACTATACTTGAGAAACTTTTATTCATTTTAAGCGGTAAAGTTTCGAAAAAAAAAAAAATAATGTACGGTAGATATAAATGCATCAACCAAAGTCGAAAATCGTGACCTGTCAACCGCACAGTATAAAATGTTTTGTATAAATACCAACCTCAAAATTGCATTTCCTTTTTTATGAATTATTTATGCATTTCCAATAATTTGACTATAAACGTTTGAATGAAAATCAATTGTATTAGAAAATTAATAGAAAAATAAAGCTTCTATTGTTGTGATTTATGGAATGGTCGCGTTTATATTCTCTATATATATTATGCATGTCGAACTATTTATAGTTTATCAACGCGAACCATATATACAAGTCATGAATTTTTTAATAATTTTGTCATTCATTTCAACTTGGAACTGCATATAGGGCACTCGTAATCTGTCTATAAAATTTGTTTATCTAATAATTAAATGGAGAAATTTTTTATTTAATGATTTTAGACATCGAGAGCTTTATATATATATGTAAATATATGCATTAAAAATGTAATGCCATGATTTAGGGTAATTCTTTAAACAAAATTTGTAAGTACGCCGCGTTTATTAATAATTAAAAAAATTATGAAATTAAAGTTTTAATTTAAAATTTTCACTTACATATTTTGATAAAACTTTATACGTACACAAGATTGATTTATACGTATATTTGCTTTCTAATTAATGTGTAAAGTTTTTTTTTTGTCTTGACTTGTAAAAAAAGCAGTAGGTAAATATTTTCTATTTAATTAAATTAAATTAACTGAATTTAATTTTTAATTTCTTTTAATGGTATTATAATTAATTAGAATACTTATTTTTGAGATAGTTTTATATTTATATATGTGCAGAATGGATTAATTATAAGTGTATCTGCACCGCATGGTGGCTAGACAAGTTTCTTTTATAGTAAAAACGACTTGTTTTCCGGGAAAATAAAATTAATGGTAACGTTTGGAATTTCGTTTTTTTTTGTACTACAGTTATGGTGTATCTTGCCAAATAATTTCGCCATTTAATTGATTTGTTTGAAAATGATATATGTTACTTATTTTTATTAAAGAATTTTTAAATCCAATAATGTTTGCCAAATATTTCCCATCGTATTTCCTATCTTGCGTAATAATTATGTAATTAATATCGATTGGTTACTATCAAATGTCTATAAAATCAAAGTATTTATCAGAGGAACCGTATACAAGAGAATGGTATTGTTTGTAAAAAACTATTTCTTGTCACTTTGGGAACATATACGCGATGTATAACAAATAATAACAAACTATTTAAAATCAAAACAGGCAATATGAAGAGTTGATTTGGAAGAAAAGTGAGTAATATGGTAACAAATAATGGATCGTGCAAGATCGTGCAACCCAGTTCCATCACATTATAAACTGGCGCATGCTTTCAATAGACGTTATTTACCACAGGATGTAAATGTGAAATTTTTGACAAAGATTTATATTTGTCAAAAGAAAATCGGGCACGATAAATATCGTAAGATATTTGTAAAATAAAATATTGGTTCAACTATATACCTATAAAACTTCTCAAGACTAATTTCTGGTTTGTTCTTAGCTTATGATCAACATTGTACTGAAAATAACATTGAGCTGATTTCATTAATAACGGGTATCGAGTACCTGTATTTGATGGAAAGTACCCCGGGTTTCGAGTAATTGTGTTCATCAATAAATTTAAGATAAAAAAAATTTCGGGAAAATTTGAAACTGATGATATTTAAAATGTATAGCAAATCAAAGACAAAGGATCACTTTAAAAAATCTGGTTTAGAAACAGCCGCATGCAATAAGTATTAAAATACTGCAGATTCCGAAATATTTAATCTTATATGATAATCAAAATTAACGGATCTTGTGACGAACAAAGAATCTCGTTGAAATAACGCTTAACTGTTTTTGTATAAATTTGGCAGTGGATATTTTTGCATTTACTTATTGGTGGTGCATTTTATTCAAAAGTGACTTTTTCAAATCACCAAACAGGGCCAAATGCGGATGATTATGAATGCGAAGACGATAATACACTATCGGAAGATTTTGGGGCAGTTATCGGTGAAACCAGACGAATCTGCAAATTTTTCAAAATTTCACTAAGCTATACTGCTTGACGAACTTACTGAAACTTCACGTTTTATATTGTTAGGTGAGTGTATTTACAATGCAATGGATGAATTAGGGATATCAATTTCATCCGAAAATCATAATATATCTTTGAGTGAAATTTCACAAATTTTAGAAACCGAAAAGCTGTCGCTGAGTTGTGTAAACAAGGTTGTAATTTATTGATTGCAGAAGATGATGTTTAAGTATTATACACAAAAATTTGATTCCGCACTGAAGCAAAGCACATTATTCAATACAGAAACAAAGCACATTATTATAATTTTAAAAGGATTTTAAATTTGTGAAAGGTTTTGATGGAAACCGAACTATTAGTATGGAGAATCATTATGGTAAACTAATGATTTTTTGACTTCAACCACGGATTTCATATGGAATTCCTGCGATGGGGTTTATGGAGTAAAAAGATAGTAAGTAGGCTGGGTTGATCACGTTCTTTGAACTGATCTTAAACCGATGCTGCAGTGATCTCTGAGAGGAGAGCCGCCATTTGGCATAGGAGATGATGGCTCTTTGAGGTATAGAGAATGACTTGCTTTCTTTTGGTTGCTAGAACAATTTCAAACGGTTGTATCTCCTAAACTAGACGGCGTCCTAGCCTATATTGAAAATTGTGTTTTGTTTTCTACTGTATATTAATTATTTTTTATAAAATAAAAAACAATTCAATGTTATTAGATTACCGGAGTAAATATTATTATTTAGTTTTTCCATAAATTTTTTCTCTATATATATATTTAATATAAACTGTGAGAATATCGAAGAACGTGATACAACAAATATATGATAAAAACATAAACAATGGATTATATAACCCTTAGATTAATGTAAAGCACATATTACACGATTTAACAAATATATTTTCGAATTATTTTGACCCAAAAACATTGCTTTGATGTTCTATTTTGGTTTTTATATATCGATTAAAAATGGTTAAACAACAATAGTTCATAATTTTATGTATTCGATTTATTTAGCGCTGCCTATATATCTAATATAAAATCTCTCTATTTACCTACTCTGTACAAACACATAAATATATTCTAAATTATTATGTAAACAAAAAAATTAGCATATCAAACAGATAACGTAAATAATAGCAAAAGCAATTTTTTTTAATTATTAAACTATCGTCAGTACACATTGTATATTTAATTATCATTATCATTTTTGCAACCTTGTTGTGTATATTCAGCAAGTAAGCTTAAGTAGCAAAAGAAACAGGTATCAATAGTTTAATTTTGTATCTAATGATTTTGCTAGACTTGGGTGACGTATACGACTCACAATAAATTAGAAGAAACGCTTCCTATTATAGGGTGATACATTTTCTTGTTCATACATTTTCTTGAATCACTACCATAATCATTATACCGCGCGTAAATACTGCAGGGCGTAACTTGATATAAAATGGTTTTTGGAACAAACAAAAAATCTTAGGCACACTAATGAACGAGCGAGTAAATCTGGAGTTCACTAAAAAGGCGGATTATTGTGATGGCAAATCCTAAATTTGTCAGTTTTAATGAGCTAACTAATATGTGCCTTTGGCACATATAGTTAGCTCATTAAAAATATCTTGTAATTTAAATACTGCTTTTGCATTATGAACGGTTTGTCTTTTACTAATAAAATGATGATTATAGATGATTATAGAAGATATCGCTAAAAAAAGCGATATCTTCTATAATCATTTGTCTCTGCGCCTTAACTGTGTACCTCCCCGTATGGTTGAAAGAAGGTATAACGATGCAGCGGTCACATCTAAAGAGCGAAATAAAAATCCACTATACGGCTAAATAGTAGAGCAAAGTATGCATTATTAGTTAGGACAGTGGGATGGGGATCAAAAGATCCCCACTTCGAATATCTGAGCGGAAGTGGCTCCGTATAGAAAGTAAAGTGCGTTTCAAACAAGAGCAAAAATAACAAAAAACGCAAACCAAGTAAGGTTGTCAGAGTACAACCCATTGTTGGTAAAGAAGCTTCCTTCGTTAATAGCGAGGAAGTGAACAGTAATGTAAGGGTTTTAACAAATTCTGCGGAATCAGGATGTAATGACATAATTGAGACCTCAAAAGCCGAAGACATTGAGTTCTTCTTAACTCATAAGGACATAGAAGATTTGAGCTAGTAGCTACGCTACTTGTAAGGAGATTCTCCAGAATCAAAAGAGAAAAACCTCGCAGCAAGACTGCTAAATAAATGCAATTACGCCGTAATGAATACACTAGCGGTTTGAATAAGACAGCTTAGCCTGAAGAGATTCTTTACAGGGCATGGTAATGCAGAACCATGGGGTTTCGTATATAAATTCAGCGCAGGAACACTTAAAACTTCAGAAGTTTAGTGCTTCTACATTTACAAAAGGATCATTGCAGAAAATGGGTTAACCCAAACAAATCTAAATTAGAAGCGAAAGCAATTTCGTAAAAAAAACAAATGCTGTCGAGTTTGGAACGACTGATGCTGGAAGAACGGCCATAAAGAAAAGAATCACTACCATAATCATTATACCGCGCGTAAATACTGCAGGGCGTAGCTTGATATAAAATGGTTTTTGGAACAAACAAAAATGTTCGTGATTTAAAGTGGTGAAATACCGTTTCATACAAGTCATCCAAAAAATTCTTGGCAAGCTTTACCGCGCTCAATTTTTTAGTCATTTGGGAGCAACATAATTATCAGTAAAGGTGGTATTATTGGTGGTAAATGCCACCTGCCATGGAACAACAAACCTTTTTTTTCGTTATTTACCTTCTTCACACTTTCAATGTTTTTTCTCTTAAAAACATTCATTTTAAAGACATGGAAAAGAATATAAGCATAAATTTAACGTGGAGTTAATCAAAAACAAAGGGACTTCAACGGAAGATGAATGAACGAACTTACACATCAAAAGGAAAATATTTCAACGAAATTACTTTCACCATATAACTTTTTCCTGATTCTATGTATTTAAAAATCTGTAAAATCTTTAATTAAATTTGGACTCCTGCATGCTTACGTACTTTAAGGCGAATTAATTCCCCCAATCAATCCTTGACCTTTTCAAAAATATAACATATATGTTATGTCTTTGCGTGTTAATAATACAATTTTTAATTTAAAACAATTGGAAAAATTAATAGTTTTATTGTTTTTTTACTTACACCGTTTAAAAACAATATAAAATAATAAATTTTATTTTATTATTTTAGGTAATTGAAAATATATCCATAATTAATTTTAATTTTATTTTTATTCGTTTATTCGATTATTTTA
>OY744477.1:165165239-165195239 GCA_963556175.1 Tipula confusa | reverse complement strand
AAGGACTATGTAAGAAGCAGAGAAACAAAAAAAAATACAACGCAAATAAATCGAAGAAGTAAAGCAGCATTCCAATTTGATATCGATCAATAATCGATCTGATTGGATAAGAAACCATTAAATAGAAACTCATAATACTATTTGGGATGAAACATGAAAATCATACCACAAACGATTTACAGTCTACGAATTTTTGTATGTCAGAAAATAAACTATAATCGTTTCTCCAGATGAATCTTCTACTAATAATTATAGTTTAGATATAAATTCATTTAGTAGTGATTCGAATGATAGGAAATTCTAAACATCTTCTCTTTTTAAAGGAAACAACACCTGGCATAAATTATCAGACATTTTTCATATAAATTGTTTCCTGAAATAGAAAACATAAGAATCTAATTTAAAAAAATCGATAGCACAATTAATTATAGATCAGCTTCTTCTAATTTCATCAATAAATAAGAATAAACATATTTAAATACAACTTAGAATTTTAGATGCTATTATTTTTTTAGCAGAACGAAATTTAGCTTTTAGAGGTACTACCGAAAACATTGGATGTCCTAAAAACCGTTTTTAACCCCTTTTCTAAGGCCCATTCAAAATCAATTTATTCAATTACAGGCTAATGAGATATCTAAAAAAATCGTATCCCAAGTGAAGAAGTCAAATTATGTTAATATTTAGGTAGACTGTACTCCGGATATTTCCCATAAACAAACTATACATTAATTTTAAGATAAGCGTTTCAGGATCTGGAAACAAAACCGTTTTTCATAAATGAAAGGTTTTTTTAGTTTCCTAGATGCTGCTGATACGACAGGAGAAGGTTTAGTATTATATGGCTAAAAAAAATTGTATTGACATTCAAAGTTGCAGAGAGCAAACTTAAAACAATAGAACAAATATAAAAAGTTAAATTTGTGATTTAAATCATCTTCCGTTATAAGTTCCTTGTTTAGCTCATAACTTTATTTAGATTTTGCGTGAACTTATTTGGAAATTTGCAACGTCTTTATACTCTGTAATATTTTAACAAAACACGTAAATATAACATTAAAACTGTTGAGTGAAACTTGTAAGGAGGCCAAAATAGTGTCAGTAAAACTTGTGGTATATGTCAATTACCGCTAATACGCGAGGCTTTAGAAGAACTAGCAGCAACATCAAATGATTCAGAAACATATATATCGTAACAATGCCATTTCTTGTATTGTGTTTTGAGGAAAAATATAATTTTTGATATTTTAAATGAATAAAATGAAGGAGTCCGTTGCTAGCGCAACGGGGACGCTAATTGAACCTTACCTTCGATATACTATGTCACAAGAACAATTATCAGCATTGGTATTATTGCCGGAAGAAAAAGCAAGAAACCAAACAAATTGAAGTGTAAAAAATTTTCGAAAAAAATTATATTATATACGAATCATCTAGGTTTCTCACCTTTAACGGTGAACAATCAAACTATCAGAGAAGTTCCTTCACTTACATATATGTAGGTATTATAATTGTTGAGTAGCTAATATGGAAAAAACTTACTTATAAACTTAAATAAATGATCTGGCTATATGTCATTATTCGTGGATTAAAAAACAAGCTGGTTCAAATATTCTGCTTTTATCAACTCACGACTAAGTTGTATGAGCTTTTTGTGCGAAACTGCAACTGTAACTCACCAGGATGATATAAAGGTTCTACAAAACCAAATATTAAAACAATTAAATTACTACTAATCTTAACAGAAACCAAATATATCTACTCAACAAAACTTCTTCCGATATAGGTATGTTAGGAACTATAACTTCTTTTTATAAAAAAACTACTTAAATCAAAATGGCAAAATGCAATGTCACTTTTACTCCTATTAATGACTTTTACTCATATCAAACACAATAAAGTAAGTTTTTACGCAGTTAATACCTTGCACCCTTTATATATATATATATATATATATATATATATATATATATATATATATATATATATATATATATATATAATATATTTTAAAAATTTAAACATTTTAAGCTTTTGCTGTATTTTAACAAATATACGAACTCATTAAGAAAATAAAATTAAAAACCACAAGTTTTAATGGAAGCTATGGTAATAAACATGTCGTGCTACGAGTAAAGTAGTTGTCACAAAAATTACAAATTTAACTGTACCGCCACTATAAAACAGCTAGAAAAAGTAAAATTTTAAATACCGAACTTAGTTACCGAACGCGCCATAGAAAATAAATTAAAAACGAGCAATAATAATCCGCACTACCACCTATACTGCCGTCAATCGCCATTATAGTATTATGTATATTTAACTAGATTATTCTGTTTTCTTTAAAATAAAAATATAAAGCAACGACTTCCCAATCGCATCTGGCATAATTCACATCACCACATTAATAATTATTTTTATTTCTTTATTTTATAGGTACTTTTTGATGAATGAATAAATAATAATTTTACTTTTATTTCAAATATATTATTAGCTTTATTTTTATTTTTAAACTATTTTGTATCTTTGTGTACATATATAAATATTTAGGAAGAACTTTTATAGTCTGATGCGCAAATACATTTTTGATAAATAAATAAATAAATAATCGATCAAGGCTGAAAAGATAGTTCAAGATCAAAAGTTGCCAATATAACGTAATTTCTTAGAAGATACTATAATATAGATTTTGCTTCATTTCACCAAAAGAACATTAAAAATAAAAATGACTTAAGTTATTTTGAACTACGCTTACTGTATAATTTTATACTTAAGAAACAATAAAATTTAGCTGGAAATATTACACATTATACTGGAATGACATAGCAAAAACTAACACTACAAATATTTATATATACATAAATGCATTCAAACATAACTTATATAACAGAACAACGATTATCTGCTTTAGTGGCCACTTTAATAACGTTAAACTAACATATAGGCATTATCTCATGCAAATTATTTCATGCATGTCTAGTGCACACCTAGTCTGGAATATTAAAATATCAAAATCATCTAGCTTAATTTGAATCATATTTGAAGGACACGTAATGATTATGACCTCGAATTTACCATCTTACACAATTAATTTTTACATTTGTGAAATTGATAAGTTAGAATATAGATAAAAAAAAATCGTTTTCATTTATAAATCAATTCAAAAGCTTATGTAGAGTTTAGTAATCCGACACATGCGGTATTCACATTCATATCGTTAGTATATTATACTTATACATAACATAAAAGCTTTTCACAAACATACTTCATAAAATTCGCATATTATGTAAAGTAGTTTTTGGTATATAGTAGATATATGTATAGCTTACTTCAAAGTTTGCATGGAAGAGATAAAATAAATATTTTTTAAGACAAAACACTGTACGTTGGAAGATTTATTTTGTGGGTACTATATTGTTTACGGGGACGATGATAATAATAATAAAATTAAGCTTATAAAAGCTCTACATTTTTTCGATTTAATTTTGTTAAATAAATGAACGAACATTTACAATGTATATGTAAGTTTCATTTGGATAAGCAAAATGTTTTAAATAAATATATATATATATATATATATATATATATATATATATATATATATATATATATATATATATATATATATATATAAAGGATTTACCAAACCGAATGCATGAATTTGGTTAATACCATGCTCTAAGTTTCGACAAAATGTAATAAGTCGAGACCATTTTAAGTAGTTTGCAAAGTGTGTTGTACGTTTTATTAATAATCATAGAAAATATGATTACATTTTAGTTGAACACAAACTAATATTAATTTTTTTATGGAAAGTTGATAATTTATATAACTTACAAATATTTTAATCAAAATGGTCTTAAATAAGTAAATCTTAATACCTTAAGAAATACAGCTATTTCTTGACGAACCGTGATCCAAATTAGATCACAAACTACATAGAAAGCAAAGAATTAATTTGAATACTTGTTTTTGGATCACAAAACATCAAATCACAATTCGTCAAGAAATACGGATATCATAGCCTGTATAGCAAAGCATCTTTAATTTCCCAAACTCAATAAAATGGTTAGAACGGAGAATTTTTTTTGGATATCCACTCATCTATTTAGTAATAAAAATTGAATTTTCAGGAAAAGTTAATAATTTAAATTTATTTTAAGCTTCTGAAAGTTGAAAGTTTAAGTTTGCAAAGTATTCAAAGTAAAGGTTTAAGACTTGAGTTTTATATTTATATATTTTTTTTGAATGCTTAAAATTTTAAAACTATAATTTCAAATGTTTAAATCCTAAAAATCTCAAATTTCGGCAATGTTTAAAAATAACTATACATTTTTAAAATTACAAGATAGTTGCAACTGGGTGAGTCTTATCTTAAAAAATGTAAGATAAGACTCACCAAGCGTCTAGTATAGAGCGTCGGATTTTAATATACATTAATTTGCTTATGTGTTAATTCTAATCCATAGTAGGAACAAAAATAGAACAATTAGGAAAAAAACATTAACAATTTTTAGAATCGTTTATTAATAATTGATTTACGATGGATTTCATTATTTAAAGTGAAGCTTATAGACAATTCTAGCCATATTTCTATTAAAAAAACTCGGTAACTTATTCAAAAAAAAAAGGCTCGTTTTTCATTTGACTTTAGATGCTGTTACTTCATTAATAATTGGTTTAAGATCGATTTTATTATTCAAAGGATTTTATTATTCAAAGTGCAGCTTAGACAATTTAGCGGACATATTTTCATTAAAATCTAAATTTAGTTTATTTTGCAATGTTAGCGTCAGTATTTTCAGGCGCAAACATATTGACAAAATCAGAATTAAAGTAAAACGGATTCAGAATCAGGGTTCATAATGGAAAGGGGTACATAATTTGATAAACTTTAGAAGCAGCTGCATCTTATAGTTTATTAAGCAATATTTTATGAACCTGTGTAGTATTATTCTCTTTCAAAATGATGTATATAAAGCTTAATTATTCAATTATATATGAGATTAGTATAAGAGCACCGGAAAATTCTTCCTTCGAAGACATAACATTCAAGTTCAATCATTATAAATAAATAAACTTTAGATTTGAAGTCATTCGTTTGCATAACAAAAGAAAAAGATCATCGCAGTTTTTTCAAATGCGTCAATATTTAAAATTCAATTATATTATAAAATTCATCTTAAAGGAAGAACATTTTTGTTAGAAAAAACATAAATTCTACTTAAAATTAATTAAATCAATAAAAAAATACAATATTTTGTTTATAAAACAAATCGAAAAATTCTGACAATTTTCCAAAAAAATTTTATTTATTTTTTAACAGAATTTTAAATTCAAAACTTGATGTGATGCGCTAAATTTTATAATAATTGTAAATTTAATGGATTTTAAATAATTTATGTGTAACACAATCACTGACAAGGTTAGATAAATTATATACTCATTGTATTTATATAGTTTATTTATAGAGAAACGATAAGAATGCCAGATGGTGGCGTGCATTAAATGTTTAACCTAATTCATAGAAACTACTAGAAATAGTAGGTATTTAATTTTCTGCAGCACTTGACGAGATAAGTATTATAGTGAGAAAAATTATTTTTTTAAAAAGTATTTCACTTAAATTTTTTTAAAGGTAATTTTGAAATCAAGTGGATTTTAAGTACATATATTAAAATATAACGGCAAAGAGGTAATCCCAATTACCAAACTATTTTATCTGTTTAAAAAAAAGGACAAAACCAAAATTGATCCTCATCAAAATTTGATAGACTTTTAATATACGAAGTTACCTATGCGATATTGACATTGTGTCCCATGTAAATATTTAGTTTAGTCACTTTTCTAGAAAACAAATTCAATTTTATTTTTTGTGAAATTTAGACAGAATAATATTTTTGTAGGTTTTCGTTAGGTTTCCATTTTCATTGTTCTCTCGTGTCATATCTGATACTACTCTACATATATACGTACAAGGAAATCTAAAATATTATTTTCTTTTGTTTCAGATTCTATGGAAATTTTTTATCTATTTTGAAAATGGATACATGTTATTTTTATATATTTGTTTGATGTATGCTATTTTATGGATTTTGTCGGGACCACAAATATTCTTAAAATAACTTATCTATATTTTTACATACAGCAACGGTTCGGATGAGTTTAGTTCCCAGAAAATAAAATAAAAATAATAATAATATTCAAATGGACTGGTACGAATCGTTAAAGAGCCACTTGGTTGACGAATCAGATCGGAATTTCAACTCATTTTTACTTTATATATATTATTCAATGTACATAATTTCGTACAATGAATGTGTGTGCAATATGGTGTTTTGCTATGGTTGAATAGTGTGAAATTTTTTTCAATAAAATCGTTCGTCATGAATAGTTTTGTGACGTTAGTGATGATAGATTTCTTTTTAAAATATAAACGATCAGTTTATTAACATTTCATGAAAGTATGAAATTGGCAAGAAAAGTTATGTTAGGTCAATCGAGTGCATCTAACAAAAAACTATTTAAATTTCTATTCTAATAATCTATTCAAATTTTAATTTATTTCTATTGACACAAAATAAAAACGGTGACGGATAACGGGAAGCCCAATAAATATGATAGGGATTGAGGAAACAAAATGTTTACTTGCAAAGTAACAAAGAAAATATTGAAGCCAACATTAAAAGAACTAACTGAACTAATAGTTCATTGCAAGAAGTGCCGAGTTTATAAGCATACACAAACATATTGCAGGTGAGCCAAGTGGTTTAAAATGTCCTATAAGATACTCTGCTCATATGTGTTCTTGTGATTTTAATCCAAAACATAATTTCTGATAAAGGATAACTCTGAAGGCTTGAGAGTTATTCACAGCCGGCCGAACATATATTTAGCCTTACTTTTTAGAAAATACAATTAAAGAACTAAACAATGAATCGATTATAGCCAGACCACTGCGAGTTTGTATATGATTTGCTCCGAGACTTACCAAAAGAATACTTTTAAATCCTATATTGCTAACTGATATTTTCGATTTTAATATAAATATGTTTCTGAACAAAAAAAAAAACGATCTAGCGGGGGTTATTCAGGGTTTAGGGAACCTAAGAATAAGATTAATCAATGGGCAAAAACTCTGCAAATATGATCATTAAAAAGTTAGACAAACAACTCAATAATATATGTAACTTGCTGTATTAGAAATTAGGGTAAAAATTCAATCAATTAAATTCACATGAGCTCATTTGAGCTTTTACGTAGTATAAAATAGTTAATTTTTCCAGGAACTAATAGAATGCTTAAAAACTAAGTTTCCAGGAAGAATAGATTTAATTTAGTTATCACATTTCTGTTAAAGCTTAAAAGCTTTTTTAAATAACTGTTTAGTAGAACTTTGACAAGTTTATATTTTAAAATATCTGTCAAATTAATTATCCACTTTGCATTCAAACTATAAATATAGCCACTTTAACATATATTTCAATTAAAATTCTACCTCGATGCAAAAAAAAAATCACACCGCCACAATAATTTTTTTTACACATGACTGATGATAGTAAGCAATTATGATCAGTTCGTGAGGATTAAATCATTTATTCAACTGTAAACAAATTTACATAAAAAATTAATTTTTATTTTTAATCCGTACACATAAATTTAAAGTTTTGATTAGTAATTTCATAAGCGTCAATTTCAATATCATATCAACATCAAACGAAAATTATACGAGATGATATTATGATGATATCATTTAGGTCAAAACTATATAATTCATATATATATATACGAAATATCCACCTTCTGAAACGAAAACCTTTTTGTTATTCATAACATGAAGACGTTATTTAAAGCGAGCGGTGTAATTTGTAATAAAATGCATAAATTCGAGATGATGAGTCAGACCCCGATCATGATGAAACATTTTCATTTTGATTAAAAAAATAAATGAGATCGCACAGTGAATAAAATATAAATAAGAAAATGGATATTCAAATCTTAAAAGATTTTCATACATATCCGACATATTCAAATTTTAGACATTTTTATAAAAAATCTAGAGTCAAGGGAGTAAGGGAATTGAATTTGTATTACTTTTTTTGTATTTTAACTTTACAATATGATTTCGTAAAAATACATTGATAAAATTAGTGTCGTGTAAAATAATCGGTCGAAGGTTGCAAAATTTTATATTTTGCATAATTTAGGATCGAAAGATTTGCCAATGACTCAAGTATATTATATAATTGTGTAATACACAAGTACCATTTCCAATTCAATGACTCATTTTCTATATTGAATATTATATGCGCGATATTGAAATAAGTAATATTTAAATTTACATTTTGAAAGTAATTTATGAAAATACAAAGTCAGTAATACAAGAAATCATAATTTAGAATTCCATTATATTTTATGTAAGTTGTTATGTTCCCATAAAAATCTAAATTAATGTAACCGCAAAAAAAAAACTCAGCAAAGTTCATGGAGGTAAGGTTTGAATGTGAATTTATATACGTAATTTGATTTCAATTAAGAAAATTTGATTTCAATTAAGAAAATTTGAATAGTTACTAATTAAAAATTTTAAATTTATATACCGAGATCGTGCGATTAACTTTATAATTTGTCGATTGTTAAGGGAGTTTCATGGACATGAGGATATATAAATTGAATAAAACATTGAACTTGACCATATCTATACTTGGCTTATTCGAGTGTGTTTATGTTTTACGTAAACAAATTGTCTAGACCTTGGCCCAACGAAACATATTAATGCCAATTCGAAAGTTGTAATACAATATGGTTTGAGGGTGATCAAATTTAATTATGTTAATTTTATAAGTGTAGGTGTGAACTTCAGATATTATATAAATCCAATGCAATTTTGTGTTCATCCTTCGTCGCAATTAATTCAAGAGCTTTGTATATAGATGTTTATGTATTTAACCAAACATCACACATCAAAACAGCATGATTCAACGACATAATCGTTACCTATTTAGGAATACGATTATTTGACGCATAAACAGGATATGATTAATTGAAATTATGAGGAAGTTTCTAACTGCTTTTCAGTAATACATTTCCTAAATGCAATTGAGAATTTAAACATCTACCATTTCATTATATGATTCAGCAACAATGCAAGAAGTATAACAATACAAAATTAGTATGGGCTTAAAAAGTTCTGCAAAAGTGTTGGGATGAGTAAGGTTATGGTTTCTTCTTCTCAATGCATTCAACCAATAACGTCTTCATAATACATATGTCTTAGCAGTTGAGGTTGGCATTTCATGAATTTTTTATGACGGTTATCAATAAGTTCCAACCGCATCGTTAATTCACTCAGGCTCGATAAATTGCTGTGTGCTTTTATCCCCTTTTCAATATACTATCTAAATTTTTGCTGCTATATTGCCTTCTTTGCCCTGCCGGTCATCGTTGTAAACCAATAATATCACGCGCTATTAATCTTGTTACTTTTAGGTACTTTAAAAACTAAGCCTGTTAAACTAAATCTTTTAACATATACATTTTTATATGATCACGACCTCTTCTATTAAAATTAAAGTTTTAAAACCACTGATTGGTCTTCACAATACGTGTTTCCAAGTCTTATTTTAGTAGTAATCTAAGCTCAATGCTGATTATCTTCGGTGATCAAAATAGAACGGGTATGCTAACATAGTAGATATAATTTTTTTGAGAATTTATTTAGCCTATTTCCTTTGTCAAAACGCCACAATTGAGCGTAATCCGGCATCATATTGAATTGTTGGCGCAATGATAAATTAAATGGTTGGCACTGCTACATACATAAACGTAGCGGCCTTTGACAAAATATCTGTTGTTAAAGTATATATGGCAAATGTTTTGCTCCATGTAAAGAGAAACATTGCTTGTTTAGGCAAGTCACTACAAAAGTATTTCGAATTTCTTAAATTGTTAAGGAAATGCACGAAATTGGATAGTGGGCATCTTTCAGCCTTTTGTTGACACTAATTTTATTTGATCGAACTTGATTATCTGGTTTTCGAATACATAAGCCTCAATCGGAGGTATCTATTTTTGTTATATAATGCTCTCCAGTATAGAACTGCCTAATCCTTTTTCAAATTGTTCTCTATGTGAAAACGATACTTCTGTCGCTTTGAACAATAACCTAGATTTTTCCTTCTATTTCGATATTCACGTAATATTTTTCCGCTTGGCTACTGGTACCTGAATAATTTACGTAATCATCATTTACATAAATATTCACCATATTTATTGATCAACGATTATTCATTTTCCGATTATATGAAATTCTGCCCTAATTACTAAAAACACTTGGATACTCTGGTTTTGGAAGTGATATTGCTCTACTAAGATTTGGAGAAGCCTCTGATGCATGTGCAAAATTAAAATTTTTCTTACATTCCAACTTCCCTGCTTGAAGCAATTTTGTTCGAATTGAATTGTCGCCAAAGTCTTTTAGAGACTGTGTTCGAACTAATTTATTCGGTTTTTTACTTTACACATTACTAACCGATTTCTCTTTACTAAGAAATTAGGCTTTCTCCAATTAATCGAACTCCTTTTGGCTACTTTGCAGCTAAGTAAACTTCTAATACAACTTACTTTTCTGATTATAGAGCAAAACCTGGTTATAAAGGAAGTTCCAAATCAAGTACTTACACGTAAAATATAAAAATAACCACAATCGTAACCGCAGTCAATCGGAACCACTTTAATTATCATAAAACTATATATAAGTCCTACAGAAAAGTTTAAAACCACTGACTCA
The DNA here is from genome assembly GCA_963556175.1 of Tipula confusa. Taxonomy (NCBI): domain Eukaryota; kingdom Metazoa; phylum Arthropoda; class Insecta; order Diptera; family Tipulidae; genus Tipula; species Tipula confusa. The sequence goes on along the minus strand of OY744477.1, from coordinate 165,184,450 downwards.
TGACAAAGCCAAAAGTTTTGTGCAAAAAATAAAAAAACTAAATCTCCATTAATCTTTATTATGATTATTGTACACATATATTTTCGGGTGATTCAACTTCCAACCGAAGAATAAGACACCATCACATTCAAGCGTATATTTGTGTATATTTATAGTACATAAGGCATATTTTTTCGTATATAGTATATTTTTTCGTATGTTAACCATATGTTAACATTTTATGTTAAAAATGACAAGAAATTCTAAGAAAAAAAATTCTTCAGATGTGTAATCGTGTATCGAAAATATAATCGTTTGTATCGTATATAGTGGCACATTGATACTGTGCTTTCAACACCTTGTTTGCTAATGTGAAATATTATAATTTTTTGGTATAATTGTATATATCAACACTAGTTTAAAAATATTTTGATAGTACGGGTACATCCATACAAACACACACACACATTATATATAGACCCATTATGACATCATATATAGATATATATATATATATATATATATATATATATATATATATATATATATATATATATATATATATATATATATATATATATACATATATATATATATATATATATATATATATATATTTTTTTTTATTTATTTTTTAATTTTAAACGGAAGTGAGCACACATCATATATGAATAATAATTAATGAATTTATTATAAAATACATCAAAAACCAAAAATTGAAAATTTTTACCATCATCGCATGATGATTCTTCATTATATACTATAATATACTTATAGTCTGGGGTTTTTATACAGTCGTGGTGACTTTGGTAGGCGTTAAAATCATAGTTCAACAAGTTTTATCGACTGTCCTTAATTTTTTAGCGCTCTCGTATACGTAAGCGCATAAAATTAAACAACAAACCAAAATTATGGGGGCTTTTATCGATATAAAATATTTCGGCAAAATGTCAAATTTAAATTAATGATCTCTCGTATTACGCTAAAATACGAGTATATATATATATATATATAGGTTATTTACAGGTGTTAGTTTGTTACAAAACTAAAACTATTAAAATTCGAACTATTATTATCAGGTACATTATTTTTATATTATACGAGTGTGGTGTAGGTGATGTATTTCCAGTTTTTAGTGTTAATTATGAAACGTGTTCAATATGATAATATTATTTTGCCACTAGCCGATAATAGTGACGGGAAATAGTGCGGTATTTATCAAACAAACAGTGGAACGTGCCTATAAATTGTGTGGGAAATGAATATTGATTAAAAGAATTATTTCTATATTGCAAATCATTTAAATGTTGTCAAGCACAAACTCGATAAAACTAGACCACTTTCTTTAAATTATGTTATGGACTAAATAAATAAGAAATTCGGCGACGACTTAAATATTAATCAGCCGCAATGATTAATGGATTTAATACTATTTATAAATTCTGCCAAAAAAATACTGAAAAAAATCAATGTTTTTAGAACAAAGATTACACCACCATCCTTTACGATATACTTATACTTATATGTGAATATATTTAAATAAGTCGTAGGCATTTATATAGTCGATTCATTCCAAAAATGTATAAAAAGAATAACCAAAACTTCAAAATAAATTTTACATCATCGCGGTCGAACTCCAATATATTTATCTCAAACTGGTATTTTCAAGATTAATGTCTTATTCCCTAATTTTATCTTAAAGGAAATGTGCACCAAATACATAACAAAAGTATATTTAACAAAATATTTACCAAAATAATAGCATAAATTTATATCCACTTTGCAAATGATTGCGTTCCAACTCGAACGATATGTTTCCAATGACTTAATCTTTTAAGTTTTAAGACACACTCTCAAAATCACTATTACTTATATCTATCTATAAATATAAATTTACTCAAGATTAACACTATAAAGCTTTTTTACCATTTCATTATTTTCTAAGACACTTGTTCACACACTTTTTTTTAGTAGATTTTACAATCAATTGAAACTTTGAACTTTTTTTAAAATTTCTCATGGAGACAACAAATAACACTTTTGACCACCAACAACAATAATAATTCTTACATAAACAATAATTTACACTAGTTTTTAACAAATTTCTTTAAAAATCAACAAAATTCCACTTTAAAAACAAAATTATCTTACATAGATCTAACCAATTGTAACGATACTTCACGACTGAAGAAAAATGATTTGGGTGAGGAACGAGAATAAATTCTACAAAACAAAACAAAAATGTGAAATACGCAAATGAATTGAGAAAAATTGATCTCTCTCTTTCAATCGATGAATTAAAATAAGGGGAAATGAATTTTTTTTTTGCATTTTGCTTGCACAAATATAATGAACTTTTTTTATTACTCTCTCTTATACTCGTTAAAATTACAATTTTACAAGAGAGTGAATTGGAGAGATCAATACATTGTTCATTTTAATTTTAAGTTCAAAAATTATCGTCGTTTTGTTGTATCTTGGCATGAATGAACTTTTTTTTAAAGTGTATTTGGAAATGTAGCGATGAATGAGCTATTGTTAGTGTGCTGTTGTATGACATAATTTGTAGTATGTGTTAGTACTTTTGTTTTTTTGATATAGTGTGCATTTGGGGATACATGGAGTATACGGTTCAAATTGCCATACATCGTGTTTTAATATTAATTGATTTTTGGTGTTACATTTTTTATTTTCTCACTGTTGAGTGAGAAGTGTTGTGTTGGAGCTATCAAAACACTTTTTTCAATAAAGACATTGAGACTCTGATAGGACATATTTACATAATATTATATAATGAGAATGTATTCCTACGAGCCAGTTCTAAGAAGCACTGCTATTTACTTAGAGAACCATAGGCGTTTGATGATACTCGGATTATATCAACCAGGCTCTACAAGAAACTTGATGAAGCACCCGTATAAGACGTTCCGAAATCAAATTGACCATGTGTTAATATCTTAGGGACGACCTAGAGTCATCTAATATGTGCGATCATATCGATATGCTGCAAATTTGAAATAGTGATCATTAATTGGTCACGGCAAAGCTGAGATGTTCAAAATGAGAAGTTTATTATAAACAAAAATGAGAAAATGCAATATAAAAATCTTTTTAGCACTAGTATTTTGAACCAGCCGTCTTTCTAATAATGAAAAAGCTCTATGGGAGGTATTAAAAACTTCAGTTGTCAGTGCTACCTAGGTGATTCTACGATATGGTACAAATTAAACCCTAAAATCATTAGTTTGAGGAGTGCTATTTTGCTATCGAGTAGCCAAATTTAGAGATGCCCGAATAAGCTTCACAATCGCACGAAATAACAAAGTGGCAGAACAAAGTGGATGGAATACTTAGTGGCACCGTGTGTTTTCAACTTTCTTCGATTAAAAATGTAAAGCTCTCCTTTATACAGCATACAATTTACGATTTTACATAATATTAGAGAGAATCAGTCCTTTAACGGAAGAATTTCTCGATGGCTACAAAGCCAGATTCCATCCAAATCAGCCCAACCTGGTCATGGCATATGTAGATGCTATCTGTGTGAAGGAGTGCCGAGATGACGAAACCTCAATGGCTGATGGAGCCGGATTATTGATAACCGACGGTACCGGCTAGCAATGGCCTATAAAATTCGTAATTATAATTACTATCACTAGAAAAAAAATTAAATCCCGAAAACGATAATTCCAATCAAATCAAACTAAATAATAAATTATTTTATCATTTTTTCTATAATGTACACATTCAAACACTTTACGAAAGAAACAACAAATTGAAACTCGTCTACACGCAATAGTCGTATATTGGCACCTATTCTGGGCAGTCACGCTATCACACATATGACTTGATTACATCACAAATAGAATAAAAACGTTAAAACATTTTGATTGATGGCATTTGATCGCCATTACTTCCTTGCACGCGCATGCTACAAAAATATCACCAAAGTTAATGCATATGAAAATTTCTATACACATAATATACAAAAAAAAGTGCTACGGTGTTTTCTTCATCCCGAGAACGAACAAAGAAAATGTGTCGTCTTAATATTATGTACTCGCATATGTGTGTTTGTAATGTTGTTATTTTACTTGCTGATGCTGATACGTATATACATAAAATTAAACATAAAAAATGCCGAGTCGAGACAAAACTAAATTTTACTCTTAATTTTATTTATAGTTTACAAAGTTTGGGTTGGTCTCTTTTTTATTTCTTCTGGTTGGTATTTTTGTTGTTTTATATATATTTGCACTATACGGGTGTAAACCGTCTTCAAATTTCAGTCGTTTCATCAATATTATATGGACATGGTGTGGCATTACATATATACATAATTTTATGAACCGTAGTTGCATATTTTAGTTTATTTTAAAGAGGTGGATTCGATTTGATTTTCAAGGTTATATATAGTTTTGTCCACCATATGTTAACTATATATATATATATATATATATATATATATATATATATATATATATATATATATTTTATTTGATAGACATAACATAATGTGCTAGTGTACATAAAATTACAGTTAGATAAAATTAAGATGAAATGAAAATGTTTTTTCATATATCTTATATAGGCAAAGTGTTAATTAAAAAAATCAATATCGATATGGAGAATTTCTCGACCATATGGGAACTTTGAAATATGTTTTCCGCGCCTCAAACAAAGAATTCAAATTAATCGTGTGTTATTCTGTTAACGTATAAATTCAGTTCATAATACAGTTGCAGGGTCATTAATTCATCTCTGTGTTGTATAAGCAACAACAAAACCATCATCATTAATTGAGATTGAATGCCCTAGCACAATAAGTTTGGATAGTTTTATATTCGCGATTTATATATATATATATATATATATATATATATATATATATATATATATATATATATATATATATATAATACAATGGTTTTGTGATGGCAGACAGCAGTTTGCGCAAAATTCAATACCGATTTGTTAAAATTATTATAAATACGCACAAAATCCTATAGTTGGCGTCAATAAGCTATTTTAAGGAGTTTATATTAATCATATTGCACTACTAAACACATCCAAAGAAGAGCTTTTTTCTGACTCAGTTTTATTATACCTGCAGATCCATTATTTAATATGCCAAGTTCAATTGATATATCTTCTAAGGCGAAGGTATTGAAAATAAATACAGTCCAATACTAAATTATCGGCAGCTAGAAAAACGATTCATCAGATCATAACTCGTATTGTAATACCTGCGACGGCAGAAATCTCTGCGGACAGTCATTAATTTAAAAAAATAATTAGTTAAAGCTAAAAGAAATTGTTGATCAAGAAATGGCTAGCAACTAAAATCGCCAGCCACTACGCGGTGGAAGACGAAAAATACGGCGATCTACCATGAAGCTCAAACTGTGATATTAAAGAGATCGAAGTTTGTGAGTGGAATAGTAAACGCTAACAAAAATATGTTGAACCATACGCTAAACGCAATGACCGATATGCTGTCCAAAAAGTTGGCCAATTTGAGGAGTTAAGGAGACGTTAACTTCTGCTGAATTTATGAACTTATTTTATATTAATGATGACCTACAACAATGCATTCATCTGGATTCATCTGGACAAAGAAAAAGGAACTAGTACATTGGGGAATCAGTCGAATCATTCGGGTCATCTAAGATGGCCGAGTGGGAGGGAGTGGGGTCACTCTGTAGTACTTTATTTATGGAAACAGATTCACATATAGCTTACCAGTTTTGCTGAAACTGCAGCTGAACTGGCACATATTGTTTCAATAATTGATGACGTTGGCTTTGCTGGGGACTTCGACATTTTAATGCCTAATTAGACACCAGTATTCTAAGTTCTCATTGCATTCTGCATTGTCCACTTTCCTGTTTTGTAATACCACTGTTAGTTCATATATAGCAATATTCAATCAAATTTATAAACTCTTTAAAATTATTTAAGCCGGTGGATATTGCACATTTTGAACCATTGATTCACTTCTAAGTTCTCGCTTGATTGGAAAATCGGCAAAACTGTAAATGTAACAAAATGTTCAAATCCCAAACTTTAAAAAAAATTACATCATATATAACAATATAAACTGTTATATGTAAAGACAAAGCCGATGGCGAATGTCCATATTAAATATATTGGTGTCTCCCGTATCTCAGGCCTAAAATGGATAACTATATATGCCAGTAATACATGTAAGGCTGTTTATTATGGTTTAGAGTTTAAAAAGATTGCTTAATTATCATAGATTAAATCCGTTATAGATAATAATAATAGTAGATTATGTAACTAGTGTTGTTGGGTAATAATGTGAGAGGTTGGTAAATGTCATTGGCGTAAAGTAGGACGTTAAAATAACCGCCAAAAAAATTGGGTGAGCTTCGCCTCAGAAAAAGATTGTAGGGATTAAAAAAAATAAAAATAAAAATAAAAATGTCCGAGAGCGCTAGCCCGAAGACTCTTCATTAACCGAGGATATTATTACCCATTAGTAAAACAAGTCGGATATACTTTATTTTATATCATTCTCGACTATAATGGCGCTTTATCCAACAAATAAAATTTTTTAACTCAGATGCTGTGTGCCACAATCGACTAAACTAACTAAACTAAATTATAACGAGTTAGGTTATGCTATTTCTAGATAGATGGAACTACACAAAAGGAGATAAAAGTCGGAGATAACTGTGCCACAACTTGAAACTAAACTAAACCAAAAAGTATTATAGTTTATTTATTTTTTAAAATTATTATAGTTTTTTTATACTTTTTGAGAAAAGTCACCGAAAAGTTACGTCGGAAAAATACTTAAAATATCACCTATAGTGCAATAGCAGAAGCTTAAATAATTTGAAAAGTTTAGTTTGAAAACTCGATTGAGGTACACAGCATAAATATGAACGCAACTTTTTCCTGATATTTTTCGTACATTTAAGTGACCTTTGCATTTATTGTTTAATTTTAACTATTGTAAATAAATAAGTTTTTCAAACTTTTTTCCAAAAAGTCCGCTGATGTGTATATTTATGCTCGAATGATAAGTTTATGGAGTGGAAGAAAAACAAAAAAAATGTCGGAAAATGACGAAAAATGCATTAGTGAATCGGTCATGTTGGTATACTTCAACAACCTTAAAAGTAAGTGTATATCATTACGAGAATAATATATTTTCAGCAAAATAATATATTTTCAGTAAAATATAAGGCAAGGTTAATTATGTGGGTAGAATACTCGATGCTGAAAATCATGATCGCAAGAAATCAAAACCATGATCGCATTATCAATATAACATGGATACATTGGATTTCGTCCAAAAAAAATCAACATTTTCCAACTGAAAAACAATTGTTTGATTTATATAAAATTTTCCATTCACAATGACCTAGACTATTTAATTTTGTATTCACAATTGCCTCGACAATTAAATTTTTAATGGTAGAGTTAGCAAAAAACGCCTTTATATACAAAGCTTGCTCTTCCATAAAGTGCCTATTACAGTTGAGAATGATATAAAATAATTTAGCGTGTTCTCTAATTTTACGCGCATATACAGCAAACAATTAGCAACTTTACGAAGTGCTTATACTGCTTCAGATCCACAAAGGCCACTATCGACAGCAACAGCTTCACGACGTAAAGAAATTCAAACCTTTCATATACTGAACATATTCTTAGAACATATACTGTTCTAAAATAATAAAGTTGTAAAGTTATATTTTTTCGAAATTGTATATATCCTTAAACATGGCGCATGTATAATTATAACCTGGAAAATTTATTCACAATCTATTATCACGTTCATTAGTTAACTTAAATTGTATTTGTAACACACGAGCAAACAAATTTAACCTCCATTACATTGAGACTTGATACAAGCATATAAAAATAGCAATATATTAAATAAATGAGTATAGTATACCCAATACAACATATTTAAATTTAATAACGGGATAATAAATTTCCCGGAAAAACTTTCTGGTTGTTTTTGTTATAGGAGCAAACAATAACACATTATATTTACTTTTTGTTTTAATACTTCGAAAAATTGTGGATTTTTTTCTTTTGTTTACTAAACGTGATTACTTGGCATTTGGTTGTACATTTTCCTAAATAAAGAATTTTATGGTAAGTTATATGTATTTTAGGGCTTTTAACTTATGTACGATCTACATTTATTAATATTATGACTTTTTAAGGGATAACAATTACTAGGGTCAATATTTTTTATTTGAAAATGTAGATAATTTTTATTTTTAGGTGAGTTTTATAACTCATAAATTTTTTTTTATTTTTTTTTTTTTTTATTTATTATTATTACAACTGACTTATTTTATAAGTCATCTAGCAATTTTTCTATCTTAACTTAATTCACATTTGTTGGGATAAAGCCCAATGGCTAGTCCCAAAGATAAATATAATTATTTATTTAAATAAATATTTGCTATAATATAGTATTATTTTAGTTTGTAATCACTAGATCCATTGGTTTGGTTCTTTGTAAGCGTCGTATTGCTATCGGACAGTCCAGCATACGACGGATTTCGATATTCTCATGTTGTTGAAGGCGTGAATCATGTTTGGCAGCATAAACTGCAATTACTTCATTGATGTCTTCCATCTTTAAGTCACGGTGCAGGTCTTCATTTCGAATGTACCACGGGGCATTTACAATATTCCGAAGTACTTTATTTTGGAACGTCTGAATTATCTTAACGTTTGTTTTCTTAGTACAGCCCTAAAGCTGTATTCCGTAAGTCCACACAGGTTTCAGAGTTTGCCGATATAGGAGCAATTTATTATGTATAGATAGTTCCGAGTCTCTAACTATGAGCCAATACATTTTCCTGTATTTGATGTTTAATTCGTTCTTTTTCTTTTTGACATGTTCTTTCCATTTAAGTTTGGCATCAAGCGTCATCCCTAGATATTTTGCTGTATTTGCATAAGGGACTTGTTTAGAGTTTATTACGATTGGTATACTGACATAGTTTGTTTTATTAGTAAAATTCACATGAACCGATTTTGTTTCATTGAGCTTAATTCTCCATTTCTTCATCCAGTTACTAACTGTATTAATTGATGTTTGTAATTTTTCTGTAGCTTGCGTTACATTACTCCCAACTGCCAAAATTGCTGTGTCGTCAGCAAATGTAGCTATGGTTGTTTCTTTCATTAGAGGTATATCTCGTGTGTACAGGAGGTACAAGATGGGGCCTAAAACGCTTCCTTGCGGCACTCCTGCTGAAATTTTCTTTAGATCCGAATATTCATCTTCATATTTTACACGGAAATGGCTGTCGGTTATGTAAGATTTTAGGATTTCATAATACTGTTTGGGAAGATCGCGATGTAACTTGTACTCTAATCCTTTATGCCATACACGATCAAATGCTTGCGCTACATCCAAGAAGAGGCTTGAACATATATTTTTCGTTTCTAGAGTACGTTCTATAATATCTGTGATTCTATGAACTTGCTCTAGGGTCGAATGTTTTTCTCTGAATCCAAACTGATAAGCAGGTATAAGATCATTATCCTTTATTATAGGCTTTAGTCTCTTCAGAAGTAGTTTTTCAAATATCTTCGATATAGTAGGAAGCAGAGATATTGGTCTAAATGACTTTTTATCGTTACTGTTTTTGTTTGGCTTTAAAATCATGATCACTTCTGCTACCTTCCACTGCCTTGGAACGTATCTTAATCTAAACACAGCATTGATTATGTGCAGAAGTTTGTGTATTGCTTTGTCTGGTAGTTCTTTTATAATTTGCCCAGTTATTAAATCATATCCAGGAGCTTTTTTCGGATTTACACTTTTTATTTCTTCTTTTAACTCACGGAGAGTTACAGTTTGTATTTCAAGCTCATTTGATCTGTGTACAAAATTAACATTTTCATTCGCAGATTGTCTGGGTAGTGGTTGAAAAGTTTCTTCGAGGTGTCTCGCAAACAGATCCGCTTTTTGCTTACTACTACGAGCCCACGTACCATTATCATTTCTAATAGGTGCTGTTGAATTTTTTGGTCTCTTGATCGATTTTGTTGCTTTCCATAAGGAGTATTCAGTGTCTTTTTGACCAGTAAGTGAAGATAAATATGATTCTATTGTTTCATTTTTTACTTTCCTGATAATAGATTTCAGTTTTTTACATAAGTTATTTAGCTCGGTTTTATTAGCTGCAGTTCGATTTATTTGCCAGAACTTACGTGCTTTACGTTTTTTAGCCACCAGTTCTCTTACTTCGAGTGGATAATTTGTGCCTCTAATGTTATTTGCAGGTTCGCGTGGAGTGCTCTGCCACGCTGCTTGCTGTATATTTTCAATTAGTCTGTCAATTTCTTCCTCAATGTGCATAGATCTTCTTATTGGCACTTGCAGTTTGATATTTTCATTTAACAATTCACGAAAAAGGTTCCAATTAGTGTTCCTGTTGTAAAATCTTGGTGATATTTCTTTTTGAATAATAGTTTCGCTGAATGTCATGATAACAGGAGAGTGATCTGATGTAAGGTCTTCATTATTTTCAATTCGTATGTAGTTGTCAGATATTCCTTTTGTTACATAGAAATCTATAAGATCAGGAGTTTTGTTTGGATCTGTTGGCCAGTAAGTAGGTGCGCCACCAGATTGGAAGTCGCATTTTATTTTTTTGGCTGCTTTAAACAGTTCTCTTCCTTTTGGTGTTGTAATTCTGGAGCCCCAAAATGTGTTTTTTGCGTTGAAGTCACCTCCAATAATGAAACATCGTCCCAAAGAGTGAAAAAGTTCTTCATATTCTTCTTTTTTTAAGTTATAGCGTGGTGGACAGTATATAGCTGAGATACTTACATCTTTGTTCTTAGTTTGAATTGTGATTGTTGTCACTTGCATGGACTCAGTTTCAACCTTCATTTCTTCATGGTGTTTTATATTATTTTTAATGAAAATGGCAGATCCCCCTCTTGCCCTTTCTGCTGGATGAATAGCATGGTAGAAACTGTACCCACGTATTTTGCAATATGAAGATCTATTAAAATGGCTTTCAGAGATTAAACATATGTCAATTTTTTGCATGTTTAGAAATATTTCTAGCTCAGGTATATGATGGATTAGCCCATTTGCATTCCATATTACTATTCTCAGCGTTTGTAAATTAATTTTTATTTTTGTTCACGTTGGAATACTGCGATGATAGAGTTTTCAATTGGTCAAATATAAGTTTATTTATATCAGCTTGCTCGTCAAGTTTTTTACTTAAAGCTTCTATGGTTTTGATGAAATCTATTTGAACTTGGCCAGTATTATTTACATTTGTGGTTGATTCTTGATTTTTAGCAACTTCTGCATATGATGCGTTACCTCGCAGATTGTATAATCCCTTATTGTTCGGTTGGTTTGTTGTACCAGGGTTTCTTTGATTTTGCACAGAATTTCTTGCACGGTTTCTAATTTTTTGCAATTCTTTAGCTACTTCACAACCACGATAATTTGCAGGGTGTTGTCCTTTACAATTTATGCATGTTGCTGTAGTGTTTCTGTCTAATGTACACATGCTCGTGAGATGCTTACCAGCACATTTGACAAATCTTGCGTCACGCCCACAATATTTCTGAGTATGATTATAACTTTGACATTTTCTGCATTGGACTATCTTTGAAGTATTCTTTCTTATTGGCTCTATTCTAACTTTCATGTTTTGAATTGCTCGAATATTATATATATTTTGGATGTTTTCTTTATTGCCAAACGTAAGCATAAAGAGCGGTAGTCCCCTTCTTACCAGTTCGCGGTTTCCTTTATCGCTTTCAGTTCTGTCTTTTTTGATCATATTGACAGCATCCTGTATATCTAACCCTTTATTCTGTAACTCAGCTATTATATCTTTGCTTTCACATGTATGGTGTAGCCCTCTAGCCATAACCTTAATTGGTCTAGCTTGCTTATCTTCATAAGTATACCACTGAAACTTGTTAGCGTTAAGCTTCATGGTAAGTGTACGGTATGTTTCTGAGTCTGGTACATTTACCTTCCAGACATCGTTGTTTAATGCTACTAACTTGTAATCTTTATCCGTGATATTTTTCATCAAGGCATTGATCGTAGGGTAGTCTTTGACACCAACTATATTAATAGGTGGTGGCTGAATTATTTTCTGTGGTTTAGGATTTTTATTGCTCTGAGTAGTTGCATTACCCAATACAGATGTCCGGGTTACTTGCTCAATTTTTCTGGTTGCTTTTGGTTTTCTTTCTGTTGAGTTTTATCATTACTCGTTTTGGGTGCTGCTTGTCCAATATATTCTGGCGATGATTCTGCTTTTCTTTTCTTTGTGGGCTTGCTTTTTTTCAATGCCCAAGCAGTTTCTCTTGGTGGCTCGTCTTCGTCAGTAACTTCCATATTTATTGTTACTCTTTTTTTAGGTTTTTTTGTCACGAGTGTCCACTGAGAATCACTTTCAGATTTCTTATTCGGATGAATTTCACGCTCGAGTTCTTCTTCATCTGTGTGGTATTCAATGGTATCCTTATTGTTTGAATGTCCACCCGCTTGAATGATGCGTTTTAGGTTTTCATTTTCTTTTTTTAGTAAAATAACTTCGTTATTTAACTTTGACACCATTTCTTCTAGACTCTTCAGATTTGCATAGAGATTCCGGTTTTCACTCTCTATGTTTGAGGCAGTTTTATCTTCATTCTCTTTTCTTGATTGATATGGATTATTCTTTCTAATATCTCCTATTGAATTAGCTTTTTTTATTGTTGGAGATCTCAAGATTTTGTTACCTCTCAGAAATGGGTTCTCATTTTCCCTTGTAAAATTTACTGTTACTGCAGCCAAGTTTGCCACGGCAGTAGCAGTGCTTGTTGTATTATCAGTTTCAGCTGCCAAGTGCACCACTGCTGAAACTTTGCGGTCATTGGATAACGACGACTTAGAGCCCGCTTGCACACTCTCTCCAGCCGCCGGCACTGGGTCTCCGTTCCCTGCACCGTACGTTTCCTCCTTATCTGTTTTTTCCATTATGGATTTTTTTGTTCTGGGTTTCCCACCCATATACTGATGACAAAAGTAAATTTGCCCATGCATTCAGTCATGCACTGATCATTTCCAGTTACGACGCCTGGGTTATTCCGTTTGAAATTAACCAATCAGGGCCTACCCTGCCGATCAATGGTTATACTTTTGGCGTTACCCAGGATGCAGCGCGAGGAGCTTGTACAACCGTCGCACCTCATAAATGTTGTGTACACTTTTTTAATGTGTTTCTTTGACAAGTTACACCAAGCATAACTATAAAAATAGACACCTGATGAAAACATAAATAGATAAATAAATAAATACAAATGTTGACTTAATTACTTTTATAGATGCGATTACGAAAGGGATAGATCCTTTTGGCCAACTAATCTAAAAGCACGCATCCATTTGTAAAATTAAACTCTTACGGCCCATCGAGTATAAAGGTAATTATATATTTATATTAGTAAAATGTAAGATTTACAGTAGCCATTTGAATGCATTTTTGCTGATCTTAAATAATACTACCATTGATTTTGTTGGTTTCATTTATAACTCAGTAATCAATCGCTCGGTTGGTGCTTTATCGCTGTATACATTATTCTCTGTATATTTCGACATTAACAACTTAAGCTTCGTTAAAACTTTCTCGAGGAATAAACGTCGTTAATTTTTTGTGATTTTGGGCCAATAGGATATCACAAATGTATATACTTTTCAGTGGTAAGGAAGATACTTGACTTATCTTAATTTTTTTATTTACCTCAGCTGATCTATACCCTAACAAAGCTACATCAAAACATATTCAAAAGACAGATAAAGAAATATCCCCAGATCCCCAGATTTACTACAAGAATCAGGCAACAATTTTTTCTAAATGATTGAATATTGTAAATGCTTTCCCCATCATTCATGTAAGACAACCTGCCAAACAAAAACTTTTAATACACTCCGAAAAAGTATAACAATTATTTATTAAAGCTATTATACAGCTAAGGCAGCTCTAGCTTATAGATTTATAATCGCTATAGAAACTTGTGTCACCACAACTACAATAGAACCTTCAAATGAAGTTCACTCACATAACGTTTGTGCTTTATGTAGAATTTACGCACTTCATCCCAGCTAGACCAAGTAGGTACAATTACTCGCTAATATGGAAGAAGAACTTGTAGCTGATATATATATATATATATATATATATATATATATATATATATATATAAATATATATATATATATATATATATATAATATTATATATATATATATATATATATATATATATATATATATATATATATATATATATATAATATTATATATATTTTCAACCGAAGCATTCAACCGTTTTGATTGTGATTATTATGCAAATCAGTTAAATAGTTTAATTTCCTTTTCAGTTTACAATCATGACAACAACAACAAAAATAACAAACCTATATAAATAAATTCGATATATACGTATTTGGTTCCATATGGGTATATACGCATATATCTACCGGATATGTAATAATGATAATATAAACACCCTAATCTTGAAATATTGAACCCCTCCAATATTTACAACATAATACCGAATACTCAGTTAACGATTTCCAACCACTTGAGAAAAGAATCAAATTATAAAATAAAACAGACTTAAAATTTCTAGGTATATATACGTGTATATCTTGTACGTTTCCACAAACCATTCTTAATTACCAACCATATTTTCGTAATTTTCATTTCAAAAGATTTTGTTTTTTTTAGGTAAACGTGCACACACACTAACAACACAAAGACACACAATAATAAGCTGGATTCAAGATTAAAACGTAAATGAAAAACAATAAAGCCCGGAAATGTAATTTAAAAATTGTTTAAAATAATTAAATTAAGACAAAAATTCAGATGGTTTGGTCCAAGATAAACGACAATCTAATTTATGTAATCAAATTAAAAATATTTGTTTTGTTACATTTGATAACGAAAAATGTTGATAAAAGATGGTGAAATAAAACAAAAACTATTTTTTTGACATTGACTAAAGTTTAGAAAAATTTTCATCTCTTTGGAGCATTTTCTTTATTTGAAATGAGTGCAGAATATAAAGAGAAAATTAAATTGGTTTAAAAATTGGTTGTGCGGGTTTAATTTAATTGATTTTTTTGTAAATTCAAGGAACTGTAAAAAAGGATATTTTCTGATGGTAATGATGAGCTAATAATTGAACCTATAATGGTCAAGGATGCGGTTTATATGAATATTGCACTAAAGTTTTGTTTCTCGTAAGAAAATGTACGGGAATGTCATTTTTTGTTTTCAAATTAACGGTTGATGTTCGCAGCTTTGTATCCAACAGAGTTAAAATTAAAATAACTTTAAACCCGTGCTTAAAAACGAGTATACCTTATCAATTTACATTTCATTCAGATTGTGAACTTCGGCCATTGATCTTTAGTTGATAATTTCCTATATAATCGTTTAAACGATGGGTGCTCTGTGTCCAAATAAAAAATATAACCGTGAGGCCATTAATTGTATATACATTTTGTAAAGCACAGCAGTAAGTTTTTTCATGTCAAATTTTAATTAAAAAAATAAAAAACTGCATTCAAATCTGTATCAAGGCAAATTATACACATTTTTGTATATATATATATACATATAAAGTTGAGTATGATTGTGAATAATGTGTTATCATGTGCCGCCTATTTATTTGCGATGACTCTTGAAATGTCTTAATAAGAATTAAAGAAGCTAAGCAGTAAGTATACACACACACACGCAATTTATGTTGGGACGAATGAATGAATTTCTTTTATTGTATACGAGTATTCAAACAAGATGCTTAAAATTTACGATGGTCATCAAATTTAATTATCGCTTATAATTATATAGTGTGTATTTATGTAACCAGTGAATGTGTTAAGTTTATGTTACTTATACATTTTTGTGATACTTATATAGTTAAAATACAGTTTTTTGCAAATAAATTTTCTAACTTATGGGGTGTCCCTATTTTTATTTCAATGGCGAAATTAATTTGTAAGTTATTTGAAATATTCCATCTTAAATATTTTTATGTTTAAGAAAATTTATTTTTAATACGATTTCATGAAATTATAAGATAATCCATCTGGTTTAAACGTTTTTTTTTCTTATCATCAATGAAATATAAAATTTTTATATATTATAAATAATCTATTATAAAAAAATTAAAAAATAAACAAAATAAATATTTTATTTTAGTTTAGACGAAAGAAATAACAAAAAATGAGTTTAAAATTCTCAAAGTAACACTTTACGTACGCAGACAAATTGTTGATACATTTTAAAGAGGGATTAAAGTGAATCAGAGTTAATTAATATTAAATGTTTAGAACCCAATACTACAGGTGTAAAATTCCAATAATCCAAAAAGCAAATTCTGACATAGGATCAGCAAACCAGATGTACTGCATGCCGCATATAGGAGTGGCTCATTAAAAATAAAAAACACGTGTGTTAAGGTAATCATCGTGATCTAAAGTTGGTAATTTTTTTAATAACAAATTACGGTATCTATGTTTGAATAATTATACTCTCAATTATCTGAGTGAGAACTATAGGAGCGAAAAAAGGTTACAGTGATTTTAAAGTCAATGATTGGATCAATCTACTGAAAAGTCAAATCAAGAATAGGCGATTGCTTGCCATTTATCCACATTTAAACACATAATATTAGCAAAACACTAATCGCAAAACTTGTTTTGTAAATAGATGGCGATCATCACAAGAAATGTTAGCAAATATTTGTATCTCACTTGCAAATAAAATATAACCAGCGAATATGGGCAGAAATCTACAATTTGAGCACATATCCCCATGAACCATATATTATATCAATTTATTGTTACCACCCGCGCATTTTGCGATTTGATAATTAAAGTTATTTTTAGAAATCATATATCAGAAGATTAGCTAAATTAAAATAAATTAACAAAACAAACAATTGCATAATAAATCAAAGAACTATTGATAATATCTATTTTTATTTGTTGTTGCAATGTAACACTATGTAGAACTTTGCAAGAATTCGTTTGCTTTAGTGAATATCAATTTTTGCTTATATCTTTAAAATCACACGCTTTCCTAAAATTATTTAATAAAACGAACTCGCAAAAGTATAAGTCCTAATTTAAAAAAACCTAACTTTGGCCTATATCTCCGAAACTAATGAGAAGTCCCCGTCATTTTTTAACATATTTCATTGGATACTTTTCTCCTATATCTAGCACCATTCTCGAGATAAAAGCTATTTTTTTAAAAACTCACTCTATATATATATATATATATATATATATATATATATATATATATATATATATATATATATATATATATATATATATATTTATATATATATATATATATATATATATATATATATATATATATATATATATATATATATATATATATCTGTATTTAATTGAATTATATTACTGATTAGAATGAAGTTCTATGTCATTGACGTCACAAGCAGCATAATTTTGTCCGGATGATAAAAAGAAAATCAAAAATTAAAATACGCGCGTGTATCTCTTTTATGTTGTTTTTCATTTCTTATCATCACATTTACTTTACAATTTCCTTTTGTTTGGCTGAAGGATGCTGATGATGATGACATATACTCTCGTATCAAAATTTACAAAAATCTTATTTATTCATACGCATTTTCCATGTTTTTCATAAAGGTTGTCATGTAGCTATATAAACGGAAAAGCATGGACAAATAATGGTCTTGTATATTTTATTTGGTTTGAGATTTGGTCGGAAGTTATAAATGCAAATGACACTTTTTTTTTATTCGGATGTTTTGAGGCCTATTTGTGTTGTCGGGGAAAATGTTATTTTACGTTTCAGTAACATTTTTTTTTGTAGCGAGAGAGTGAGTCTGGGGGTTTTAGAGAAATTTAATCTGCAACCTTTTTAATTTTTTGAACTCAAAGTGAATATTTAATACGATACTTTATATATATGTGTTTCATGATCTCTTTGCTTTGACAATTGAAAAGTGTTTGATCAAAGTATTATTTTTACACAAAGTATTATTTATTTGCATAATACTAAGAAATACTAATTCTTCTTGAAATTTTGTATTGATGGATTTATTCAAAGTAAAAGTGTTAAGTTAGAAGGAAGGAATTTTTTTTACAGTGGCTGCTTTGTCCAAAAAATAATAGCGATTATGACATTTATGTGTCTCTTATATAATTTCTTATTTGCTAAACAAGATAGTAAAAAGGTTATAGAGTAAACATTTATAGAGAAAAGGAATGCAGACAAAACAAGTGAAATTTGGTATAAACTATCCAATATCGCTTATCGATAAATCATAATTTATATTTTATAGTTTGAAAATTTCGTTTTTGGGTGGTAGCCTCTCATGATTTTATGACAAATTAAATTTCCAAAAACAAATCGTTTTTAATTTCAATAAAAGTTATATCTCTACATCTGTTCGACCGATCAAAGAACAACAAAGAAAACTTTATGGTAATGAACTCTTATTCATTCTCTTGAAATACACTTAAAAAATCACAAAAAAAAAAACATTTTAAAACTCAAATTAAAATTTTAATTGTCCGATTGTATTGTTTAGCTATTAAAAAAATTAATTTAGAAATTGGTACGTGACATTTTCTTAACGAAACAAAACAATTTTTTTTTTGTATTTAGAAATAATAGAAAATAATATCTATATGGCTAAAATATGGATTAAAGTGTTTGAATTTAATTTAAATAAACAATATCTTAAAATCTTGGCCGCACGTTTCATTTTCATATAGTTTTAGATAAAATCTACTTAGAATTTTGCAAAATTTGCAATCAATATACTAAAGGATAAATGGTTATCGATCGATCGGCACATGTCTGCATCCGTTGGCATCTATACCAAACGTTGTGTGTGTGTTTATTAATTTATTTTGTAGGTTGCTATATTTTTTTAATATTGTGCGCTTATTAGTTTAACATTGAACGTTTCAATGTAAATTTTGTTGTTGTTTTAATAATTTTCCAGTGAAATGAAGTAATTTTTTTTTAGTTGTTTAAGCAACAATTTTGCACAGTTTTTGTATGTATGAATACGAGTATGTAATTAGATTAATTGCTCAAGTAAATATCAATAGCAATATATGCACAGCTTTACATAATTAATTGAAATATAAACAGAATTTATTGATTAGGTTGTAGT
>OY744477.1:164995630-165163130 GCA_963556175.1 Tipula confusa | reverse complement strand
TTTTGGGTTTGTGGAGTATTTTTTTGATATGAAAACATCTTTAGCGGTAGGAGTAACTAAAAAATGTATAAAGAAAAATTTAACGGAATGAAATAAAAAAGATGACACGCATACGAAAATTACAAAAAGCATATTTGAACAAACCAATTGCAAATTTAATAAATGTGAGTATTCGAATAAAATGAAATAAAATAAAAAAAAAAAAAAAATTCAAACTACAACTGCATGTACCAAAACTAAAACTAACAACAAAGTCTATACAAGCCGTGCGAAAATTTTAATTGACAGGTGCACCAAAACAAAATTTATATTTCTAAATGTGTATTAGCAAAGCCTTCTATATAAAAATTCAAAATTTTTGTTTATATGGTTTTTAAATGGTACTATATTACATAAGAAAATAGTGAATTTTATATGATTTTTTGTAAATGGCTGCGCGTGCTACGCGAAGAGTTTCACTATTACAATAGAAGGTTTTGGTATTAGCTTGCATATACATTGTTATTGGTTTTGGTAAAAGAAATACAAATTGGTTGTGCGTTTCATTGAAATTTATTTTCTAATGATGTTTTCAGATAAATTTTGCGATTTAAGCAACTCACAGTCGTTTAACGAAGCTGACGAATTCTTACAGGGAATATTAATTATTTCTCTACATAGGTCTTACGATGAAGCACTTCTAGTTTTTTCCTTTAAAAGGCTAGTTGAAGGCAAAGTCTATGCTAATAAATGTTGACAAAGTTTGGTTTATTCTATAGTTCGAAATTTAAGATCAATGTAAGAAAATAAAAATAGTTTCATATCGAAAATAATTTACTTACAATATGTTTAATAATTTATGTATATTATATATATATATATATATATATATATATATATATATATATATATATATATATATATATATATATATATATATATAAATATATAAATATATAAATATATATATATATATATATATATATATATATATATATATATATATATATATATATATATATATATATATATATATATATATATACAAATCCATAATAAAGGTTTGGCTTCCTTTGAAACGATTCACTCACCTGAAAATAAACAAACAAATAAAAATTAAATTATATATATAAATATTAGTTTCGATTACGTAATTTAGTAACCAATTCATTGAAAATTTAAAACATTGACCCTCAAACTATATAACGACTACCTATTGTTCAGTACATAAATAATTTAACAGCACACCAGGTTATCAAATCATCACTTCCAATGACCAGACTATATAGTAAATATGACTGTGTCCGAAACAATTTTCATTACCTTCTAGTTTTTACATAAAAGCAGCATCAACACAATAACATCAAACACTTAAACACCGTAAATTAAAACATTTTTAAAATTAGTAATTCTGCTTTCATTGCTGGATACTTCTTACTAAAATAAATGTTTTATATACACAGAACAAGAAAACCATCATGAATATTTAATTAGATAAATAGGTGGCCCTCTTCATACCGATAATATATATTCATCAGAATACTTATTATGCAAAAATTTCTGTTAAAGATAGTGACGGAATGTATTAATCATCGGTACCAAACAGATTTGAAATTAATGTTGACCTATCGTAACGTAAACAATGCACATCAATCCGATATTAACCCAAATAATTAAATATATAGATTTAGTTCATTTAAAAAAAAACTTTTAAATCGATACTTAAAAAGGTGTGATTTATAAATGCATTTATAATCTAACTCGTAAAGATTGCATAATTTCATATCTGGAGTATATAGATTGGCGCAGTAACCGAGTGAAGTTTTATTACCATATACAAATTCAATGGTAGATGCATTAAAATTTTTATCTGAATTTTTTAATGATTCAAACAACAAAAAAACATAAAATTTTATGGCTCACAAAATATTCAAATATAATCGTATATATATATGTATTTTAATTATTTACACAATAGTTTTATGTTTTATTGGGAATTTTTCAATTTTGAATTGTTTGGTTGAGTAGCTATTAAGGTTGTACGTAGAAAAGCTATTAACGACTGCTTCCGAATTATACACATATTTCCGAAAATATATATGTTTTAATACCAAACTGTTTTAGAGTAAAAATTGATCAAACTACAGTGTGATCTAAAATCAGCAAACCATCTAAGCCAACAAGCTGAACTGTTGAATTCTCTAACAAATCAATTTGGATGTTCAATATTTTATTTATTAAATTTTATTGACTTAACCTAATGGGTATTCAAAATTACTAAATGTACAAAATTTGCAGAGATAGCGAATTTTAAATTCCAACATTTATTATGATGAATTTTCTTAATTCTTCAAAAATCTGTGAATTTTCAAAATTTTACATTTTACATAAAATATTTGAATACTTAAGTATTAGAATTTAGGAAATTCGCGATTTAAAATGTTTAGATTATTCTGAATTTTGAGCCATAATACGTTAAACTACATTGGATATCAAAATATTTCTAGATAATTAAGTAGATTTTGACAATATAATTTTTTGAAAATCTGTGAAATTTCAATAAGCTGTAAAATTTAATATTTATTGAAACTAATTAAAATCTGTCAAATTTTAAAGTTCACCGAAATTATACAGATTTTCAAAAAATTAATTTGTCAAAACCTATACTAATCTAGAAATAATAGAACAATTTTGATTTAAAAATTAAGGCTCAGAATTGAATAAAACATCTAAAAATTATTCGCGAATTTACTAAATTCTAACACTTTAAAATATTGTTGTTAAAATTGTCATTTTCTTCTTCTTCTAAAAACATCAATAAATTTTAACAAATATAAAATTTAAGAGCTGATCGAAGTTTCACATTTCAAATAATTAATTTCTTTATCTAGAAATAATTGAATATTTAATTTTGCTTTGGTAATTAAAGCTCAGAATAAACAGTAATATAAATATTTTAATTCGTGAACCTACTAAATTCTGACACTTTAATTTTAAAATATTTTTAATTAAATTTTAAATTTTTGTAGTTCTTAAAACTGATGTTTTAATAAATTTTAAATTAAAGAAAATAATTTTAAATAAACTTTAACTACAATAAAAGGAAAATATAGAAAATTTTTAGAACTACAATAAAAGTAAAATTTTAGTAAAAATATTTAAAAATTTATCTGTTTGAATTTAGTAAATTTACAAATTAAATTTGGTATATCATTTTATTCTGAGCCATCATTTCCAATTCAAAATTAAATATTCAATTATTTCTAGATAAGTATAAACTTTGACAAAGTAATTATTTTAAAAATCTGTAGAATTTGGGTCAGCTCTAAAATTTCACATTTGTTAAAATTTATTGATGTTACAGAACTGCAATACACTTAAAAATTTTAGCAAACATATTTAAATATTAAAATGCCATAATTTAGTTAATTCGCAAATTTTTATTTTTAGATTATTCCAAATTCTGAGCTATCATTTTTAAATCAAAATTAAAAATTATTATAAAATTCAATTATTGCTGTATGGATAAGTTAGTTTTGACAAATTAATTTTTAAAAAATCTGTGAAATTTCGGTCAGATCTGAATTTTATATTTGTTAAAATTTACTGATGTTTTAAGAAATACAGTAAAGGAAACTTTTTGCAAAAATATTTGAAAATAATTTTAGAATTAAGTAAATTGGCGAATTTGCAGCTTTAGATTATTTTGAGCTATCATTTCCAAATAAAAATTAAATGTTCAATTATTTCAAGATTAGGTAATTTTGACATAATAATTCTTAGAAAAACTGTAGAATTTCGATCAGGTCTAAAATTGTACAACTGTTACAACTTATTGATGTTTTAAAAACTACACGAAATTGAAAATTTTAGTAAAATTTAAAAAAATAAAGTTTAAAATTTAGTAAATTCGCGAATTTTAGTTTTAAAATATTCTCAATTCTGAGCAATCATTTCTAAATCAAAATTAAGTATTCAATAATTTTTAAATAAGTATTAAAAAAAATTTTAACATACTAAAATTTTATATTTGTTAAAATTTATTGATTAAATAATTTTAGCAAATATATTTAAACATAAAGTTTTAGAGTTAAGTTAATTTACATTTTTAGATTATTATGAATTCTGAGTCCTCATTTTCAAAATCAAAATTAAATATTCATTTATTTCTAGATATAAGTAAATTTTAACAAATTGATTCTTTGATAATCTGTGGAATTTTAAAATTTCCATTTGTTAAAACTTAATGATGGTTTAAGAACCACAAAACATTAAAAATATTAGCAAAAATATTTGAAAATTAAAGTTTTACAATTTAGTAATTTCGCGAAAATAAATTTTTAGGACACTCTCAATTCTGAGCCATTATTTCTAATTCAAAATTAAATATGTATTCAAATTCAATTATTTCTAGATTATGTAAATTTTGAAAAATTATTTTTTAGAAAATCTGTAGAATTCCAATCAGATCCAAAATTTTAAATATGTTAAAATTTATTAATGTTTAAGAACAATTAGAAAAAGAAAATTCAAACAAAAATATTTAAAAATTAAAGTTTTAGATTAAAATTTAAATTTTTCCCAATGGTGAGCAATCGTTTCCAAATCAAAATTAAATATTTAATTATTTCCGGATAAGTAAATTTTGACAAATTAATTCTTTGAAAATCTGAGTAAATTTAAATCAGCTCTAAATAAGTATATATTAAATTGTTTCAATTTCAGTTCGCGATTTTTTAATTTTTTAAATTAAGCTTTTGTTTTTAATCCAGATCCATTATTTCCAAATCAAATTAAATATTCTATTATTTTTCACTAAGTAAATTTTTAGGAAATCTGTTGAATTCCGTTGAATCAACTTTAAAATTTTATATTTCTATAAATTTATTGATGTTTTAAGAACTACAATAAACATTATTCTCAATTTTGAGCCATCATTACCAAACCAAAATTTAATATTTAATTATTTCTGATTTGAAAATTAAAAAAAAAATAATAATTCTTAGAAAATCTGTAAAATCTGTGAAATTTCGATCTGTAGCTCTAAAATTTTACTTTACTTTAAATTCGGTCATGACTAAATGGTATACTTATATGTCTTGTATAATTTGAAACAACAAGCAGTTGAAAATTAAAATTTGGTTTTGAAAGACACATAAAATTATAGGTATACATAAATTTTCAATTTCAGTTTTTTAAATTTACAATACAACAAAAAAGGTTAATTCGTAATCCCATAACAAAATAGGGCACACCATAGCAAACCTTCATTAATTCA
This sequence comes from Tipula confusa, assembly GCA_963556175.1. Lineage (NCBI taxonomy): Eukaryota > Metazoa > Arthropoda > Insecta > Diptera > Tipulidae > Tipula > Tipula confusa. The sequence goes on along the minus strand of OY744477.1, from coordinate 165,157,873 downwards.
ATAAATAAATTAAAAACAATGTATACTTAAAATTAAATACTAATTTAATTAAATTTAATTAAATATTTATAAATATAAATTTGCGACGCCACAATCTGATAACTCCATACACACACCAATTCACACACAATCGGCGAAAAAATCAACGCAACAACAACAATAGGTATAGTCGTTAAATTAGAATAAAACGACCTTGTATAATTTGTTCTTGTCATTTTTACACATAGACATTTATATGACGAGTACATATTGTTAACCAGAGACGGAAGTGCCGATTTAGGAATTTACTAACAACAAAGAAATTTATATAAATTTTTAATTACGTTCGAGTTAATTTATTTTCTGTACTTTGTGTGGTTGGGATGAAAAAAATAATATTTTTAAAATCAGTTCATTGTGTATCCGACACTGCAATGTGAAGATTCTATATCTAACAATGGCATAGTTATGACTAAGTGTTTTTTTTGGATTTATATTCGGTTATATCTGTTTTTGGTTTTGTATGCAATTTGTTTGTGTGTTTAATTTACCACATGTCAGTTTTAACATGTCGGCAACATAAAACTACCGTAAAAATATTTATTGATAAGAACAAGAATGTAAATATATTTTAGTGATAAAAAATCATGACAACTCATTCCACCAAAATCAATTAGTTTAGCATACACATAAATTTCAAACTATATTTGTAGGTGATAGAACATCACACAGCACGTGTTATATAATTAAAGCTTGTGAATGTCACATATGGGATAATAACTATGTTTTTATTATTTCAAGATATCAGATAGATCTTTGTTGAGTTAATCAAAACTAAAATTAAATATTGTAATTCAATTAAATATCTCCATATAAGTTAACGTAATTACTAGCCGTATAAACGCGCACTTTATTATATAGACATACATACTCTTCGTGCGGTGTTATATAAATTGCAAAAAAAAAATTACTCTAAATAATTAGCTCAATTATTATTCACACTTTTAATTTAGTATAGTTGTTTTGCTAATGGAATTTTGCATTTTTCTTTATAAACAGATTTCTGTGAGATAAAACTCGCAAACATTTGTTTTATGCACGATTGATTCGAATGAAAATATTTTTTATGTGCAATTGGATTAATTGTTTCACGCCCTCACAATATTCTATTTGTGGTGTGATATATAGATTATATAAGCTCTATTGATTTGGATTAGCGAATTTATTTTTTCTGTGGTGTAATATCGAATTAGTACATTTATCGATATAACTTTCTAAAGTTCATTTTATTTATTGATTAAAGATTCAGACAATTCAATATTTATGTGCCTTAAGTAAACCACGTCAGTATAATAAGCTCGCTTGCTAGTATCACAGAATCTGCACAAAGTTCAGCAATATTTGATAGCTGAAGCCAACGTTTCAGTTATGAAGAGGTAACGGATCATCCCATCTAATAAATTCAACTATATAGCTCGAAAATATAATTTTTTTTAAATTATTACACAAGTTCAGATAAAAATCAAAAATACGCTTACTTTCTGAAGTAAATCGTCGTTTTGTTGGGTTATAGTTTCCCAACTCAATCGTAAAGCCGCATAAGCATCTCCTAACTCCTTGCGCCGACACTATCAGGAATTTTTCAAAAGACTATACGGCTATTGACTGTCAACCGGTTACAGATGGCTTGTTCTATGAAAACTTGACCGTGATTCTTGAAAACATATATATATATATGGTCCTCCTTCGCAAAAAACAACCATTTTTACTTTCACCGGTGCAAAGAATAAAGCTGTGAGATGACATTTACGCTTAAATTAATGGTATTTCTAATATGTAGTACTTTGCCTTTTCGGCAGCAACTAGTAAACTTTCCCTCCGAAGCATACTCGGCAACAAGATTTGGCAATGCCAAATCATTGTTTCGTTGTAGGTTGCTTCTGTGGCTAAATTTTAGTACTGCCGTTTAATTACCGTTGGGAATAGTTGAAGACTATTCTCAACGGTAATTAAACGGGTCTTAAAATAGTTGCCAACGTAAATATTTTTTCGCGAAAATATATGTTCTTTCTATAGGTTTTCTTCCACACAAAATAATCCAGTTTTTCCTGTATGTTTGTAAAGATTTTTCGGGTCTTCATGTATTCATATCTCATTTTCATATAACTGAGGTTTTGTATTTCGAATAACTTGTATATACAGTAAATCGGACTCGAAAAACCATGCAATTTATTATGCCCTTTAACTAGGTATAAACTTGCAAAACGGACGGCACAGTTTTTATTATACCGCAACATATATTAAAGTAAAGTTATAAAGCTTTTTGCAACTTTGTTGCTAATACAGATTATGACGATAATCTTTCACAAAGACAACGAAACATCTTGTAACCTTAAAATGAAAGTTTCAGTTGTTTATAATAATATAATAATCATAAAATTGTAAAATTCCACTTGACTTGCCATCATCAAATAAAAAATAAAAACAATTTAACTTTATACTTTCCCAAAAGAATTGAAAATTACCATATAATCATATAATTTGTAATCGCATAAATTTAACAATTTTCGTCTCAAATTGATTTTTTTTTGCCTTCATAATTTTTATGTTTTCATCACTCAAATGCACCATTCTACATAAAAACATATCGATTTGATAATCGAGCACCATTGATCTATATATGCCTTGGGGCGGAACTAAATAATTTTATTAAGAAATCTTACATAAAATAAAATTATGTATATAATTGTCTTATATAGCACCACCAGCAACAACAATAACAGTATAATAATAATTATTATTTGAAAATTTGTTATGATTTTTATGCTGTTTTTACATAAGCGTACAATATTATAACACCCACTATGTCCAATTTATGGATTTATTTCATGTTGAACATGTTGAAAAATTGAATTACAATCAAATAAAATTGATCGATTAACAACTTTTCGTTACGAATGTTGCAATGATTGGATAGATTTATTGTTTTATGGTATACCATACGCGATGTTGAAACAACATAAAGCGCATGCTTTATATTCTTAATTATGATCACCTAAATAATTTATAAATCTATAAAACAGTTGATATTAGTCGATCAATTTTAGTTTTAAATTTTGGACCATAATTTAAAAAACATTGAGCAACTCTGATATATATATATATATATATATATATATATATATATATATATATATATATATATATATATATATATATATATATATATATAAATATTGATCGGTGGTAATATATTTTATTCGTGTTTTTACTGTAGGAGGATCTTAAACAAGTGTTAATGTATTAAACCAGCTAATTTCATTCAACATGATGTAATTTGGTATACTTGCCACATCGTATACCGCTGGTGATTTTAATCGAATGGAAAAGTCAAAGTATCAAATACTGAATCGTATATATTGAATCGCATCTTAAATCGAATGCGTCATAATCTTTTTAGGAACATAGATTTATATAAAATATAAATGCGATTTTTAAAATTGTTTCTTCTTCGTTTCTCTCAAGTAATTCATTTTATTTGATCACTGAATACGATTTAATCGTCTAAAAACAAATCAAATATTTTCTACATGACTTAAATGAAAAGTAAGAAACTTGATTTTCCGACTAAAAATATTAAATTTTCTTAGAAAATATTTAAAATAAAAATCTTGTAGATAAACAAATTAGCTCTAGTATATAGTTAGATAGCATTCTTGCATGTCTCATAAAGTATTTTAACACAAGCATGATATTGTTAGAAGTACAACCAGTTAATCCAAATTAAAAGCCTTATATTGACACATCTGACCAAGTGATTCGTGGTCTCAGAGTCTTGGGAGATGTGCTGAATCACGTGATCCCTGTCTCATTTACATCTTACCAAAGAAGTTGGATGATAAACCAAGGGTGCACTGGGTGAAAACATCTACCGAAATATAAATACCTATATATTTGCTGATTTTTATTAAATTTCTTGCTCGAAGAATTGGTGTATGAGATACACCCAAACTTTTGATAACTGTGGTCATGTGGCACCAAATTACTCAAATTATAAATGTAGTCTGTGCGATGGTAAACATTTACTATTCTAATGCCCAGAGTTTAAAAGTCTGCACCAAACGTAGTCGCTGTAAATTATTCACACAGCGAAGTATATATATGTTAGGCTATTTTACCTACTGCAATTATAAATGTGTTAGATTCTTTCATTAACATAATCAGGACTATGAAATCCTGGCTGTGCGATACTGTCGATTAATGGAGCAAGGATTTAGATTTTTCATTGGTTTGATACGAGCTAATCGTGTATAGAGCTATAAAGTTGCTCTAAAATTGAGCTATATTTCCTTTAACTAAGTCTGGCTGATTATAAGTAGGTTATTTATTATGGCCTGTTGTTTTGTGACTGATGATACTGGGTTCCACTGTTTAGTGTGCTGCCATTGGGTTTTAATGTGCTGCCATTGGGTTTTAATGAAAGCTTTGGTATAATATATAAACCAAATTTTATATATTTATCTTGAAATTTTTAGTTAACAGGTGAATTGGTAACAAAGTTTCATTATAGCAAGAAACGGTGTAGTCTGGAAATGAATGATAAATTCCAAAGACTGAGTATGTAAATCTAAAAACTATAACTATGGAAATAAGGTGGTGTAGCTTAACTAAAACGAATAATTTATTTTGATTGAATAGAATCGTATTTAGATCATTGGGGATTTCACATAATGTTGTCATTACTCATCTTGAAATGGAATATTTATAAAAATGCATCAACAATATTAATAACATGTTAACCTCAAAATGAAAATTTTCCCACATACATAAATCTTGTATATATATACATATATACATATTTAAAAATCACAAGTGATTTTTGACATGACATAAAATTATAAAATTAACACAATTTTCCAGCAATTTTAATCTGATTATAAAAATTGCACACATAAAATCAAAACACAATATGTTTGTGCGCAAAACAACAACAAATCATAAACTGTCATTGTATATATATATATAATGATACGTGTATGCACATTTTTCAAATGCATCTTAACCTAATTCCAAACTTCTTTATGTACATAACTAATTATTATTTAAGACAACTCGCCATTATTATATGCAGATTTTATAAGATTTCTTATCGATAATTTGTTCATAGCTAATGCGACTCAACTATTATACTATTATATATAGGTGTAGGTAGATTGGTTCATATATTTGTGGTTTTAGTCTGCAATATTCGCTATATATCAGATAAGCTATATAAATGCCAACAAAGCTTAAAGAAATTTTATACATGTTTTATAGAGCAGCAATATTAAAAAGTGCCCGAATACTTTTTTTTGCTCTCAAAACACTAAACTCGATAAACCTAAATTTATTTGGTCTAAAATATGTTTATAACTTGATTCGCGTAACTCTGAGTATTTTTGAAGATGATATACTACCGTGTCGGTGTGCAGTTTCAATAAAAATTATGATAATTTAATGTTTATTTGATGAATTGTTGTTGTTTTATATGTACTATAAATATGATGCTATAAAACCATTTATTTATCTAAGTATTATTATAGATATGAATATGTTATATTTAAGTTAAGATAAGCACATTTGTTAGTATAGTGTGAGTATTTTCCCAGGCGTATTATACGAATATAGTATACTGGATTAGTTTTATGGCAATGGTTTATGAATTAAAGAAAATTTAAAACTTTGTGATAAAAATTCATAACTGTGCTGTAAGAGCTTTGGTCCTCTTTTGCGGCTGAGACAAGGATTATTATATTCAAGCAAGTAGACAAACTCCTTGGAGGAAGTGACTACAACACCAAACATACCCAATCGCACTACTAAAGTCAGGCATCTCACTGGATTACAGATATGCGAAAAATTCCTGATTTAATAGACCATATATACATAGGGTACCGCTTGACCGCATACGTAATGACCGAAACGTGTTGTAATCTATACCCTTTGATGAATTCAGTTATCATAAATTTTAGCACGCAAGTTCTAAAACTACAATTACCTATATTCCCTTCTATAGTTGGTTAATGTTCCGATAGACAGGACTGCTGAAAAAGTGCAACAAACTTCAAACCGATGTATTTGCCAAAGCTATGCCGTAACCAGAAAACACAAAATTCTGACAGTTTATTAGTGTGTGTAAGTATTTACGTTTAACCAGCGAGCCCGTAAGAAATCCGTAAAAAACATAACGGAAAAAATTATATGACATTTCCTACCGTATGTGTTCCGTAATTTTCACTATGTTAACTGTTAAACATTTTTGCTAGATTTATTGTATTCTTACTTAAGTTAAAACGAAAATAATAAACTCTTAGCATGGAATACACAAGTTTACACATTGTTTGAGAGCTAAGCCATCTCAATGTGCATAAATCTTTTGTTTGGTGTATCTTTTTTCGTTACAACGATACTATGGCAACATTGTCGCAAAGGAAGTTGTCGTAAATTAACAGCAACATGAAAATAAATTATGCGAAAGGTTAAAAAATCGAACTGAACGAGATCTTCGTTGCAATGGTAGAGAGACAGGACAGATCAAAAGAATTGCTGCGTTTGCATGCAAGTGGCCTGTTGCCAAATATTGTTTTCTCTGATGAGGCTCCACCACATCGAGCAACATGTAAACAAACAATATAACAAAATAGAGAGGTCATACGAACAATTACATCTCAGAATGGCCACCAGAAAGCAGGCACCAGCAATGGTGTTGGTTTTGATCTTCAATTACTGCCGATGGACGCTTACCACTCGTGTTTTTAGCCGTGTCGTGAAAATAAACGCAACTGTTTGTCGCCAAACTATTTTGAAAACTAAATTTTTTCGAAAAGTGAAATGTTTTACTACCATTTTGAATTTTATCAATAAAATTGATCCACAAATGAAAACGATACAGTATTTTCCATTGTTGAGCAGCCCTGAACATTAATTTTGTTCAGCAGCCCTGAACATTAACCAGAGAGTTTTGATTTAAATTTTCCTTTAAAAATTAATTTCACAGTGCAAAACTAAACGAATGTATTAAAACAAGATGAAGTGGATGTTACACGCAGAAGTTATGCCAATGTTAAGAAGCCCAAAAGGCTTCAAAACAGTCAGAAGCAAATATAATACTGAAACATTCAATGTGCAGGCAAAGGCAACTAGAAAGATATCCAATTTTTAAATCAATATTAAATAATGCTGTAATGAATACAGGCTATACTTTTCTGCAAATTTTCTGCAAATTTTCACAAAAATATTATGTTATTCTGAAACCAGAAAATTTGGAAATAGTCTCCTTCAAAAACTTAAAAACAATTCTTCGTGAAATAAAATTAAACCGGGCTTAGAATAAAGTCATATCTAAAATCAGAAACTGCCTAGCACAAAAAAAAGTAATTCCCTGCTACGTTTTTGGACATAAAGGGTACATTTAGCAACATCAAATTATATATGTAAAAATGTTAACATTTGCTAAATCCAACAAAACAGCCAAAGAGCGTAAATCAGCATGTACTACATTCACACTCCGTAATTCTGTAAACCTACCTATTTACTATTCAAACTTAGTAGTGCCACAATAACAAAGCGTTAAATGCCTAGTCCTATACAATCATATAGAAGACCGACATGGAAAACGCACATTTAAATGTGTTAAAATAAATCAGTTAGTTTGAAAACTTTCAAAACAAAGCCTAGACTTAATGCTGTCAAACGAGTCCGGATGTGTGACATTTAAATTTGGGTCTCCACTTGCACTTTCAACATATAATAAAATTGGAATGAATGTATGTCTTAATGCAGAATACTATACAAACAACAGTAAAGGCGCCGATACGGTAGGTTCGAAATTCATCCATATACCATGATCTACACGACAGTAGATAGTAGCAGATACAATACAGCAAAACAGGAAAAAGTACTAGATAAATAAATGTTAAGTAAAGGCCCAGAAACATCAGCGTCTTAAATAAAATGACCCATTTGTTAATATTAAGGACTAACGTATCGTAAGATTAGAATTCATCTTCTGAGTTTCATCTGAAGGAAAGATTTAAGAACAAAGCCAAAGGCATTTAAAAAAAAACATAAAATTGAAGATGTCAAATGCCAATTGAGCAACAAAAATTTAATTACATTACAAGGTTTAAAATTTTAATTTTGATCTATGGATTAAGGGCTTTTCTTAGCTTATCAACGTTTACAATGTTATTTGACATATAAATTGAGCAACTTAATATCAAGCATATATTAAACACTTTGACATTATTAAAATATTTTTTATTAAGTAAGTAACTTACAATATTTCAGGTTTTCTCAATACTATTGATCGTATGTTAAATGTTAAGTATAGACGAACTGTTAAATACAATAAGAATTCTTTTTTAAATCGAATGAGCATGCATTAATCATTGGAAATAACAACACAAACACTGATAAGCGAACACTGGTTTCCTAATCCAACATTGTTTAATGTTTCTTAAATTGTTTATAATGCATTACCATATTATGCCAAAAGACATTTGAATATTGCCAATAGTATTGATCGTCAGAGATATCTGTTGTATGTCAATAATTTTTCCAAATTTATAACAATATAATATTGGCAATAATATTATGTTATATTATATAGGACCATGTAGAATATCGGGGTAAATTAAGCAAGCCATTGTAAAGCACTAAAACAAGATTATGATAATTAATTTAGATGACAATCAAGAATATTTTTAATTGTTTATGCGTTAAGCTTGAACACTTTAGAAGTTTCATATTGAGCTTCAAATTTAAATTATATAAACAATTCTGTATCGCTTTTCTTTGTTGTATAGTAAAGTAAAAACCTAATCTAAATAGTATATCGTATAACCTATCGAACTTTTTACAACTGAATTCTACACAAATCATTCAAGTTTTTTCCCAGAAAATATATCAACTAAAAAATGTTGCATACAATCATAAATAATTAAAAGAGTAACTCCATATAATTTCCCAATTAAACATTACACTTTGTCTTCATTTGTGCCAACACATTTTGAAATATATGTTTTAATTATTCATCAATTTTAATATATATTTACCTGCATAATTAAATACGCGAACTTATATTACACAGCTACAGGCCAATTTATATAATTTATTCCATGACATTAAATATTACAACTAGTACTTGTTCGTTTTTATTAATTTAGCGCACAAAAACAAAAAAATAAATTATAAAATTATCGCTAAAATTTAAATTTTATTCTTTCGCTTAATTAAAACCAAAATAAAAGGCCCTAAAGGTTGATAGTTTAAATATAGGAACATTTTTTCGTGGTATATTAGGGGCTTTTACAGTTGCACGTGTAATATAAAAAGGTGTGCCTCGCGTTTGTACAAAAAATGACATAATCCGCGTAGTCATCTTTACCAAACAAATCAAATTGTTATAAAAAAAATATAAAATAACGCAAACAAAATCTAGTTTTATATTTGTTGGAGATTGTGTCATCGTGGTCATGATGGATATCACGGAAGAATTATAGAAATTTTGCTGTTTTTAAGACGAAAAGTTAATAGCGATTATTTATTATTTTGTACTGTACTAAATCGGACACTGTCAATGTTACTATATATTTGTTTGGTTACTTGTGTTTGGAATTATTATTTTATTATGATATTTTGTGGAATGAGCTTAAGCCCGATTATCTATGATATAATTAATTAACTATACGTTATTCTATTTATTATGCCGTCTTATTGATTAAACCATGTTTATGATTATAACAATCAAGTTGGACATTAATCGAAATATTTTACAAATACTAATCAAATAAACAAGTTAATTGGGCTACAAGACACTGAAACTAAAATAGAAATAAAATACCGATTGGAGCGAGTTTTAATGGAGTTTCAAACAAAAAGAAGTGTGAAATTGTTTACTATGTAGAATATGATAATATCCATCATAATTCAAGATGGCTAACAAGATGTCATTATTTAGTTTGCATAGTCTCTGTTCGTATAGTCTTCGGAATAGGTATGAACCACAATACCATAGTCCAGACTATTGAGATATAATTTTTTTTTATATAGTATACGATACACAAAATTGGAATTAAGCTAGACCTAACTATAAAAAAAAATCATAAGTTTAATTAGTTTACATTGAAATAAAATACCACAAAAATTATAAAACGTATCCCCCGTAATTCAAATTACTTTTGAAAAATTAGTATCAAAATAATCTACATTTTATCACCATTAATTAAAACCAATTCAGTGTAATTAACTGTGACAATGCCACCGGAAATACGAGAACTTAAAATATGGTATATTATACAAAAACAAACAAGCGCACACACGTAATATTACAAACCCACAAAACACTCATCAAATTAATTACAAATAATAATTTTTCATTTTAAAATTTTCTTTTCATTTTCAAAGAAAGAAAAGCATAACACGCGCGCGTCTGGCACTATAATATAGATCAATGTCAAAAAAGAGGAATATTCTAAATATTTTCAATACATTTTTTTTGTATGTTTACATATTTATAAATTGTAGGAATATACATCATCATCATTAATGGTTTGTATACATAAAATTCGACGACCTTGTCGCAAACTCATTGAGAATCAGACAAATTGATGTCGGACTTATACATTAATAATAATTTGTGTGAGTTTCAATTTGCCAAAATGAAAACAAGATATGAAAAATTAACTTTTTGAACCGTTGCCAATGGTGAATTTCTTTTTGTCAACTTTTATTTTTTATAAGATAAATTTCTTTATTATTGTAATAAAATAACGATCTAATTACGGTAACAAGTTTATTTGCCACACGAAACTTGAACACTTTTACAGTTTTGGTGGTCAAGAGACTAATGAAAGAATAAAAATGGAAAGTTTACCACAATATATTGTATTAATTGATATTCTTGAATTTCTTTTATTTTCATTAATTTTCATTTTCGTTTTCCTATTTATGTGCGAAACAGATTGAATGCCAGATTTAATATAGAAAAAACAAACACTAATAATTTTCGAATTTAAATAAAATAATCACCTAAACTAAAGCTGCGGGATCTAGTTTTTTTTGTTTTGACAAAAATGCTCAATTTTCCAGTTGAGTTAGACTTACTCGAATTGACTTCCGCCACCGTCTTGAGATTAAACGTTCTGAAAACTTCTCGTAAAGTTATATTTTGGTATCGTACAAGAGGTGATCAAGGTTACATAACCATACCAAATGGTATCTTTTTGAGGGTGATTCTCCTTTTCATGAATCTTTTTTTTTTTTTTGTAATGGAAACTTCAAAATTTTTTTCTATATATAAGCCAAAACATTTTGCTATATTTTATGTTCAATTCTTCTTTTTTTGTTAACGCTTGTTAGCTTTTTACAAATCTAAGCTTGACTACGTTCTACTGAAATACAGTTAACTTTCTATTACGTGAATCGATTTTACATTCGATTTGATATATAAGGTTTAAGAATTTGGAAAAACTGCTTGGTTAAATCTTGGTGCAGTTTAAATGTCTGCCCCGGATGTCAAACTTTAACGAAAGTTTGACTTTTGTTCTCAAGTGTGCCGTGAATTGTGTGTGCGATTCCGTGTACTGTAGTGGAATTAAACTTCAATTATATGTAGTTGTTGGATTCAAATTTAACCTTCATTATTTTATAGCTATATGGGCTATAAATTGTAAATCAAATCTAATTACACCAACTTTAAGTTTTTTTGTTTATAACTTAGGAAAAAAGTACGACATCACTGTCAGTATTCCAACATAATGGTCCTTCATGCCGGATTCATAATTAATCCTATTAATTCAACAATTTCAACAAATCTGAAATTTTTCAGCACTGCATGTGTATATATAGTCAAGCCTTACCATATGTTTAATATATACATAATCTAATTAAAACATTATCGTGCCGTGCATAAATAAAGTGATTTGGAAATTCGATGTCTAAATCATAAGTGTTTTGAAGACCACGTGCACTTACAATTTCCATCACAATAGTCGTAATAGCAGAATTAAAAAATAAAGAGCCATACCACCAATGGTAAACTCACTACCATATTGAATACCCACCGGGAAATAGCCGGGAAGCTGATGAAAATACGCCGATAGAACTACTAAACTTGCGCTTGTCATCCTATTTTAAGATGCTCATCTCATATAGAAGATGCCAGAAATATGGAAGTAAGCCACATTTCCTACTTCATGATGAGAAAAACTCTTTCATCATCACTTAACCACAAACGAGCAAAACTACATCGCCATCGAATGCAGCATCGCACTACTTTCAGAGCCTCTCTATTTATTCAACACTTTCCACAGCAACACAGCAATACAGAATATCACTGTGTCTTCAGAAGAAGTTTTTTGTGAAAAGCATGTTCAAGATCAGTTACATCGAAATGTAGAGGGGCATTTCGTATTTCGTAGTGAGGCTATTTCAAAGAATCGACTATGAGCTTGGGTGATTTTATAGCAACAAGCTATTCAGAGGTTAAGAGGAGAAGAGCGTCGTTGTGAATGGGATTCGAATTTTTAAAAAATTATACCTTTCTTATCGAGTATGAGTATTTGAAGAATATAAATGAAATTTCCCCAGAAGAAGTAACAACTGATGGAGTTTCTTTGCCCCACCATGATGTTTTCAAGTCATCAGAGTCAAATAGCAAACTTGATGGTTTAGGCATAATTTCAGTCGTACCGCCCAACAACTGTTTGGTTATCGGCCTGATTATACAGGCAATGTGTGCGTTTTTAGGTGCTTAAATAGAGCTTCTAGTTCACGTTTTTACGTTAGGGGATTTTAGGAGAAACTTTTCCTCTTCGTTACCTATAACGTTTGGTTTTGGCTCTGTTTGGGTTTTAGTTGCTGGTACATTTTATTTCTTTACCTTTGAAGTTCTTTGGGGATTTTTCGAAACCTGAGATTTAAAAATTTTGCTTATTAAGTTGACGCTAAAAATAATCAGTAGAGTTCGGTTATATGCGACTATTATATTTATATATAACAAACCAATAAGCATTTGATTATCTCTGGAATTCCATAAAATCTCAGCAATTTCGCATAAATCACGAACTATTTCAAAGTATAAGAAGAAGATAACATAATTGATATATTCAAATGTCCTACCTAGTAAGTAATTATGATGCGGGCTAGATTTAGGCTTTATTTGAAATTTTCTTTTACGTTCCCATAAATTTTGGACAACCTCAAACAATAAATATTTAATTATTATGTACACATCGGACAGGAATAAGCAAACATTAAAAAAAAAAAAGATTTATGAGTCAACATTTTATGTCATGCAACAAATAACACAATCAAGAAAATTTTTGTTGAACATAAAATGCGGAATACAAAAACAGATAAATTCTCGAGAGTTGTAAATTTTATTTTAATTTATGCCAATTTTAATAATTCAAAATGACAAATTTGCGAATTGTTTTCTTTTATATACTATACGACATACCTCGAAATTAAAATTTACAATTAGATAACTGTAATCTAACAATATGTATGCTGTTCTTATGAATAAATTTATGCAAAAAAAAAATAATGATTAAAAAGAAAATGTATGGTTACATAAAATTGGTTGTTGTTCTCGTCGTACTTGAACTGGACATGATGGTATGCAAATTAAAATTAATGTAATAATTACGCACGTCGCCTTTATGCGAATGAATTATGGGAGAGAAATTTTAACATTTTATATACAACACAAGTACATAAAGTTGTATAAGATGTGGGTTATGAATGTTAATTTTTTCACATCAGATTACGATGATGAATTGCAATAAATTGTAGTGTAAGGTGAAATCAATTTTACCGAGATAAATAGATGTAATGATAGTTTAATTAGCTGGCTTCCAATATTAGAATAATTTGTTCGCTCATCTTTAAATTATTTAGTCGTTATATACCGACAAATGTTATTTGGTAATGCGAAATTAAATCGCAGAATTAAACTTGTGTTTCATTATGTTTAGTAGCACGATATACTGTTTGGGGGTTAATACCACTTTTATGGTGGGAATCATTTAGATGGTTTAATACACATTTTGATATTTGTACTATGCCAAATAAGAATGGAGTATTATTCCAAATTTATTTTCGTACAACTAAATCTTCAACTAATTGTTACCAAAAAAAAAAAAAAATCACGATTGTTATTTGGTTGAGTAGCTCCTAATAATTTTATCCAAATCACATTATGCGGAATATTAAACTACTTAGCTATGAGCTCCCATGCAGGAAAACAAAATGTCAAATGAAATTTTCCTACTGGAATTATGAAATTGTCTTCATAATTTTTGGAATGTACTGGCTAAACAGTTCCATCGGGAGAGTGAAAAGGAAATAAAATACCAAAAAGACCATAATATGTAATGCATACAGTTTAAAAAAGTTATTACCTAGAGCTTTCAGGTAGTACTCCAGTCAATCGGCTGCAAAATCTATCCTCTTCAGAGGTTGGCCTTATGCATTCTGGGGAGAGCCAAATATTTTTTATAAAGACTGAAACCCCTCTACAATTGTAATTAATATTGTGATTAGGCCAATGAATTCGAATAGTGAACTATGTATGTATCTTGAACTTGCAAACGTATTTTTCTTTCTTGAGCTTTTCAAACTTACGAGAAGAGTACTCTAATACCGAATTTTAATTATTTAGAACCAAAGAATTAGGGTCCCTGTTTTGCAAAAAAATAATTTTTTGAATGAAATCATGTGACCTAAGGACAGTATATATCTTGTTGCCCTCTCTATATGCCACTGCATATATCTATATATGTACACAGAGCGTGCTAACTATTAATTCTATACACAATGCATCTAATTTATTGTAATAATTAAATAGTATAGTAATTATAGTATTAGAAGAACGTAACAAATACAAATGACCATTTAAATTAGATTCGTGGTTCTTACTGTGTATTTTAAAATTCTTTTCATAATCAAAAGCAATCAATTTATTGAATTATTGTATAACAAATAAACAATATAGATTACATCAGTATTTATTTAAAGAATTGAAACCATTTTATCTATATGTAGGTCTCGAAAACTCTTACAGGAAATTCATATATATTCGATAAAATGTAATCGAATGGAACAAATGGACTGGGGAATGTTAAGAAACTCACAAAATCAATTATTATATGGTTTATGTGAAAGGTTTTTATTGCTGGTATATATAGTAATGCGTATAAATTAGGGCTACAACCTTTTTTTCTGGTGAACATAATTCAATCATTCCAATATGCTGACTTCAAAATGTATTCCTCTTTTGAGTAATTTAATACTTGTTAATTCAAAAATCTTTTCAAAAATAAATTTGGGCAAAATAAATCTAAACGTTTTCTACTTTATACTCGTATTATGCCAACAAATATTATCAATTTTTATCTCTTACAAGAGATATGTAATACAAATATTTGATTATGCTTATATATATATATATATATATATATATATATATATATATATATATATATATATATATATATATATATATATAAATTGTCTCGAGTATGCATCTTATAAAGGATAGTATTGTTATCCAATAATTGTGACAAATTTGGTTTAACATACAATTAAATTAGTCCCACACACAAAATTACAGTCGTCAGACCAACTTGTTTGTTGTTAATTTTTATATATATAGGAATTGCAATAATCCATATAAGTCGAGTACCTTTTCAATAAAACGAAGGTAAAAGTGCATAATATATACTAAATGATAATGATGTAGGCTAAGACTTTTAACAGAATATTATAATAACAATGGGTGTGTTAAATAAAAATGTGAGTGGTTTAAATTTTAAAGTTTTTGTTTTAGTTTAAAAATCGTTGTCTTGATTATTTTATAGTATATATGGTAGCATATTTTATTGTTATGCTCCGGTTATATTTTATTTTAATGGGAATTTTATGTAACACGTCATTAGTCGTTTTATATATTTAGACAGCAAAATAAAATAGCAAGTGTTTTAAACCGCATGGAATTATAGAAATGGTTTTTATTTCTCATAGATCCGTGTACAGAATAAACGTAATTCTCGTATTTCAAACTTCCAATTGTTTGTGTAGTTTGTGGCAAACTACATCACACAAACAAGTGTGAGCTTGCAAACGAATAGAGGCTCAAAAATGCAGTAACTGTGAAGAAAATCACACAGCAAGCTGTAGAAGCTGTGTGGTGTACAAGGAGTTAAAAAAAATTAACTCCGCGGCAAAGATCGGAACAATAAGCGCTAAACCAAATTTTCAAGAGACAAAGTCCCTTTAAAAACGAAACATGAAATTGATGCGGCACAAAACATGAAATTGATGCGGCAATAGAAAACCTAACAATCACCAAGCAGCTCAGTTTACACAAAGTTGCAAAAACCATCTCAAAATATTCAGCAGCTTTTAACAATAAAACGGTCAAATGCAGACAGTGGCAACTGCATAGATCGCACCGACCATTAAACTAAAATTAAACAAAGCGACCAAAGATCTGAAAATAGCCTTGTTAAAATAATGCGATGAAGAGCTTCGCATTATCTCAATAGACTCACCGCGACTAAACCGACCATGAATCTTTGTTTTCACTTTAGTTGGTTCAAATTTCCATTCTGCAATTGCAAAACAACCATATAATTTAGTATTGAGCTCAGCCATATCGATTCTATCGCATCTCCCACATCTTCAATTTTTTACTGTAAAATGTTTCTAAAAATAAATACCCCAATTCCTTAACATTCAAGTTCATCGTTTATATGTATCACATCACATCGTCGCATTACGACACATTTAAGATTAGAAAATAAAAAATAAAAAAATTAAATTTATAAACAAACAAAAACTATTCGAAATACATAAAGATTTATAGTTTTAGATAAAATAAAAAATAAAAACTTAGTTCTAATATTATTTTAATTGAGTCATACATAGATTTCTGACTTATGTTTAAATATTTAAAAATTAAGATATATCTGTACATACGCATATGTTGGTATACATATAAGACTTTCTATACCATAAAGTTTTATTGGTTGTCTGACATAATTTTTATCACTGTATGACATCGAATTTGAAGATGATTAATTATGTTGTTAATTTTTATTTTTGAATGGAAAATTCTTATCATCTACACTAGATCAACATAGTTCACCGCACACAAACTAAATATACATAAAAGAGACAGTTTGAATGTTTTGTATAATATATGACCAAAATAAAAATGACTGCAATTTATTTGATATACAAGAAAATTAATTACAATTTAAATGTCAATAAAGGTTAAGTCTATAATTATATGATGGTTAAAGTCATATATTTATATATATATATATATATATATATATATATATATATATATATATATATATATATATATAAATATATATATATATATATATATATATATATATATATATATATATATATATATATATATATATATATATATAATAGCTCTACGGCATAATATTCACACTTCCAAGATAGAGTTATATAAGGAGTAAATAACATCAATAGCTGGCAGGCATTGTAATTCCATATATCGTGTATATATGAAAAGAAAAATTCTTTGGTATTTTCCCAAACGTGGAGTGAAAGGTTTTTTTTTCAACATTTTCCAAATGATTTATTTTATATAAATGTTCCAATGAGAATACTCGCGTATGGTTTAACTATGCGATGCAAAATTAATTTGTCAGTGCGCTGTAAATTACCAACGGAGATTAATTTAATTCGTGTCACACGTTTGCTATTTTAAAATAATTATCATATTTTAATTATTAGATCAATACTCGTATCAATAAACAAATTTATTAATATTTTTTTTTGTTATATGTTCAATTTCAATTAAATAATTAAATTTTTTATTTTTTTCTAATTTTCCAATTGAATAAATTCATTAAATAAAATAAAAAAAATATTTGATTTTAATTAAATTTATCAGTCGCGGAGATAAAGAGGGAAACGAGCGCAAACGAATCAATAAAAATTTGTGATTGATAGTAAAAATTAGCATATACGATGAAGTGATGATAGGTTTAGGTAAATATGGTTATTTATTGGAATGATTTTAACCTATATTCAAATTTGATGCAACGGTTTGATAAACAGTTGAATTTTGTATTTTTTAATTTTACTAAGCGTATAGTTTACACAGAAACTTTTTAAAATATCAACTTCATTAATTAATTGTTTATTGAATTAGTTTGTCATGTGAATTAATTTGAATTAGTTTGGATTACACGGTCTGCCATGTTTTCCTTCATTTGGGTGTAATTAATGAAATCTATTATAGATGGTTTTCAATAAAAGTGACTAGTTTTTGAGTTTCCAATAAAAGCTTTGGAAATTTTTTTGTTTTTCAAAATTCATCAAATTTGTAATGAACTTCTACCGTTTCGTGATTAGAAGATGCTTAATTCACCCATTCGCCCGATATCGACGAGCGATATTGCTACTTATACTTAATTTAAATAAAGTTATGAGCTGCCTGAAAACGGATCATGCCAAGGTTTAACTATATGTTGTTTTTGTGGTAGGAGAGTAACTTTATTGTGATCAAGTCAGAAATCCACGATAATTTATTTGCAATCTCCATTACTAAAGTACTGCAAACATTTGGTACTTTCTCTATGTCTACTTTTCAATTAAGTTGGAACTTGGGATGCATGATAAAGAGGAATCACGTCAATTTCGTAAAAATGCAACCAAAATGCAACCAACCTTACGCGAAGTTCATCAGCAGCATACTTGGTGAAATTCAATATAACAAGCAGGTAGCTGTGATATTCAATCAGATATTGCAAAACATGGGATGCTCAAAGGTATTTGGTATAAAATGAGTGAATTTATATCAGCCCACGGATTTTAATCATTTCTCAAAGGCCCTAAAGTTTGCAGATAACCTAAAAATTTTCAAAACGGTGGAGAACATCAATGATACCTACAAATAGCAAGAACATATTGACAACTTAGTGAGTTGGTGTGATGTAAACCTGCGCAATCTGAACATAAATAAGTGTAAAAACATATCTTTCTATTGTCAAATGAATCCCGATATTCAACAGTACCAAATAAGTGTACCATTCTAACGCGCCCTCATTGTGCAAAATGACTTTAACCTAAGGCCAAATTGTTACCTTATTTTGTTTATATTGCTATATTGACAACAATGTCTTTAAAAAACCATTTAAAGTGGACCTTAAAGATTACTTTGAGTTTAAGGTGACTTATGAATCGTTTTATGGAAAGAAAAGATCTTGTTTTGCGTCAATAAAGAAAAGCTGCTCAGAAAGTATCAGTTTGAAACAAATGGGTAGGTGTGTCTTTAAGAATTGTAGTGTATTAGTCTGAAATATGTTCCGCAGTCACTTAACTGAAAAATTTAAATCTTAGTTAACATAAAATAACACTAAACTTGCTGTTTTTATGGCAGCCTATATGCTATGATATTGCAACCATATATCAAGTCTTTTTGAATAAGCCTTCGATAAATTTAGCAATTTTGACACCAAAGCGTTAGACAAAGTGAAATTATAGACCGTGGTAAGATGTAAAAAGAACCAGGATGGCGATGCAAGTGTATCAATTCACTAGGTTTTTTTTTGTGTTTATATATCCAAACTTTCCTGGGGCCGAAGCTCATTCAACTCTTTTTTAATTTTAACGTCCGTTTGCTGTACTGACATGGACGATGGTTTGGCCCATTGATCCTGCACTCCAACAGGAGATCATTGTGTGCTCGTCGTCATCACCGATCATAATCAAGTGGTGAAAAATACTTTTTGCAATATACCACACACAGCATTAGCAAAAAAACTTGAGATTGAATGTATTTTGAAATAGAAGGATAATTTAATTGCTAAAAGTCAAGTGGGGGAAAAGTTTGAGATAAAAAGGAAATGTTAAATTGAACAGCCTCCCCGCATTGAAAGAATAGAGCCCAGTAGCATAATACGACCACCCAACTTACAAGTATAAAAAAGTCAAGTGGGGGAAAAGTTTGAGATAAAAAGGAAATGTTAAATTGAACAGCCTCCCCGCATTGAAAGAATAGAGCCCAGTAGCATAATACGACCACCCAACTTACAAGTATAAATATATATATATATATATATATATATATATATATATATATATATATATATATATATATATATATATTATATGTAATATATAAAAAAATATATAATATGACAATACTATGATCAAATCAGTAACCTACTTACGTCAACATTATTGCAATTGTGCTATGCAACAAAATTATTCAATCTTTATGACTACCCTGTCACCTATATTAAAATTATTTATATTTTGTAAATCCACTATTCATACAACAACAAAACATAATTCCATATTTTGTGCAGCGGACAAATGAAAGTCAAACCGGGTGACCCTCATATTTGGTAAACATTCATAATTCTCTGCGTTTGGGCAATATACAAATAAGAATAAAACGAAATCATCCGTTTTTATATATTACGCTCATTGGCTATGCCGATAAAACCGTGACACTCGAAAATGCTAATTTATTTTATTTGATTTTAAATGCAGTATTGTAGCTTCGGTCTTGACTAACTATCGTTGGTAACGGATTTCCTAAATAAGTTTTTCTATCTGTTATTATCAAAGCAGTGAGGCTCACCTATGATTATGAATGCTCATTGCGCATTAAAGTCATGGTAGAAAAACATATTCTAATTGGTTTTACAATTTCTTTTTTCCAACCCTCGGGCACCAATTCAAATTTTGTCAATTCAGAGGTGGTGTCGAAGGCAGGAACCAAAAATCTAAGTTAATAAGTTGTTTTTTTTTGGTAATCAAATTGTTTGATTTGCTCATAGTTAATTTTCGAGCCAAGTTCCACCCAAGTTTATTTTATTTTGTATCTTTCGATATGGGTATCGCAAGCCCACTAATTTATGTTGAATACATCCATAATGTTTTTTGGTTCCACTCTTTAAATCCTTTCCTTATTTGACAAAACCTAGAATAAGTTAATGGTGCAGAGGGTGAAAAAATGGTTACTCAATTTTTAATAAATTTAAGTTAAATTTTTAGAATTTAAGTCCTTTTACCATCGAGTTTGGATGAAAAGATGCTTAAATATTTTGAATATTTATGGAGCATCCCAATTTTCCTAATATTTTTTAGGTTTTACTTTTCTAAATTTGAACTGTACAACCACACACAGATGATGTGTTCTGTTTTGTAGTTGATTAAGTGTGTAGACGACCGAACAAGGCACCATCCACCACAGTTTATCTAAAAAATACTAACAAATTTTTTCCGAAAATTTTCGACTGTAGACACGATAAAATTACAGACAAGTTATTTGAATCTCACAACTAATTTCAAAATGTTAACAAAGCAAAAACCTGACATACACCCATCAAAAATAAAGCGCAATAAAAAGTTAGCACTTAGAACATTCCAACCAAAACAAATTGATTCTGTATTAAATGCCATTTAATTTATGGTATATAAACTAACTACTTTGTCTCGGCTACCAGAAAAAATATGACTTCATTATATTGCCAAAAAAAATATTAATATATGTTACATTCTGAAACTTTGTATGTCAGTATTTGAAAAAGTATGTATTACGCATTGACACATTAATGAATCAATTTTTGGTCACATCTATCCATTTTCGATCGACCACTGATATAGACACGCATACATCCATCCAAATACTCTTAAAAAAATCAAACGTACCTTAGGTGTTTCATTCTCGATGGCGAGATTTTGTTTTATGTGGTGAAATGCTACACCGTCAATCGACAAATTAGTTCACCGTCAATCGACATATTATAGTTCACATTTGATACACATAAAACTAAACACAAACTATTACTTTATCTACATTAAACACTGATTGTATACTTAATTTTTTTTATATTTACAAAAGGAGTTACAAAAACACTGCACAAAATTTTCAACTAGACTAAGCCAAATTACAACGCAAAAAAATTATTTTAATAATTTAACCCGTTATAAATACCAACAACCAAACCAAAAACAGGAATTTTTAGCTTTACAATCTGTAACAATTGAATATTAAAGTGTGTTTAGAATTAGTGGCATCCAAATAAAATAAAAATCAAAGTGAGTGCAATGAGTGGCCAGTAAAATTTGCTGTTTTAGGAGGTTGTAAAACAAGCAAAACACCGAGGAATTAAATTAAATCGTAATTTAAAACAAAATTCGATTTTATAGGCCATTGCTTTAGATCTGATTTTTACCAACCGACCTGGAATGTTCAAAATAAACGAATCATTATCGCCACTCTGTTCCATTCTGTTTCAATGATATTCATCTTTGCAGAAAAGAATAGGGCACCATTATCGTGAGATTTAACGCATTTAGCAATCGTCTATTCAACAAAACGGTACAATGACAGCGTGTCAAATGAAGAGAGGATAAATTATCTCCTTTTCTTGGTTCTAAGTCACGCAGCAAACTTAATCAGCCATCTCACGACGAGTATATACTCTTATCGCCAGAGAAAAAACAAACGATTACTAGCCGGCACGCACGTTAGTGTATTACTAGACTTACCCTGCTGACAGTTGATTCTGCTAGCAGGTTGAAAACAATACAGGACACTTTTATAGAATATCTACACGCAATAAATAACTTAGATGTATCACTAGAATGCCTTAGTAATAAACATTTTAGCGAAAAAACGTGATTCTGCGGGAATCACACCTTAGGGACACACCTTATTTATGAGAGCACCATAAAGAATCCAAAAGAAATACAAACGCTAAAAAATTCCTCTATCTGACGACTATAACTAGAGAAAAGAGAAACAAGAGATAGCAGCCTCAGTACCGACAAAACTTTGGTAAAAGGGAACACAATCATGTAGCTACAAATGAATATTCCTGTGGATATTGCAGTGGGACTCTCGAAATTATTAATTGCAAGCCGTTTCAAAACCTATCAATTTTGCAGCGAACTTCAGCTTCCAGAACGATGTCCTTATGCATAAGCCTTAAGGAAGACACTGCCGAAGGAAATGTGCAACATGCAATGGAGATGATTTTCTTTTACTCCATTGCTTCAAAAATCGCAAGATACCCCAATGACAAGAAACCCCAATGACAACAGCCCTGCAAACAGGTAATAGATCTCAACAAGGTAGCGTTTTATTAGTGGCCACATTGGTCAAATTAACGGGTAAAAATGAGCACAACATGGTTTGTCTTTTGACTGATCTTAGCTTCCAAGACACCACCATAACCGAAGATATCGCAAACAAGCTTAAACTCACTATTCGTTTATTAGCGATTTATTAGTTTCCAAACCATTCGGTCAATCAAAGAAACAGCGATCGCTCGACTACTTCAAGTCGAGCAACCCCTGACCAAGAATCCTGAGTTGGCTCTACTATACCAATCATTCATGCATGCTTATGAAACTACAGGACACATGAAGAAAACTGATAGCGTAGATGAAGATGATCAGCACTACTATCTTCCTCATTATGCTGTCTTGAAGGAAGAAAGTCCAAGAACAAAACTATATAAAAGCCGTTTTGATGCATCGGCTAAAACATCCACTGGGACATCATTAAATGAAGTAATGTTGAGCGTACCTTTACGTTGACGGAAACATACACAGCAGATTTAGAAAAAATATTTCGGCCGATTAGGGTTCATGACGAAGATCAGAAATATCAGCGGATTTTATGGAAAAGGTCTCCTGATAGGCAGCTGCAAGAATACAAACATGCAACCGTGACTTATGGCACGGCCCGAGCTACTTACTTACCGTTCTCAAGAATTGGGCATCGTGCAGACCACACTTTGACGTATTTTACGAAAGGATCTTGGCTTGCACGCTTATAAGATCAATTTGTGAATTATGCCACGTATATTCTCGGATTAGGCTCTGGAAATGTAGGAAGAAGATGACCAATTTCATCACAAAATCATCTTCAGTGATGAAGCACATTTTTGGCTAAACGGCTTTGTCAACAAACAGAATATGCGTTAATGGTCAGATGAAAATCCTACTGTGCTTCAAGAAACACCACTAAAGCCACAAAAAATAACAGTGTGGTGTGGTTTTCATGCTGGTGGTGTCATTGGACCCATTGGGTTTTGTTTCGTTGATGAAAATGACCGTCACGTTAAAATAAACGAAGATCGCGACACAGACACATTTGCAACGTTATTTCTTTGGTCAATTGCATGAGCTAGACATTAATGATATGTGGTTTTAACAAGACGGTTCGACTTGCCATACATCGGGTATATATATATATTTATATATATATATATATATATATATATATATATATATATATATATATATATATATATATATATATATATCAATGGCTTTTTCTCCGGGTGTTTTAGTCGTTCGTCGAACGCCTTCAAAATGTGATCTTTCGCAACGTTTTATATTAATTTCGAGCAGCAAAAAATATTATCCATTTTAATAAATTAGCTATAATCTTAAATTAAAATAATAAAATTATTTTTTAATGAACTAAAATCTTAAATTACATAAAATATCATTAAACAAAAATATATTTGGCTTGTGTGATTTACCAAAGTTAATACGATGTACTATTCCCCCTTATATATCAATCAATTATCAAACAATTCCAATATAAGAATTGATATTGAATACTAGTATGGAATCAATTATTAAGAATTGTATTTATAATTAACTTTACAATCAGCTTCGACAGTCCACAGTTCAAACAATCTGTTTTTGAGACTTTTGAAAGATTTAAGGCTTAATTTTACAAGTGGGACGAATTGACTACTATAGTAAAAATATGAGCGTAAAAATAGGCTATAATTTTTTTTATTCTAAATTACAAACTGTAAACAGCATAGGAATTAAGCACGACTTTTAGTGATTAAAAAAAATCACTAACGAAAAATAATTATTAAAACTACTACAATAAGGTTACATGATACCAACTCAAAACACGGAGGATTTACATGATACCAAAAAAAAATCACTACACAAAATTTATTTTATGAGTACATCCATACCAGTCGATAAAAAAAAATCATTATAGAATTGATAACAAATATGCAATATTTAAAATAAATAAAAGATATTATGAATTACAAATACATATCATACAATGTTTTATTTTATTTTCATTTATTTATTGTATATAATATATGAACTTTGCCGACTAAAAATGAAATTGATCAATAAATTTGTACATAACCGCCGAACAATATTTAAAAAACGGAAAACTAAATTTCTTTTTGTAATAGACTATGTGATAAACGTAAATCGTCTATCACATAGTCTGTTACAAAAAAATGTATGGTTTTATACAACATAGAGAATAAAATAAAAAAATTTAAATATTTAGATGTTATTATATTATATTTATTTTTGTATATTTTTAATATTTAAAGGCAAATAAATATATCAAATTTAAATTTTTAGCAAAGCAAAAAATAATTATTTTTATATTGACAACAACATATGTAAATGTCAAAAATAAGCATACAAACAATAAACAAAAGTGTTTTTAGACATACGTTTTTCTAGCAAAGTACAAGAAATTATTTCGTAGTGTTTTTAGACATACGTGTTTCTAGCAAATTACAAGAAATTATATGGATTTTTTTTAATCACTAAAAGTCGTGCTTAATTCCTATGCAGTTTAAAATGTTGGTAAAACTAATGAAAAAATTCGACTATCACTACTAAAAATTTCATGAGCTTTGGAAGCACGAATGGAGAATTTACCAATATATTTTAAAACAATTTGTTAAACAATTAAATTAAAACAATTTAATAATTAGGAGAACTGATTTATACAAATGGTTTGTTATCAATTAAAATACAAAAAGATTTTGACATATAATATTCTGTCAAAATATGAGGAAATTATTACTGATATTTTCCAAATATTTTCTGAATTGCCATCATATCCCTTGAATCGACTTCAACAATATCAAGTTTGATGTGACGTGATACGACTCTATTCACGTCACTTGAAATGACATGACTACGACAATAAGGATTTAACCTAATAACTTTACTTTTTCTTAAGCGCCTAAAAGTTTTTACCTAGATAGTATCTGTTCATACCAAACACCTCATGCAACCAACCAGAAAACGCCACTGATATATATATATATATATATATATATATATATATATATATATATATATATATATATATATATATATATATATATATATATATATATATATATATATATATATATATATATATATATATATATATATATATATATATATATATACATATATATATATATATATATATATATATATACACACATATATATATATATATATATATATATATATATATATATATATATATATATATAAATATATATTATATATATATATATATATATATATATATATATATATATATATATATATATATATATATATATACATATATAAAATATAATAATATGACAATATACTGATCAAATCAGTAACCTACTTCGTCAACATTATTGCAATTGTGCTATGCAACAAAATCATTCAATCTTATTGACTACCCTGTCACCTATATTAAAATTATTTTTATTGTGTAATTCCACTTTTCATACAACAACAAAACATAATCCCATATTTTGTGCAGCGGACAAATGAAAGTCAAACCGGGTGACTCTTCATATCTGGTGCACATTCTCTGCGTTCGGGCAATATACAAATCGGAATAAAACGAAATCATCCGTTTTTTATATTGCGCTCATTGGCTATGCCGATAACACCGTGACACTCGAAAATGCTAATTTATAGCATAAACGTATAACTGCATATATCATAAACAAACCTGCTACATGTAGAGCTATATTGTTTGAGCAGATTACAATTACTGGCCCTAGACGAAAACGCTTGACATTTAAGTATCTATAATATTACTCAAAAAAATTCAAAAAATTACACCCTTGAAATAGTCAAATAAAGTTGGAACCTTAGTAATTTCCAGCAAAAGTTAAAATTTTAATAAATGCTGATAAGTGAATTCTTTTAAAGATTATATGTGTATGAATAATTTGCCAAAAAAGTACAGCTTGCTGAACAACTAGGACATATCCACAGCACCAAACAACGTTTATCATCGTCCAATATACCATCTTAATGCGTATCGAGCCGAAATAACGATTCCGCAAACTCCGCAGCGAACGGCCACTGGTAGCTGTTGTGTTGGTCGCGTCATAGAACGCAACCAACACCAACAGCCGCCAGCTACCGTGCGCTGTGGAGTTTGCGGAATCGCTATCGACCCGATATGCCTAAGATGGATTTGAAACGATGATTCGATGATTTGATACTATAGTATTACCTGCAAGCTGTACTGAACTATGAAGAATTTTTTTTCTATATATAATTACAAGAATGCATTTGTAGTTCTAGCGAAGTATACAAAGAACCCTAAAAAAATGTATAACTTTTAGTATGTACGCAAAATTTAAATCACTACATGTAAATAACATGAATACAAAATTAAATACTACAATATTAATACTACTACCACAGAAAAAGATATTATTTGATTTTGTGGGTGGAATCGAAACGCAATATATATTAAAAATGTGATTGTATCTATATGCGATTAGGTAAAAACAAAAATAAATGTAGATGAACGTAAAAATTACAATTACATCCAAATTTGACCTTGGACAAGACGATTAGTATGAAAAATTAAAATACGATAATAATGATACACCGAGCAGATATAATACACTCATCCCTCGCTTAACCAACACTCAAATAACAAAAAAAATAAAAATAAAAAATTGAACGAAATGTCACTAATTAATTTCAACCAAAATTTTGGTTTACGTAAATAAATTTACTAAATTTTATTACATACATATTTTACCTTTTTGAATTTCATTTTACGAAATTTCGTTTTACGAAATTTTAACTAACGAACTTTTCGTGAACAAATTAATTGCGTTAAGCGAGGGATAGGTGTAAAAGACAGGTTATTATTCAAAATAACAAAATCAGCAATTGTATAGACGCAATAGTGTTGGTTTTGAATATAACAATACCATACCATCCTAACTGCTGAGTGTATTAAAAAGCAGAACTGGTTTCCAAAAAATATGCATATTATGATCGAGTAATGTACACCATTATGTTAAAAGTCTATACACTTGTACACGATATAATGTCATAAACTTTCGAATACAAAATACAAAAAAAAAAGAAATAGAATTAGTTGGTAGCCAGAATCATCACTGCTCGGATGTACTTGAGTGAGATTGATACCAATAAAATAATAAATTAAAAACGATATAGGCCGGAATCATTTTTTTTTTAATTTTGCATTTGGCAAATTTCAGAAGTGGGGTTATTACTCGTGTGTGAATATTTCGGAGAATAATCAGTGAAAGTTCGTTGATTTTGTAGAAAAAAAAATCGTATAAAATGACAAGAATTAACGAAAGTGATTCTGAAACACTGGTAGCACTCAAAAGTACAAGCAGTTTGAATGAAGAAATAATATGAAATCGCAGAACGAGGAAGACGTGGAGGACGTGGAGGAAGGAAGAAGAGTCGTTAGGGCTAATGACGAGATCGAGCTGGATCGACCACATGAACAATGCAAAGGTTATGCACAAATGGTAGATATATTACCATCATTTAGTGGTATCGATCCAGTACAAATGGTAGACGATTGGATTGACCGAATCTAAAAGTTTGGTATGTATAATTGGGATGATGTGACCTTTCAGGACGTAACCATTAAGTGATGCGACAGTGTTAAAAATGAAGAAACAATCGAATAGATTGTGAAGGGATTGTGTGATCTCAAATTTGATAACTATTTAGGCTCGCTAAGAAAATATGAGACTCCAGCACAGTTATTAATAGATTTACGTGTAGCTGATCGAGTGGTTGTTGCACATCGAATAAATATTAACAAGTTACAGCATAATGTAAGTAAAAGTCGGAATATCAGTTGGAAAAGTAATAACTCGAATAGCAACAAACAAGGAGATATCAAAACTAATGTCAAAGATAATAAATCCAGTCAATCACCAAATGGAGCAACGTGTTTCATATGTAACGAGCGTGGACATTTTACGAGACAATATACCAAAAAAAACAGAGGTATTGAAAACGATATCACACCAACATCCGAATACACATGCCAAGTCCGTTAAGGCGGCATTCATAAACAACATGCCAGAATCCATACAGCGCTTCGATGATTTAGGCAATAGTGTGACTTTGATTCGAGAAAGTGATGCCCAAAAATTATAAATCACCTATCTTAAAAACTGGTTTTCACCAGTGACTGCTAATGGCGGTGGTAAGGTTGTACCGATAGGAGTGTTTACATGTATTTTAAAAATAGATGATGTGATAGCAAATTGTGAAGTAAAAGTCGTGTCCGACGAATATCAACAATTTTCTATGTTAGTGGGACATTAATTTACAGAACAACCACAAATAAAAATTATTAGCGACAAGCGGGGACTTCAAAAATCTAACTGTGAACATGTTCACGCGTAAAATGATAAGTCGTAAAATTCCCACCTTTATTTCATAGATACAAGTATTATTATTATTAGTATTATTATTGTTATTTCTGAGTGAACAAGTGAACTTTTATTGGTTGTACAAGATGCTAAAAATTTTTCTTGGTTGCTATAATATTTTTGGTGTTGAAATCAATACCGCAGAAAATAGTTTGTGGTGAAAAGTATAGTGTATTAACAAAAGGGCTGCAGATTAGAAGAAAACAGTTAGAGAAACGTAATCGAATTCTTGAATCGTTAAACCGTTTAGTACAATATATATATATATATATATATATATATATATATATATATATATATATATATATATATATATATATATAAATAAATATAAATATATATATATATATATATATATATATATATATATATATATATATATATATATATATATATATATATATATATATATATATATATATATATATATACTCGTTTATAATGGGTACAAACCTGAAACATAAAAATGTTAGTAATTTTTGATTATCATCGAATAATTTAAATCAAAATATTCGTTAATCCATCAAATTGACACGTTATTAAATTACCATGCTTTAATCAAGTCCATATATACCGACATTTAACATAATTCATAAAATACAACATATTATACAACATATATTTATGTTATTTAATTAATTAATGTTAAATTTTATTTACTTTATAAATCTTTAATATTGAAAATATTTTAAATAGCATTTCATTCGTTCCCCCCGATATTATTCAGAAAAACATGATTTCACCGTGCCCATACTATTATAACTATAACGACGACCAATGTCTGTTCCATCAATTAAAATTTAAATTTAAATTATACGACAAACATAATTTATATGAACATTTTTATTTTAATTTTAATTTTGTCTAATCGACCATTTCCCATAATTTTCCATTAACCTACCTATGCACATATATAAAGTAGACATAAAGCAAAATTAAAAAATCATCTTAAACATGACATCTTGCATGATGCATGCGCTTACATAAAAAAGAAAATCGGTGATGAAAAAACTCCTCTCTTCCGCGCTTATCCATGCACTTATATACATCGTTTCCCGTTTTATTATAATCATTGACAAATCTACATAAATTGAAATTAACTTATATTTGTTTATTTACATCTTTAAGATAACTTTTTGTATGTTCGTGTATATATAAGTATGTACATGGTTTAAAGGCTATTGATGCTCTATGACCGAAAAAAATGAATGTACATATATATCTATTGACCTCGTTTAGGTCATCATCGTTCGTCATGATCATCAACTTTATCTAGCGTCACACAACATGTACACAGCTTTATAGACAAACATTTTAAGAAATGATTCGTCGTAAGTCGTAACTTACCAGAAAGCCATTTAGAAAAACATTAAAATATTAGATTTATGATTTTTTATGTTATAAGAAAACAAAATCACAAAACAAATAAATAATTTTATTTATTTCTTAAAGAATAAAATAAAATAAAAATTGAAATTAATTAATGGTTTTTATATAGTTAAGCTGCGGATAGTTCAGCCGCATATGGGAAATATTATTGTCGTTTTGTTTGGGTGTCAGTGTGTGTGAGGACCGATTTAAGATAGTTTTAGATAATAATGCCAACTGTCGATAATCTTAAAATTTATTTTATTGTATATATAAAAATAGTATGTGTACCAGATCGTGTGTATTTTCAAAATGGAAATTAAGTGCGATGATAGACTTTGTGGTGCGTTAAAGAATTTCGTGTGAAATGACGATGACAATATACTTTTATCGTTAATTCATTAGCATAATCACATTAAATGATTTTGTAGTAGCCTAATTTTTTGGTGCATAATAATGCGTTTGTGTGTGAGGTATTTTACTATTTATATAGACACAATGTTAACTAGTAAAATAATAGTTTTACCGGAATTTTCAAGGACGATTTCATCACCATAAATACTAGTAAAAGCTTTTATTATTACACAGCTCGAACGATATTAAACACTTTTTTTTAATAAGGATGTCAGGTGCAGAAATTCAGAAAAATTAGCAATTATTACCTGAAGCTAAATCCCTAAATGTGATATATCATTTATATTATGTGACATTTACTCCTTTAGATAACGTTCCAAAATAAAAAATAAATCAGCCTTCATTAACGTTTTCTATAGTTGCCCAATTCGTTGCCTCTGGGTGGGCTAATTTTTCAAAATATATGCCAGTATACCGATTGAATGAAGTTATTGTAATCGTAAAGCAATGGAGGCTTTTATGCAGGAATGTGATATCATGGATTCTGAAAAACTGGAAGATTTAGCTTCTGGAGATGAGCAAGTCTCAATGCGTCTATCGGTCGTTATCCATCGTCAACGCCCTTATATAACTAGGCTCAATTTATCAGCAACAAATGTCAAGAAAACAAATAATAATTCGCCCATATAGAGAATTTGCACAATAAATCAGGATTACATTCGTTAAAAATATTATCTCCGATACTTTCTCCGGTTCATCCTGAATTTAATGGCACAATAGTTACTCTAAATTATAATCTTGGGCGTGAGCGAGCTAGTGACAACCTTTCAAAATCTGCAACAGTCCAATCAAATAGCGCCGGTAATGAAACTTATTTTGGAAAAAATAAGTTTCATTACCATGAGTAAAGAAGTACGAGATTTTATAAGTGATAGCCAAATATGTAAATGTACAAAATCGGTAAATACAGATATCAATTTGAATCTCAAATATTTGAAAGCCTTATACAAAAAACGAGGTTCGGCTTGACTTTACAGCAAAATACTCGTCAACGCAGTTGAGTGAGTCATTCGCTCAGTAATATAAGCAAATAGCTTGGATTATCTGTAAGGTTGTTCTTTTGATGCAAGACTCTTCTGTTTAGTTGACAATTTTTCACAACCTTTAAGTTCGGTACTTGCTGTCGGTGAAATAAGTGTCGAGAATCCATATCATAGATCCAATTTTCGTGACATTTGGCCTGCTGTCTTATTTAACATTGATTAAATGAAATCTGTAAGTTGAGCTTACAAACTATATATTATTTACTATAGTGAAATCGCATTCCTTTATAACTTTTTACTGAATAAAGAGCAATTTTAACAAAAATATTTACTAATCGTTCTTTGATTTATATTAAAAATGTTGATCTTCGACCAAAGCAGGCAACAGTGTTAATTCTATTTCGAAATACTTGTGCTTAAATAATGTTTATATTGCACAACATATACTCGCGTAATAATATTTTATTGATCATGTCCAAATATAAAAATAAATCATTAAAAACTTTATGTACACAATTACATCGTTAAACATACATAAACCGGTAATTAGCACTTCAACACCAAACATGGTCACCACATATGATATATATTTTACAATTTTATAATTATGACGATTTCAAAAAATTTTAAAAATAAAAGTTACTTCGCAAAATTGTTCAACTTTCAAGCACCTCACGATTGTAATTAAACTTTTACAATTGTGGGATTATATGTTTATGCGTTAAAATAATATTTATTTATAACAAATGTATGCAATATAATTTAATTATTTAATTAGTTATTATACAACATTAATAAGGGGACTGATTGTGCCGCGTTTCCTTTTAAAATTTTGTATACGTTATATATATATATATATATATATATATATATATATATATATATATATATCCTGATGTATACATACATATATATATATATATATATATATATATATATATATATATATATATATATATATATATATATATATATATATATATATATATATTTATATATGTATATTTATATATATATATATATATATATATATATATATATATATATATATATTTATATATATATATATATATATATATATATATATATATATATATATATATTTATATATATATATATATATATATATATATATATATATATATATATATTTATATATATATATATATATATATATATATATATATATATATATATATATATATATATATATATATATATAGTTATGCTGATGACTGAAAGATTTATATTGGTAAAGTATCCGATATTGACACAATTAATATCAAATTAAATAAGGATTTAACATTTTAAACATCATTGGTCTTAAACCCAACTTAAGTGCTTTATTTCTTTCTAAACATATTATTTTTAGCCCAACTGTCATATCCCGATACCACATTCAACAAATATAAATAATTAGGGATTAATAATTGTTGCAAATTTATGCTGGAGTGCTCATATGTATCCAAAATATGCTGAAAAATTAATTCAGTACTGAATAGTTTAAAACTCCATAAGCGAATATGTTCAACGAATCTAAAACTCTAGTTTTTATATTCCTCTATATTATAATTATTGCAAAGTAATTTACTCAAACGTGATGCTCGGACTACAGAAACTTTGCAAAAAAAAATTTACATTTTAAAAATGTTGGTCAGTAAAGGCAGTTTTATAGTATAATACCCCTTATACAGGGACTTGAATATGCTACCTTTTTGTTGTAATATAATAGGCCTTTTGAATTAAAGAGTGGGTTTTGATTATTGTATACTTGTTTAAAACTCTTAAAATTGCTTAAGCTTAAATTGTAAACAGTAATATAAACTTCAGCAGGTATAGGCAGTTAATTTCCGTCAAATACTTTATAAATATTAATGGAACCGTTTTTCTAAATCCATTTTATGAAAATTTGTACTTATACGACAGTTAACCTCTGAGATAGAAATATATATATATATATATATAATATATATATATATGTATATATATATATATATATATATATATATATATATATATATATATATATATATATATATATATATATACATATATATATATATAAAAATATTATATATATATATATATATATATATATATATATATATATATATATATATATATATGTATATATATATTTATATATATATATATATATATATATATATATATATATATATATATATATATATATATACATATATATATATTTATATATATATATATATATATATATATATATATATTATATATATATATATATATATATATATATATATATATATATTTATATATACATATATATATATATATATATATATATATATATATATATATATATATATATATATATATATATATATATATATATATATATATATATATATATATATATATATGTATATATATGTATATATATATATATATATATATATATATATATATATATATATATATATATATATATTTATATATATATATATATATATATATATACATTTATATATATATATATATATATATATATATATATATATATATATATATATATATAAATATATAAACTCATATATATTAAGCTTATTACTTCATTGTTTAACGCTTACCAAATCTTACATATTTATACTTATATTTATATCCATTTCTTTTGTATGCCTCTTATGTTTCAAACACTTACCTAAAATGAAATAAAAACAAAAAGTTAAAATTAGTAAATTACTGATCATTACATCTGTCACTAAAATTAGAATACAAACTCATGCAATATAATTAAATTTATACAAAATGCGACAATTCTATTTTAAACACTTTTAGTTTATAAGACAAGTTAGCTATACTATAGATGCACAATAAATTCCATCAGAGATGTGTGATTCATTTATTGTTACACACGCACACACCAAATGCCATTGACACCTTTTATAAATTGTTTTTCCTGCATTTATATTTTTAATGTGGTTTTGTTTGGTTTTATAATAGATACATTCAGCAGCAAAAAATGTATAAATCGCACAATGGTCAATTCTACAAATTTTTTTTTTTCTAAATATAAAGGTGAGAAAAATGTTTTGCATGGATATTTTTATTGTTATGGGTAAAAAGCGTCAAGTATTGCAATAGTTGCAGCGCAAAATACTAATCGTGGAATTTTCTATTTATATATATATATATATATATATATATATATATATATATATATATATATATATATATATATATATATATATATATATATATATATATAAATAATGGTTGCAACAGTTCGCTATGAAATAATCCATACTGCAAATGTTTGTTTTAATTTAATAGTCACTAAATTGGTTATTTATATAAACTTCTCCTCTATAGATACTTCTATTTTGAACTCGCTTAAGGCAATTCTAGATACCTGAACTTATATAAGCAAACAAATTATTGATTTTATTCACAAAATTACAAATTTGAAACAAATTTAGACAAAGTTAAATTTGCCTACAATAAATAGAGCTTACAATAAATAGAGGTTGGGTTTAGATATGGTAGGTATGTATATACCCTAAAAAGCTTATCGATATATAGATGAACGGTTAAAAAAAATATATAATTTGGTCTCGCTTCTGATGACTGACCCTATTATTGTTAGCTCTTACTTTCTATATCATGGAATAACATTGCATAAAATATGCATGAAGCAGTTTCTTGAATCTTTTTTGCATATAATTTCGTTGAATGTATAGCCCACGAATTTATAAATGAGTCCAACCAAACACCCAATGGTTCAGTAAAACACGGAATATCGGTCAGATTTGGTTGATTGATCGATTTTTGCATATATCAAAATATCTATTTCTGTTATACCTTATTCTACTATTGAATTAGCGTCCTTCATGAATTTTAAACAAGCCTATAACTGAAATGATTATGGTTTGCTTTAGCAATATCTCTAGTGTATGAGAAGAAATATATCTCTGTCTCAGACACTCTAAAAACTAATTTTTGTATGTCTCTTTGTAAAAGTGAAATATCCCATTTAGGTACATCGTATAATATTGTCTGGCATATGCAGATGGTATATGCCATCTGGGTGATTCGACTGAAAAGAACTCGATTATAAATGATTGATCTAATTTCAAAATCAATTAGCCTTAAATATAATATTTAATCACAAGTTTTAGAAGCGGGCTCATTCTTTATAGATTTTAAATCCACTATTAATTCTAAATATACCTTGCAAAGAGGACAAGCTCAAATTTAACTAGCGTTATCATAAACGATTTAAAATATATTGTACTTACCCTAGTACTCGTATATAAGTACTAGGGTAAATATCATGATTTTCATGTTTGTATTTCTCAGCGGCTTTTTAATTAATTATAAATTACAGTTAATAATTAATTATAATTGTAATTCATTTTAATTAATTAATAATTCATTGTTCCATATGTTGTGAAATATCTCAAAAATTTTATTAAATGGTCGCCTAATGTAATTGTTATCTGTAAGGACTGCAAACAACTGTTGAAATTCTAACTATAGTATATATAGAAGCCTAAAATATTTAGAGGCAAAAAAAAAATCTGTAATCTAATTTATTTTTATTTCAGTGACTCAATACTCGTACATTATTTAAAATATCGAATCCATTAAATTATCTGGAACGAATGGTCGAAATTTCTCAATTAAAATACTTAGCATGCAATGAACGACACTTATATAGTTGAAAAATAGCTCAAAGATCTTGTATAATTGATGTATAAAAGTGTTCCTCTAACTCTTCGAGAAACTGCCTACCACGACTAGTTTTAACGTTGTGCTTAACATATCGGGTGATTTTTTTAAGCTGAAACTTTCAAATATTTCGGAAAATAAGCACTCTACGAACATAATGTTCAAGATCAACATTTAATCAATTTACGATGAAACTACATTGGTGGTAAAACTAGTACCCCCGCCTCTCCTTGTAGGTGGAGCGGGGGGTAAATTTGAAATTAAAATAGGAACCTTAATTTTTTATTGCAGATTCGGATTCTCCGGCTAAAAATAAGTACAGAGGTTAGTTAACTTTGGCGGAAATTGGCTAACTTGGATCGTAACAGATTGACAACCGCCGTAAAAATGCATCAGTCATTTTTATTTTCGATATTTTAAATGCGCGTGTAAAGTTATTATATTTCCTTTATAAAATTCATTACCCGTTGGAACCTCATACAATGTCACCCTATGAGAACCACTCGCAAATTTGAACTCGTTGGTTGATAGGCTTAAAACTGCAGATTCAGCATTCCTTATTTTAAATAGTAAATTATCGGTTTTCCGGAACTCTATGTATAGCAAGTTTGTGTAAGAAAACGCGGATGTATAAAGTATATTAACCCTAAGCATATAAGATAAAAAGTACTTTGAACAGTTATAACAAAAAGCTAATTACACAAAACATAATTTAATCCCCACCCTATATAGTTTAAATACTTCTTATCATGTCTACACATTAAATTTTAAATTTTATTTTGTATTTTCTTATTTTTATTGATATC
The DNA here is from genome assembly GCA_963556175.1 of Tipula confusa. Classification (NCBI taxonomy): domain Eukaryota; kingdom Metazoa; phylum Arthropoda; class Insecta; order Diptera; family Tipulidae; genus Tipula; species Tipula confusa. Next base: position 165,120,037 of record OY744477.1, on the reverse strand, counting down.
ATAAGTTTATGTAATTTTTATTATTATGCTCGTTGTTTACTTTTATACATACATACCATGTTAGAGAACATATGAATGGACCCGCAAACACACATTTACACAGTTTTCTTTCCTCAAGTATGTAAAATTAAAATATGTTTTATTTATCCAGCAAAAACAATAAAAACAAACGAGCATACACATAAAATGTAGAGTAAAAATTTGAGTACAAGAAGCCTTATATTTATGTACATATTTCTTTGTGTGTACTCTTAAGGTAAAATATACATAAGAAGTTAAATAAACTTTAGTATTGCTGTTATTAATATTTGTGAACTTAATTTTCTTCGTTTAGTACTTTACTATTATTATGATTTTTAATAGTCCATGATACCATCTTAGTCGATGTATGTTGGTGTATATATATGTTTGTGTTTAAGAAAATCAAAGTAATTTGTATGTGAGTACGATTATTTTAAGCTTACGTTTCAATATATACTTTATCATAATAATATGTTGAAAATTTTTCGGGTATTTAGCCAGTACGATAGCATAAGAAAAATAGCAACAACTTAGGTTTTTGCTCACATATGGTGTAATAAGCTCATTAAGTTTCTTTTGTGAATACCAATAATATAATAATTGTATAGTATATAAAATATGGTTCGGTTCTTATTTTTTTGAAGTATTTTGGTTATAAATAATAAAAAACATCTGGATTTTGATTTTCGTCTTAAAATTCTACTCCTAACTAAATACGATAATATATTTAAGAATTGTATACAACAAAATAATTTTCTACAAATTCTACTTTAAGAATAAGATTTTATTTTTAGAATAATTCTTAGTATGCATGTATGTCGTTGTATATACTATATATATACTTATGTACCATGAATTTTGAAATGTCATTTTGTATGTCACACTTAATTTTATTATTTTAATTCTTTTTTAAGAAAGTGAATTTCTTACATATCTGAAATGTTCAATGATGTATGTACATCAAAAACATTCTTAAGTATATTAACCTAAATGAAATTATAAGTAAGTTTAGAAAATGACTTATCAGTTTTATCGGTTTTGGTAAAAAAAAAGCTCTTTCTAACCTAATCTTAAAAACTTAAAAATTCTCAAAATCTATAAAAGTTGATTCACCCTGTAAACGCCATAAACATATTTTATGTACATATAAAATTAATTCAACATAAAACGTATATATATTTGTTCGTTATAAACCACCTAGCCTATATACATATATGTATATTTATACTTATATAGCATTATAAGAAAAATGAAATAATCATAAAACTTTAAAAAATACCGACGACCAGAAAGCATTAAAACATAGCATAGAACGAATCGACGTTGGGTAGAAAGGTAGAAATAATAACATCAAACTAAATAGTCTTCCTTCATCTAAATTTAACTTAATAGTTTATTCCATCATTTCTTTCAACCACTTGCATAATATACCTTACCCAATCCTTATAGATCTCAGCTTAATAAAATTTCAAAAAAGGAACTATCATTGTTATTGTTTTATGGTCTTTTACGATAGTCTTAAGACGAAGGAACAAAGGAAACCTTTTTTTTTAGTAGGAAAAAAATTAAAAATTTTACAAAAAGCAGAACTGACAGGTGGATAAAATAAAAACTTAAATGCGTGCAGAGAAAATAAAAAGATACCAGACATTTTATCTACCGGAAATTACAAGAGTTTTGTGTTCTTGTTTGTGTTTTAGGTTTTTTTTTTATTTACTATTTACTCATTTAACTTTGAATTCGAATTGAAAGTGATATGATAAGATTTCTGTTTCTTCAAACCAACTTGAGTTTTATTTAATTAGTTTGCTTAAGAAGTTTATCTTCATTCGTTCGTATAAATAAGAAAAATATTTTCTAAGAATTACAAAATGATTGGTTTAATTAAAATGATATCTTTCTAATTGTCTTAGTTTAATTTGGTCTCAGGGGTGGGATTATTATGAAGTGGATTTTACGGTTACTGCTTTTTTGTACAGATAACAAAAAAAAAATGAATGAACTTTTTTGATTCAACTTGCAGTTCAGATGATTAATTTTTTTTATAAATTCTACAAAGGAGAATTATTTTATGAATATAAGTGAGTAACATATAAGTATCCCTCCCAAGAATATTTCCCCTTCTGCCGAGATACGACCAAACAGTTTACACAGTCCCTTACACAAAAAAGCAACATGGTTGTGCATATCTGCAAGAATCCTTGAGATACACAATTGCCGAATGTAATAGTGATTGGAAAGTTGGATAACTATCGGTTGTACTGCTACTTGGTTGAGTCACATCAGCTTCGAGTATGACATCAGTAGTTTGGCTGGTGTGAAGAACATAAAGGTCCTCTTGGTTTTTTGGAATTATTTCTAAACCTTCATTAGGATATGTTTCGATCTACCGAAAATACTTTTTTCGTATTTTCTAATTTATCCAGTGAAACTGAAGATGGATATCTTTTGGCAGCACCTGTAAGAGCGGTTTTAGTAGATGAATGATGTGGACGGGGCCATGAATGATGTGGACTGATTCGAAATTAGGTGACATCAGTTTGTGCCGTTATACGTTTAATATCCACGCAAGCCTTTTGGAAATGAAGCCGCACTACCTATAGCAATCCACGACATGGGACCAGCGAACCTTAATTATCGAGCACGTAGATGATGGCAGTGGCTAGAAAAGCTGAATCATCTTGGGAAAAAACCTGATGCAATAAAAAACTTCCTTCAAATTTGAGCATTTAAGAAGAAACAGGAATAGCTACCGGATTTTCTGCTTCGAAATGAAGCATTGTATGGTGACGTTTGTGGCACTGTTGACAAATGAGAAACCCGACAATTTCTCGTAGAAGGCTTTCCTCCAAGGCATAACGCGCAAATACGATTTCTGCTTGCATATTGATATCGGCCAACGGGAGGAAGGTCAGAAAAACTGGAACAAGCAACCAATGCAATATCCTGAAAGTTGCAATTTATACAGTTAGATAACTTAACCGAATTAGATGACAACAACGCCGAATGGCTACGGCGATTTTGGTTAGATGAACGGGCGACTGATGACTGCACGGGAAATCAGTCTGTTTATTTTTTATTATAGTTAATTATTTCTAAAGTGTGGGAGGTACTTTTCTCCAAAAATGAACAACATCCTTTCCATGCCGGTATGTTTTTGGTTGTAGACTTCTCTCACTTGAGGGCGGTAGTTGAATCCAATTTCAACGTGAATTAAGGGCCCTGTAGTGAGCAGTTACTCGATTGTGCATTCCCCGTATACCATTCAGTAGACTTTTTTCCGATAGCAGACATCAAAATAATATTACTGAAGTGAGCCGGGAACATGAGCGCCTTGTTCTCGTAGTGAACCACGACGACGAAGCGTCGAAAAATTTAGAAAGTTGCAATTTTTGGAGCTGGCTTGATTTCTTTGCCTCAACAAAAGATTGGATCGAGCACGTCTTCGTCCTTACCATCTATATCGGCGAGTTATGTTATCGTTTAATCATATTCAAAGCACCATTTGTAATGAGAATTTATCAGCTCCAACTGAACCTCCAAAGTTTCTAAATTAGCAAATTTTCCGTGAGAGTCGAACCAACTTTTCACGCTCTGTATAGTTGATCGTATACAACTTGCCAAATAATTGACTACACCGTTTTCGAGTGAGTTTTTTAATCCGTTTTAATCCAGAAGATCCACCGGAAATCGATTCCGCAGAATCAACAATATGCCGCTGGAAAAGTATCTGAGATTAAGGGTCTATATATAGGTGTCATTTTCATGGAAAATATGGTGTGGTTACAAATACCTCGATTTAAAACGGAAGATATTTGCCATCTGGGGACAGTCAAGATCCTGTACTTCGTTTAGGTCCGATCGCGAAAATCGAACTAACTTCATCACTGTTACAACTGATCGAAGAGGTTACTCGAAAGGTATAAAAATTACTTCGGGTTTCCGTACATGTAATCCGTGCATGGTTACAGCAATTGATAGCAATTTGAGGAAAATAGACTGTAATCTATAGTTACTTTAGATGAAATATTTAAATTTCTCCTGGATTCTCTATGTGAAATATATGGCCAAGTATCGATCGATTTGTTGGAAGCTTTGAAAGTATAAGGTTCACGAAAATACGCTTCAAGGACCTCTAACGCTTGTGATGTTTCTATATATAACCCATAGTAAATCTAAAATTGGTTGGTGGAAAAAGTAAGAAAGACTTTAATGGATGTAAGTTGGCCGTTAACTAGTTGAAAAAGAAATTCCGATATTCAAGTATTAAACTTCATGATTTATTTTTTGCTTTAGGCCTACTAATAATCTTGATCTTGTAGCCAAATCCAATTCGAATGTCATATCTACATAACAAATTTGATACAGTTTCAAAAATGTTTAACTAAGGTCAAATACATTTCGGTGGTATATACCTATTTAAGCATATAACCAACCGAAATGATTTGCAACGAAGATTAAAACTTACAAAACGATCACTTAGACTTAAGTCACACCATGAACTAAATATAACTACTTGAGATAATATTTAATATTCTAGGCCGTCGAAGTTGATCTTCACATAACTTTATCCAATGACAAACTGTTAATGGTACTTGTCAATAATTATGCACAAAATCAAAAGTCATTCACATCATGGAACGATGAAATTTCATTGAACAAATTCTAATGTAAGTTCTATATATATATAAATAAATCTTAGCACGTTCTTTCGTTGACGCATGCGTCGCATTTAAATTATAAAAAATTCAAATATTTGTGATGAGGTTCATGGGGTTTCAATTTCCGAATAAGATTATACAATGTAGGAGTTAAAATGTGTAATATTAAGTGTATATATTATTCATCAAACGTATTGTGTTTTGTGTGTGTAAGGTAAACAATTACCTCAGCCATCTTGACTCATCGAAATCTTCTTACACACTTAACTTACATCATTCACCACAAACACAATGGAGAGTAGATTTCTGGTTCAAGTTTACTACATATATATGAGTAAACAAATTTTCAACTTGACATTATTAATCACCGTATATTCACAGCACGATACAAAAATGTCCTCAAAGATAATATACCGCGGTGAAAATTCACTTACTTCCATATTTAAAATAATAAATTCCATAAGTCATCTTCTTGATCATAAAATACAATTTATTAAGTCCACAATAATACACATATTTTTGCGTATTTTTAGTATAATTTTTCGCCATCTCACGAGCGTAGGAGTGGACAAAAATTATAAAACAACAAATCACTATAATATGTACACTCTAGATTAAGATAGGTTAAGGTCATAGTGAAAAAATAATATTTTGTCTTGTACACATATATATACGAATATATACTGAGATAAGACGTCATGGTTCTTTAATGAAAGATTTATCATAAAAATTATTTTCTCGTTTTTATGTGAAGATGAGAAAATCTACCTGCTATATACTTAACGCACTTCAATGCATATATACTCGTTCATACATAAAACTTAAGACAATATATAATAAAAAATGGTATGTTTCGTTCCAAATTAATTTTCAAATTGCTCAAGATTATCCAAAGTCTTAAACGAGATTTATTTATTGAATATACAGTGATGGAAATAATGATAGTTCCAAAATTTTAAGAAAACTGAACTTTGTGGACCAACAATTTGTACCCCACTGTACATATAAGACGTATACCTATACAACACGACAAAACCTTATTATGAACTTAAATTTCGTCTGTGTTAAAAAGGCAGATGTGTAATTTATATTTCTTATTTTACATCTTTCGCATATATAACCGTCTCAAATTAAAAAAAAAAAAAACAAAAAATGGATGCAGGCACATTGCAATTATTTATAATACTGTTATTATTGCAAATAAATATCGCATATAGTCCCAAAATAAAATAAATTCGAAAGATTGCAAATTAATAAATCATTTAATGGTATTTTGTGTTGTTGTTGCCGAATTTCTTTAAGATAAAATTAAACAGAATTAAGAAATTGTAATTTTATTTTTATAGTTTATGTAAATATTTTAACATTCTTTGCAAACAATTTTTTGTGTTCTTAACATTTTTTTAGAGTGGGTAGATTTTGCTGAACATTTTAATTGATGTTTTTTTTTATATATTTTTGCAGCACTGTGTCGATTGAATATAGATCAGGGTTGCAAAAATGTCAATTACTATAATTTGAAAGGAGGAAATGAAACAATTACATACATTTTAAGATGATATTTTGCGGTTTGACGACAGCAAAGGATTTCCAGGTCAATTTTTAATTTTGAAATAATCCAATATTTCCATTTATATTAGTATTGAGGTAGCAGCACCAATACGAAATACCTGGACAACGATTTATTCAGTTGAACTACTAAATGCTGCTATACTTATTACAAAGAATAATGAAATGGGTCAAAGTATACCTAACATCTTTGAAAAAATACAAAATAACATCTCTAACTTTAAGAACACCAAATGTAAGTATCTAAAAGCTCGACAAGCGTATTTACCAACAGCCTACAATATCTTGTAATAAATTTAAAGCAGCATTGGCAAAATGCGTATACACTGAAGATATGATTATCCAGGCAATTATAGATGCTGGACCAAAGCTGTTGAATTGCGAGGAATTAAAGAAAAACAAAATGAGCGACAAAACCTCAGTACACAGAAACAATATTCAGTCTAATCGCCACTTGCATAATTTTTTTGCGGGCGGTTAAATGTGCAAGTATTTTAAAATCGTATGCTGGAACGCTGATGGGCTTCAGCTAGACTTGCAGTTGGTTCTCAACCAGAGAAGGGAATATCAAACATTTTTTTAAATAAAAATATACCACGAATCAAATTCAAGCCACGACAGTTACTATTGAAACTTCAAACAAGGTTGTCTTGCTCGCCAAGACATTCTCTCAAGACAAATCAATACATATAGGATTCTTTAATCATGTAAGACTTAGGTGTCAATTTTAATACTAAAAACAACGACTAAAGGAAACAATTTTTGGGGGCAGTTAAAAAAACAACTGTGATGCATTAACAACAGGAAAACCAACATACTGGAATCGGATCCAACCGAAATATTAAACAATCGATTTCTTTGTAACGTGAAATATTTGAAGGACATGACATTAAAAGAATGTCACGAAATGAACTCAGATCACCCATCAAAAGTGCACACAGATTGAAACTATTTTAAATTGTAATTGACTATGCCATACCGCTATCTGGTGAAAGAGCGTTGCCAAAAAACCTACAAAGCCTTTGTTTAATTTATGCCTCAGTACGAAGGCAATTCACTTATTGATTGTTACGAACATAGCAAACGAAGCATTTCTGAGTAGCTTGATGTTGTACCATCAGTCAAACTAGGCCCTGGCATACGAAGTATCAGGGTAATTGGAATCTATGGGAACAGTGTTAAAGAACTGCTGAAAAGATGTTAAACTACTGAAAACTAGTTAAAGAAGAGCCATAATTTGGCAGGCGCTAATATATAAGATTGGTATACTATATGTATTGGTAATATGGCAATTACTCTTCTAATACAAATAAAAAATTAAAATAAAATTATTGTAAATTTTCAGGTGCAATCAAGTAATTAGCAATTAATTAAAAATGTCTGGCAAAGTAGAAATTTAATTTACACAAAACTGTATTTCCAACATCCAGACGCCATTTGTTAATATGAGTTCGAATTTCTTTCAAATGAGTCATAAATGTTGCACTCCAGTTAAAAATTAAATTACACTCCCGGTACGAGTAAACTTAATTGGTGTGTTATCATCTCCATCAAAATTGTATCTGATTTTAATGTACTAACAAATACCAGTTTTTGCATTTGGTACATCCAAAAAAAAATCAACACTGACAACGGGATAAAATCAATACAAAACAAATCTGTAAATTTAAATTTGAAATATTATAACAATAAGCAATCCGGTTACAGTAGTTTACAACCGAGTTACAATTTTTTTTGGCATGAAATTAAAGTAAACATACACATAATATTCTCTAACCAAGATTATTTGACATACAATATGACAATTGTATGTACACGATTTCATTGACCGCAGATTTGTATATATCCGCAATTTCTAAAAAAATGTAAAAAACATATCCGCAAATATTAAATGTACACAACCAGTAGACACAAACAGTTAACCGGCATTATATTTCACCGCGATGATTCAATTACCCAATGCAAAGAAACCCAAATTACGAACGCACGCTATAATAATTCGTTAAAGAATTCGAATTGGAACTGTTCCAAAAATGTTTATTCTAAATTTATTTGCTTAAATCAAATATACGAATGTAAAACAACAAATCAATATTTTGCTAGAATTTGTGTACCGGGTGTACAAAAAATCTATAACTCCATTCTCCATCATTCACAATAATTTTAATTAGTTCGATTGACTTACATTTAATTAATATGACACCACTATGGGTTCCATCCATTGATGATGATTTCATCATTTTGTTGTCTCAAAATTATACTTTAATCCAAACAGATAATTCATATTCCATTAAATTGGCACTTAATTATAATATACACCGATCACACTTTTTTTTTTAATTTAATTATCACATGATTTAATATTTTCGCACAAAAATTAAATTAATTTAATTAGCAATTTCACTAAACCGATCGATACAACAAAAAAAGTGAACATCACACCAAATTTTTTTTTTTTTTAATTAATTTTAAACATGAAAATTAAATTTTTCTCTATTTCGATACCGACTCTGGAAATTTGCAAATAGAATTTTCTTCATAAACAAAAAAAACACACTCACACATATATGTATCCACGAAAAAAGCACAAGGAAATTTTATATGACACTAGACACACACACCGAACAAATATCACACCGTAAACGAACAAATTTAATTAAATTTTATATTCAATTGAATTTTTATTAGAATTTCTAATATTTATTTATATTTTATATTTTTAAATTATTTTATTTTTTATTTTTGTCTAAAATATGTTCAACACTAATAGGAATTCAACATAAAACTAAATAAAAAGCCAACAAAAATACAGTTCCACAACAAAAAATAAAAAAATAAATTGTAATGGAAAAAAAAACTTGGGAAATGCAAATGGAATAATAAAGCAGAATTAGTGCATTGAACGTTTGCTGCGCTTTTATATATATAAAAAAAAAAGTTTTGTAAATCGTATAGGGGTTTATAAATGAGGATTATTATAAGCTGATATCATGACTAAGAGCTTAGTTGTACGATTGAGGGCCATTTAGCTAAATAAGAAGGACGGGGGCACATTAAACGTTTGACAAAAAAATGTTGGGTAACTGACATTATATACGTAGACTCTACAAGTCTACATGTGCTGGATGTAAATCTTAGTAAAAATATGTAGACTACGAGTTTTATTGAGACTAAAAATTGTAGTCCTCTACATTTATATGTAGATTATTTTGGTTTGAACCTTTTTTTGACATTTGTATTACTAGTTCATATTTATAAACAAACAAAAAAACATGGCGGATGACACGCTTTTTGAATATCCTTATATTTACGATAGTGGTGGAGGTAAATATAGATGTGAAATGTTAATTTAATTTATTACGTAATTCCAACAAGTTATCAAAGACACTCGTTGTCTATAAATGAGATTAGTCTACATTATAGACTATCTCAAATGTAACCTCTACGTGTGCTAGATGCGCCCAATGTTTCATATTATTATAATATATCACCAGATGAGGGAAACTTTCTAATTTTAGAAACCAAATCAGAAACTAAATCAGGAGTTTCAACAAAACTTGAATTAAGTCAGCTAATAACTCAGGTTATTTTAGGTAAAGAAGAATGACGGGAAGTAAATTCAACTTTTTCACAAAGTGGTTGAATAACAGCAAATTCGAGATGCTAATTATAAATAAAAAAGCCAAAAGAGTTAAGATTAAACAATTTACAAAGTTTTAAGCAACTGTAGCACGATTTAGAAATATGTAATCAAAATTACTTGTTTTGTCACCCAGGCAGACTCAAATATTGTAAAACTGAAACTGAAAGCTGGTTAGCTTAAATTAACGTTTCGAGTTTTGTCCATTTACAAAATGCGTCTATTGTATATTACTGATATCGAGTCAACTATTAAGCTCTAAATCTCGAGATGAAGTCAAGTCGTTCTCTATTTCGAGGAGACAACATTACCAAGAGTGATTTCTAATTGTTCAAAATCACGGCATCTTAGAGATCCACGATACAACATCCATATAGGATCCACATGTATAACGTGACAAATATCCAACAAATTCTTGATTTCGTGGTTGATGCGAAGAGTTTAATTATCAGATTGTTTGAGACCAATAACGATACAAATTCTAAGACTATTTCAGCATAAGAAGGTCGGGAACCTAATTTGACCGAAGAATAATTATTGGATAACCGTAATGCTGAACTATGCTTCAAGCACATATGGTATTGTAATTCGAGTTGTCAATTATATGTGGTTACGATTAGAATAACACGATTTAGGCATAATCTTAATTTCTGGAGGGAACTGAATCAGTTGGAAGAATCCAGTTACTATGACTATTTTCATACTAATCAGAAAACGTTCAATCTCATATAGCCTAAAGTAATAATACTGTAAAAGTCCCAGTTATCTGCCTAAACTGAACCGTATCTGCGATGTATTAATCATTTGGGTGGTGTTAAGGCAAACTGAAATATAGCAAAAATGAAACCAAAAACTGATTCACACACAAAATTTTGTGCAACTGTCTTTGCCACCTTTCGAGTTAGCTTTTCGTATTGTTATATAGCAGTCAAGCACTCGCTGTTGAAATCACGAATTTTCATCGAACTCCTGATTTTGTGGTTAAGGAGAAATCGGTAATTGCCCCTATATCATCGCGATTAGGCATATAACTTTATGCACATGATTTTTTCTAGTATACCTTATAAGCCATATATTTACGTTAGAGTTCCAACACCAGTTTGTAGGTAAAGGATGTCCCATTAAGACCGCCTATTTTAAATTTAGACCCACGATGCTTAGAAATTGAAAATCCAAAATTATTGTTTGACAGTTTCAAAATGTTTTTGCAATTTTCGGACGCCATAATGAAATTTATCGCGGGGTTACTTGACCAGTGAAAATTTCACGAAACAATTTACAGCGAATTTTGACTAAAGATCAGCGTTTACATGGCTACAACTTTAAGTTGACACAATGTCGAATGTTCACAGAATGGATCTTAGAGAAACAACGGGTGAATGTTGATTTTTTAAAGTAAATCATCTTCTCCGATGAGGCGCATTTTAAACTTGATGGCTATGTCAACAACCAGAACTATGGAATTTAGAGAGCTGAGAATCAAAGAAAAATTATTCATCGTCCCATGCATTCACCACGAGTTAACTATTTGATGTGCATTTTGGGCTGTTGAAGAGAACATGTAGCGGTCACCGTCAATAGGCTCTCTGAACGAAAATTTATCTCACGCCAAGACGATGTTGCAATTGATCGATAATTATGCTCCGTACATAACCTTCTTCGAATGGTCCACACTCTTTATATTCTAAAACTGACGTTATAAAATTTTGTCGTGTTGTGTTGGGCTTTTAAGAATGATGAATTTTAGCATAAGAATAAAGAGCATGGAGGACAGAACTTTTCCTTGATTGAGTCACACTCTTTTGCTGGAAATCTAGTATTTAAAAATGTGAACAGTGCGAAAAATTTTACTGTAAATTCGAACGAAATCCTTCTTGGAAGTTATCTAATATTTACTCTGCTAGAGAATTGACTCACACAACACTATATGTAAAAAAGCAATTCGAATGTCGTGTAAATGGGCGTAATGCTGCGTATTTTGAACGATCTTCTTTCTTGCATAAATTACATAAAGAAACTCTAAAAAACGGGTCAGACAATACATTTGTCTTAATTTAATGATTTTTACCTCTAAATAAACTAAATCAATCATTCATCAGCCATGTCACAATGGTAAATTAATTAATCTGAAAAATAGAAAAGATCATGTATTTAAAAAATGCGACGCACATATTCAGACGAAGATAAACTAAAGGGAATTAAAAGGATTTAATTTTACATAAACTACTTGAAATATTAGTCTGCAATTCACTCAAGAAAATAATTCTAAGCCAACTATCATTTCTAGATCAACAGCTACCAACCTAGTTGAGTTTACTAGCATCACTACAAAAGCTTTAGAAAATCTTCAGCAAATGACACCAAATACACTGAGTTAAGTAAAGCTTTTGACTCGATTCGACATCGACAGAACTTGATGAAACTTGACAAGTTTGGCTTTTCATCAATCATATACTTAACGGAAAGACACCTAATCATCGAAATTACTGGTTGACAAAATTTGTACTAGATGTGAAATGACTCACAAAATGTAATAAAATGCCCAATAATTTCCCAGTCAACGTCGTCGACCTACAACCTCTGCACTTGTAAAATAATGAATTCTGTCATACTTAAAGATATTAAGCGGTATCAGAACATTACGATACACTCCCACTTAAATGCACTAATAAATCGAGCCGATACAACCACAAAAACTTAAATCTTAACAAATTTCGCTTATTCATTTTCTTCTCACAACCGAGTAGCATATACATTATTCCAGTTCGCATCTAAAAAAGAATTCAACATATACCAGTATATTTTATCTTTCAATGATAAAGTGTCTGTGAATGATTATGTTAAAACTAAATAACAAACAGAATACTAAAAAAATAAAACTATCAGAAACACAACTACTATCACTGTCATCGGATCATATTAATTATAATGCTAATATAAAAAACGACCGCAACATATTATGATTGTACAATATTTGAATACATAAAACAACATAACAAACCACATGAACGCCGTAAAAATGTACATACATACCAATCAAGCACTTATATGATCCACATAACATTCACATAGTATGTAACTCCAATACATAAGTATAGTTAGACGATGCTTTAGTTGAAATTAGAAACTATATGCTCACATAAATTACGTATAGTGTAAGCGAGTGAGAGGAGGAGAGAACGAGTCAGAACGATAATACATAAAAATAAACCGAGCATATGTTATTGTTGAATGTTTGACTTCATATGTGAGCAGCAGCATAAACTCGAATGTTGGAAGTGAAACAGAATCAAAACAAATTATGTTCGTATGATTTAAAATTCGTCTAGCATATGCGAGCCACAATATTTTGGTTGGTACATAAATTATTACCCGAAGGAAATATAGTTTACCATGTTGTCACTTTTATGATGATTTGTAGTGATAAATGACTTCCGATGTGAACACAATATAATGTACCTAAGTAAATTTTTGGTTACAAATGTGAAGCGCGTGACCATGCTCTTTGATTTATTGTTACGTTGATTACTAATCGTAACCGAATGTAATTTGTCAAGTGATTTTATTGGGCACTTCCAAGTGTTGAGGTCGACATCGACCATTGGAATATCCGATAAAATCACTTGACAAATTATATTTACTCCCCGATTTACTCATCGTTCCACATCTGTCAAATGCTCACATCTGTCAAATGCTGTAGCTGAATTGGGTCAAATAGATACTGAGAAAATTTGCTATAGGAGCCTTCCTATGAGATATTTACTCTGGCCATACAGAGTTAAAAAGAAATTGTTCGAACTGGATTGTATTATTTTCGAACTCTTGATATTCGGAGGGGATAATTTTTGGACAATAAATAGCAATCCAATTGGTTCAATCTATGGAGTAAATGGAATTGAAAGACTGAACTAATGGTAAGCTTTAATGAATATTTAAGTATTGGCCAGAGAAATATCCAAAGCATTATGACAAAAGCGATATATTACTGAACTATTTGGCTGAAAACTGTATGAATACGATACTGATAAGTGAGACATGCGAGCGAGAAAACAAGACAGTTAGGATGAAAGTATACAATTTTCTATCCAGCCGTCGGGTTTCGGCAAAGAAGCAAAAGAGCACCTGGTGTTAACCTGACTGGGGTGTGAAAGCAATGCTGCATGTGGAAACTGGTTGGCTGACTTTATTCTGGTTCTGGATTCCGATCTTGTAATACTGACTGATGAATGGTCTACAAGGATAAGGAATGTTAGGGTCAGAACCAGTGCGAAAGACATTATACTCTAATGTCTAGCGTACTGGACTACTATGGACGGCCAAGACTCTTGGAATGTAACTGATGATAATTTGGGAACTGATCATTATATAGGTGGGGTAAATGTTGTTAACCAAGCTAATCAGACTAATGAATATGATGCTCATAGAGAGAGTATAATAATGAGGCATGTTCTACGCAAGTATACTTATATGCACAATGGAACGAAAAGTGAATGGCTGGTGGAACATAGAGATCCAGTATTGGTATGAAAGGAAACGGGTAGCTTTGCACCAGTTAGCTTTGCACAACTACCTTTGCAACTAAATTGCAGATATTTTATGCCCAAGAGAATGGAAGGTTGAAAAAGGCTATCCTTAGAGCCAAAACGATAAATTGGAATATTCCAAATAATTTAGGTGAGGAACGCTATATCCAATGTTTTTAAACTTGTGTTTCCCACGGAAAATTTGCGGATATCCTTTATTTGAAGGCATACAATATTCAGATAATTAAAAAAAAAAATCAGATTACGTTGCCAATTCGCCAATTGGGCGGCAATAGAAAACAAACTGGATAATTTGGATTTTTTAAACAATTTTTTTTTCGGATTGTGGATGACGAAACTGCACGAGAAATAATGGAAAATCGAATTAACGTTTTTGGAGTGGAGTAAAGCAGGTCGTATTTTTTTAAACCAAAGTGGAGTTTTTTGGTACTGTAATAGACCTCAATATTGAGTTATGATTACGGAAACTTTATAAATCGAATATTTTTTGAAGGGGGAATATTAATTGGTATATCTTATATCTTGCTATATGTGGCTATACAAAGACAAAAGTTTATGCTAACAATCCAAAAATAATTGAAGATTTAATTCAGAACCTTATAATTTGTATTCAACAAATTGGGCCGCAATTACGCGAGAAAGTCATTAAAATTTTGTTAAAAGGGTGGTAGCTTGCAGTACAGCAGGAGGTCATTCAATTGTATCTATATATATAAGCATATAGTTCAAATTATCGTCATTACATGGTATGACATCAGTTTATCATAAGCCTGACTATAGTTTACTTACGGTTAATTTATTGAATATAAAATTTAAAAAAAAAAACGAGTTTAATGATAAAAAAATTTGTAATCAGTCCCCAATATTTATACTGGAAACTGTCGTTGGAAATTATTTAGTCATCTTATTTCCGTCTTTTTGTTAACAAAAAAATCATAATTCTTACATTTGATTCATGCAAAATAATTTATGTGCGCATATACATACGATAACGGATGTGGGACAATACAACGGAATGAGTACATAATGTTGGTTCGTTATGTGTACTTTAAAGAGTTTTTGAATGATGATAATAGGTTAGTAGGTAATCGAAACAATATTACGAGTATCTATAAAAGATGAATGATCGTTAAAGATGTTAATTATGATCTCATGTAACATTTATTTTTATTTGTTTACATAAGATCATAATAAATTCATTTTTTTTTACATATTAACGATATAATATTAGAATGTACCGCCAAAATGTTATACCCATGCGTCTCCAAGGTATTAAATAAAATATTTTTTTTTATCTATTCATTGTGTTCGAGTATGTTCAATAGCGCTTATATATTATAGTAGTTTTGATCTATTTTTAGAAATTTAGTTCGGTTTTCAATGAACATTTTATTCGCGCTTGACTTTGAAAAGACTCTTTTTGCATGTTGGTTATAGTGCTTGAATATGATTGTTAGACCGGATATTAAAAAAAATGTATTTATTTATTTAGTAAGAAATATAATTATTGGAATTAATGGCCAAAAGTGGAGACTCATGTGACCTATCTAAGCGCTACAGATAAAAACCTTGTTTGGATTTCAAACATTTGAATTCAAGTGCCTGCACTGATTTAATAAGCCAACCAAACGATAAAGACTAATTTTATAACAATTAAGATAATCTGATGTGATTATTTTTGGAGCACGACGTAAGAACAGTAGACTTTAATGTTAGCGCTGGCCAAAATCAGACATTGGCCTTTCAGATGCAACCAACGATATGCATCATGAAATGATAGGTTTGGCTAAATGTAATGGCCATATGTAAATCACAATGTTTTGCACTTCTCAAAGTTCAACTTTAGACGCTGAGTAGAACACCAACACGTAAAACTATTCAGATTAAATTGAAAGTCATTAGCGTCATTAATATTGAAAATAGTTTATGACATCCTCATAAATGAGGGTGTCTGATTGAGTAAGACAGTTAGCTACATCATTAAATAAGAAAAAAGCCCCAAATGACTACCGCATGCAAAATACCCGACGTTACTTGAATTGATCGGGATGCAAAACCACATAATCTTCTAAATTTGGCGTAATTCATTTTACGGGTATAAAATCTACAAACCATAATAAGCACAGTTTTGTCAAAAGTAATTTATGATCAATCTTGTCAAGGGCTTTACTAAAATCCGAATACACAGCCTGAACATTGTTGCCATTAAAAAGAACCTTGTAATGTAGTTAGTTAGCAAAATTGGTAGAATTTTAGTTTTGATAGTATATACGGCATAAATACCCAATGAAAACATATAAAATTTAGTTTTCACTGCAACCTTTTCAAAATTACCAAATTGCAATTGTTATATAGGAACAGACGAACATTTATTTGAAACTGCAACTATAACACCAACTTCTATGTTATAAGTGTCTTCTTGTAGCATACGATAAATCGAATAGGAACTTGGAAAGTACTCATTCGTTCTATATAGTTCGAAATTAACTATATGTCCTAACAATACAAATTATGTCGTAATCTTCCTCCAACACCAATAATTAACAATGTTTTCCGATACCTCGGATACCTACTCACGTGATTAAAAATTGGACGCTGCCGAATGAACGAACATAAAACATGGTTGATGACATTTGAAAGAAGAACCATGTAATTTTTATATGGTCCAAGTTTTCTTCAACTACGAGATCAGGAATTAAATGAAAATTTCTATAGACGAATGACCAATCAAACGTATTAAAGATTTAAATTTATTCAAAACACATAATAAAAAACTACTCCACTCCGTAATAGAGAGACATCTATTGAAAGTTCACCAAACTTACAATAAATATTAAAACGTATTTAAACTATAGGTAAAAATCCAGACTAGTTATGCGCTAAGCCAATACACATATGTACTAAAACGTAAAAAAGTTCAGACTTCGATCGATAGAGTACGATACATAGGCAATAAACATTTTAATAAAAACAAAAATCTCCACACTGTATTTGAGACATCTATTGAATGATCAGGAAACTTAAATAAATATTAGTACAATGGTTTAAACCAATGATAAAAATTAACAATACACATATGTAAAAGGTTCGGACTACGAACGATAGTTTTAAGAACATTTTTAAATTATGAATACATAACGATTCATAATTTCCACCCGAATTTTTCCTAATTTTCTCGTTACAAAAACAAAATCGAATAAATAAAAAAGTTTACTCAAACAATTTTTTTTTTATATTTCGCTCTGTAAAGTATAAAAGATTTCGTATAAATCAATTTGTTCCTCTTGCCTCATTTACATATTCGATATACGAAACGGATGGAAAGTGTTTTTTTTTTTTGTTTTTTGTTTTTCAAGTTATAGGTATGTATATCAGAAAATCGAAAGAAAAATTGATCAACAGACGTATTTATGTATATACGCTTAAACAAATTTAAAAGGAAGACAGAAGTACAAATCATTTTGATGATAAAACGATATACGCGCGTATTTAAAATGGTAAGTCAGACGAGGAAGCACATTCGTATATACGCGAATCGTAACAAAAGGAAAATATATAAGTTTTGACATTTCAATTTGATATAAGCGATTTTCCAGTTATTTTTAGGTGATTTGAGGTTATTTATTGTGTGTGTATGCTTGTTTTTGTGAAAGAGATTTATGGAAAATTTTCATAAATTTATGCTGAGTTTAAAGTTTTTGTATGCGGCTTTCACATGATTTGTTAAATTTTATTTTTGTTTGAATTTTCTTTTTATGCCTATCTGTTTTTTTTTTGTTTTTAGTGTGCGGTTGTGGTGGAGATGATTGAAAATATATTTATATGGGTATTAAAGTATTTGTAGAGTTTTTTTTTATTTTGCCGATGATAATGAATTATTATTTTTGGGAACTGGTATATATCAGTATCTGTATTATTGAGGAATAAATTTTATCGTTATTTATCGAATGACGTATGTGTGGGGCTTTGAAATGTGGTATATATTCTGCGAGCTAAATAATAGAAATTAGGTTAAAACTTTCGTCGGATACTGTTAAATATTTTAAATGAATTTGATCGTTTGTTACAAAACGAGATAATACAGCTCAAAAGAGGGTACAAAATAAATGAAAACGTACAATACTCCACACACTATAATATATGCCCAAAAACTGTAAAGCTTAAATTATCTTCAACAAAACCTCTAATGTTAAAAAGTCAATTGTATTGTACTTCTAATACCCTCTCTCTCTACACACACAGACAGATCCATATATACCAAATTCATACCTTTATGTAAATTAAATTCTCATTCACCAAAAAGGATCATCTTTCGTTTTCAATTTCAATACAAAAGGATAATAGAAAACTTTTTCATTTTTTCTTCCTTTATTTTCACCATACATGTTTTAATCAAGACATAAAGCTGATTGTCCTTTTATGACATTTTATTTAGTTCAAACTCTATATAGCTATCTACAACAACACCGAATTATAATTTTTCATGTCTTAATTTATATAATAAAATAATAATAATATTATTAATAAAGAAATTAATAATGATATCCTTATTTTAATACATTATATATGAAACAATATAATAATCCTTTATCTCATTAGAAATACAAAAATTTTACTTAAATTTTCAATTAATCATTGTAAAAGAAAAGAATTTTCCTTTCAGGATCTTTTGTGCTTTTAAAATAACATAATTCTGTTTAAAAATGTAAAAAAAATTATAATCTAAAACGCAGGAGATGGTTCAAGGTTTTAAATATATTCTTAAATTATATCGTAAAATTCGGAAACAAAACTGAGATATTTGATGCTTAATGAAAGCTTCACTTCGTGCATGTAAATGAATTGGCTGAATTGGTACTGTATTGCCATGATTGCTTATTCTACACAAAATTCACTGTATCGAAGCTAAGGTCTCACAGATGAAGTTTAAAAGTTAACATGGAAAGGATTCATCAAAAATTGGCATCCCACCACTCTTTTAAGTAGTCATATTAGGTAGAAGAAAAACTACTAGCAATTCAATACAAGAACCATTACAAAATTGCCAATGATTCGGCCATACATCATAAATGCTCCTTTGTATAATGTGTAAAGAGAACCATGTAGAGAGGAAACTGTAGGAACACTACAGAAAACCGCAACCATTAGAATGTGTAAACTGTGGCAAACAATACCCAGCATATTACAGCCAGTATCAGATAAAAAAGAGTTATTCGAATATTTCTAGGATTCCGGAAATTAGGGATCCATATTATCAAAAAACTCGCGACGCGCCAATCGATATCTTGTTAGGCGCTGATGTGTTATTTGAACTTTGGAACTCTAAATACGGTATCTTATGGAACGGCGTCCACGTCGTTTATGGTCACGAGATGCTTGATGGAACTAGCTCGTCTGAAATTTCCAGAAATATCTCTAACTTGCAAAGAGGACAGCTTTTACCATACAACGTATTACAGGAGTTAAAGAGCAGCAAGAGAGTTTTAAATATCGGAGGTTTTAACCTAAGAAATATGTATTCCAACCACGAAACAGTTCGACAAGAAATTCAGCAGTACGATAAAGAACACATAAAGCAGTTATTAAATCTAGAAGATTGTTCAAACAATTGGGGATAGCCTGGGATTCTATAACCGACAGATACAAATCTTCACCTAACCTGGGATTAATCTACTTAATGTACATGCAAAGGTAAGTTTGTTATTTGAGGCAAGCGGGACTTTTGATTCATTATTTGAGATTTGACGAATTGCCAGTCAAGTCATAATGGATTAAAATTAGAAATGATATAAGCTTTGACGCAAGTAAGTGAAGTAAACCAACGAAAGGTTTGAAACTTAACTAATAAATAATTCGAAATAAAAGGTAGATCCATTAAAACATGCCTAAACTTGAGCTAATGGGTGCAGTACTGCTAAGTCGCTAAGTCGTATCACGAATTAGATTGTAGGCATATACTAAACATAAAAATATCATCTATCACTTTATAGACAGACTCAAGAATTAACCTAGATTAGTTATCCAGCCGTCGTGGCTAGCTGGATGGACTACATTCATCGCTAATCGAGCGTCCAAAATTATAAGCGATCACAAAACAAGCTATTGAGGACATGTTCCTTCTAAGTATAATTCTGTGGATTATGGATTTATTCTTTGGATTTGAAATTTTATCAAATCAACTTGGATGGAAAAGACCAGATGGGTTGCTTCAAAACCAAGATAAATATGGCAAAATGAACCAGTCATCCCACGTACTAGTGAGGTGCTTCTTTATTGACTCACAATGCTGCAATCCAATAAGAAAAAACCGAATCAGATTTAGTAGTCAATCTGATTAATAGTTTATAAAAATTTTTGAACAACATGAGGGCATTGAATCCGGTTTTAGTTAATGCGCAAATCATACGAATTGGAGGATGGTTAATAAACATGGCATTATCGTACAACGAGAAACATCGAAATATTTTAGCCAGCAAAAACCGTTCAAAATTATTGGATCATAAGAGGTAACATATGGCAAAAAGAGTATTCCGGCAATGTATTAAATGTGCCAGACAAGAACCGAAAATGACCCAACAAATAATAGGATGCCTACCTCAAGAACGTGGCCAGCTCACATTTCTGTATGTGGTGGTGGGAGTAGACTTTTGTGGCCCATTCAATGAGCATACGGTTCCAAAGTGTCGAGCAGGAACTGCTCCATTGCAAAGCTAATTTATGCATATTTTTTTGTTTTAAGACCCACGCATTACATATATACAAATATAAATGAACCTTAACATCGGATTCATTCATAGGTGGTCTTAAGTGATTCGTTAGAGGTCAAAAAATAGTTTGTATAAATGACGTCCTCATCACGGTGGTTTATGGTAGAGTGCCTGCATACAATTGTGGAAGAACATATACACAATGCCTCACAGAAAATATTAAGCTTTTACACATAAAGATCAACCATATTCATAATATTCGATAACATAACTATTCTTCAAGACCAACGTAGCTGTTTTTGAACCTGAGCACCGTGAAGTAGAGCTTACTATTGCATTAAATTTTAAAATTGCAAAACCACCAAATTATATAATGAGTAGTTTAGCTACATAGGCAAATCTCACTCAAACATTAGTAAAATTCAATACTCGTCGGTTACGTAATGCTCACACAAGACATTAAGGTTGGTATTCGATATACGATATACATTGGAAAAGGTGGAGCAGTGAATTACCACACTTTGGGAAAGTCGTGAATCATGGCTGATCGAAACTCTAGTAAAAAAAGATAAATCAAAGACTGATTTATCTTTTTTTGACCAATGATTGTTAAATAAATTCTGTTTATCATTTTCTTCCTATAGATTTGTAGAATAACCGATGCAATGCTCTAAGGTCCTAATCAGCCACCAAAATGAAGACAAGTTCCAGTAAGATAGTTAATAAAAGAAATATCCAGCTTCGTGTAAACTACCTGAATAAAAATGCATGAACCAGTCACAACCACAACACCATTCACAATGCTGTTGACACGGTAACAATTAAACTCGCATTCCACCAACAAGCAGTCTACAAACAGGGGTAATATTTCTACATTGAACAATTTAAAATCTACAATCAACAGTCCAAAGACTGCTTTTAATAACCAAGGTTCTTCAATAAACAATACAATTTCTTCCACAATGAAAATGCTACCAACAGAGAAACTCCAACTCGTCAAGTTCACCTTTATAAATGCTTCAGATTCAATTGGCAGAACTTACACTTTATTACTGTATTAAAATCAACCTTTACCAGGAAAATAAGCTTAGGTTTTAAATGACATACGTATTAACCTTATTGAATTATTATAGAAGACGGCCTCAGTTCTTAATTTATTTTTGAGAACTCCTCAGCTTTTAAATAATGTAAACAACGAGTAAGCTTGTAAGCTTGGATGACTGCTACGCTTTTTAAGAACTGGTTCAAATATTTTTTTTGCCCATCGAATAAAAAATATTTCGAGAGAAATTACATCAGTTACAAGGCACAACCCCTCCTCAATAATACGACAGGTCATCCTGGTAAATTTATTCATCTTTTAGACTATAAAGGAGCTGACATTGTTCCAAAAAATATCACATCTCTGATTCAACAGATGGAATTTACAGTTTAATATCGATCTTTAAGGCATTTAATTTGCGACGAACCTTTCACCAACATTTAGAATTTTAACATTAAGACCAGCACAATGTGCAAAGTTTGATATAGAATTTGGCCAACGATCCAAATTTTGGACCCCCTTACAAATAAAAGAATTCAAGAAGTTCAATAAAGTATCGTGACATTGGCGAATCAATTTACTTTTTCAAATGTGGTGGATTTTAACAAAGTCAAATTATTAGATGCATATAGAGATGATTTATCAGTTTAAAAATTGTTACAAGTAGAGCAAGGAGAAAAATACAGTTGACAACAAAGCTTTAAATCTATAATTGACGGAGGACTACAAATCCGAATTGAAAATGATCTTATTGAAAAATGTAATGGAAAGTACCACGAAAGGTAAACAACGCTGGACAACAAACATTGCAATTGTTTTGTCAACCAATATCGTCAATCTAAGAGAAAAAATGAGTTTAACAATCACCTCGAAATTGCAGCTCGAATTTAATGGATACAATTTGTTCTTATAGCAGCTAAGAAATTACTGAGCGAATTAAATAAAAATAATTACAGTTAATGCGTACTCAACAAAACCTATTCTCATTCAAATCAGTTGATCGTACCTGCGGTCAATTACTAATGTTTAAATTTGTGGTTTAAACAACTCATACCGTTTGATAACATATAACAGCATGGGAAATTCGCTAATAGCAATAACAAAGCCCTAATTGAAACAGAGATCGCAGAGCTCAATACAAAATTATCGGCCTTCATGGCACTGACATTAACCTTGTCCGTTGTTGTTGTGGATGCGGTAACATACAACTGTCAAACGTTTTTGCGGAGTTGCTTCCCGAAATAATTCCTAGATGGATTAGATCAACACCCTCTCTATTGACCCTAACAATTATGATCAAGTCAAAAAACAAATACAATTGGCAAATCAAATTAAAGAACAACTAAATATAGTAAGGATTTGTTTACCGAAAGCAAAAATATAAAACTCACTAATCCAGGTACTTCCATCATGACACCACTCCGTTAACAAGCAAAACCTCTACAATAATTCATATATTCACGAGCAGACCGTATACGTCACTCCATTATCTTTGCTAAACTCTAAATTTTGAGATGACTCTAAATTTTGAGATGAAACGAGTCGACCGTAATCGGTACACCTTTGCAACATTGAAGATTATTATAAAATAAAGGACGTCCTCAACGAAATTCATACACAATTCATTTTATATACCCCCAAATGAGTTTAATTAGACTTTTGTGCCAAAATGCCTCGCAACGAATGAGTATAGACATCATCGAAATAAAAGCTGAAATCAAGGACAACCGTTGCTTTTAGATACAATGCATAATTTACCACTAACTTATAATATTTTGAGAATAAAATTAATATAACATAAAAACGAAATTATAAAATTATCGCTATGCACTTATAGGTCTTATAAATATTATATAATAGTATTAATTAAAATAAAAATAAACTGTAATCGGCTTCTAACTTATGGAAAAAGTTTTGAATATAAACTTAAAACATTAATTATTATAAATAAATAAATAAATTAAATAAAAAAAAAAAAAAAAAAAAACTTGGGTAAAGTGTCGGCTATTAAAAAGGTGAGCTACCGACACGTTTATTGGGAACATATCCAAATGAAGAATGAGATCATACAATGCAAGAATTGCCAAATGTTCAACCACACTGCAGCCAACTGCAACCTTGGTTATAGTTGGGTTAAATGCTAATTAAAAGCTAAATTTAAAACGAATCAAAAACCAACACAAACACCTCTCGTTTGTTAAAATCGACCCCCGTTGCTACACAAAAAGGAACGTTTGCAGACATTTTAATAAACACGAATACAACAAAAACAACTCCGAAATGATCATAGAACTGCGGCCAAATAAGTTGACGATATGGGAAAAATCATGCATCAGCAATCTGAGAAAATACCTCATCTATATAATAAGTCGTATTGCGAAGCTATGAGTGCTTTAAAAATCAACACATTAAATGTAAATTACATTGCCCCGAAGCATTCGTTCTCTTTTCCTGATTCAGGATGGAGAACAAGCACAAAGTATATATATATATATATATATATTATATATATATATATATAGTTATGCGTCAGCACTTTAAACCCACATAGTTCGCAGAAACAACAACGAATACAAAAGACGACATCCATGGGAAATCTAAGCGCAACATAACAAATTCGCTTACAGCAACACACAATATTCTTAGAACACAACAACAATTAAACAAACCACTTACATGGGAAAATGTGGCATCAATTACATTTTAGTTTCATAAATACATTTTATTAAAACAATAATTTCGCTTACGCTACATAAAATATTAGAATGTAATTCAATTGTATAAATATTGTTAACACATTAAATAAAGTGTTCATTACATTTAAAAAGTCCACGAATTAAGTTGTAATTCTTTGGTGATAATTTCATTGAAACTTACGAATAAATAAGTGTTATGTTAAATATTGTTTCCTTACTTCTCGCCCACATACATAACTGGCGCAGTTGGTGTAACAGTGAAATTATTATTATTATAATTATTCAAATTCTTATTTTTTTTTGTGTTAAATAGTGCACAAAAATTAATCCAAAAAAAAAAACACACAGTTTAAAAGTGAAAAACATTTTTTTTGTGTGTGTAACAAGTTTAATAAATAAAAAATAATAAAATAAACTGAAAAGTTATAATTTACCAAAAATTAAGTGATAAATAAGCAAAGATATTGTTAAAAAAAAAAACGGTAGAATCAGAAAGCCTGATCAGCATGAGGATTATACTGGCAATCATCTTGGCATTAAGGTAAAACGTTTTTATTACATATAATTATTCCTTTTCACAACCCAACTAAAATTTGTGGAAGTTAATGTTCATCGAACCCAAGTGTAGACTTGTAAAAATCTTTTATTTTCTTAAAAAATAATTATTTTATTCGAAAATAGCGAGTTTCTGTATAAATCTCTACAGAAAACTTGTAAACGGTTAAATAATAATTAATCGTATCAAAACGCGAAATCGTATCGAATTCTGCGAATTCGTGATTAAAAAAAAAAAAAAAATTTTAATAGTGATCGGGTATATATCACCTATAAAATTTTAATGGGAGAAAGTTCAACCAATATCCAAAAATTAAAACAACAATTTAAAATCGACTCAGAAAAAATTTCAGGAGCTATAGATAGTTTAGAAGTAAAACAAAAAACAAAAATAGAAATAATATCAAAATCATTTGAAAATTTATTCAATCCCGTAGAATTTAAAAAAGAAAATTCTAAAATGTCTAACATCAAAGAAATATTAGAAATATTTGATGTAGATAAAATAACAAAAAATATTTTACCCTACGATGGTAGTAAAACGGATTTAGTTCGTTTTATAGATTCCGTAGATAGTACGATTCAAATTTGTCGAAACCTAGACAAAGAATCGGAACACTACAAAATAATTATGTGCAATATTAGAAATAAAATTACAGGTATAGCCAGTAATTCCCTAATAACACATAACATAGACACAAAATATTGGAAAAATATTAAGGATCACTTAATTAATAAATACGCTGACAGTCGAGATGAGTCGAACTTACAGTTCGAACTCTTCAGTCTAGTCAGAAATAATTTATCACCTGAGAATTTATTTAATAAAATTCAGGATTTATTAACCTTATTAATCAATCAAGTCAAGCTTCATATTGAGAATAGGGAAATTGTTACCCACCAAATAAACCAATACAATCAAATTGGGTTAACAATTCTAACCGCAGGACTAAAAGAACCTCTAGGAGGAAGAATTAGATCCATGCAACCCAAAAATCTTATAGAAGCATACGACTTTATTACTAAGGAACAAAATATTAATAAATTAAAATATCATAATCAACCAATAAGTGCCTACTATAATAATAAAAATATTAAACAGGAATCTAGTAAAAACATAGAAACTAAATACAATTATAATACATCAAATAAACAAAGATCTTATTCCAATCATAAACCAAATTATACTCCTAGGAATAATAAAAATTTCCAATATAATCATAAATCACCAGAAAATAAGGAAGGCGCTAGCAGTAGCAACCAATTCAAAAAAGAAATTAAGACTGAACGTGAACATTTCAACATTGAAACCGAAATCAATGACGAAAATTTTTGATAATGTGCCTTGGAAAACAATCAACCATATTTAATTTAGCACATATCTCTAAATTACCATTCATAACTTTGTCAATTGACAACAAAATTCTTAAATTTCTCATCGATACAGGAGCTGACAAATCCTATATCAGCCCCGAACATGTAGATGAAAAATTCCGAACAGGAACTGATTTAAATATAACCAGTCTGTTCAACTCCACAACTCTTAACGAGAAAACATTTATAAAATTCAAGGAATTTAATCATCCTTTAGAATTATTTATACTCAAGTTCCATAAATTTTATGATGGACTAATAGGGTATGAAAATTTAACAAAGCTCAACGCTAATGTTTTACTAGAAACAAAGCAGCTAAAAGGCCCAAATTTCACACTAACATTGCACGATAAAATACAATCATGCATAAAACCATTCTTTATGAATTCTTTTGAAAAAGTGATTACTCTAGTACCAGTTTCTATTAAAAAAGGTGAATTCTACATAAAACCACTAAAAATACAAGAGGACGTTTATATTCAAGAAGGAATATATAAAACTCACTCACCAAACATGGCTTATGTAGAAATAATAAATAAATCTAATAATAAAAAAGAAGTTTTCCTAATCCAACAAATAATTGTTGAAGAACTGAGTCAATACCATGAAATTAATTTTCATGTCTCCCAGGAACCATGTTCCAATCAAAATAATGAATCAAAAGTAGATTTAGCTAATCTAAATAGGGAAGAAAAAAACGAAATTATAAAACTTTGTAATAAATACGAAGATACCTTTCACAACGAGGGAAATAAATTAACATTTACACATAACGTCAAACATAAAATCGATCTGAATAATGAAAAACCAGTTTATGTCAAACAATATCGACATCCTGAACATCAAAAAAGTGTAATAAAAGACGAAATCAACAAACTGTTATCAAATGGGATAATACGTCCTTCATACTCACCTTGGAGCAGCCCAATATGGTTAGTTCCAAAGAAGGCCGATTCTCAGGGTAATAAAAAGTGGCGTCTCGTAATCGACTATCGAAAACTTAACAAACAAACGATAGACGATCGCTACCCACTTCCAAACATATCAAATATATTAGACAAACTTGGAAAAGCTAACTATTTCACAACAATCGATCTTGCGGCGGGTTTTCACCAAATTCAAATCCACCCAGACGATATACCAAAAACAGGGTTTAGTGTCGAATCTGGACACTATGAGTTCGTAAGGATGCCATTCGGATTGAAAAATGCCCCGAGCACTTTTCAACGAATCATGGATAACATTCTTGGAGAGCTTCAAGGCAACCATGTCCTTTGCTATATGGATGACATTATTGTTTTCTCAACTAGCTTACAAGAACATCTTATAGACCTTCAAAAAGTATTTGAAAAATTGCGCAATGCAAATCTTAAAATACAACCCGACAAAACACACTTTTGTCAAAAACAGATTGGGTTTCTCGGACATGTTATTACATCCGATGGTGTCAAGCCTAATCCAACAAAAATTGAAGCTATAAAAAACATCAGCCTACCCAAAACCCAAAAAGAAATAAAATCATTTCTTGGCTTAATTGGTTATTATCGGAAATTTATAAAGGATTTCGCGAAAATAACCAAACCATTAACAAGTTGTCTAACGAAAAAATCAAAAATTGTAATCGATGATAATTACAAAAATTGTTTTGAACTATGTAAATCATTACTAACAAATGAGCCAATTTTAAATTACCCAAATTTTGAATTGCCTTTTACACTAACAACCGATGCAAGTAATTTCGCCTTAGGAGCAATTCTTAGCCAAGGTGATATTGGTAAAGACTTACCAATAGCTTACGCATCGCGTACACTTTCAAAAACAGAAACAAACTATGCAACGATAGAAAAAGAATTGTTAGCAATAGTTTGGGCTGTAAAATATTTTCGCCCGTACCTCTACGGAAGAAAATTTAATATAGTAACAGATCACAAACCGCTGGTATGGCTATTCAACGCCAAGGACCCAACGAGTAAAATTGTCCGATGGAGACTTCGACTCGAGGAGTTCGATTATGAAATCCTCTACAAGAAGGGGACCTCCAATACCAACGCAGACGCTCTATCCCGAATGGAACTAAACGAATGTTTAACAAATAAAAATTTCAAATATCCCGAAACTATAGATTCAATAAAACAATTAAATTTAAAAGAATATTCTAAACCCGTAGAAAATTCATTAGGTACCAAGGTCAGCAAAGACTGTAAAAACACAATAAATGTCAGCAAAGACGAAAAAACAAAAAAACATGAAATTAACGTGATGGAAGTCATGGAAAATTTCGAAACATTGGATATTAGTGAACCCAGGGCTATTACACAAAATATCCCTGAGACACTAACACCAGTAAATAACTTCAAACGTCAAATTGAAATTCTAGTCGACGAGGATTTCGAAACGATGAATGAAAAATTTAAAATCAAATTCTGTAAATATAAACAGTATACAATCAGGAAAAAACAATATACACCTGATGATATCAAGTATTTAGCAGAAAAATATTTTAACAACTCTATCTCAGTAATAAAAACTGACGATGAAACCATAAAAATTTTCAACGATTATTTCAAACAAAATCCACGTTTAAAACTTGTTAGATCTATGATATCACTGGAAGATATCACAGATAACAATAAACAACAAGAAATAATCAAAACAACTCATTTACCATATCATAGAGGTATAACTGAAAATTTTGAAAAAATAAAGAAATTTTATTTTTTCCCTAATTTAAAGCAAAAAGTCACTAAATTTGTGAATAATTGTGAAGTTTGTAAACTCAACAAATATGAGCGCAAACCCGTGAATTTGAAATTTCAAATTTCCCCAACACCAAATGGACCGATGGAAATACTCCATTGCGATACCTTTGTGTTGAGGTCTAAAACATTTCTTACGATTATGGATAAATTTTCCAAATTTATCTCCATTTTCGAGTTACCTAACCGTAAATCTCAAACCATAATCCGAATGTTTAGACAATTTTTTTCTAGGGAAGGAATCCCAAAGCAAATAATAATAGATTCTGCTACGGAATTCAACTCAGAAACATTTAATAATTTTATGCTTATGCACAATATAGCATTGCATACAACCACTGCTAAGTCTTCTACAGGAAATAGTCCTATAGAACGTGTCCATAACACCTTAACGGAGTTAACAAGGATAATCCACAGTGAAAATAAAGATATGCCTATCTACGAATTAATGGATGAAGCAACTCTTGCATACAATAATTCAATCCATAGTGCAACGAATCTTACACCGTTCGAATTGCACAAAGGGCATATTATTATAAAAAATATTCCAGAAAACCTGTCAGAACAATCTGAAGAATTTTTGGACAAAATTCGTAAAAAATATCAGCAAGTATCTAAATACATTGCAAAATTTCAATTACAAAATAAAGTAAAAAATATGGACGTACGCAATACTGAACGACAAAACCCAAGAAATTTTTTGGAAAACGAGGAAATATTCGAAAAAACTACAACTAGGGACAAATTAGTTCCAAAATATATAAAACATAAAGTTGAAAAAAATAACCTAATAACAGTAGACACTAATAAACGCAGAGTCCACAAACGCAGAATACGAAAAGGTATTAATCATACTACTAAAGATAATATCTTATTGCAGGACATTTCCGGAAGTTCAAACTCAAATGATAGAACACTTTGACCTCAGTAATGGAAAAGGCGTACTAGCTC
The DNA here is from genome assembly GCA_963556175.1 of Tipula confusa. Classification (NCBI taxonomy): domain Eukaryota; kingdom Metazoa; phylum Arthropoda; class Insecta; order Diptera; family Tipulidae; genus Tipula; species Tipula confusa. The sequence continues at coordinate 165,089,521 of OY744477.1, read as the reverse complement.
TACAACTAGGTAAAACCAGAATAATAGAATCCTATTCCAAACTATTTCATATTATTGAATTATCCGATATACAAAACAACGTTTATCAAATCAATAGTACACATCAAAAAATAAGACAAATGATGGAACATTTAAAAATCCAAAAAGATATACAAACCGTAATAGCTGAAAGAAGATTGAAGAAATTGTATATATCACTATACAATATATTGCCAAATACATACAAAAGTAGAAATAAAAGAGGTTTATTTAATCCTTTAGGTAGTTTCATAAAAGCAATAACGGGAAACCTAGATCAAGAAGATCTTACCGAAATTCAATCATCAATAAAAAAGTTAGATAACGGACAATATGAACTAATTAATAAATATAATAATCAAATTAAAATCAATAATCAGTTAATAGATCGTAATGAATTATTAGTTGAACATATTAATAACTTAACTACTCAAACTAACAAATGGATTAAATCAGCATCCATGTCAAATAAAAACTTTATAGAAGGAACATACTTAGACGAATTATTTTTAGAATTATACGACCAAATCGACATAGTTCAAGATCAAATAGATGAAATTCATGAAATTTTAACATTTTCCAAAATTAACGTAATTAGTAGACATATACTTGACAATAACGAAATGGAATACGTAACGTCAGAATTCGATAAAGATAATGTAAAAATCATTTCGGAAGAACAAATTTATTCTCTTTTAAAAATAAAAGCATTTTACAACAATACCGATTTAATAATAATCGTAGAAATTCCACAATTTACTAACGAAACTTTTAACATGTGTAAAATCCAAACGTATCCAGTTAACAATCAAATTATTAACCAACCTTATAACTATATAGTCCTAAACAACAAGAATTATATGATAATAAATAACCTTTGCCCAACAATCGAGCAAACGTTTATGTGCGAAAAAGAGCAAATCTACCCTATAACCGGACATTGTATACCCGAGTTATTAAACAATAAAAACGCAAGCTGTACTACACAATATAAAGAGCCAGTCGAGGAAATCAAACAATTGGACGATGGATATCTCTACATTTCATCACCAATTGGACTTCCAATTACAACAACGTGCAATCTTGAACAAGCACTAGTAAAAGGAATAAAGCTAATTAAATATTCACAGTGTGTAATTAACGCAAATAATATAAGATACTCCAACACCAAAACTCTACGTAAGCATAAGCTAACATTGATACAACCATTGGACAATATCAATGTCAATGTAACAACACTGGAATTTACGGATTTACCGTTACTCACCAAACAAACCATCGAAAAAATGGACCAAATAAATAACGAAAGCAAATTTATACAAATTTACCAGCATTCAACAGCCGCTTTCACAATAACCATAATTTCAATTATTTTATTAATTATTTTGTTTATCCACAGAAGAAATAAACAAAACTTCAACAAATTAATTCTTCCAAAATTAGTAGCAACCCATAAGGAGCGTAAAGAAGTTGAGGACAACTTCAGTCTTACAAGGGAGGAGTTATGCGTCAGCACTTTAAACCCACATAGTTCGCAGAAACAACAACGAATACAAAAGACGACATCCATGGGAAATCTAAGCGCAACATAACAAATTCGCTTACAGCAACACACAATATTCTTAGAACACAACAACAATTAAACAAACCACTTACATGGGAAAATGTGGCATCAATTACATTTTAGTTTCATAAATACATTTTATTAAAACAATAATTTCGCTTACGCTACATAAAATATTAGAATGTAATTCAATTGTATAAATATTGTTAACACATTAAATAAAGTGTTCATTACATTTAAAAAGTCCACGAATTAAGTTGTAATTCTTTGGTGATAATTTCATTGAAACTTACGAATAAATAAGTGTTATGTTAAATATTGTTTCCTTACTTCTCGCCCACATACATAACTATATATATATATATATATATATATATACATATATATATATATGTATATATATATATATATATATATATATATATATATATATATATATATATATATATATATATATATTATATATTATATATATATATATATATATACATATATATATATATATATATATATATATATATATATATATATATATATATATATATATATATATATATATAACTTTGCTATTCATATGTGCTAGACAGTAGTCACACTCTATATTGACATTAATTCTAGTAGCAAATTGGATTCTCTATTGTTCACATATAACATGTGATATGATGAATTAATTAAATCTTCTCAATTTCAAATCGAAAAATACAAAGCATTACTAATAATTGCATTAAACTATAAATATATTTATTTATAAAGCTATTTAGCTATACATATATCCACTGTAGTGTATATACATATAGACGTGACACTCAAATTACAATATATATTTACTATAGCTTTTCCCATATATAGGAATAACAAAATTTCCATCAATAATTTTCATCTTCATTCCAAACCCCATGTGCATTTATATTAGAATAGATATATACAACAAGAACGTTACACTAGAAAAAAGCACAACATTTAAAAAATAAATACAAAAAAGCTTGTTTGCGCTGTTACAAACAAAATAATTTTATTTATTTTTTTTTATCAAAATTTAATCTAAAAATTTTGTCTAGTTTTTTTGTTTTGTGTTGTCGAGCTTTTGAAAGCTTTTTTTTTTTTGGTACAATTTTTGATAAACTATATCATTTTTTTTTTGTTTTTTTATTTTTTTCCACAAACAATGATGATACTTCAAAAAATAAAAAAAACATAATAAATAAAATAAAAGCATAAAACTCATACGCAAACAACAAAACTGTCGAACATAAAACAACATAAACATACAGCGCATATAATAATGTTTGTGTTTTTTCTGTATTGTTGTTAAAACAAAATAAATAAAAGTTAGCTTTTATATATATATAGTTGAGGGAACTTTTGCGTTTTGTATATATGCACACATTTTCACGACTTTTAACATATTTTTTTAAGGTTATATGTTGATACACTGCGGATTGGATGATATACAATGTACATGAGTAAATGTAGCTATTTAATTGTAACATGATTCAAAAATCTGTAAACAAATTGATATAAAATTGGATTTATGAATTTATAAGATTTTCCATAATTTTGATTAATTTAAAACAGTTAAATTCGATAAATTTTCTTTAATCTTCTGTACTTGCAGTCGTAAAAAGTAAATTAGTTAAACCGTTTTACGAGTTATCATATCATATATACACGTTAGTACTTAGCGGATAAAAACACGGATTAACTATATTTATAAAAATATAAAGTGTTTTACTTGTAATTAATATTTTAAAATTCTTAAAGCTCTATATGTCTATATTTTTACATAAGAAGATTAAATGTCTTTATATATAAACTGAACTAAAAACTTTTCTAACCCAATTCTATTTAATGTCTAGAAGAAGTCAAGAACGTACCGATCGTTGTGGTGTTAAATATATAAAGAAAATTATATCCGTTTTTATGTGGAAAACTACCAGGTAAAATTATAAATCGTGTATGTAAATTGTTATTGGGGTTTATCATATACATACACCTTTATAGTATATAGAGATATAGTTTTATGGGTACATTAGTATTATACAAAAACAAGAAAAGGAAGCGATTATTAAAAGTTTAAAAAGGTGTTAAAAATAATATAAATTTTCCATAAACATACACCTATCATATACATATAGCATTATACGGCGAGTGTATAGCAAGAAAATTTTAACACATATTTGAATTGGAAAATGTTTTATGTTTTATGCTTTATTGAAATCATTTTATGAGCTTTGTGCAATAAACATTTTAATTGACTACTGATTGGAATTTTAATGATATAAAATACTTATTCAAGTGCTCTTCTTCGCTTCTGATAGATGTGTGTCAAGTCAATCATAAATGTTAATGTAATTAAAATGAAAGACGTACAATTAAAAGTAGATATATTTATATCTAGGTCACTAAGGTACATTTCTTTGGGGTCGGAAGGTTAACTCGCATGTGTCTTACTTATAAACGAGCATGATATCCATAAAATTATTTGTAGTATCTTTTCACCGCAGGAGGTAACTAAATGGGTAAGTCACTGTTAAAAATCCAAACTGTTAAAATACACAAAACAGTCGGATTTGAGGTTACAGATATAAATATACACTAGAAGAAATGACAATATGAATGGATAAAAAAAAAACAAATACCAACTCTTAGCTACGAATAGAGAACATCAGAATTATATAAGGAGGTTTCAATGCAAAACAGGAACAGACAGCTTGTAAGGTCAGCAAGTATAATGGGTAAAAATTCGTTAGATTCTAAGCGAAATAATAATGGATAAAGACTCGTTGACTCCAAAATCACAAAATAACTGTTCATAGGCGACAGAAGGTTTCATCACAAAAACATACATACATTACTATACACATTCATGAAAAAGATTAGATTTCTTCAAGATTTCAAAACAATGAGACGCATCAATTTTTTAAACCAGCCGCTATGTAACAAACCAATACAAACAAACTGAAGAAGAATGAAACAAGAAATAGTTTGAATGAAACGCTTTGACTCATAGGATCAAACTGAAAAAGCATATACCAATGCTACATGCAACAGACGAATTCGAATACCAAGAATGAAATCGGAAACCATAGATTAGTGATGATACGTGGAAGAAATGTTTAAACATTTAAACAGAAATGTGCAAACATTAAGGAATGTCACAGGCTAACTTACCAATTTACCATATATCGGGTTTTCTAATAGATGTACATAACAATTTTGTATTATAATACGAAGGAATTTTGAGTCAAAATATTTACTATTGGGTGATTCTATGCTAGTGAACGCACCGATCAAAGTACCGAAAATATCGTAGCCGTGAGTCCTTCAGTTTAAAATAAACCAAATCAATCAATTCCACACTGTTCACATGAATTAGGAATTTCTCAAACCACATTGTGGCGAATTTTGCGTAAAGATCTTAGCTTACAACCTTACAAGATGAAATTAATTTAAGAACTGAAGCCTCTTTATCATTTGAAGCGTCGAAATTTTTATTTCAGCGATTCATGTTTGGCTCAGTCTTTGTCAATAAGCAAAATGTGCATTATTTGGCAGCAACAAACCCACATGTGCTACAAGAGACTCCATTACAATCATAAATGTAATAGTTTGGTATGTAGATTTCATACCGAAGTGATTGGACCATACAGATAAAAATGACCGTCATATGTTGCGGTCAACAGAGTTCGCTATTACGCTATCCTGCTATGAGACTATTTTTAGCCAGAATTGTAAGGAAAAATACAGAATTGTAATATGTGTTCCAACAAGATGATACCACATGCCACACAGCTGGTCAAACAATTGTTCTATTGAAGAGGAAGTTCGATAATCGTGTAATCTCAAGAAATAGTCTTATCGAATGACCACCTCGGTCATGCAATTAAACACTGTTGGATTTATTTTTATAAGGTTAAGTCATTAATTTACGCCAATAAACCAACAACGTTAGAGGAACTTAGAGACAATATCAAACGCGAAATTGCTAATGTTCCGGCTGATATGTGTAGAAAACTGGTGCAAAATTAAAGCTAAAGCTCAATAAAGCTGCTGAAACTGACAAATTATCTGCCTAATTACAAAAATGTGAAGTTTTGGCTTTAAATTTACGTATCCCAAAAAATAAACTAAGAGAATGTCAGACCCGACGACGTATATCCGCTCCTCTACAAAACAAAAAAACCTACAATTAATACAAAACTAAGAAACGGACAAGCTGATTTCAAGCCATGATAAAGTTGCACTGATAACATCTAACTGATTTTAAGTGACCCCAATACTGTCTCGGAAATTTATTTAGTATTTCACTGTTTGCTACAAAAGTCTTCAACCAGGCTGGATATGTCGTAAGCAATTTAAGCACAATGCCTGAATCGGGCCAATTGTATAGTATTTTACAGTAGATGTAAGAGTTCCCGAATATTCATTTGTTTGATCAATGTATCGTTTATTCATTGATTCTCGTCTTTACGCAACTTGCGTTCTAAAGCTAAAAAACATCTCGTTGCGACCACCGCGGAATTTCTTATCTCTGTTTGAGATTTCAAGGAACGGAAGTTACCGTCGACAATATACCATCCCATCTTCACTTTTTTGATAGTTCATGGAGTAGGATGCCTCATATTTTACTTCTTCTGGTGATGTTATCTGGTTTAATAGCGGTCTCTCATTAATCTCTCAAAATTGAAAGGTTTAGTCGATGTCTAATCATCCTTATATTGTGATTGTCGATTTGCACGACAATCGACACGACTCGGTGTATATATCCTTCTTTGTTTTGACATTTAATTTCGCATAAAACAGAATAAGACTACATGGAGTCTTGTCTATTGCTGTGAAAATCGACATAATCACAGTAAGGGTGTATGTTCTGCGTTTGATGCTCTTGTATGATCTGCAGAGGTTGAACGGTCTATCTTTGGTGTGAATTTAAGCAGACCTGACACAATCCATCCGATCACTATTTTTTGTAGATATGTTCCACCTTGTACCCGCCTCGTTTCTGTTCATTCTCTTGAAGTTCGAAGAACTTGTCTGTGCCTATATCAAAAGGTCTATATAAAGGCTGTCCTATATAGAAATCTGCATCAACTCAGAATATATTCCGCTAAATGTCGGAATATTAACCCGTGGTAAACGCACTTCATTCACGTGTTTATTTAATGTCGAAGTCTCGAGCAAGAAATTAGTTTGATTCATAACCAGCTTGTCCATGCGGTCTAATTGCCTGGGTTGTGGTTATTCTCGTCACTAATTTTTCCCAATTGAATAACTGGTCTTTCAATTCAAAATGGAGCTCTTCAATCTTCTCGAAAGAATCTAAATCCATCGAATTTCCCTTTTCTTAATTTTTAAATTCATCCCATTCAGAACTTACATAGCAGGGCTATATCGCGTCGTGGCATTATATCTCTTAATGCTAAAACTTTTGTTTAAATGCTCTCTATATGCTTTCCCAAACGTTTTAGAGCATGATTTTCCGCCATTGTCACTTATAATTTCTGATTTTTTACTGCTCACTAAATACACCGCACCAATGCAAGAATACAATTGAATTATTGTTGTTCCTTCGATACTATCCCACGGTTTGATAGTTTACGTATTTAACGACTACGTATAGATAGTGTTCCAACTAATTCGCTTCAAAAATTCACCTCACAAATCACAGTTATAATTAAAAAAAGTTGGTTATTTATTCACTATTATAAAATATGCACCAACTATATCGGGCACGAAGGACCAATGCTTCGCCAACTTGTATTCATTAATCAGCACTAAATAATTTCTATAGTAGAATTCCCCACTGTACTTGTTGTTCTTTTGACGATTGCACATTTGCATATGAAACGCCATATGATTGATACTTTGTGGAATGGACAACCCAAAGATATTAATTTTGGTCATATACGAGAAATATATCGAGATGTTTGTTATACACAAACACTCTGACAAGCAGTAAAAAGTACAATAATTATCCAATCAAGCTTATGGAGGTGGTCTAAAAATAATCATCAGAAACACCAAGACGACATTTAAGACCAATATAACCCACCAATGCACATCAGCTATTAACAATTAAATGAAGACAAAAGCAAATACATTGACAAATCTGTCGTGAAAAATCTGGAGTGAATCTTCTGTCAAACAAGACCAAAAACTGAATGTCCAACTTTATAACAAACATCGAAAATCACATAAATTCGAATCAGTAAGACTTTGAGAACGATAAACGGAAATACAAATGGATCAGCCGAGGAAATCTCCCAGAGATATGTCATTGGACGGGAACCCGCAAGGGAAAAGCAACGTCGCAAAACCTTGTCAAACCATGATTGGAAATCAAAACAGTATTTTTTGCTTCTAAATTAGAAAAAAAGGAAAAATAAAACTTCCGATATGAACTAAGCACTAATCGCAAGCCATCTCGTTGTAGCTAGTAAACTTTCTTCATACAATTATACCATTAGATAAATAACAAAGACAGAAGTAGTCAAATAAAGAAAAGTTCTGTAATTCTGAGAATCGTTACAACGTTAAGGCATTTTAAGCGGACAATTATTTAAGTCGATCAAAAAATTAATAATGGCAGATCAGTTTAATATATGAATTTCTTGTAAAAACATAAGTTATCCTATTTTCAGCCAACAATTAGGCTTTGTTTTACTGTTTTAAGCGTCGTCTGTTTACGTCGTTTTTGTTGTTTGCATAATCAACTTGCAAATTGCTCCTGCTTAATTGAATTTTGTATAAGCTTAAACTGCAATAAGTTGACTCATTATAAACAGAGAAACTTACAAAGTTTGACGAAAGTTAATTTAACATTTTTATGCTGTTGATGGTTTTAAGATCACGACACTTACCCAAATCTCGATTATGTAAAAAAAAAAAACACTCCGATAAAAAAACATTTTAGACTAATTGGACAAAACTGAAATATTTCTCTGAATCGACCCCGATCATAAATTATTTGTCTAATATTTGTACACTTTAAATGCACCTCATATGCATAATATAAAAACAATACCAACAAAAAATTTAAAGCATGAGACATAAATTTTCCTGCAACATTGTTGTTTTGCCCGAGTATAAATTACAGACGTTGCATTTTCAATTTGCTCTGGCGTGCGACTTTTCAATGAATTGTTGTTGGTGTATTATATAGTTTTTCCTTATACTTATAAACATATATACTATATACATATATACTATTTACCACGTTTTTATGATTTGTTGTTGTTGTATATAAAAATAGGTGCTTTCTTTTCATACCTCGAACTGATTTGAAAAGATGATATTGTATTAAAGTAATGTTTCGTTTTATTTAGTTTTTTTTTTTTTTGTAGCGTGATTTCTCACCCTTTATTATATTAGGTATGTACGTGTATACGAATAAAATCGGTGGAAAAATCGAAATAACAATAAAATAAAATAAAAATCGTGACCTAAAGTTTTTCCGTCCTCAATGAGTGTATGTGTGATATGCATTACCATCAGCATATTTTTCGTTTATATGCAATAAACATTTTTCTTTGTTTTATATACAAAAAAAAAAAAAAACATCGGACTTAAAGTGTTACATTTTGTAAATTTGCAAATATTCAACCATAAATTTATATACACACCCAAGTAGTTTATTGTATAGTGTAAGAAATGTACATAAATTCTGAAAGTTAAAGCGAAACGAAATAATAAAGCAAAACAAAAAAAAACGTTTATACATCTTATGGATAAATACATAAATATTTTTAAGGCGTCACTGTAAATGAAATTGATTAATTAATATCATAATATTAAGACGATCAAGATGATGATGATGATGATGATGCCATGGCAAATAAATAAATCGAATTTGCTGTAAAAAGACGAAGAGAAACACAATTTTTATGTCATTCCTGAGATTTTGACATAGCAAATTGGATTTATCTTGTTTCTCTCTTAGACCGAAGAAATAAAAATATTTCCATTAAATTTACATTAAGACCATTTGACATCATTGCGGTTGTCATTTTAATTAATCTCGGTAAAATTTTACGTTTTTATTTTATAGTTAATTTATGATATGGTAGATTGATTTGGCGTATGATGCGGCCTAATTTGTATATTCATTCCATTTTGCGTATTTTTAAGACACAATTATCGTTACAGTTGAAATGAATTTAATATTCGAATCCACTTCAATGGATTTAATAAGAGAAAATCCACCTTAATTATGTATATATATATTGAGCTACTTAAAATTAATTGAGCTAATTGAATACAATTTTATTTTCAATTTTTGTGTAAATACAAAAAGTGAAAAACTCAGCAGCTTAAGTATATAGAACGGTTTTATTGCATTCACTTAACATAAAACAATTGAAGTTTTTATTAGCGGATTAAAAAAAAACGATTAAATTTTGTTTCAATAATAATCATAAAAAGCATTTTTTACAGGCCATTGCTGGCCCGTACCGTATCAACAATCTGGTTCCGTTGCCCTTGATCCTGGGTTTCTCTTCATATTAATCTAGATACCAGAAGAAGTCATGTCGAACTCTTTTCGCCTGCTAAATGACGAATCTCTTTTTCAAGATTCTTGCACCATATATTTAGGATTGGTTCGCAGAATGAAACCGAGCCACCGTACTTGCTGTCCTTGTACTTCATAAACGACACCAGGATTTTTGTATATTTCAGAAAGTTTAGACCATTGTGTTGTCATCGACAACGGTAAGTTGCTGATAGACTCGAGCCTAATCTAGCTTGGCAAATGTCAAATCTCTTGGCATAGTAGAAAACAACTATGTTACTGATGGAATTATGATAGACGAATTGGTAAAACAGTTTACTCTAATTTCAATGACACGGTAGGAATACCGCGAATCAACTTCGAAATGGCAGGCAACTTTATTGTTGATGATAACGGTAGTGCTCACATCGCATGATATGAACACTAGGTTGACGGTGGCCAGTGGCCGACCAGGCTTGCTTTTCCTACTTTTTGTGTTTTTCTTTCACAAATGATAGGATTAAACCCATATACTCGCTGCAAATGAGCAATGAGTCCACAGGCTGAACTTAAATAATGTTTTCTATAAGAAGTTCACTCATAGAAGTGAAAACCGCATCTAGAGGTGTTAATCATGTCCCTCGTCGGCAGGTTGCGGGAACTATTTGCTGCGGGTGACGTGATTATTGAAGAAATTAATTTGTTCTCGATTAAAGAACTTAAAGTGATTTCTGACATGAAGTCGCCGTTGTGTTGAATCCGAAAAGGTTTAAATTAGTCCTCGACCTCCCGGGCTATTCTATTATAAAATAGAAGCAGAGTTATTGCAAAAACGGAATTCATTCTGCCAAATTAGTGGTCCTAATGATTTAATCCATTTCCTTTCCTGGGCAATGATCAAGTATTGGTATAAGAATTCAGAAAGTCACTCTATCACATCATCCTTAGAGATGAATATATTGATATATCAGGCTTGTCAGATCGCAAGCGCATAACCGCAACATTTTTGGCACTGGCCACAATAGACAGATAGTTTTTGTCAATATGGGCATATCGATGTTTAGTGGCTATGAGCGTTATCGAAAATAAAGCAATCAGAAGTTTAATATAAGCCAGCTTATGTGAATTGACCACCCCGAAGTCATTTGGAAAATAGTTCCAAAAAGTATTCCAACCGAATAAAAATACGACTTAAAATTAATTAGAACAAACAAAGCAATTGAAATATGCCGAGGTTGATTCAAATGTGCAGAGAACATCTCGTACAAAGAATATATAATACATTATGTGGAAAAAATAATATGACGCATAGATTAAGTACATGCGCTGTTATTGAGTTTTGATGGAATTTAAAGTGTGGTCTAGGGCGTTCTTTATACATACCCGAAATATCCAGCAGATCATGTTGCAGTATATATAAAGAACTGCAAATACGCATAGATTTTCTTTTCTCATAGAGAATAATTTGTGGAGAAGAAGGCCCTTCCGCAACCGAATCCATTTGCTTAATTTAAAAAGCATTTGCTTTAAAAGCAAAAACTAATTATCCAGCCTATTCTCCTTATCTACCTCAAAAGGGCTTCCGTTAAGCCATGTTTGGAAATAGGTTTGATATATTTGGGTGTAATGTTTGATATATTTGAGTGTAAAAACGTGGGCTAGATAATTTTGCTTTTTACCACAGTATACCTTATGAAAGCGTGTTTTTCCAGTTATTAAACTATATTTTAGGGCACTCTCCATATTAAGTTTGACATGACGTCACGTAGCATATCATATACTTTTCGTTAAAAGTGTTCCTTTCGTAAAAGTTGGTTAAATTCGTAAAAGTTGGTTAAATTCGTTTTCTAAGATTCCTTTAAATGTGTACCTTGTTAGCTTTACGTGGCGCTAAGTAATTATTAAAACCTATTGAAAAATAAAACCTTCAGCATGTGTCAACAAGTAAACTTACCGTTTGGTCTATAGATAGGATGTAAACGATTTATGCGTGACTTCAGAAATTGCCACTAATTATAAAATTACTAAGAATAGATAATAGCAACATAAAAGTTAGCTTAACAAAATAGTTAAAAGGATTGTTGTTTAAGTAAAAAATCAAATCAATAAACACAAGAATATTTGTGACGACTATCACCAACAGAGAAATCGGTAAAACAACCATAGCAGCATATTCCCACGCAACGTAAAAGTAATGGTCACTAGCTCAGAAATAATGAAAAAGGGCTTAAATATTTCTAGATTATTTTAAAGAATATTTCAACTGGAAAACCAACTATTAGCAATATGGAAAAGTCAAAGCAAATGCAACTTAAGCGAGGCAAACCTAAATATGGTAGAGATTCGGACCATCAGTTTAGATTTAGACTAAAACATTTAACAACAAAATCAATTACTGAAAATAGTGGAAGCAATACAAGAAGCTAGAAGATATTATGCTGCTTTATTCGTGGACAAGCTTTAGATTAGGAGTGGCATGCAATATTACAGTGCAAAATTAAGCTATGTTTAACTAGGTATACTTAAACAACAAATATTTGTAAGTGATTTACGTCGCAGATATAGCAATCAAGAATCCTTGTTGCAACATTAGACAGTACGAAAATAATTTCATCTCATGAAAAACTAATTTTTATTATAGGTCGCATTATATTTTAACTTCGGTTTAAATCAAGTTTTCCTTCAAACCAGCATTAAATATTTCACAATTTCTATTTTAAAAGTAAATATTCACTATTTTGTGACCCAATTATAATGGTACATACATAATTGCATAAAAGCTTTTAACTAAGTCATGTAAACATTTTTGATATATTCACGAAAATAGTAAACAATAACTATTGTGGAGATAAATAGAGTTTTTAAAAATAAATGTCCTTTGTATAGCTATGATGACATTTACATTTAAGCTTTTTTAGGAAAACATCAACAATACCAAAACTAAACTAAGCTTCATATATAAATTGTTATAACAATTTGAACGAAAAAGTTCATTTTATTTGTCACAACGAAAGCATTTTTATTTCTATATCGTGTATATATATATATATATATATATATATATATATATATATATATATATATATATATATATATATATATATATATATATATATATATATATATATATATATATATATATATATATATATATATATATATATATATATATATATATATATATATATATATATATATATATATATAAAGTTGTTGTGCACAGTACAAAATTTAAAAGTTTTACAAAATTTTAGCAACAACAATGGAAAAAAACTTACAAACTATTAAAACAACATCAAGAAAACCGACAAAAAATGTCTGCAAACTTTATTTATTTTCATTGTAAATTTTTTTTCCAAAATGAAACACAAAACAAAAAACTAATAAAAATAAAATTATTAAAAATAATAAAAATTTAATTAAAAAAAAACGAACTAAAAGCTAAATAAAAGCTCTTCATTTTCTTCATTTTGTTTATATGCATGTATAAACTAACAGAACTATATATAAAAATATAAATACACACTCACACACATACAGAGAGTTTATACAAAAAGCTTTATTAATTATGGATTAAAATGGAAAAACAAAACAGTTAAAATAGAAAATCTTATTTTTGTATTTAAAGAAAAATAAATAAGTAAACAAAATTTTAAAATTATAATTGAATTGTTAGTTTTTTCTGTTTATTTTTGTTTTATGTATATAATAAAAGTTACATTTTAATAATAATTTTGTGTAGTAAAAATATTATTATTATTATTTTAATAAACGATTAGCTAATAGCAATAAACGAGCTTCTCTCTTTAAAATTTTTAACGACAAATTATTTTATTTAAGTTAGATTTAGGTCATGTATATGCACAACATTTAATTATAACTTTAGCAATTAACCGAATTTCTTAAACAAACAATTTTATTCTAGATTTTATATTGAGTAATTTTGTTGTTTAACAGATAAACTAAAATCTTTTCGCAGAGGAAACGATGATTCACAGTAGCAAATAAAATTTTCTTTTAGAAAATCAGAATAGAAATCAGATGATTTAAAATTACGACTTAAAAATTTAATTTTATTCCTTAGAGAATGATTCTCAATTAGCTGCTTACCGAGAGTCACAGCTAAGTTCACTATAATTTTAGAGTAGGGTTCCGGTGGTTACATAAGGGTAAGAGTAGCTTTGACCATAATTTGAAAAAAATTGTCAGCGAAACTTTCACAAATGAAGATGGATATCCATCATATCGCCGCCCGTTGTATTCCGTATTCACCAGTATTTTCATACCAGTATTTTTAAGGTAGATCGATAATACCGCCCTCCAAAAAGATTTTTGCTGGATGCTCCTGGTGGAAGTATCAAAAATAATTGTACTACAATTTTTTGGCAGATATAAGAAGACAAGATAACATGTGGATAAAGGTGTTTCAAGATTGCAGTCTAATTGTATGGAATAAATGCATGATGGCCAACAAAAAAACGGTAAAAGCAGTCCCTTTTCAGGACATTTGTAGAAATAACATGCTTATGTGTAAGGGACAGTTTTTTTTAGTGATTTTCGACAAACCCTACCTGTAGTGGTTCTGTGGTTAAAGGTACCAGGGCTGACGAAGTAAATTATCCTTGGCTATGGTCTGAGATTCAAAAATTGCACCTGAATAGTCTAAAGAATTATCAGATGTGTCGCTGAAAATTTGCGAAAGAACTTTCACATCATAGAAATTAAACAGGTAAAACTACCGGAACCGCTTGGAAAGATTATTCTTCTTTAGGGAAACTTTTTCGTTCAATTTACGAAGATCTTGCACAAATGTTCCATCAATGGAATTTTTAGATATGCGAACATGGGTCGGGTTTTATAAAAAATGTATGTTTTATTATATCAGAGCATCGGGCAGAAATATTGGTAGCGGAATTTTTAATACAGGCGAACGATTTATTTCAATATTTTAATAATGATTTTGTGGATCATTACACCCAGAATGGCGGCTTAGTATAAGTCAAATGGAGAAGATATGTAAGTAAAGATATAGTTACGAAATATGAGCCGCACAGAGTATAATAATCCGTCAGGAGATGCAGTTGAGGATATAGAAATAAATTTCACAATTTCAAAAATTGTTTTTTGAGACGTCAAACGAGACAAAGGTTGAAAAGAATACAGTTTGCACGGCACAAGCGTCGTGAACACTTCTAAAAGTACCTAGTTGTCTCAACTCAAACATAAGAGCACAAGTTGCAATTGGCGATTGCAAAAAATGGAGAATGTCATGCATGACTATTGGTATGGAGGTGGTCATACAAAGAGGATGATAAAGTATTTAGGGATAATCGAAGATACCACGCGCTTTCTCTAAACATATATACTCGCAAGTGTTGCGTGAAGGCAGTTGCGATAACAGTATTCCAGCGTCGTGGTGCATTAAAGCTGGCTTGTGCATATCGAACGGTATCTGTTACCGCAACCTTTGTTGTTGCTGGAGTAATTTCAACTGATCTGCTTCCGTTGGAGTGCCGAGAGATCCTTAAGTGAAAGGGGGTGTGTGAAGAGTTCGCCCTGTGGCCAGAGTTCACCCTATAAATCAGGAGGCATGGAAGAAAAGACAGGAGGAACGGAGAACCGTCAGCTCTAAAAGTGAGTGAAATGTATCTTCAATGCCGATACTGTGAAGTAGAAGAGTACACTTTTTGTCGTTGTGATTGGTTTGACGAGTAAAGGAGACAGCTTACCTGGCGGAGAAGAGGGAACATGAGTATCTATAGGAGATCCATACAGTCTCGAAGATGGTCACATAGTTGAGTTTTAAAAACTTATTTTCATAGGATTAATTTTGGCTACAAGGAATTAGAGATGTGTGATTTTAACACGAGTAAGTACGAAATCAGACGATCTTTGTTTGTGACGAATTTTAAATGTATATAAAAATTGTAAAAACTTAAAAATTTTACTATAAGACTTAATTCTTTAATAAATAAGTAAATGAATAAACCTAACAATTAAAAAATATAATGATATTATTTCGATCTAGACCGGGACGAAGCTGAGGTCAGATTTTGCTATAGCAACTAAAAAATTACTATATACGTAAAGAACTGAAATCCATCAGTCAAATAAAAATACCACATTGACAACTTAAAATATCGTCCCTATCAAAAATTGGAAACGACTGCAATAATTCTTATCCGATTTTCACTTTTCTCTATATATGTATTTATATAAATACACGATTTGTGTACAGATTTTTCTCGCAAATTAACAATAAAAAAAAATGATACGAACAACAAACAGGACAAAATAAAAAATTGATTGCAAGGAAACAAGTTAGAAAAAAATAAAAATAATCAAATGGTCAAAATAGACAACACAATTGGGGTGGAGGAAAATATCTTGTCTTTAAGAAAAAAAAAAAAAAGTAAAAAACAAAATGAAAAATGAATTGTTAAAAGAAATTTATTTTTCCATTTATAATTCAATTAATCAGACGAATTGTATGTGTGTTGTTCCGTATCCCATTTATTCCATTGTTGATTTTCTTCTTTAACTTCATTTTTTACTCTATGGACATCGTCATCTTCATTCGTCTTGTATAGCTATGTTTTGTATTTTTTATTTTTATGTTCATTCGTTCTGTTCTTTCAAATTCTAAGAAGGACATACATTTCTTTTGTTATCTTGAATTGTTTAAATGGGATAGGAAATGTTTGTTATATAATTTAATAGGTCACTTGTTAAAATTTAAGAATGATTTATTATGATGGGTTTATTAATGTTAAATAGAAAATTTGGGAAAATTTATATAAAAAAAAAACCAACTCGGAACAAATGGGAAAAAGTAAAAGTTTATTTTATATTTTGGGTGAATATGTATAAATGTATAGGTACATTTTTTGTACTTGTTGTTGCTACATATAAATTTGTATGTGCGGATCCAAATTAAATGACAGATTCACTAAATTTTATATATTTATATACCGCATGTAACATTTGATTTTAATGGTAAATTTGGTCTAGCAGTAAGATGGCCTAATTGATTTTCATGAACTTTATTTTCCCAATATTAATGATATTGTCATAAATTACTATTCATTGTTGATATTTGAGGTCCGCTTATAACAAATATTTAGTAAAATGTTTACTTATTAGAAGTTAGATCTCACCCTATATGATACTCCCAATATTATTGTGTAAACATCTGGCGTCATCTTATGAATATATTTTACAGTTTATTTGATTTGCTTTTCTATATACATTGGATGTGTAATTAACATGCAAATTCGTTTCGTGTAAATTTGAATATTAATTAAATTACATATTTATGGTTAGTGCGTATATAGTGTTTTAAATCTGCAGTGCGAATGAATTAGCATAATTAATTTAAGCGTGAGGATACGATAATGAATTTTTATCGTTTTTCACTTGAAACAGTTAACCCTCTTATTCACATCTAAATACGAATAACAATTAAATTTCATTATATCTATATAAGAAAAGTATTATTGAGATTATGAAATTCGTGCTTTAATTATAATTTATGGTTCAAATAGCATTTGCACGCTGTATACAAAATTTTCCAAATCAAACAAATTACAAAACATCAAATAGAACCGAATAATTTCCCAAACCACAAAACCAATTTTTAAATTGTATTTGTAATTATGATGGCTTCATTGCGTACCAACAGAACACATACTGTGCTATAGAATTCTCGTATTAGAATGAAAAGGTGTTGTTATTACACCACTTAATTATTTTAACATCCTCCAGGTGGTACAACACAAAAGTGAAAAAACCAAATGAAAATCTACATTAAAATAAAATTAATTGAAAAATATGTAGAGGAAAAATTGGAAAATTGCGGTGGTACGCATTTTCATGATTGTACATGCAGGGTGTGTTGTTTAGTGAACAATTTTATTGTGTAACTGAATTAGAAAAAACATGGTTCTACCCGTGGCTTTGTACTATAAAACAACGGGGTCATATATATTTCTGTTATCGCCGCACCACCTACACGTAAATATGACAACTTACTGCTGCACCCTGTATTTATGAAATATAATACAAATCCAGCACAATAATTAAAGCAACAGCATCTGGTTGATCTTTATATGAAAAATTGATTAACCATCCACAATTTGTGTAACGTTAACCGCTGATGCTAATGAAATTTAATTAGAGCATATTGCATTTTTTTTTATTTAAAAACATAATTCATTATTTTATTAAAATAAAAAAATGGGAAAAAAATCCACTTCACATAATCGAAAAATCCCAAACTCTACATGATACCTTTATAATATATAATGTACATGTACATGCTGAATATGTACTTTAATAAAATATATATATACCACATTCAATGATGAATTATTGTAAATTTTCTTCAAAAGCCACGAAATAACATTAAAACAAAAAAATTAAAAATACCAATAACATAAAATCATTAAATCACTAAAATTTATGCAACCAGTTGAATATAAATTTTATACGTAAAAACATTTAAAATGTTTTTCCTGGTTTTAAATTATTTTTAATTTAATTTTTAATTTAATTTTTTATAAAATTTTCACTTGATTTTAATATTTCAACAATTTGACAAATATATCAGGATGTAATATTGATACAAATGCTAATTTATATGCAAGAGTGTGTTCCTTTGATGAAATCCATAATATTTCTTTAGTGTTAAAATTTTTTATTTTTTAACCTCTTTAATATTGAACCGATAAAACTCTTTGAGCCTTTGTAGATACTATGTACCACGTCTTCCTACTAATGCTGGAAAATATGGAAAGATTAAAAAACTAAATGGCTCCGTAGTCCAGAGTTCCATGACAAAGATTCTAACCAACGATAAAAGGCAACTTGGAAAATGCTAGTCTGGATTAAACCTATGTAATACAGGAAAGCCTTTCAAAGATCAACAACCCAACATTTGAAAGATACTTTATGGAATGGTGATAATTTTTTCACAATTAGCAGAGGACTGCTAAATGGAGAAGCAACATTGAAAAAGAAATCGAAAACGACAAATTCGACGGGATGATTAAGTTTTGATTAAAAAAAGAAGCTACATCGCATTCTGAATTGCTAAGAAAGGAATCAGAACTTACTAGTCTGAAAGTAAAAGTTATTTATATTCGCTAAACTACGAGGGAGGATCTTTTGATAGAAATGGAAAGCACTGAGAACCAACCGCCAACAGCGGTTTTCCAATCCCAATAGAAGAAAAGTATTGGTCAGGAAGCTGATGTTAAAGCTATGACACAGGAAGCTCTTGTAGAAATAAGGGACACTGTTTTAGTGACTACAAAAGACGAAGTTCTTCAGGCTTTTGAATTGCTATTGAGAGAAACACCGCCAGCCCAAAAACCGCCCCAATAAGTGAAACGTTGAGGATGAAAAGGCTTTTCAGCAATCATTTTTGGATTTTCTGAACCCAATTGCGATAATGCTGCTTATTAACGTAGCCTCCGAAGTGAAAATGGGCCTCATCACTGAATATGATTTTTCAATGAAAATCCGGATCATTTTGATGCATTTGAAGGACCCAATAAGTGAAGATACGACGTTTATGGAGATCGACCGGCTTGAGTTATTGTGTTAACTGCACTTTAAAAGCCTTAAGACTTAAGTCTTTATGCAAAGTACGGTGTAATATTTGTTTGTGGAATGTCTAATTCCAAACATCGACGAGAAATCGACAAACCTGGGTTTTCTTCAACACTACGGGGCTGCAGAAACAAAATTCTCAGTTTTTTTTTGAGCGAGGCACTTGGTTTCGATTCTTCACATCACTAACTTGTCCCAACAGCTCAAATTTGTCCACCAGTTTCACTATTGCCGGCCGCGAGAAGGTGCTTCACGACGACCAAAAAGTGCTTTAGTTTTGACTGTGATTGCAAAATTTTCACCATTTTTGTAGTGAATTTTAACAATTTCAATGCGTTGTTGAAGCGTGTATCGTACTATTTTTAGTAACGGCGTAGTTTTTGATTGTCAAATGTCAAAAGATGACAGCTTCACAATTGTCAACTGCCCAAATAGCAGGCACAACTGTACAATTACCATTTCCCAGATATTAGCGTGCCGTACAAAGGACATATATTACGCTTATGTATAAATAAAATAGAAATAAAAATAAAAACTGTGCATTAAGATAATGCTTAATACTTGATCTCTGGATAAGCGACAGAGCACAGGATCTACTTCACTATTTCCTAAACTCTTTCACTCAAAAACAAACACACACATGTAAACCAACTTATACACTTAACACTTCCTAAACTATTTCACTTTAGATTTTACACACACAAACATTGAAACTAAAAAAATAAAAGTAAATGAACTTTAAATGAAGAGATCGACAAAAGCACGATCGATCTCTTCAACGATCAACAATCGAGCCTTTTAATATAGTTTAGCATGATGGACTAATGTTGAAAATCAACCAGTAGCATTTCACTCAATTTTGCGGAACAACTTTCTACAGAAAAAATACATGGGATGCAATAGTGCTTCAAATAGAGACCTCCTCATATGACAGCCTTGATATTTAAACAGTTAGAGAAACATTCAGTTTCAAATATTGCTCAACATTATAAACTTATTTAACTTATGAACACTATAGTAATAAGTACTAACAGTGGTAAAGATGTTAAAAATTTAGTAATTGAGCTTAAGATTTGAATACTTGTTATTTCTTCACAAACCATAAAGGCACTATTTAAAAAAAAGTGGAATTACCTCTGCCGATTAAATCATTTATGCGTTTTTTGAATGATCCTTTTAAATTATTATTTGCAGTGTTTTGCAAATACTAAATTTGTCAAGCCAGATATTTTAAGAGGCATTAAAAATTTAATAGAGATTTCTACCATAAATAATTATAAGAAGTTTTTTAATTGCAAAATAAAATAATTTCGATTGGCAAATATCATTACTATATAGGGATATGCAACAGGCGTAATTTATTTATCATCCACGTATAATGTATATATGGGTTTAACCACTCATGTTACCATATACCACTTATGTAATATAAAATTTAACATATATTATTGTATGTATCTAGCAAATTAAATAACAATAAATAGGTAACAAGCTACGGAAGTAGATATTTAGTGTATATAAAGTTTACTTCCTTCCTGGCAACAATAAAACCAGAACATATAATTTTAAAAATAGAGTAAAACTATTACTATATTTATAGTACTAACTTTAAAAAACCATATACACATTCATACATAATATATAAACCAATCAGAATACAAAATCGGAAGGAAACCACGAAATAGGAAAATAACACAAACCGTTAGTAGAACAAAAAAAAATGTTTATTTTGAATTATGGAAAATGTTCAAAAAACCTTTTGGTTTTCACATTTTTGTTGTTCCTGGAATATATCATCGAGAGCAGGAAAATTTTCTACGAAAATAAAAAAAATATAGGCGAATCGGATTGGTAACACAATTTTTCCAATTTTTTTTTTTATATTTTATTCTATATGTTTGGTTTTAATATTTTCAAGAAAATTTATTTATTATTTATGGATTTTGTAAAAATGAAAAATAAAAAACGAAAAATTGTACTTTGCATATTATGGCTTGTGTTGTTTTTTATAGGAAGATGGTCGTAATATTTATAAATTTTCATTTGGTGTACAACAACTAAAAAAAAAATCCTTTTTACATTTTTGCAGGAGATGGGGGGAATTGAAAATATTTTTCCGTTGAGTTATTTTATTGTTTTGTAAATTAATAACAAGGTAGAAGAGTAATAGTGTGTTAGTACCTGTGTGTGTGTGTGTTCTGCATTTAATTCTACTGGTTTATTTATGGTAATTTGGGTATTATCAGAATATGTAGATTATTGTATATACATAGTTTATTTATATGGGTTAATAAATTTTCATTTTTTTTTGTGTCTATGTGCTGTGAATATTTTAATGTTGTGAATATAAAATTAATGTGGCGAATGTCTTTATTGTATGTAATGAGTCATATAAGTTATGTTATTAAGTCGTTTTTTTATTGTACTACACATATATAGTGATTATGGAACGCTGATAAGCAGTTGAAATATTGTGGAAGGAATTATGTTGTTTCTTATGAGTCAAGCACGACGTTACATGATATATTTTCCGGTGTATAAGCAGTCAATATTGTAATTACTTTTAGAGTGGAAAATATTGTTGTATTAGTAAAAGCTTAAAAGCTCAACAATTAAAATATATCTAACATTTTACCAATAGTATAAAAATGGTCACAAATACAGTAGACAAACGCAATTTTGTATTAAATTTTATAATCGATTATAGTACAAAAAAAATGTTCTTTGTTGTGAAGACTATTCAATTTAATCAATTTGCTTGCCCTAATGAAAGATCACAACAAAACTTGTACTGTATATCAGATCACCATTTTTCTAGGTTCAATACTATTAACTTTCACAATCTATGATGTTTATATCCTAGTGCATAGTATGCTCATTTTAATACCATTATAATTCTGGAAAACCAACATTTTTTGTACCGTTTGTTGTATCATTTTATGTGTAATCGATATTTTTGCGCTTAAATTTATCGTTGGTTGTACACACGACAATATCAACAAAATAACATAGACAGAAACTTAAAACCTATTGTGTTGATATATTATGATAAACTTGTCTGTGTATCTATATATTATGCTCGTACATTAGTTTCATCTTATTAGATTATGCTTGTGTATCGTTTGAAAATATGTATACAAACTGTTGTATATATTTTGTAAGTATACACCTTCATAAAATCTATCAATTTGTAGCGCTCAGTTAATAAGATATATATATATATATATATATATATATATATATATATATATATATATATATATATAAATATATATAAATATATATAAATATATATAAATATAAATATAAATATATATATATATATATATATATATATATATATATATATTAAATTTATATATATATATATATATATATATATATATATATATATATATATATATATATATATATATATATATATAACTAAAATATACTGAAAAAACTATCACTGTACTTACATTTAAAAAATTGTGCACTATAGTTGGTATAGCAAACAATATCATAATAGAGAAAATCAAATTTTTAGTCACTCACCTGGAAAATAAAGAAAAAAGAAAAATGTTTAGATTTTTTATTAAATAATTTCAAATATTTTCTAAATAATTTACTTTAAGAAAATTTGTACTATTTACTTCTGCTAATTAGCAGAAGTAAATTTATGTACAAATAGCACAGTAGGTTCTTAAAAAAATATAAATTTTCTATGAATTTTCCAATACATTTATACAAAATATACAATTATTCGGAAAATATGTCCTTTGCCATTTACTTATTATATAATTTGTATATATAGTAAATAAGGAATTCGAAAAGGTATTCAAATTATTTTCTTATTATTTAATGTGAAAAGCTCTGCAGGAGGTTATTTATGAGATTTTTTTTTATAGAAACTTTACTAACTAATGAAAATTTTAGTGTTACAATAGTTTTAAAGTTTACATGGACAGTAGAAAGCTCCAATTATTATAAATGTATAGAATATAGAATTAATTTAACTATATATTATGCAATTCTAATATTTTAAGTGTAGCAAATCGCGTATTAGGCTTTGTTTACCAATTAAGAGTAACTTTGGACAAGTCGTTTAGACTTTGGAATACTATCGATATTTTCGACTATCCATACTTTCTTGTTTCACTTTTAAAATTTGTTTGTAGTTTAAGAGCTCCAATAGAAAATATTATTGGTTTGATCGTTGTGTAGAAAATCTTTTAATTGACACAGTTGCCATTATATTAGTACCAGTGTAAATAAATGCTTTAATTGAAGATGTCAGACGAATGCCTTTTCTTTAAACAAGACAAAGAAAAAAATATGCAAAATATAACAAGAAATATAAAACAAGTAACGTCAAAATGGAGGCCATATCGATCAATTAAATTAAACTAAATTATTCTAAAATTGCAATCCGTTTACTATACCATTCTGGCTTTTCATCAATAAAATTCAACCAAAAATGAAAATAATAGAGCGTTTTACTTTGATGCAATATAATATTTCTGCAGCTTTCTATATGATCATCACGAACTAACGATACTTTTAGCATTCTTTTGATAACTTTTAATATTCGTTGGGCTATTTTGTCAATTAATATTATAAGGGGCATTGGGCCATCGTACATCAGACAAAATAGAGGTAAAGTGGAACTTATATCCGCATGTAAAAGTGTCTAGTATTGCTAAACATAATCGATTAATAAAGCTTGCAAAGTTCTTAACATTTGTCATCATCCTTGCTTTGCACAAACATTGAACTTAATTGTTCGAGATGGGCTTAAATCCAGGTCTGAGTATAGGAAAGTAAAAATAACTCGATTAAAAATTCAAAATGAAAGTCAAAGAATTCCTACAAATACTACAAATCAATGATTCAATTAAACTTTCCCAAGGAGAGAAATTAAAGTTGAATCATTGATTTGTAGTATAAATTACCAAGGATGTTCATTATATTACATTTTAACCGTTTTTCTTTAAAATTTTTGATTTTAATATTACAGATTTGATCAAAATAAGAATTATCCAATGACAATGAGGCATTATTTAATCGCACCCATGTGGTTCAACATGAATCTCTTTCAATAATTAAAAAAAATCAATTTTAAAACAAATGAATCGATGAATTCGTTTTATCCATCATCTAAATATGATGACATTGAAGGAAAACAATTTGACAATTCTGAAGGCTGCAACTTATAAAGCTGCTGAAACCCAAACCAAATTGAAGAACGAAACTTAATGTTTGTGTATAAAATTAATTAATATTAAATACAAAATATTAATAAATAAATTTATTACTATAAATATTATAATATTTACTTTGAATATGTATACTATAAATAGTATAAATTTCAAAATGGGTTAAAAACTATCTATAGAAGAGATTTTAAAAATTGAACAAGTCTGAGGATACATTTTGCAGCATAAGTGTATAATAAGTGTATAATATTGACGAAAGGTTATTTTATAAAGACAGATGGTATCAGGAACTTAATTGCTAAAGATGAAACAATGAAGGGACCTATTTTAGGGACCTATTTTATTTTTAGTTTACATCAATTCAATTTTGTCAGTTAAGCTGAAAGGTATTGCCGTTAGCTTTGCTAATGATATTGTACTATCATATAAAAGTTGTAATTTTGATTGAATAGTATGCAATATGTATTATGATTTAATGTTACTACGGGAATGGTTTGATATTCATAATATGGTACTAAGTACTAAAACTTCCGCCATGCTTTTTAAATTGGCAAGCACTATTGATAAAATCAATAAAATTATTTATCACACATCAAATTGTCTCAATTATGGCACTAAAAATTTATCGGCAATTTTTGAATCTGGCACCGGCTTGTGCAAAATAATTCAAAAAGTTCAAGATTTCAAGTATGTTGAAGTCTGGCTTGATTATCGACTTGCGTCTTTGATTTGGCTCTCGTTGGTGTAAAGTAGGACGTTAAATTCGCGAAAGAGTTAGTGAGCTTCGGCCCCAGAAAAGATTTTAGGGATTAAAAAACAAATGAAATGAAATGATGTATACTAACTTTTTTCTATTTGTCTATTTGTCACTTTTAATTATTTGAATTTGTTATGATTATAGAACATAATTTATCTACTCTAAATATTAATTTAATTAAGAACATAATCAATTAACACTTAAAATTAATTCATAATTACTCAAAATAGTAATTATAAAAAAATTAACAACTCACATCTTGGAATTATTTAACGCTCAAACAAAACATCACTCATTTTTGAGGGATTAATATTTTATCTAAATATTTCAAACAGGAGTATCGTTATCATTGACAAGGCCTAAACCATAAACTAAATAACGTTTCGAATAACATAAATGTGTATTTTTACCCTCAAAAACAGAAACATTGCAGCCAACACACCAGAATATTATTGCAGATTTTAAAACAATCAATTTTGAATGGTATAAGGACACAACTATCGCCAGATTGCACAGATAAATGACATCGCAGAAATGCATACCGAAATTGTTGCTGGTGCGAATTCAGCTGGCATAAGCTATCTAAATACAGAAAAACCTTTCTTAGAATATGATGATTACGATAATTACACTTAAGACAAAAGTTTTTGTCACTTTTGTTAAAGCTCGTTAAAAAATCACCGATGCACAACAGATGGGAAACTCAACTAAATTTATTTGCGCATTTAAAAAAATTCCCTTCTGACCGAAAATGATTCAACTGTGGAAAAAAGTGTCTTTAGTGAAAGACCGATATCCATACTGTTACTTGGTGTACAACAATTAGTCACGAGTTATGCAACTCACTTGCGGTATTTCAACGCTTTATAAATAGCATATGTAATGAACTTTGTTTATAGAAGAAAATGATCTGCAGATGCAATCCATGGTTGATTTAATTATTCCTGCGACAACTGATAAAGAAGGGTTGGAGAATCTAACGAAAGTGCTTAATGTGGCAGCACGAAACGGGTTACAGATGATTTAGAAATCAATCTGTATCAATTACCTAGGCTATGAGGTATAGGAGGGTTGCAGTCAACCAGATTCGTAGTGGAAAGTATTCGTATTGGATTTAAGTAAGAATCGTACGAATCTTAGTAAATTCAAATATGAATCTTGTAATTAAGAGCCGAGTTAATATTAACTTGACAGCAATAGCGAAGTTCTCAGAGCCAAAAACGTAAATAAAAAAATGCAAAGTTTTCTTGTATTAACTGTGGGTATTATGCTTTGTATTGGCAAAGGCATTGTCTGATTGTTTGTACAAAAATAGTACAGATGTTAAAAAATTTTTTGCGTTACAGCAGTCTCAAGGTGATGGTCAATTTCATTAGGTATATCTGAAAAATTTAAGCAAAAAAACATTATCATGTCGAAGGGCTTTTAATGAAACATTAGCGATCGTCATAGAATAAAAAAAACTTATGCTTATATTTATTGAAATTATCAGTGATGTATTTAAGGCCACTACGAAAAAAAAAATTGGAAATGAGAATTTCTGGTTGAGACTGCGTCAGCTAGTGTTTTGATATAACCTCGAACATCAACCTAGCTCAAGGATGAGACAGGTTGATGCCTTAAACGAATACCCTGTTATTATGGTAATCAAAAATGGTGTGGTTCCTAGAGACAAAACACTTTGCAAGATGAAAAACGGAAGAATTGATTTAAAGGCAATTATGTATATTTCAAATTTGGCTGTTAAAATAAGGAATTTGGATAAATAATTGTATACTTTGTATCGAAGCAGACAACAAGAAGGGAAAACAAAATGGGTTGTTGCATCCAATTTCGAAAATAAATGTTTATGTACCACCTGGATAACCTTGGCATTTGGTGAAAACTGCGCCAAACAGTTTACTAAAACATTTTTTGTTTAATCAATTAACTTTTGAAATTCGTTTGGTTGTTCCATCAAAATCTACCACTGAGTTTCTTTAAAAGCTAGATTTACAAAAAAACTATCGCATAAACCTTTTCTGACCAATACAATTTTAGATAAAAATCCTATGATTGGTATAAACACGCACTGACGTTTTCTTATAATAATTTTTACCAACGAAGTGTTTGTTGTCACTTAAAATATAACAGGAGTAAAAATAGGATTTAACACTGAAGGAAACCGTCGAAGAAAATGAGGCAACAAAAGAGTTGTGCCAAACTAACATAAGAGGTAAAATAACGGATTTTTTAAGTACAAAGAATAGTAAGATATAAAACAGAAATTGTAAAGCAGCACCAATCTACACCAGCTCGTCGAGTCGGCTGTAATAAACAAGACACATTTCTGCAGAAGAAGTAAATCGGCCAAAAGTATCTTGGTCCAAAGAGACCAAAGCCTCCGAAGATGGTAAAGATGACATTATTTCAATGATGATATATAAAATGGTAATGGTGGGATGGTAGAATACAGTACAGACTACAGATAAGTATGAAAAAGCAAACACACAGTAGAATCATCCAAACCGGATGCTTCATAGGAAGGCCGTGTGGAATGGCGAAATCAGCGCCCTAATATTTGCAGAATAAAATATCAAGCACTCTTATTTTGGAAAATCTTTAATAACATAATTTACGGATAGTATATATTTGATTTCAATCAGCTATATATATATATATATATATATATATATATATATATATATATATATATATATATATATATATATATATATATATAAATATATATATATATATATATATATATATATATATATATATATATATATATATATATATATATATAAATATATATATATATATATATATATATATATATATATATATATATATATATAAATATATATATATATATATATATATATATATATATATATATATATATATATATATATAATATATATATATATATATATATATATATATATATATATAAATATATATATATATATATATATATATATATATATATATATATATATATATATATATATATATATATATATATATATATAGATATATATATATATATATATATAAATAAATATATATATATATATATATATATATATATATATATATATATATATATATATATATAAATATATATATATATATATATATATATATATATATATATATATATATATATATATATATATATGTATATATATATATATATATATATATATATATATATATATATATATATATATATATATATATATATATTCATTTATATAGCCGTTGATATCAGTTAGCCTTAACTAAGCAAAACTTTGCGAAATCAAAGTTCAAAATCCATATAAGGTGAAACGTACCATCGAGGCAACATTTAAAATGCATGTATATTGCAATATGTTTATACATATAGGCACAACGTTAAGTTTTATATCGTCAAGTTGAGTAGACTTAACTTTATGCTAAAAAAAATATGTCCCCATTAAATAAATTTAGCCTGTTTTTAATAAAAACATTAAAATCAATGGATTACATACAAAAGTAGCATATATAATATATATACTCGTACCATTAGAATATATATATATATATATATATATATATATATATATATATATATATATATATATATATATATATATATATATATATATATATATATATATATATATATATATATATATATATATATATATATATATATTGAAAAAATATGAAAGTTTCTATAAAGCATAATCTACTCGTATATAATATGAAGGAGCAAATGTTATAAAAAAAATGTATATTCAAGCACTAAAAGCATTTTTTGTTAGTGTTTGTATATAGGAAAAATCATGTTTTTCCATGTACTTCATTGTTTTCTAGGTGAATATGAAACACGACATTTTATATTGTGTATTGTCGAATGGGTAGGTACATAAATATGGGGAAGAAAAACAGTAACGATGGAAAATGTTATAACATACAGCACACAAGAAGTTAGAATCCTATACACAGAACTTATATAATATACTCGTTTATAAAATTTACAACAATATTTCCAAATCTTTAAACAATGAAGCAAAAGAGTGCATTAAGTACAAATACAACGCAGTATTTATTATAGTATGCAGAGTGGCCAATATTTTTATTATTGTTATTATTTTATAATACTATTATTATTACTACCATTAGCATTATTATTACCAGTCAGTGTAAATAATATGTTAGTAAATACGTTAATGGTATATAGTTAATACTTGATATATATATATATATATATATATATATATATATATATATATATA
Source organism: Tipula confusa (assembly GCA_963556175.1). Taxonomy (NCBI): domain Eukaryota; kingdom Metazoa; phylum Arthropoda; class Insecta; order Diptera; family Tipulidae; genus Tipula; species Tipula confusa. Next base: position 165,059,634 of record OY744477.1, on the reverse strand, counting down.
TATATATATATATATATATATATATATATATAATATATATATATATATATATATATATATATATATATATATATATATATATATATATCGTAAATAGGATCCATATATACACAACAAAATATGTATAAATACTTTCGTAAGCACTTAATGAGATTGTTGGTGTTGTGCTTTTGTTCCATTTGTTGTTGTTGTGACTGTGCATTGTTTTTGTTATTGTTACTAGTACTATCATTCTTCATCTTGATGTTGTTGTTGTTCTGTTATTTTTTTGTTGCTGTACTAAACTTTTACAGTTCATAGATTTTTTATTGTTTTTTTTTTTCGAGGCAACAACATATTACATAAAATGTATGGGGTGGCAAAATTTTCTGCTCATGTTAATCCAGTGGGAATACATATGTTAAAGATTTTAGTTTCCTTTTATTTTATTTTATTTTTTTTTTGTTTTGTTTTATTTTGTGTGTAGATTTTTGATTATGTAATGTATCGCTTATTGTTTTTTTTAGGAAAAACTGGGTATATTTGTGTGACTGATTTTCATTATACATTATAATTTCTTTTCAATCAGCTAATTTATGTATATACATGTAGGTACATGCAACAAATTAATTGTAATTTTTTATTTATATTTATGTTGTAAATATATGGGGATTATTCTTTTCACCGTAGACAAATAATGATATAGTATCAAAGGATTTCTATATAGCTAATTTTCAACGATTATGTAAATATATATTTATACATAAAAGTAAAATCATTTGTGGGGTATCTATATATGGTAAATAATGTTTAAATTAGATGTCAGTTTCCGAGCAAGTATATACTCAGTTTATGCTACTAAGGTAATTATTAATTTGTTTACTGGCCAACAATATATGTTACGTTTGGTTGATTTAAATGTCTTAAATTTAATACATTTAATATTTAACAGTATCTCTTGACAAATTAAAATCAAATACAACAAATGCATTATTAAAAACATGGCTTGTAGCAAAACCAACACAAATCCTTACAAAAAACATGTTTAACGACATAACAACAATATCAACATCTACGCAATATATAGTTTGAAAAAAAGGTTTGACATCGCTTCTTTGGTATACCTATATATACTGTCAAACGGTCGATGGGTTCACTTCTTGTTAACTGACTAAATGTTAACTAACGCACCATCTAATTAAAAGGCCTAGTACTAATTGAGATAGAAGAGGTGTTTCGCTATATTACCACTACGGATCATAATTAAGATGAAGTCTAGCAGAAATTAACATATTGGAACGAAAAGCCCACACCAATTGTAGCATTGCTAATTCAAACATTTTTAGAACTCTCTAATGAGTCAGAAGATGTAATTCGCACTTTAGGATGCCTAGGTAAAGAAGTGGAATTTTTAGTTGAAAGGACTCAACTAAAATCTAAGGATAACTGGACTCCTTCCGTAATAGCAATATTGCCCAGCGACTGGTAGTAGTGAATGAGCAAAGATTATTTCATAATTGCCTTAGAAAAGATCATGAAACAAAAAGTTTTAATTCTATAGAACATCGTGTCTGATTTGTCGAAAGAGAAATCATTTCTTATTACATACTTCATAAAGCGTGGTAAATTCAATTTTTATTGAACCAAACCTAAACGTCTGAGCAATAAATCAAAATGATCCACTATCAACAAGTATACTCTACAATCAATCCAAACACACTAAGTACCCTAAATACAATCAACAAATTCCGACGATGCTCTTCATTGAACAGAAATAGTGCTAAAGCAAACGTACCTGGTGTCAAAAGATTCGGATTGTCGGGGTATCATCAAATATGGGAACCATGAGAGGAAGCTTGACATTAGTCATTTAGTCAAGGTTTGATCCAAGTTATTCCATAGATTTAGCATCTCAGATCATTATATATATTTCATCAGAGTTATCTGAGATTACGCTTTGTATCGATGTAGCCAACTAAAAGAATTTGGCCTCGCTGATCCCACATTTAATAAAGCCGGTCCTCTCGATATTTTAACAGGAGCTGAACGTTGGGTCAATCGAGGTTAGAATGACTGGTAGCTGGTAGTCTAGAACCGTCAATAAAGGTCAAACGAAAAACAACTCTAATGGTGAAGACAATGGAAGTGCATTACGATGAACTAAACAAACTGCAAAAGAGATTTTAGGAAGTTGAGGAACCTCCAACTGCATCTTACTCGAGTATGACTCAGGATCATTGCGAATCCGTATTTAAAACAACAACAGTACACAAACGAATGATATTCGGTTTTTAGTGCGACTGCCTTTCAAGACACAAAGGGGAATGCTGTGGAATTCATATGTAAACGCTAAATGTCGGGTTTTAGTCATACTAAACCATATGTTTGTAAGAAAGGACTTTAAACGAGATTACATGGAATTTGTGCGCGAGTACAATGAACTTCACCACATGAAAAGAATGCCACGGGGTTTATAATAAGAACCAAGTAGTACTAAGAAAATACGTGTATTATTTAACGTGTAAAATTTCGAGTGCAATATCATTGAATGATGTTCTTGACATTGGCATCAATGATATCTATTTAGATGATTTACTCTCAGGCGTCGATTCAGTGGAAACGGGAATAAAAAAGGAACAGGTAATCGATATATTAATATGGAGCTATCCGAAAATTTAATATTTAATATATGTAATCAAGACAAGTGTTGAAATTCTGTGCTGAAATGAATAGACTTAAATGTTATCCTAATCAAATGATTGAAGATCACTATCGACAGTTATTCATCTAAGCTTTAAAATGTTAAAATCCAACTTACTATCCACATCAAAAAGGAATATAAACAGTTACTTTCAACACCAGTTTGCCATTAAAAGACTGCTTAACGGCCAGAATTTCCTGATTTTTACTATGCCTATATAAACAACCATATTTACATGGCCAGTAGATAACCACCACTAAATATCGACCGCTTCTATAAAAAAACATTCTAATCTGCGAGGAAATCTCATTATGTGAGCTAGACAGTAAAATGTGGTATCTGAATTTATACCACATCTGGAAGCACCACTCTTTACACCAAGATGGTGTACAATTATTAAAAATGGAACACTTCTACAACAAAATCGATTCCAGGTATACTCAAAATCACAACATAAAAGTTAATAAAAAGAAATTCTAAACTGCCAAATAACAAAGGTCAAAGTAAATTTATTGGACCACAAAAAATTTTCATAGACAATAAAAATTTGAAACATAATTTGGCATGTATCACAAACAGAAAGTTATTACATTTCAACTATTTCAAAAATTCCACCCACTTGAAGTGTCATTTTTTGTTTGGTAACACTATAATACATAGAAATTACCATCTCTTGACGAATTTTAATAAAATTGAATAAATTTCGTTTTATATTTCGAAGAAGATGAAAGATTATATAAAATACAGACAAACCGAAAATGATCTGTCAATGTCAGTTTTGTGAATCATTCTATTTTTTTGTGTGGAACAAGAATTAATTTTTTATTGTTATATGTTTAAAATAAACAAAATAGTTTTCAAACACTTAGTCAAATTATGTATGGGTCTGGACATTGAACTTTTTGTGTATTTGTCGGTTTATATTTTCGGTAAACGACGAAATCGTTTTATAATTTCCGATACTTGTGTTCGTTTTATTTTGTTAATTTTTTTAATTTAGTTTGATTCGAAAATATCCGGTTAAACTTTTGATGGTGCTGAATGGAGTCCATATGCTTTGATCATAAGTGGGATGAGGTAGCCAATTCATACTTTCATCAATGATTAGAAGATGTCATAATCATCGAAGGATTGTAGAGGCAATCAAAACTTTAAGCAATTCGACCAAGTTAAGGGTAAAGTTTTTGATGGCTCCGCAAAAATAGACATTTAGAAATGATTAATCGATGCTTCGCGGATGGACCAACAATTCAGAAAATAAGAAAATATTGCTTTGACAGTCGATGTGAAAAAATAGGTTTTAGTTTCCTCATCCGACACATGAAGTATATGAGAGGATTTAATGGCATGACAAATCAGACAAACATATATCAGACACATATATATATATATATATATATATATATATATATATATATATATATATATATATATATATATATATATATATATATATATATATATATATATTATTAGCAATATATTTATCAACAAGAACAATAATTGAAAGCACCGATAAACATAAATAAACATGTCCAGACGTAGTTAACCACATAAAAGCTTAGGTTAACTGAATCTGGTCGACTTAACCAATATACAACAGATATCCAAAGAAATATACCGGATATAGAATAGATCATTCCAAATAAATAGTGGAATCAATTACGACCCAAGAAACGCAAAGTAAAGCTCGACATACATACAATTGGCATACTATACGAATCAGAGGAAGAATAACTGTAAGCAAACGCATAGATAATTTATAATATTAAGCACCTAGTAGTTGTAAAACAACAAGTGACAAGATTCCCAAATCAATTGTCAGACCACACCGCATATACGTCACTTACAAGTGAGCAAACTCTAATGATGGCTACCTTGAGCAAGAAATATTTTATACCATTAGAACTCGCTACATAATTCGAACGTCACCCTTCTGCGTGCATAAAATACGTGAAATAAGTGGAAGAGAATTAAATCAAAAAATAGGTTATCTTCCAAGTCCCGTCAAAATTGTCAGACTATTTTTCAAAGTTGGAGTATAGAATATGCCGGTTCATTTCAAATACCCGTGATCCGAGAAAGGGATCAGAAAATGGCTGTTTAGTCTTTCGAAAACTGTAGAAAATGAGAATACTGAACATCGAGATATAAGCGATGCTGAACTTTAGGCTAATTTGTATATATAAAGTGACAGATTTATTTATTTTTTTTTTACTAGAATTAATTGATTTCATTTTAATCAAAAATATATCTATGAATTATAATATATATATATATATATATATATATATATATATATATATATATATATATATATATATAAATATATATATATATATATATATATATATATATATATATATATATATATATATATATATATATATAAGCAGATGAAAATCGAAACCTAAACTCGGACTACTCTGCAATACTTTTGATATTAAGTGAAAAAATTATTTAAAAAGAAAGAAATTCAAGCCTATATAGTAAATAAACACACATGATAGGAAAACTTTAGGCAGTCATTAGAAGAAAAAATTAACCTAACAAACGAAGTGCAAATAAAAAACAAAGTTCAACAATTTATAAAGGTTATACAGCAATCAGTCTGTTATTGTCTCCAATAAGGTTAGAAGGTGGAAAATGGGCTCAAAATAACGAAGAAAAACTTTAAAATTTTGTGGAACTCCACCAAAAAATATTCAAACCATATAATGATCAAGCTTTAAAATCTTAAATAATAACTATGTAACCTGCAAAACAAAGTGAAGAAATCCTATTGACTTCACCAAAAACCAAGTCATGCATTAGATAAAATCCAATATGAATTCGAAAAAAGATCCTGGTTATGATCTTATCACTGCAGAAATGTTGAAAGATCTACCAAGTCAAGTCTATACTAAGTCATGTCAAGTCGATACAAAGGTTTTAGAACAGGGTACTAAGGAACATCGTCGATTAAAGTAGATCTCGTTTCAATTGAAATCCAAAAAAAGGCAAGAAGACAAGAACTAAGACTAGAAAAGTTTAAAATTAAAATTTGAATTGTAATTTGAATAAAGCTTTGATACAATTTTATTGCACTAAGCTTATTGTTTTGCAGTTAAATTTAATTTGGAGACGGTCGTTTGTTGTAAAACAACCCACACCAAAATATATTATGTAAATACATAATATGGTAAATGGCTTTATTTTCTTTATGTTAACGAACGAAAGTTCCATACCAAATGGTAATAAATATACGAGTAATTACCAAAAAAGGTTAGGTCAGTATACTCAGAGGATTACTATTTAATATTTTCAATTAGACTTTGCTAAGATACTATATATATATATACAATTTTTTTATTGCCTACATTTTAATTTCACACAGAAAAAAATGTATTAGAAAAATTATCTAATGTTAAATGTTTATAGATTATATGATTTTGTATATATTTCAACTTATCATTAGACAAATTGCAAAATATAAATTAGATAATTTTACTAAAGATAATTTATTGATTTGGTGAATTTTCAGAATGAATAATCAATTAAGTGTTTAAACATTGTAAATTTTTGAAGAAGTAATTATTTGGTTCAAATGAATAAATTAAATAAATTGTCTGAAACATTAGTTCGCTGACATTCGCTGTTTTCTCTATTTTTAAAAATGTTTTCTTTATTATTTAATGTTCTAGTTAAATTGATAGTTTTCATTGAATTTTATCATTCAGAATAGATAAACCAACTAATCACATTAAATGGCTAAAAATCAATGACAACATTAGATGAATCGATTTAACTTTCAATATTCAAATTTTTTTACTTTTTTATTTAGCTATCATTTGCACATTATATATCGTATACCACCCCTCTAACCCCAATAAAATATTATAAAATAACAAACTTAACTTTCTTAGAGCACGAACTCAATACTTTATATTTTGTTATCAGGCAGCATATGATCAACAGTAACAACAACAAATTTTACACACACCAAACGAAAACAATAAGGTAATAAGTTATGCACATAAAAAAGTCATTTTCTTCTTACACAACGTTACTTTTTTAATTTATATATATATATATATATATATATATATATATATATATATATATATATATATATATATATAAATTGAAAATTGTTTAAAACTTTATATATGAGTACACAGTGCAAATGAAAATGGCATTATTATATGACAAAATGTACACATTTTCAATAATTTTCCAACTTTTATTGCATCACACATACAATGGGGAGTTCAACAGGGTACACCTTAATAATATACATATATATATATATATATATATATATATATATATATATATATATATATATATATAAATATATAATATATATATATATATATATATATATATATATATATATATATATATATATATATATATATATAATATATATATATATATATATATATATATATATATATATATATATATATATATATATATATATATATATATATATATAATAACATATATGACATTTTACTACTATCATTATTGTTATCATCGTCATTACTATTACTATATATCATTATTATTTTCCATTTTCCGTTGTTTTTTTGTTTTTTTTTTATATTTTTGATGTGTAATGTTGTGTTTTTCCAATAAAATTTTATTGGATTTTCAACGACTTTGTTTTCTTGTGTTGCTGCTTTTCGGATGAATGATGGAATTGAACAGATGGAATATGTTGTCTGCTGTGTATTGTATTTTATATACATGTATATACCAAAAGTATGTATGGCGAAGTGTATGGGATTCTATTTGGTATAATACATATAATGTGTGTACATACATTTTTATGCGGGAAGGAATGAGAAATGTACTTGCATTATATGAACCATTAAAATTTTATGATATTCGATTTTTTTTATCGTCGTTATCTTTACAAAAAGAATAACAAATTTTTACATTTTTCAAGTGTTGGTTTTTTTTAAAGAGGAATCATTATACAGTGAGACGTCAGAACATAAAAAATCTCTTTAAATTTAAAAGAAGTTCATTTGGATAATAAGTGCAATACTTTAGGCAAATGTTTTAATGATAATTTGCTTAAACATAAACTCAACAAAGTAAAAAATACATTTTCTGGAAGTAGAAACTATTCATCTACAATCAGATCAAATATTTAGTATTTTACAGTTATATCATAAATATAAACCCTAAACTAAAGTATTGTCGCTCACAGAGACCTTTTGAAGAAGTGTCTCTTGGTTCATCGACAGTGGGCTTCCAGGCCATATATCATGAGCATAACTCTTTTTTATGTCCTTAGGAACCTTCTAAACGTCGACCAGGGATCTGAGTGTATCTGAAGGAACTGTAGATAATAACCAGCTCCTGTGTCTATTGAAATGCTAAGACATTAATGTACACTGCGTGTCACTTGTTTAAGAAAACTTTTTTTAAACATCAGATTGATTATCCAATATTATGTATAACTAAACAAAACTGCCATTGCTATATCGGAAGACGGCTCTGTTAAGAAAATATTTATATTAAATTGCAGTTAATTTAGAGTTCTGCTGCTATTTCTAATAAAATGGAGTGAATCTTTAAAAGTTGCATATTTATTTGTCTCACTTGTTTCAGAACAACTAAAATATAGGTCATTTTCATGATCGAAATTTACCATTTTTTTAAAATAGTTAGCGATTGATTTTCTAGTGTCATATTGCAGAATCATATTGCAAAGATAATCAAAGCGTGGATTCAGAAGTAAACATGCAGTAATATTGCCTTGGCCACTTTATTCACCCGACGACTTAAACATAATGAAAACAATTTGGAGATGGCTATCACGGAAAACCTACGAAAGAGCAAGGCAGCTCAAAAATAAAGATGAATTAATTGAAGACATAAAATCAGCCTCAGCCCGGGCCGAAATTTCTTTGTTTTCTTTCTGTGGTTATCAATCTTCCATTATGCTTTGCAAACCCCATACACACATCAGCTCCTGAGCACTAGCTGGCTATAATATCGCAGCAAGGCCTCTGATAGAAGAATTCTTTTAACGTCATGTAAGTGTTATGGGCGTCAAGAGGTGACAATCGACATTCGCATCTTGATTCCGTTGCAGAGCTTTCGTCCTGGAAAATAACTGACGAATCTAATTTCATATCTTTACTTGGTATAAAGTATGATCCTGTGCCAAACGATTTGTTTACTGCTTATTCACTTTACAAAGAAATCAGACCTTTCTGAAACTCCCAAGAATTTTTGACTCGTTAGGTCTAAACTTGCACCAGAACTTAAAATCGCTTAAAAATATTATTTCAGTCTCTTTGGCTAAAAGGAATTGGTTGCGACGCCGAGCTTTCTAAGGACATTGCACACGAATCGTGTTCAACTTAACCAATAACAAACCTTAAACTACCCCGATGGATATATATGACTATATATTTAGAGTTCCATGGATTTGCTGATGCATCCAAAGAAGCTTATGCAGCAATAATATATGTAACAGTAGTAGAGTGTAGAGGGTTTGCAAATAGATCAAACTAATTGCAGTGAAAGCCAAGGAAGCCCCCGTGAAAACCATATCAATTCAACGATTAGAGTTAAATGCTGCTACTCTATTGGTACGATTATTAGAATTAGTCCAAATATTTTGTTTAGTTCACACTTCAAGGATTTATTTATATACGGATTCGACCATAACACAGGTTTGGCTATCCATATCACCCAAGGTTTGGAAAACTTATAAAGATACTCGTACCCCCATAATTTTTACTTATACAAGTCGTAAACAATATACAATTTACGCAACGCGAGGCATGTTACCGCAAGAATTATAGTAGAAATTAAGTTTTGGTTTAATGCTCCAGAATTCCTCCCTAACTACAGTTATGAAGTTCACCTTGCCCTGATTATCAATTATCGATATCAGAATTATCTGACTCATATAATTAAATTGTTTAGATTCATCAGAAACGTACATTAGATTCGCTACAAGCTAATGAAATACGTCAAGCTGCGCCATTTATTTTCTTAAAAAATACAAGAAATTATTTACGCAAGTGAAATTAAATCACTAACTAAATCATTACCGTTAACGTCAAAATCTTATTTACATTCACTTTTTCCTTTTTTGAATGGCTATCGATAATTACGAATTAGAAGAAGGCTGGAATTTGCAGAACTACCATAGGATGTGAAACATGTGATAATTCTGCCTATCAATCATGTGGTGATTGAGAAACTAGTAGTCGAGTTGCACGTTAAGCATTTACATGCTGGACCAAAATTACTACTGACCATAACCGAGCAAAGATACTTGATTCCGCAAGCTAAACTCCTAATACGTTGAATTATTCATCGATGTACAACTATAGATACCGCGTCACAACAGTTAATAGACCAGTTAACACCATCACGAATAAATCCTGCAGCACGGGCATTTTTATAGATCGGTATTGATTTGGCTGGTCCATACACACCAACAGCTCATCGGCTTATTTGATAATATTCCTTTGCATGCAGCAACAAGCCTTTGTTAAAAATGTATTAGTGCTCATATCCGGTAATACTTGTAATGTTGTTGCCTAACAAAATTACAAGTATTACCGGATATTAGCACTAATACATTTTTATTCGCGCTCAAGAGATTCTTCACAGTTCGCGGAGTACCTTCGGATATATACTGCGATAATGGTACTAATCTAGTTGGAGCAAAGAACGAGCTTCGATAGTTTTAATCTCAATATTTGACGCAGGCAACTCAAGCTGACATATTGAACTGATGCACAGGTGGGAGTAGCTTATGGGAGGCAACCATATAGTCTATTAAAATACCATTCGTCGCGTGATTGGAGAATATATTCTTATACCTACGACGAATTCCTTACCATTATTAAAGAAATCGAGGGCGCTACTCAATTCCCGGCTTTTTGGAGATCCTATGATGATGATTATAATCGTTTAAGCAGATGACAGTTGATCCAATCATTATTACAAGGATTTTGGAAATGGTGGTCTCTATAGAGTACCTTATTATATATTTAAATAAATCATCTAAGTGGCCATACTCCAAAACGTCCGTAAACATGGGTTCTTTAGGGCTTCTACGAGAACCAAATCTGCCACCGTCAAAATGGTCACTAGCCCGAATTAACACTAATAACACCAATTGTCGAAAGGCACAATTTTTGAACCAAATGTTCCCGCAGTGATCAAGATGATTATGCAAGCCTATGTAATTTGGCACAGTGTCATCAGGAAGTAGTTATGCCATTGCGAATTTTAAAATTAAGACTATCGGCCGGTGATCACTCGATGCCCATTCTTCTTATACTGCCCAAGCAACAAACCACCTCTCACAAGTGTGACATTAACATTTGATTTACTATTCTGGCAATATGTGGTTGGCCAACTAACTAATTATAATAAAAAAGCCTTTTTAGTAACAAAGTACTTTTACACGAGGATCTTTGAAGTCGCCGGTAATGATAATTGGAAAGTTTTTGAGACCCTCTGTAATTTTATCAAGCATATTGATGATATCCATAGGTTCACAATAGTATTAAACGTAGACAGTGATTGGTTGCTTTTGCGTTATGACCATTATCGAAGTCGCGAAGACATAGAAGTCGCCTGTCTGTCTACTTTATTTCTTATCGTAAATTATCCTGCATATTGCGTATATCGATCATTTTCTCTTATATATTGATTTGGACAATCCTTATTTGGCAATTTATGTGATATTTTAAAATTTACTCTTTGACGGTGTAGTACTTGGCAATGTGCCAAAAATTCATCGCATTTAAAGCATTTTATAATCTTGACATAGTCGGAAACTTAGAACAAAAGCCAGCCAATATCTAATCTGTGATTTCGCAGCAAGGTGGTATACGATTATTTCGTGACACCTCAACGGTTTAGTGAGCGATCATTTATTTTTGAGGTCCGGTTTTGAAACCAAGCTTAATTTACTCTTCTTGAATGTCATCTTTGATTTGTTTAATAATCGCATCATGGATGTCCTTTTACTTCTTTTAGGCTTTAAATTGATCAGTGAAGAGTTATATCATTTTGTTACAACGATGCCTTTTAAGCCGAAGCGCTCCGTACTCCCTTAACTGTTAGCCATTTTCGCCAGTTTTCTATGGTTGTGCGATAACAAACAGTGTATGCGTATCTTATTATTTAAGCCTATTGAAACATCAAAATGTTTATATACCTTCTTAATCTTTTATGTGTCCTTCATCAAGTAGAATAAAATTATTTACCAAGTTTATTAGCCTTATCCACATGATAATAACCTACAGTATCATGTTATGTTATTTATGATGTACAAACATATCTTTTTTCTTTAAATTTGTTCGGTTTATTTTTATTAAAGTCACTCAAAAAAATGTCATAAATAATATACTCAAAATTAAATAAATATTTTCCTAAATAATAATATTCAATAAATTGTCTTATTTCTCCATTTTTTATTTACGAGTTTTTTTTTTTGTATTTCCAAAAAATAAAATAAAGAATGTCTCCCCATAATGGAGCCTTACGGTCGTCTTAAAAAAAAACATCGTACACCAACAATAACAACACAGAATCTTTTAGAAGTACCCATTTCTTATTGATATTCTTTAGATTCCGCCTTAATAAAATCTTCTCGTATATAGTTCACAGAAAAGGCAAAAATGAAAATCGGGAAAAGAATTTTTATACCATCAGCATACGGTATTGATACAAGTTGGGAATAATTGATTTTGTCGTCTTCCTTGAAAAATAGATTTTGGGGTGTAAGAATGAAAATACGGCAAAACAATAACTAAACAAAAAATAAAATATATAAAGATCGCAAAACGCTGTGCTTTTCTCGACAGTACAAGCAAAAAATTCTATTCTATACATGGTTTATCTATCGATATATATATATATATATATATATATATATATATATATATATATATATATATATATATATATATATATATATATATATAAATATATATATAATATATATATATATATATATATATATATATATATATATATATATATATATATATATACATATATATATATATATATATATATATATATATATATATATATATATATATATATATATATATACATATATATATATATATATATATATATATATATATACATATATATATATATATATATATATATATATATATATATATATATATATATATATATATATATATATATATATAAATATATATATATATATATATATATATATATATATATATATATATATATATATATATATATATATATATATATATATATATCCTACACTATCAGTCTGCAATATACACGAGAGGGAAGACGAAAAAAATGCTAACATTTTTTTGTTATCAATCCTTGGGGCTATTTTATGTCAAATTGATTTCATGTTTGTAGCAAAATTGATATTATATTTTCAGGAATTTTTATTTTAAAAATTGTTGTTCATCCGTGAATTTAATGTGATATTTTTCGTTATTTATTTATTTATTTTAAGTTAAATCAATCTCTTATTGAATGGGTTTGAGGATAATTTAATGTTGTTTTTATTCGTTATTTAATTTATATATCAGATCAGGTCCTATATATATATGTATATATATATATATATGGGCAGGAAATAAATGTTTTTATGTTGATGTATTACTTATAAATATGGAATCAGGAAGTAGTTTTAGCTTAGGTTAGTTGATTATCGGAGTTCATATAGTGTTGACCTTTATGTTATTATCATTGATCTTAAATGATGCGGGAAGTTGTAAAAGTTTTAAACCAATACAATTCCTTTAACTACAATATCTAACCAAGCTGAATGCGAAATAGCTATATTATAGAACAACAAGAAACTCAACTCTTATGAATCTACGGTTCAAAGATGCGTACGTCGCGTAGATTGAGCCTGTTTATTTAAAAAAAAAAATGCAGACATATTTATAGTTGTTGGTACATCCCTCAACAATGGTAAAAGCACATTTCATATAAGTCACATGGGTTGCTACTCGGAAGCAGCCCTGTAAGGAATTTTAGCTCGTAAATTAAAATACAAATAATAACTACGTAGTCAAAAAGGGACCTAAATGGTTAGACAATACACAATGCTTTGTTTAAACATTTTCCAGACTTTGAAAAATCTTATGGATCTTATTCGTTTACAAAGTGTGCACACAACTAGTTTATTTAAAAATAATTCTAAATAAAAAGCTAACTAAAACTCACATTTAAAAACTAATTTTCAAAAAAGCATATTTTGTGATCACTTACCTGTACCAGCTTTATTTACACTTGTCGTACTCGAAAATCCCGGAAATTTACGCCATCCCTTACGCCAAAAACTAGTTTTACTTGATTTTGATTGTAAATTGGTCGACGATGGACCCGGATCTTCGGCCGCTCTATGATGATCTATTATCACTTTAATGTTCTGCCGATTTACAAAATCAGTATCTTCATGCGATCGCTGCGATGATCGTACACTACTACTATTTGTTGTATTGTAAATTGTTTGCAATCCGGATCCACTTGGTGTTGACGACCGTGTGTTTTGAAAACCAGAAACACCAGAACTGTTTGTGCTTTTGTGATATCGCAAACTACCAATATAACTAGCACCACTACTACTACCACTAAAGCCACTATCCAAATCACCACCTATAATTACATGATTTCCCACCGGTGACAGCAGCTCTTCGGATGTACCCAAATTTGTAACTATTTGCTGGTGAGGCATACTATTCGTTGTAATATTACTACTACTATTGCGCTGCGAAGTTGTACCACCACTATCTTCATTCGTCGGACTATCGTTTGGCGGCGTGGTAGGCATAATCATTGCTTCGACCGATAAATTAAGTTCACCTAATACTCGTCTGTGTCGACTTTGAACTCGTCGAAATTCTTCTTCAACCATACTTTGATTGAGCGAAATCATTGAATGCCCCGCCATCATACGCATCCTTTCATCACTAACAATTTCTTCGTATATATTTTCCTGAGTACCATATCGTGTGGTATATGTGTGTCGTGGATTTCCTGCCATTTGAGCATTTTTCGCTCCCTTCGACAATAGTGCTCGCATTGAATTAGGCGGTGGTGGTCTTGATGGTCCCGGTGTTTCACCATGAAACGATGTGCCCGGTATCGGTACATTCGAGTGACGCATTGCAGCACCTGGTTCATAATATGCATACGAATAATCTTGTTGCGTATGAGAATGTGACGACGACGATGATGATGGTTCGTATCTTTCCATCGTTGCTGTGATATTACTTCGAGGCCAATTATTCTGGAATAAAAAAAAAACGATTTTTGAAAAGTCTTAGTTTCAATGACCAGCACAAAATAAAAACTATAAATATTTTTATTTATTTTATTGATCAATAAATTGTATTTATGAAACAACAACAACCAACTTAAAAAGAAATAAAATTAAATTAAGAAAAACTTAAGATGATGGAAGAAGAAATAATCGGACGTCTTATGTGATTGTTGTTGTTGTATATAGATATAGTTGTGCTGTTCCTTTTTAAATTAAACGAATATAATAATAAATTTTATATAAATAATAAAAAGTTGTTTTATACATTTTGATTTTTAATATAAATTTTAAGATAAAATTTAAGATTGTGTTAAGAACATAAAAAAAAATTAAAAGCGTTAATTTTAATAAACTTGGCATGGTAACAAGAAATGAATTCATCATTGAGTGTTTATTAGTAATTACATATATGTACTATAAATTAAATATGCAGAGGATATGATGACACATTTTTATAACATCTTGAACAGTGTATACAAAAGAAAGAGTTTTGGCTTTGAAAATTTAACTAAATCATCGTTCATGTTATATGTGCTTTAACAGGTGATAATAATAAAAGTATGCTGTCAAGTCATGGCGATTTGAAAATATTGACAGAACTCAATATATGTTTGTTGAAATTAAAACAGATCTTATCTCATATTATGATGGAATTTAAAATTATGAATTTAATTGATAGAATCGCTAAATTTATTTATCATCGATCCAATTATTTATTCTCCTTTCAAAATCTTGGTAACTGACCAACTGATCCCCTTGGCTTATTCAGCCAAGTATTCCTTTCTGCTCCCTCCTAGGTATTTCATAGCAGAATCACTACTCACATATATCTATCTATACATATAAAGCATCTGAATGTAGGAAGCTTTACTTCGATCACCCACTATTTCGCAGTTGATGGGTGATTTGCCTACCGGGCGTGTAAAAATTGATTCGGAATTCTGTAATATACTTTTGTGATCCTGTTTTTCGAGACCTCTCAACAAGTGCATTTTGCAACGCTTTCTTGAGATTTACAAGCACCGTAGGGACTTTCTAAACACGTTTTCTCTGATATATAACTACAAACTTTGTTCTAGCCAAGTCCGAGTTAAGTTCAATGTACGAGATGCTACAGCCCAATGAAATCATCGACTGGCATTTTTATTTAAGCTGCAATTAAATAAGCTAAATTCCACCTATACGCAGAGTGATAGCAACAGTTAGTTTACCTTAAGAGGAATCAAATACCTCCGTAAAGCAGGTCGAGGGAGTGCTCACTTTTCTACCTCTATGTGCAAAACAAACATCCAACGCTGATAAAATATTCAAACTCACAACAGGTCAGTTTTTGATCGGAAGTCCACTTGTGAGCTTTCCAGAAACTGACATAAGGAAGAAGAAGATGCCTTTAAAACGTCAATGATAATTGCCGGTACAATTAAAGCTGCATTTTTGGAATAGGTGGTCTAGCTGTCTTTAAGCAATCTTTAATATAAGACCCCATATTTAATATAAAAGCTAAACACTAAACGAATATTGAAAAACAAGAAGTGCCAAGGCAAGAACCATAATACGCAGAATTAATAATACTACAACAGAGAGCCTCGATGTGTGATATCCACTGAATCACACTCTGCTCAGAAGGGTCCTGTAAATAAATCTCACCTTCAATATCTGTAAACTCCAAATAACGTTAAACAATATAGGCTATAGGTCGTTGGCCACTGCATGAGAAATTGTAAGGAGCCTGTGACCAAGCGATCAATAGCGCAACCTGCAAACCAAGGAAAAGAGCGGTGAAGAACCGATGGACACAAGATCTGGACGCAATGACAGTCATTAAGGTTAAACGAAGGGTTGTTGATAAGATTTTAAAATCAATAACACATTATAAAAAATAAGAAATCTGATTTATTGAGTCAACTGTTAAAGGGACGTGGAAGATTGGTGTAAATCGTATAACATATGTGCAGCTATGGCTAAACAAGCCGTAGAATGCAGAATACAATGTTAGAGCACCGTTTGAGCTAATAGCAATGGATATTGTGGGTCAATTTCCAGTAACAAAAAATGGTAATCGGTACATACTGGTTGCATCGACAACTTTAGTAAATGGGTAAAAGCATATCCAATAATAAAGCAAGAAGCTTGAACCGTTACAATATGATACTTTAGTAAATAACTAAATTTACCAATTTGGAATACCGCTAAAACTACATTCCGACCAAGGACGAAACTTCAAGTCATCCGTATTTCAAGAGCTGTGCAAAATCCACAACATTAAGAAAAAAGAACTACTTCATTACGAATAGTGAAAAGTGAAGGATTTCATGAAGGAGCGCTTGTCTGACTATACAATCCCATGGAGAAGAAAGGGATGATCACGGAAGCTGCAACAAAGTTAATAAGGGCAATTACAGGAATTACCGGGTAATCAAAAAAAAATCAATAATGTTGTATATAGGACACAGCAACGCCCCAGGAGTAAAATGGACGTGGTCCGCATCGATCGATTAATATTTTACAATGGCAGGGCCATAGATGAATCTGTTCGGGCGAACAAAACTAAGGTGGGAGTAATGTCACGATTCCGACAAGACAGAGTAATAACCAATGGTGGTCGAGTGGTTATAATTTTCAGGCATCATTTGTCAACAAGTTCATGGTTCGATTTACGCCGTAATTTTCTATTCTCGACTGCGAAATCATCGCATGATTTCGGTTTAAACATTAGGCTCCGCAATGAAAAGTAGCTGAACTAATTAAGTTACCAAGTCGAAACCAAACAAGCTTTTAAATGATTGAAATTTATTTCCCTGCTTTCAATACTCTCAAAAATCTTTAAAAAACTTACTAACCGACATTTTCACGTTTTAAATGAAAAAACAAAAGTTTTTAAGTTTCCCTCTCTTACTTTTCAAAATAAAGAGTTATGTGGAATAGTAAACGCTTTTTGCCATAAATAATAAATGTTAACCTACTTATAATAGAGATCTACGAACAGAATACATCAGTAAAAAAATCACCAGTCATGCGAGGAAGCACATACAGCATTTCGACCAACACGAAAAATGCTGAGATGGAGTACGACGGCAATTTGGTTTCAACAAAACTAATTTTTTGTTAGAAAACTGAATTTTATTGGCAATGCCCTAGATTTTCTAAATTTAATCTTAATCTTAAATAAATAAATGTATAATAAATCATGTGGATTGTCTTGTCATTTATCTCAAAAGCTATATAGCCCACATACGCTTGGTTTTAGAATTAATACGGTTTCTATATATCACAATTTGTATAACAGATAAAATCATGTCTAACAAACCAAAAGATCTTATAAAAAATTTAACATTAATGTCGTAATGCATTAAACATCAATTAGACGTGATTAACGATCGTAAAATACATGGATATGTACTTAGGTAGAATCCTTGTATATTGCATATACATATAAGCAAATTAGAAACTATATTAATCCGATTACAACAAATAATAATGCTAGACGACATATACCTATCACATTCAGCAAAACATAATTTAAAGCGACATTCCAAATTCATTTGACTTTTCTAACAAAACTCTACAAATATTCATATAACCATCCCCAATATACAAAATGTCATTTGAGAATTTATAAAATATATATTTGAAGAAAATTATAAAACTAAATAAATTTTAATAAAAATTTTCATTTTTAGCAAATATATTTTCCCCATATTTTCCCAGACGATTTAGAAAAATTAAAATTCAAAATTCGTCTATTATTTCACAACACTATATATGTACATATATATGTATATATTAGAGAAGATATTAAAATTTTCCGTGTGGATCTGTTTAATTAGAATGTGTGTATGTATAAGTGTTATGAAAATTCTATTAACACCAAATATGTGCATGAGACATGATTGTAAATGTACAGTGCATTAAAAAAATATTGTTAGGGTACCTGAGCTGAATCGTTCTGTTGATTTGATTGTTGTTGGTGCTGCTGCTGATGTTGTTGCGACGATGATGTAGTCGATTGTCCACTATTTTTTGCACCATGATGACGATATTTGGTTGTTTTAAGCAATGTTTCATCATCACCGCCACTGGCCTCATTACATATTTCAATAGTGTCTGGGTTTTCTGGGTATCTATGCAATTTTCGAGTCGTCGTTGATTTAAACGCCAACGGATGTTCTGGTGGTGGTAGATAATTTAAAAATTGTGGTGGCGGTGACGGTGAACTATTATTGTAGCCGCTTAGTGGGAAAATTATATTTATGTCGTCGGGATTATGTACATGAAATAAGTTTTGTTGTTGTTGTTGCTGATGTTGTTGTTGTTGTTGTTGCTGTTTTTGTTGCATAATAATGTGTTTCTGTTTTAATGTGGGGGGTTGCTGTTTTGGTTGTTGTGTTTGCTGTTGTTGTTGCTGTTGGGATAGACTCCTTCGACCACCCATCATTGATGATGATTCCATTTTGCATTTTAATCTTGTAATTTATATTCCTTATAATTTTATTGATTTTCCTAAAAATATACCAATAGAAATGAGAGAAATTAAAATTTATGTGAATTGAAGATATATGTAATTGAATTAAAACTTGTTTATATATCTAAATAGTTATATATAATATATATAACTATTTAGATATATAAACAAGTTATATATAATAGTTTACCTATCTATATAATTTACGTATTGTATATAAATTTTAAATTATTAAATATTGGATGTACCGCATCGACAATTTGTTTTATGTCATAATCTATGAATCATATTAAAGTAGACAAAAGTTGGAACTCTAACTCGGATCATTCTCTATCCCTTCTGACATAAAGTGGCAAAAATATTCAAAACCAATATTTTAGACAGTCTTTAGAAACAAAAACTAACCTTTCAAGACGTTTCATATCACCTCAGCCTGCGAAGTAACTCAAAACGAATATAAATTCGAAAAAAATCATGAGGAAAAAACGCTTTTTTTCTAATATCATCTCAATAACCTATTCCAACCACTTGTCCAACCTAGAGAGTTACGAATGGCAAAAGAGAGAACTGCCACATGCTCAAATACTCCTGTAGTTGAATAGCAAAATTCGTCCAACATAAACTGATAGTGGTATCTCCACTGAGTTTCACAATGCAGAGCAAAACCCTATCGTATATATGAGGTAGTTTGGAGAAGCATAATTAACTCAGATAAGCGACTATTAAATTATGGATATCCTCAGTAAAAGAGATAAGTCTGGACGTTGTAGCAACCTACGCATAGCTATGCAACCTACGCATAGCTTACGGGAGAACTATAAGGACAGCATGAGCGTAGATAAACTTCTTGATGTCCTTGTGGAATGAGATGACCAGAACAAGAACTTATCACTATAGAAATATTTAACAAATCCCTAATTAAGACAAGTGTGTCGCGATGACCGCCAAGACATGTGCAAACTCATCGTAAGGGATGAGTGCACCAGCACAGTTAGCACGTGCTGATAAGCCTAACGTCTACCTCAGAGCTTTAGCTCCATTAACCAAACCTCAGTGGTTGCATTTCCCTCATTGATTCACAGACAGCGTAAATCACATTCAGTGTATCGTCAAATTTTAACTAGTAAGTATCTTCCATTGATCAGCTGAATCAGAAAATATTACCAACATATAGCGGGAACACCAATAATGTCATTAATTAACCACTGGAATTTAGGAACATGCTGGAGCCACTTGGAATGCCATCTTTTTCTTTTGCTAAATATTATCGAAGCCATTGTATTAACGGGAAAGGCAAAAGGCGAGTATGTATTTATATCTCGCATATTGTTTATACTATTCGAACTGCCATTCGGTTTCAAACAAATCCAGTTCCCAGTTGATTCTCGTTTGCCATAAACATCCCCAAAGCTCAAAGGCAATCTCTTTAGTTTTCTGGTGGGAATCTAGAAAGTTTGAGCTCCGATATGAAGTACAAAAAACTATGCATATGGTCAGCTCAATTACCTATCTTCGTATTGATTTTATTTAATTCATTCAAATGCGCCTTGCTGTATTTCTAATATGAGTTTACCAATACTGGATATTATAAATAATTTCACAAAAAACGGTTTCAATCTTAAAATTACCTAAGCGCCTTTATATGCCACACTTGCATAATATTCCATTTCTACTTTAAATTTAGTTGCAAACAGCTCTGATGAAGAATTACACCATATAATGCCAGCACAAGGCTTTAAAGCCGTTTGGCCCGACTTCCATTCTCAATAACTTTATGAACTAGTGATTTCCATTTTATTCGAATATGTCATAATTTTATAAACGGTTATTTTATTATTAAAAATATTACAATACAACAACAAATAAAAACATGTTCACTACGCTGGACCAAATAATTATAAATTATAAACCACGTAAAAAGTTCAAACAGTTATTTACGAAATAAAAAAAAAATAAAAAAACCTGACCAGCACAATAAAAATAAAAAATCCAATAAGAAAAAAAAACCGTTACAAAATTTAATATACACATAGCGATATAATGCAAACGACGCACTTCTATAAAACGATTTATTCGTTCACAAAAAATAATTTTCACTTGATTATCTTGTAATTTTCTAATGTCTACTTGAAAATTTTCAACGGTGGGCCAATTTGGCTCACAAAATTAACAGTTTTCTTTTAATTTAACTAAACTTTTTTTTGTCAATTACGTCCAACCTTCACCACCAATAATCACAAACTAATAAATTGCATAATATAAATTACCTTAAGGCACAACCAGCGAGTCTTTAACAATTTAACGTAATAGTGCGATGTATAGACTTTTCATGTTACTGGCCAGCGAGTCTTTAAGAACTGAACGAAACTTTCGTCAAAATTTTACATCAACTTAACAGAGCGAAATTTTTCGTGCCAACTTGTAGAAACGTCAAAACGAATAATGTGATTATATTTTTTTGTTGTTCCAATTTAAGTTTTATTTAAATATAAAATTTATTAATTTAAAAATAGAGATACACATAGTTTTAATTAATAAATATTGATCTGTACAAACATATATATTTATATAATAAAACACGAATAAATTACAACAACAAAAAGAAAAAAATTGTTGTCAATGGATTCATATTGTTTATAGGTATTTACATAAAAATGGACTATTTGGCCCTTGTTAGCGTGGTGGAAACAGTTACAAGAATTAATTGTATAAGATTTTTTAGTTTTGTTTTAAATTAATTGGATTTTTTAAACTAATTATATCAATAACTGCATTATAACGTTAGAACCATTGACAAGTTGTGTTACGATTTGAGTAGCCGAATCTTAAATTTTCCATAAAAATTTATTTTCGTTCAATACCGTAAGGTTTTGACATGTTGTGTTAAAGACTCGCTGGTTAGCCCTTTATTTAACGTATATTGATTAGGAAGGGGTAAATAATGGAGATAAATTCTATTCGTTCACTTATCGATGATAAAAAACAAAAATAAAAACCAATAATTAAAATACCCCTTACGAAAATTCAAAAATTTAATAATTTAATCAACTTTTAGGGTAATTATACTTTAAAGAATAGTAAGCTTGGCAAATGTTAATTAATAAAATAAACCTTACAAAAGCTATACAAGGCGAAATAACTTCCAATTAGAATTAATTTTTAAATGTTTTTACGCTTAAATTGTTTTGACTTGAAGTTATTAGTTCAATGCAAGCATGTGAGGTCATTATTATATAGGATTTGACAGTGATTTTACAATTATATTTGGCAAGTGTTAATTTATAATACAAACCTTACAAAAGCTAGTAAGAGTGCGATTTCAACATGTGGTTGATGACTTCTAACTAGTTTCTATCCAGTTAGATTCGACTGCGCTTTGATTTTAATATTTATTTAGATTTCTCTTCAGTATGATTTGCAAGGTTGATTAAAAACTTTTACTCCTGACACGTGGAGGCGCAGCCTCGTGGATATATTTTTCTATATGTTAAATAAATCGTTTAGTGTCAGAGTATTGTAGGAACTTGAACTATCTATTGCTTAGAACAGTGTCACAGAACCTCTAAAAAGCCTTGATGTGTCCAAATCATCAGTTCGAGTGTTGTAGCCAACCACTACTGATCAACACCCTGGACAACTTCAGCTTGTCGGGATTTGTAAGATATTTTGACTTTAGCAGTGGACGTAAGGCATACAAAACACGGTTAACAGCAACAAGACGCGCTTTCATATCCCGTCCCACACAATTATCATGAGCGACAAGGAATCTGAGATATCGGAAACTTGTCACTCCTTCAAATGGGTGGTTACTACTACTAAATTTCATTGCTTCTTGGACTCTAAAACCAGTGATCGATCATATATTTTATTTCAAACTCATCGATTTTAAGACCTGCATATGCCAGAACCTGGTTGGATTGACGGTATAAGATGTTTAACTTTTATGAAAGATCAATTCTAGCATGAGATTTTGCCGTACACCAGAGCTAATTGCAAATTTCCTGATAGCTTTTTCTCAACATTGCGATTGCATTACTGTAATTTTTCATGAACTCTCAGACATCCCAAATCAAACCACAAGCTATTCCGATGGATTAAGTCATATGCTGATTGGAAATACAACACCTGATGTACGTCACAAGATATTTCGTAATATCGTAATTTCGAGGTATTTCGGCTGATCGATTCGGAAGAAATTCTCTTTGATATTCACCTACTATTTCATCCGCCAGAGGAATGATTCTCTCCAGTATTAAGTAAGACAGTAATTTGTATGCTGGGCAAATGAGAGCTACGCTTCGAAAGCTTTCGCATTTTGAGCGGCCACTTTCCATTTACAGACATTACAGGTTAAATTCTGTGGGTATCCATATTTTCTTTTATAAATGCTTTAAGTCAGCCCAGCGATCCAACCTTGGTCTTCCTACGACAAGCCAAAAATCCTGTGGTAGAATTCTAAGGATAATAAGTTCGTTTATAAGTTTTTTACGAGGCTAGGCAGTGTCCCCCTTCCATCCATTACACAATCCGATAAAAATGATGAATCATCTTACTCTAAATATAAAATTTAGAAAAGCAATCTGGAAATATTTTGGAACTACATTCGCATGGAAAACAGCGAATATCTAAATGAGTCACGCACTCATTATCATTACAGTCCGTCAAACGACAATCAAAGGGGAAAGAGCTCAAGACTACAAATTCAAAAACAAGGTCTCTTTCGCAAATTAATGGAGGAATAAATCAAACTTCAGGTGCCAATACGAATCCTTTGCTATTAAAATATTACACTTTACTGCAATGGCAAGTCTCCCCAGTAAACGATGGGCACGTAAAACCTGACAAATCAATCAGGAGAACAAAATAATTATAAACAATGATAGTGTAACAATCTCAAACCCCTTCTTAAAGATGTTAAAATAAATCAATAACCATAGGCCATTGCATCGGCAGGAAGTCTTACTGATGAAAACAGTATGGGGTCTGGAGAAGAAGATTACTGCCAACGAAAATATAAAAAAAATATCAAGCTATAGGTAAGCTTCACATACGATCAGTAACTCTTCAAGAATTAAAAGATGAAGTGAAAAGAACCTCGGATGTTAAAAAACCCCAGGGTATGACTTTATTACTGGCTTAATTATTAAATGTCTACCTGATAAAGGATTTCGGTAGTAAACTTTATTAATGTGACCTTTCGGTTGAAATACATTACGATCCAATGGAAGTTAGCGGTTAAATGGAAATGGATGTATAGGTTGGAGGGAGTGGCGAATATTGGACATCTGCACGGAAGCAAAATATCGCCAACTCTGATTAACCTATATACGAGCGAGATACACTGAATCAATACTGAAAATTAAATCGTTCTGCAGTTCGCAGACGATTTTGTGATAATTGGAAAAAGGAGAAAAGATGATGCGGTGGCTCAAAATGCGCAAAAGAGGGTAATGAAGTTATGGAGCGAATTATACGGTTAAATTTGAGAGTAAACCCTATTAAGTGTATATGACTTTTAGAACGAACGACATAAATCTTAACATTAAAGTGAATGGTAATAGAATTGAACACGTCAAACCGTACAAGTATTTAGGTATATGAATTGAACAGCGCATGAATTTTAAATAGCACATAAAAATCTTGGCAGATAACTGCAAGGAACGTTTAAATTTAATTAAAAGGGTGAGCAAACCTAAGTAGGGCGCTCACCCAAGTGTGTCTGATATATTGAGCAAGGACCTTAATCCTTCCAAAATTGGATATGGTTTGTTTAATGGGAATGGTCTGAAATGGGTGATTTACCTCTGGATTATAAAAGGGAGTAAGTAGATCACAGTGAGAGAGACAGTGCGAATGATCACACGGAAAAATGAGTTATGGAATGAAATGATTGGAAGGCTCCAAGGAGGGCGATGTACAAACCAACATATAGAGCTAGCATTGCACTCGAAAATATGAATATATTTTTGAGTATGGGTAATGATGGCTTGCAAATCATTCCTAACACTTTTACAGTATGCATGCATATGGAGGAATTCAACAAGCGTTTGAATGAAGTTATTGCTAAAATTATATTTGGGAAAATGTGTCTCCGGTATTTACAGCATAACATCGTTTATACAGATGCTTGTTTCGGTGACAATGGAGTAGGTGTTAGGCCGAATTTATTGGAATATTTGAAGGTATCAAACTGTGATAGGAAGATAGTATCATTTTCCGATTTCTAGAGTGGGTTAATTTTACTTGAATGTGGAG
This sequence comes from Tipula confusa, assembly GCA_963556175.1. NCBI lineage: Eukaryota > Metazoa > Arthropoda > Insecta > Diptera > Tipulidae > Tipula > Tipula confusa. The sequence continues at coordinate 165,033,921 of OY744477.1, read as the reverse complement.
GTGAAAGGCGAGGCAATGTGTATATGTGGATATGATCTTCCAATAAATTCGTGGAGGTGAAACGCGAGGCACTGTGTATATGTGGATATGATCATTCAATACATTGGTGCCGGCAATGTGAAGTGACCATATACAATGGGTCTTGCCACATAGGCAGATCGAAGGGAATTAAAGAGCCGATGTGTTAGTAAAAAGGGTACATTGAATGAGGTTATTCAGGTCCAGGCTTCTGATATAGCTACATCACTCAAACAGCACAAAGTAACTTGAAAGTTTATTCCATCGCAGAAGCACTGCATATATATGGGCGGCATCTAGGAGGAAGCAGTAGTAAAGCTGGCGAAAATACATTTCGGTTGGCGAATCCATTCTTACTATTGAAGAGTTTTCCACATTAATGAAAAAAATAAAAACCATAGTGAATTCAAAACCAATAGGGATGGCCCGAATTGAAGACATAGATTTTATATCATCAGCTCACTTCTTAATTGGACGCATCTTCGTGGACATTGCTGATGAAGACTTGACGAAAGTGAAAAAAGGAACTAATGGACGAGTATGTCTGATAACTTAATCGTAGATGTCATACTAGTGGCTGAATTTGTCATCTAATGGTTGGGCGCTAGGCCAAATATTTGAGACTCATCCAGCACATAATGGCAAGGACAACATTTTGACCATTCATTTGGTGAACACTAACAAACTTATTCGGCGAAAAATGCACAAGTTGTGCAAACTCCCAGTTCAGTCAGATGAATCATATGAATAATGACCAGCGGGACTCTGACTTCAATTTCGTTTGTTGTACTAAATTATTCTTAAAATTATTTAAGTGCTACCATCTATGTAAAGTAACATTTTTTTAGTTTTAAACCTTTTGAAATATTATACAATAAAAATATGTTTGAATTACCCGGGGTTGCTCTTTTGTCACCGTAACCACTACTAATATTATTATGGTTCCCTAAGCATCAACTTGCGTGGACAGCTAGTATAATAAAATCAAGTTTAGACATGGCCACTCTACGATTCATGCAGTAACCAAATTAACTTCGGACATTTGTCGAAATCTCATTATAAAAATAATTGCACTGGAGCGATGATGCTAGACATGGCAAAAGCGTTTGAATCAGTTTGGCTGAATGTCTTGTTAATTAAATTAAAAAATTTAAATCTCGACTTGGACATCATTCAAATGTTAATCGAGATGTTATTCGACAGAAATTTCATCACAACATCAGGGATAGAAACCTTCAAAAATATTTTTAAAATTTACAATGGTTTACAACAAGGCACAATTACGGTACCAATTCTGTTCAACATTTACACAAGAGATTTGCTAACACACAAAATTTCTAAATTCAGAAAAAATTCTAACAATCGCATATGCCGATGTCTTAGTTATCTACAGTTCAGATTCAAAAATTAAAGAAATACAAAAAAATGTACAATGTGGGGTCAATTTTACAATAAATTACTTAAAAAAAATGACAAATCCAAATCAACAAAGCGAAATGCGAAACAATATTGTTCAGAAGACCATATCAACTTGCGAGAAATGATACCAAACGAAACTGGAAATCTTTGGATATATTAATAAATGATCATATCATCAATCAAAAAACCTCAGTTAAATATCTCGGCATTCACCTAGATCAATTATGCTATATTAACGATCACGTCAACAATCAAAATAAAAAGGCAAAAAGAAGTCTTAACACTCAAAAATATTTTACTCCAGATTTTCGGATCCAAAAGTAAAAAGAATTTGTAACCAAACCATTATTCGACCAATCATCACGTACGGATGCCCAATCTGGTTCAATTGTAGCGCGAGCTACATGGAAATAATTCGAAAATTTGAAAGATATTGCATACGTTATTGTATAGGTTGGTTCCGTAAAGCCGAAACTGGTTACTGGTTAAATTTACCACTACCACTACGACCACTACACTTAACAGCAATATTTTTTAAGTAAGATGATGTTATATTATTAATACCAAATTTATATACTCAATTTAGCTTTGATAGAATGACAGGCACATCGTTTATATTATGTGGAAATACACTTATATAAACTTCACACTGAAAGTTAACTTGTTCTAGGTAATTGACTTCCGATTGTAGTTTAGTAAGACACTCATTGGTGGTAGTAATGTTATTTTGGATGCCGTCAGTCAACACGAGTTTTAATAAGAATTACGTCATCCTTAATTTCTTTAACATCATTTCTAAGGTAATCCATCGTTTCAGTGGATTTTTGGTTCAATGAATCAAAATTAGCTTTAATTGTTTTCATTAGGCCAGCAATCGTTTTCATAATATCTAAATTAGACGGGGTACTTAATTTTAAGATATCTTAAACCTCCATTTTAGTATGACTTTTAATTATGATTTACAGCTTATAACATCACAAACCCGACAATATCAATGACAAAATGCTTACAGTTAGCTTCTTGCCTAAACTATTAACTTAATTACACTAGTATTTCTAAACTTTATAAATATTATTATTTAATATTATATTTTATATAAATATTTATATTAAGTTATAAAAATTTCATAATTCATTTGATTTACTTGAAAATATTTATAAAAAATTAAACAACTAATTAAACACTACACGACTTCATTCTCTCGCCATCATTGTTTCTAGTTTAAAAATCGGATGTTCAACTGTATAACAAAAAAAAACATAATTTTTAATGAAAATTCAAAGAAAATCCCTTTTTATCCCAAAGAATTAAAGAACAAAAACATAACACACAGAATGGTAAAACAGAAAAAATATATAAAAATATGTTTTTACTATTTTCATATTGCTGTTGACGTTGTCATTTTCATTGTCGTCATCGTCATCATCATTTTCCATTGGAAAACAGAAAGTAGCAGTAAACATAGAAACAAAACATATTTTTCTATTATTTAATAAAAAATAAAATAAAGTTATGTTTTGTAGTTTTATTTTATTTGTGTTTTTCCATTTTGTGTAATTTTCTTTAACCATTCTTGGATGTAGAATTTTTCCAGTACATTTTTTTTCTCTAACGGTATTACAAACAATGTATATATATTTACGTATACAGAAATTGAACGAGATGATGCCTTTTAATTTTTTCTTAAAACATAAAATGAATTGAAAACTTTAAAGCCACCTTAATACGCGACTTTAGCTATATAATAATTGTGAATGTACGATAGCGAGTGTCGGCCAATTTACCATCCACTTTACTATTTTATTTGTATAAAAACTATTATTAATTTGTTTAATTCTATATGATTTCGTTCTCTTCGAACGTTATATTATTGCCCATAATTGGGTTGATCCAGACGATTGTCTCGTTGGTAAATAAAAAAAGTTTTAATTTTTTTTAGCTTTAGTTCCAATTGCAGTTTGGGTTTATTTCCTTTTTTATCTCGATGTTTGTATAACTACAGCTTTTCTGTGCTCAAAAACCATAACAACCAGTACAGAAATAATTTTTATTTTTTATTTTTTGTATAGTTGGTAAGATTAAAAGAGCATAAATGGTTATTTTTTGGTTGAATTAAATCGGAATTAGGTTGAAAAGTTTTTAAAAATATAAAAATAGGATTAAAAAATGGTTTTTGTTTGAAAATGAAAAACTTTTGATCGTTACACATGAATACACATAATTCGATCATAAATTTTTTTTTTATCGAATTTAGGTTAAAACGGTTGTTGGAATTTATTTTTGTAATTAAAACTAATTGGTTTTGAGTCCTTTTGAAGTTGATTCGTTCAAATCATGAATTTGTGAAGACTTCATATTCTAAATGTTAGAGAAAAGTTTGAACCAGTTTCTAATAATAAACTACATTTAATCAATATATTAAGGTACAATGATATCAATATCAACGATATGAGTCTTTACAGAGTCTACAAAATCTAAAAAAATAATACTCTTCTAATGAAGAAGAATTCGAGAAAAGAATTTCTCAACCAAAGCATAATAAAAAAAGGAAGCTAAATACAATGCCATCGCCAAAATCACAGCAGGCTCAGGCCGAAAAGAAATTTAACGACCATCAAATAATGCGAGCAATATTAGGGATTTCAACATATTACGAGCTCAAGTATTCACAGTGACAGAAGAACCTGGTTAGTTTAAAGCAATTTCCAAAAATGATATCAAAATTTGTAACTCAGTCTGCAATTGACGAAAGTTAAAAAAACCACAAAGCAATCTAAAAGCAATTTAACGGGCTTATTGCAAGAACCCAGGAACTATAGATATATTTCTAAGTACCAACAAAATTGACGTAGGCTTAATATCAGAAAAAAATTTCAACGAAATTTTTTATTAAAATTAGGAGTTCTCCCTTTTGAACATTGCACCACAGTGCCCGTGCTCGATGAGAAACGGCACTCTTAATCCAACCAAATATCTTAAATTTTTAACAAGGGGAAATTAAAGAGAAATTCATGCTATCTACCATAAAGACGACCAACCACACGGTGATGCTCAATTAAAAAATTTAAGGCAAATATACTGCCCACTAATACATAAAATTGTAAGAAATCAATATAAAAGTTAGTTTCAAAACTAAAGAAAACCTTGAATCGCATGCTGAAAATTTCATTACTTCAATGCGTTAGACAGCAGAAGAAGCCACACCAAAAAAGGGTCCTAAAGTGAACTACTCTTTTTGAAAAGCTACTAGAAGATTTAAAAAACCACTAATTCATGTGCCCCCTATATAAGGAATGTAAAAAAAGAATAAAACTGAGCCGTAATGAAGGAAAAGCCGAATTGTTTGCACAACATCTGAATTTTTAGATTTAGAAACAAACATTCCACCATTTATCAAGTTTATCGAGAACAAGTATGTGAAGAGAAGAAATATTACCTTGCCGTATCTCTTTATATATCACAAGCTTTCTATAGAGAGTGGGATGATAAACTTATCTTCAAAATTAGTTAATTAGTGCCAAAAAGTTACTGCTAATTACTCGAGTGATATTTTTCCCAACAAACATTTGCAGTATCACATGAGAAGTATACACTAACTTTTATCCAGCCATAGAAAGAGTGCCACATGATAAAGTTTTAGGACATCTGCTATTCCAACTTTACACTGCTGATATACCGACACATTCTTTCTTAATTATTTTGATGGTGATTCTGCATTATTAGTATTAAAGGAACCGAACAAAATGAATCAGTTAAAGTTAAATGACTTTTACATAATTGTAACTTTTGATAAGGACTCGATAAAATCAATTAATGGATAATGGATTAGAAAATAAAGCTGAATGAGCTAAAATCATCCATGTAACACATGAGTTGCAGTTTAAAAACCTCCATACATTCCTCAATAGGGTAAACATTTCTCAAGCTGAATCTGTTAAATATCTTGCATTTTGAATCGAGTTTGATCTGGAAGATCTACGTTAAGCAAAAAGCACAGCAAGATAAAATAAAACAACTTGAAATGTACTGGCTACTAGTAGTCACGGTTTTAGAATGTGTGAGGCACTAGGCAATTTTTTGCACAAAGTTCTTTTTGGCCATTTTTTAGCCTAGCAATACCATCATAAAGCAAAATTTGCAAAATTGCGAAAAAAACAACAGCTTGTAATAAGCTTTAATTTAGAAAAAGACCTCTCTGTGCTTGCTAATAAAATAAAAGGAGATACTTTAAGTTCTCAACGCAGCAAAGAAATTATAAAAAAGTTCTGTTAATGAATTGGCTATAATTTATTATAATAATAACAATTTATTATAATAGTAATGACCCGCAATTATGCTAATTTTGCGCCGTTGCATGGATATTAGTTGGTTAGATCTAATTAAATCTAGCGTAGGCCAAATTTTCCGAGTAATTACACACGAGGCACAATTTAACCATCTATTGTTTGTGATAAGCTTCATCTTTAAGTAGCAGTTTACACATAGCAAGCGGTACTTAGGTTTTAGCGTAGCATGGTCAAAGGTGATAGGAGGTACCCTATCGCGCGAGTACAACGGCTTTAATATTCCCCGTTAAATTTAAATGCCCTGAAATGTAAGCTGAATGTTGAACGGTTCTGCCATCTCGTTAAGAGATGAGAGACAGTTCTGGATTACTTTCGACGTGATAAAGCCTGATTGTAGAACTTTAATGGCAGCCTTACTGTCCGTAAAAATGCCTGAAAGACACTACAGTGATCAGGGAGGCGAAAAGTGAGGTTTAAATTCCTTGCAGAACACCTCACATCCGACCCTGCCATCAATTCTGGATCGGGATTCTGAATTTCTTCAATCGCCCATACTCACTACGAGATATGATGTCGGGATGGTATAGCCAATATAGCTTTGGAGATTTTCTTATACATTAGAATAGATGAGTGTCCCTTATTACTACAAGTCTACAGAGAAATTGAAATAAGCCTATAATAGCTGTACGCGCGGACATTTTTTTTTTAAGATATCAAAAGGAATTAGATAAAGCAGAAACTTTAGTGCCTGAGTTGAAGTGGTCCTAAGAGCACCACTAATACATTGGCAGGCAATTTTTTGAAACTACATCAACAACTTTTGGTTTTTCACTTTATTTCGAGCTGGCCACCAAACCGTAACTCCGTACAGTAGAACGATACAGTAGATAATGATACTCGACGTACAGTAGATGGTGCTAACATGCTAGGCCAATACAAAAGTTTTCAATCATTCTAGAGCTATTTATGTTTCGTGAACCGCATAATATTATAACCAATGGTATGTAACGCGGCAAAGTCAGTGTGACCTGTCGGGCCTTAGTAGGATGAGCGTTGGGGATATCAACTGCTTTGTTAGAAGCCCGAATTGGTTCCAGTAGGTATTGAGTGGAGAACAAAATTGTTATGGTAAGTGTTGCCATATCATGTTCTTTTAATGTCTGAACTATATTTTTCAATCAGGATAACCTTCAACCGATGATAGATATAGCTGGCAACAAAAACATAACCCGTTTTTAAACAATACACAAGCTTCTGGAAGGACGTATTTGTCATAAAACGGTTAATCCAATTGATTTATATGTTTAATCAATTTTTTAAAAATCTAATTTGTATTCATTTTAAAGATTTGTGTCAAATAAAGTGTATATTAATTAGATTTTCGGTGATTACATGACGTATTAGTCTTAAAACGATTTTTAATGTTAAATCAATTTTTTTTTTAAATTAATTTGTATTAGTTTTAAAGTTTTGTGTCAAATGAAGGGTCTATAAAATTTTATAATACAATTTTTTATAAATTTTAAATTATATAATTTTTATAATTTTATATTTTTCATGATGTAATAAATTAATTAATTCAATTTCAGGCAAAAACTATTCCAATTTATTACAGCATGTAGAAATTATATTATTATGTTTTTATATTATGGATTAATTATTTATAATTTTCAGGTGAAAATTAATTTAATTTATTACAGTGTACGGCTTGGAGAAATTAGCCTATTAACAAATTTTATTTTAAGGGATTTTTTTTTACAGATTGAAATTGAATGGTGGCACACTAGAGTTCCTGATAAGAGATGACAGAATACAGAAAACAGAATGCAGAGCAGTTTAATAAAATTGTGATTGTCTTATCCTAACAGAAGTTTGAATATTGGGAAACCGGACCAATTCTGTCATTACTGACATGCCTTTTCTTTCCCTATACCTTTAAAATAGAATAGAATTGAGCCGTAAAAATCAACCGGGTCGTTTCTATCATGCATGGACTTATATTTATAGAAATATAAATATATGAAAATCGTCCTATTCTACCGTTTGTTAAATTTAAAAAGACTGTAGGGATATTCATTAACCGGAACACTTGACAGCGCTTGGTCTCACAGTAGATGATCTCATTAAATGATCAATCAATCAATCAATACACAAGTCAGCTTCTGAAACCCTCTTCACTATTACAAAGTTGTGTAATGTAGTCGAATATTAAATTTTCGCCAGATTTATCTGATGTAAAATTCAATTATTTAATTTAAGTTGGTCCTTTTTTTATTAATACAATCCTTTTTTGTTTACTAAATGATTCGGACTATAACGCCGGTTTATTTGAAGCTAAAACAATATTATAATCATTTATCACTTGTGGCTCAATATTAATAATGAAGAATTTGAATAAATGCCAGAAAGAGACGCTTAATATTCTTGATAAAAGTTGGAATTTAAGTTATCATATGCGTAAGTACATAACTAGTTAATTGTGAAAACGCGAGATCGCGAGAAGCTACCTTGGTTGCCTTAAACCGTCCCTGTCTACTAGAACGTTATTTTAAACTTAGCCTAAGAACTGTAAATATTTCATCTTGGAATCGATAGTTAAACCGATTTGGACATAATATGGTATACTAAACACTCAAATTAACTAATTATTCAACAATCTTAAATCAAATTTTTACATGCAATTATGAATACTTATACTGTTACGTAACCAATAAATAATTACATATGATGACCTTAAAGGTAAATCGGTTGATGATGTTATCTAGAAATACGCCATCAAACATTAAAGAAGACTACTTCAACATAGCAACGTTGAAGCTATCCCTAACGAGACCTGACACAAAAACTAAGACGTTCGAAAGAATTTAAATCACATGAGCTATTCACCTAATAATTGAATATTTATTGCTAGGAGCAAAATATTGGGTCCTTTAAATCCATGTTCGGTTTTCTTATTTGTTACTGATAAGTGCATTAGTTATAAATTGTCATATCATAAGATTGTACTTTTTACATAAAATAAAGTAAAAAATAAAAATGTTGCGGAGTATAAAATAAACTCAATTTGCTTTTGGTGTGGTGAAAAACAATTTCGGAAAATCCGGCAAAAAAAGCATAAGTATTTAATTTATTAACGAGTTCTTGGAACAATTGTAATAGTGTTTCAATTTTAAAGATTGACTGTTGCCAACTTCTGTCTTTAATATTTGTTATATGTACAATAGTCGTTGCAAAAGTTCTCCTTTACATTTTTGTAGTTTTCGGATTAAAACCTCTTTGAAAGCTTGTATAGCTGAGTTTAGTGTGTATACAAAGCGCTTTAAAAAAAAGAGTTGCTATATAATTTAATGTAGATTTTACCAGAATCTGCGTTGTTATTTTATGAATTTTTAAATGGAAAGCAATTTTTCCATATTTTTTTTATCAAATTTCATCTAAAAAACAATATTTTGTTTGTATTATGTACTCTGTAAAAATATTTTTGTATTCCAGGTTTAGTTTTTCATTTCGTCTATATATTTAAATGTTATATAACACACAGTACATTGGCTTTTCTTGTTTTCGGCAGAAAAATGTTTTTACAAATTGTTATTTTTCTTTTTAATTTTTTTAGAATTCTAGGAAATATGTAAGCGTACAAATAACAAAATCACAAAATTTAAATCGAATAAAGACTCAATTTTTCAATATGAATTTTTGAATTATTTTCTTTACCATTAAATAAGCGAAAATAACACGTTAGGTTTTTGAAAAATTAGCAAAATTTTACAGGACACAGAAAATATAGTATTATATACACATAGTATCAACATAAAACATAAAAGTTCCATTATCAATTTCTTTTATATACAAAATAGTTTTTCCAACCGCAAACACAAAAAATAATTTATTCATAAGAAAACGAGTCATTTCCTTATTATTTGTTCCGTCCCGAAAATAAGACGAAACGAAAATTTAAATTAAAAATTATAAAGTTTTCCTCTATATATTCATAGCATTCTTTTTCAAATTGAAATTAGACAAAGTTTTTTCTCATCTCTCTCAATAATCGTTCGTTTCCAGCATCCATCATAATATATGTATATAAACGTACCACATAATAGACAGACTTACACAATAATCAAAAAGAAGGAAAACTATTTCCTGATTTATATTTATGTACGTATATATATTTATGTACGAATATTGATGGAACGAAAAACAGAATCTTCTATCCCTTTTATCTGGTTATTTTCGTATGTGCAAATATTCATCTCTTTAGAAAATCTATTTTCTATTGAAAAGATTTCTAGTTGATTGGAAAACAGTAGAATGAATGAAAATATATCTATGGCTAGTTTTTGTTGATTTAAATTAAAAATATCTAAAGAGATAGAGGTAAAACTGGTCATAGATTTTATTTTAATATTCTCGGTGCATGTATTATAATATGTGATCCAATTTTTTTTTTTTTTTTACTAAATTTGATTAAAACAGCCTGATTTATTATACGATGAATAGATATTTTGTTATAACCAATTTAAAGTTTTGATCTTTCACAAAAGTTTGTCCGCATTTTGCTAGAATTTTAATAAACCAGAAATGTGAGGAAAAAAGTATAACTTTTAATGGAAACCACTAGTTGATGTATAATTTTCATTGAAGAGTTGCAAAGTAATTTTTTTTGTATATAATTTCAAAACTATTTAAATTTGTAACTGATTGTTAAAAATATTTTTCGAAATTTTCTAATTTCCAAATTTGCAAATAGTTTTAAAGTTATACCTATTTACAAAATTTTATTTAATTTTAAACTATAGTTCTATGATTTCTATGGTTCTATGGATAATGATGTTATTATATTAAGAATTAATTAATTTATAATTTCAGAATAAAATTAATTCAATTTATTAGAGCCTACGGCTAGTAGCTCATTAATAGACGTTTTCAGGGAACATTTTTAGATTATAGATGAAGGTGGTACACTGGAGTGGCTAACAAAAGATGACAGAAGTTGCTGACAAAAATTATGATTGTCTTATACTAACATTAGTTTGAATATTGCCTACCGGGAAACCGGACCAATTCTGTCATTTTTAACATACCTTAACTTTCCTACTCCACAAAAACCTGTAGAATAGAATAGTTCCGTAAAGGTCATGAGGTGGCTGAAACCGGGTCGTTTCTGTCATGCATGGAAATATATTTATAGAAATATAAATATATGAAAATCCTTCCTATCCTACCATTTGTTAAATGTGAAAAGGCTGTGAGAATAGGGCCGGCGTTATCTAGAACACTAGCCTGGATCAATCAATCATAATAGTTGTTATTGTTAGTAGCAGTTGTTGTTGTTGTCAGTAGCTCGTCTACCGAGTAAATAAATTTTAGCAGTAAGCTTATAGTTTTAATTAGTTTTCCGCAGAATTATATAGCATATTCCTAAAATAATTTAAGTACAAACTACAATTTTAATGAATCTCCACTAAAATAATAATTAATTCCACTTACACATTCGTAAAAATAGGTTTTTGATTTAACTAAAGGCATGCATAAAATAGATTCTTGAAAAATCAAGAAAGCATTAAATTACGTAATTTTCACAAATAATTCCTGTAAAACCATCCATTCATATAATGAGAAAAATGATTTACTTTTTCTTTCTATATAGACAGTTTTTTCCATTTAACTTTTACAGCAAAATAAGCTTCTTATACTTAATTTTCACATTTTTTTAATTTATTTTCTTTTAACAAAACGATAACATATTTTTTTTCAACACAACTTGTGCTGCTTTTGTTTTAAGCACCGTTCCACGAGCTTTAACACATTTCACAATACCAAGCTATGTATATTATACAGGAAAACAACAAACGAAAAATTTATTCAAAAAATTATACAAAAAACTGAAGGTGTTAAATTGCAAAAATTAAGTGCACTTTATGCGAAGAAAGTAACAAAAAACTGAAAGTAACAATTTTCTCGACGGCAGAAAGGTACCAACCGTTAAGAAAAAAATATGTACACCGACGAAGAGAAAAACTCAAGAATTTTTTTTAAGTTTCCGTTTCAATTTTGGTTTATTATGTATCAAAAAAGCTCTTGTAAAAAAAGAAGCTTTCGTTTTTGTTTCGTCCAAAGATTTCAAGTTTTTGTTTTTATTATTTTATTTTAGCTACCACTAATAAACAGGTAAACGAATATTTGATTTCAATGGAAATTTGTTAATTTATGATTTTTACGAAGCTCTTTTATCCTAAATTTATCTGTAACACTTTTAAGTTGGGAAATTGTTTGTTGTTTCGATTGAAGGTGTCTAAAGACGTTGTAAGTACTTTAATTATATTTTAACAAGAATTTTTAGCGAACATTTTTATCTTTCTGTTTTTAATTAATTACAAGATAAATGAGCTGTCTCGACGTTTATTAATTTTATTTTGTGTTGCCAATAGTGATTTCATTAATATTACAATGAGGATAGTTTAAAGTGTATTTTAAACCTTTTATATAGATTATCTTTTTTGTGTAGTATCATGGGGAATCTCAATTGGTTTGTCTCAATATAATTCTAAAAATATTCTTAAAAATATGCGAAATGTGCTAAATTGTGAGTGCTGATTGTCACTTTACAGCGACTTGTAACATACATTAGACAAGCCGAGCAGTAGAGTTAACTGTCACGTAGTTTATCAACTAGTTACTGTGGTCGATTTCAGCTTGACTCCATAAGGACGGCACAGAGATTATCACCTAAAACTTAATTGGCTCAGTTTCACATGCTCCTGAACGATGTTCTCTAGGATATTGGACATATAGAAAATATTTATTTATTTATTTATATGCGTGCAACTAGCAATATGAGAGTTTTGTTGACTTTTACCACCAGGTATAGTGCCTTTACACTACATTTTCGTACATCATACAGTGATGAAGATTTTAAGCAGATGCGCTTACGAAACTCTCCTTGTAATACTATTTGACAGTTAGACAATTTTTTAACCCATGTGGGTTATAGCATGGAAGGGCACAATAAGATGATTCCGAACCCACACGTAATAAGTTTCTTTTATGCTTTCTGGGCGTGAAACTATAGCGAGCTATCAGTTAAAGAATATAAGATGATACAAAGCTCGTTATCTATTTTTCCCAAGAACGCTTCTACGTTTTCTATGGAACTATGCAAATATTGACAGTGGTTACTACCTGTTTACCAGGTGCAAAAAATACCATCTGTTCAATTGTTCCAACATTTGTAATATACATTAAAATAATTGGTCTGGTCCTCACAACTATATCCGATAACGGATTTAAATCCGTTATCGATGTGTTTGAAAAGATACAATAACTCTAAGGTGAGTAGCTTGTTCGTGAAACTTACAGAGTGTTCAACGGAGACCAGGGCCAGCAACCGCTTTTCTCGACCAATTACGATTTGTTTCCTCTTTTTTGGTCAACCCTATTACTCCACTTCCAGAAAACTATGATAGCTGCTAAGTATTTTCGCTCCACTGCGTTTACGAACATAACAGATTTTAAAAGTCCTCTCGACTAAATTTCAATGGTTGCAAATTTTCACAGTTAAAGATATATTAGGAGAAGTGCACGACAATGACGACCTCATTTATCTTTTCTTTAATTGCTTATCTAATCCGCGAACTAATGTTATGCGTTTCCTTACTTAACATAGATAACGTGCCTTACAAGTTTCATAACTTTACGTGTTTTATGAATATAGCGTGTGGCTGGCCTTGGCGAGTGTTATAGGATATTTTCTGGAAATATGTGAGTGATTTGTAAGGCTTACGGTTAACAAATCACCTGATAGATGACCTGCTGCTAACATCTGCTATACATTCTCTGAATGATTAGAGTTATGGAAAGAAGAAGGCCCTTGCTGGTTTGACTATCAATGTCACTAAGAGTCAGTTGGGGCTTAAAGTGGGGTGAACTATTTGGGTTGTGTAATTGGTGATTGTTTCATCCGCACAAACCCAGATAATTACATGTACAGTGATTTATCATTTTCCAGTTCCTAAGACCGCCAAGCAAATTCTAAGTTTTCTAGAAATATGTGCGTGGTATCGGTGATTCATCAAAAATGTTTCATCCTAAGACAAACCATTTAATGATTTTAGGCAATAATATAAAAAAAACGCTGTTAAGCCGCAAAAGCCGCCTTAAAGGTTTTTGCAAAAATTGCCCAATTAGTCAATAAATTTGTTCTGAATCAGTCAGTCAGGTGACTACCACCCTTTATCTTCTCGGGTTGGTCGATTATCCAGCAGAAATTCCTGTTTTTCATCTCAATTTAAACTCTTCTGGTTTCTAGCTTTTATATTATGTATGTATATCAGATTGAAAAAATTAAATAATTAAAGGATTGAAACGTAATTTAAAAGCTCACCGTGCTAATCTATCGATTGTGCCACAACATGGTAGTACCTAACTCTCCGATAATTGACTTGATTAAAAATACTCAGAAACCTCTTTCTTCGGCACATTTAGGCAGCAGCAAAACTATTGATCAACTTACACGGCTAAGTTTGTTGTTGCTCCTTTTAAGAAAATTATGGGTTTCTTTTTTTGCCAGAAGTCGTGACCTCGGATAGGAATATTAGAAAGAATTTTAAATAGCTTATAATATTATTTATATTTCTATATATTAGTTAATGTACTATTGCTCGCCTGTCTATATTCTATCTAGAACTAAACGCTTTGTAACATTTCGTTATATTCTCATGAAAAGTTTAGTTGAAATATGATATTCATGGAAATGCTTATTTCATCTACCTCGATATAGCAATATCGACTTTTAATATTTACTAAAGAGGGTAAATATTAATTTATTTAATAACGTGTGATGAAAATTGAATTTTTATTTACTTTTTACTTTCACCACTGTACCATACCAAAACCACGGTAATGCTGATTTATAAACTTATTATTTTGTGTGCGTCTTCGCATATATCGATAAGTAATAAACCCACGGGATTCAATATTTATAGTATTTAGTACGCGCACAACAAATCCATTGTACCATATATTCAACAATAAAAATGTATATTGTATTATGAAAATTTATGATATTGAAATGGTTTCAATAACAACAACAAAAAATATTGTCTATAAAGGATGTATCAATAAAATACACACGAGTCTATATATATATATATATATATATATATATATATATATATATATATATATATATATATATATATATATATATATGTATGTTTATATATATATATATATATATATATATATATATATATATATATATATATATATATATATATATATATATATATATATATATATATATATATTGATATTCTCGAATGGTCGTTTATAAATGGTATCTTAAGACGATGATCTTAAAATCAAAATAGTAAATGCAAGAAATAACGTCGGGTGAACGTAAATAATTGATTGTCATTTTTATTTTACTGTTTGCAGGACATTGATTGTGGGGATCCTTATCGAGTTGAATTAATTGTAATAAAATCACTTCACATGTAATAAAATCCAAATTTTCTATTTTGTGTGTGCATTGTATTGTATCGATTCCGCTTTTCGTGTTTAATCTATACCTATAGTAGATTTGTATATACTTTTACTTAATTATTTCGTTATTCAAGTTGGTTGAGTGGAACAAAAAACGAATTTTATATATAGGTATACATACGAAAGTGTTTTATACATAAGACATAAATTAAATTCAAAAAGGTACTTAATTTATTAAATGTTACTGATGAACGCGTGCGCTTTATATGTATGTTGCCTTTTAATTTGTTACTTTGTACAAACGACAACATCATTAAAAATCGGTATAAATTATCCAACCTTGGTGTTAAAAAATTTAAATGAATTACAATTTGCATATAGTGCCTTGATTTCAATTAAAAGACGTGCGCGCACTTAATTGCTTAACGAATTATGTTTGTATTGAAAATGTTTTATCCCAACACAATTTTAAATCCTTTCTAAAGATCTAAGATATATGAAAAGGTATGCAAAATATGTACATATATATAATTTTGAGTGCGTATATACACCACGGTTTCAAAGTTTGTTGATGTAGCACTAATTTCAGAACACAGATGCAATATTATGTGTCGCTCAAAGTGTTCTTCTGTATCAGTTGATCTCTAAGCATATTTGAGATTAATTAGGGTTTCTTTAATTGTACCTTTAATGAAAATGATTTTTTGTTTAAACGAATACAGTAGTATGCAGTGAAATTCGGACATTTTGAATTGCTATATAGAAAATATTTTTGAACCGAGCTGCACTAAGGACTCTGTGGAAATCATAGAAATGTAGAAAGAAACTACCTGATCTAATAAACTTCTTTGTAACAAGAGAAATCGCTTACTCCAGTGCTTAAATAAAATAATGCTATCATCTGAATTATTGTCACTTTGAGTACTGAATTCTAAAAATTGGATCCACCTATACGTCTAACAAACAAATAAGCTAAACATGGGATATATATATATATATATATATATATATATATATATATATATATATATATATCACCACATATACTACACCAAAAATCTCCACTACTAAAATAGAATTTAAATAAAGTTAACTAAGCTCTTAAACGAGCCTTGACGGTTGAAAAATTTCAAGGAATTGAGAATTACCTGAGCTCTCAGCAACCAAAAAAACCAATTACTCAGTGTGGAAAGAAACAAAAAAAAACTTAAGAAGGTGAGCGAATCCACCAATCATACAATTAGATAGCCATCGGATCAGAAGTGATATTGAAAGGCTAATGCTTTCTCTAACTTATTAAAAAAAAGTAATCACACCAAATGAGCAAACCAATATTAGTATACTGCCGAAATTTACAAAAAGTGATTTTACCTTAAATTCTATAAAATTTAAATAAAACATAAATAAACTTTAAGGAAGCTCCACGACATGAATTTTCGAAAAGCTTTCGAATCAAAAGTTTTAATAAAAAATTTAGTCATGCCCAATTTGTTTAGCTAAAGAGTTTAACCTTTACCTTGTCGCCAGTTAAAAATTCTTAATCTTGATTTTTTTTTTTTGCTAGCGAAGCCTCTTACTAATCTATTAAGTAGAGATAACCTATTCGTTTAGTCCTGTTTGTGCCCAAATGCATTCGAAAGTCCGTTGAAAATAAATCTTAAAAATCCACCAATCTTACAAATCCCGAATTTTAACAAACAAATTGTCTTAACTTGCGATGCTAGTAATTTTGCCATTGGCTCAGTTCTTGCTTAATGGTTGAGTCATTTGATTCAATAATATCTTATGTAACGATTGAAAATAAGCTGCTTGTTATATTATGCTTCGTAAACCACTTTAGGTTTTATCTTTATAGGAAATTTGTAATAATTGACGATTATAAACCATTAATCTGGCTTTGTAACTTACAAAATCCTTCCTCACGTGTAATACATTAGAAAATACGATTAGATGAATTTGATTACTTAATAGTGTACAAACTAAGATCCCAAAATAAAAATATATTATCTGAGAGTCCAGTAAACCCTCAAAGTAAACTAAGGAACCAATGAAGATAACTACTATACCTCAACAAGATTGTTTCAATAAATATTTCTTGAGATAGGAGTTCCTTTGGTAAATATACTCATAAAAATAATAAATACATATTAACGATCCAAGAGAATCTGTCTAAATGATTAGTTGGAAAGCCTATTCTAAATCAGCAAGCTTCAACTGTATAGCTAGAAAATTTGTTGAAGATTTGTTTGTATACCTGATGAGATATTAAATAACCACTTGATACAAGTATACCAAGCCTTTCACATACTGTACTTTATGTGCTATGTCGAATATGTGACGTCTTTTTATCCAATTATGAGAATGAGTTACTAACCAAGAACATTAAAACAAAAATGATGGCGGACGATATTCATAGGACTAAATATTTTACAGTCTCCTTTCAATGCTCATCTTAGACTAGCGTGAACGAAGATAAAATTAGAGTACCAAATGGAAATTAACATAAAAAAATGTACTCATTATCAATGTTGTTGCAAGCTATTACTAAAAAGCTTTATCATATTTTTCGTCACTGGGGAATGTTAAAACATTATAGAAAAAAAAAACTTTTCAAAGAATAGCGAAAGTCATTTCAAACTCAAATATGAATCAGTCTTTTCATTACCTCAATAGACAACGTCAAGGTCAGCTTTTACTCTTGAAATAACTTGGCTAGTCTGCATTTGTAACGCCACTACTTCGAGGTATTTGCTAAGATGATTGTCCACCATGATGTTAGCCGCGACTATATACTCCCGCTAGTTCAGTAGGATGGAATGGGGTTTGGCCAACAAAATAAAGTGGACCTTGATTTAGCAGCAAGATAGAGAGAAGTGTGAATCTAGGGATTCAAACGGAAATGGGATTTGAGAGCAGTTCGGACCACCAACCCGAGAGAAGAATATGTGAGTGAGTCTCTTTAACGGCTCACATCATGGTAGAGAGAAAACAAATATCTAATAAAAAATATAATCCAGCGCGATTTTTTTTCCAGTTTTGCATCTAGGGACGTCCTTTCTTGTAACCAAGGATGTCTAGCTTCAAAGAAAACTAGCTGACTTGCTGGAAACTGGAAACTAACTTTATGATTCTCTTGTCGTTTCCAGAAAGTCGCGACATGCCTTCCAGAGAACTGCATCGCCTCACGAGGTCAGCCAGACTACGGTAATTTCGCTCATCATGCAGCACCATTTGAAGACCTGGTCGCATATTTCTACAGAAAATCATATAAATTTGAATGTTTGTGAGATGGTGTTGTTCTGATTCGCTAGGAAGAACTCTTGGAAACGCTTTCAACGGTACAGTTGCTTACTTGTATTCAACAATCGCTAAACATCGCCATACGTACGGCTAGTATCGAACCTCAATAACATCTCTCTTTCCCATAATTATTGCCCAGGTGGTTCCAGGTTCACGATCCACCACTGCCCAGAATCTTGGGCCTTCCACTTCTTGAACCTGCTGGCTGCTTCTTGAACACACAAATTTTACCTTCCAGGTGTTGATTTCTTGTCATTTTTTATAATTGCTCCCTCCAACCGATTTTTGATGTTCTAACCACTTGAAACCCTCTTGATTGTAAGCTAGTCCAGCTCTTGTTGAACAAGTGCTCACTTCCTCGCTCAAAGATAGTTCATCCACCCGCTGGTGAAAACCTGCCTCTACGCCTGGTTGTGGTTTATTTTTAGCTGATCATAGTACAACAGAATTCCTTTCATTGTTTTTTAGTTCAAATCTTTCCATTACCGGTGCGGGATTCTAGTGAGAATAATGTTTATTTCTTTTGGATTTGCCTTTGTAGAGGAAGAGCAAAAACTAATTTAGACACAGAATCAAAAAAACTTACATTTTGCTTTCCAGCTTTAATTCCAACGTCAAACATTCCAAAACACGCGCCAACTTTTTAATAAACTTCCCACTACACTATAATAAATGTAGTGGAGCTTACGCTTCTCATAAGAAAAGATTAGGTTGGTAAATATACCTAAAAGGAACAAACGTTAAGCCATGCAATCAAGCTCACAATGAGCGTTCAGAAGCCTTGTGCAAACACCTAGCTTAGCCTCACTGCTACGTTAAACATAGGCCATATTTTATTCATAGGTAACCCAAAAGGTCATGTACTGGCATGACTAACCTCATGACCACAATACTGGATTCATTCACATCTAAGAAGATATAGATTGTGTGTGAGATAACTAAAACCTCCCACGCAGAAATAGAACTCATGCCTAAAAGCAAAGATAATTCTGTCCTTTTTCCATTGGGGAACAATAACTAACCGGTCCTTGATATTTTTTGCGAAAATATCTTTATGTTTTTACGATGTTTTTGAAACTAACTTAAGGGTCAAGTCACATACCCGTTCTAAAAAGTGTAAACTGGCAAACCCATCCCGAAAGATGACATTTTTGTAATTTGACGAGGATGCCAGTTTGAAAGTATGAAAACGAGCTGTGCAGGCACCTTCACTTGGAGCTAACCTCTAAATGTCTATAGTAATATAGCGGAAAAGCATATACTATAATTGGATAATTCCCGATATAATAGTTTAACTTTTGGTATTTGATCCACGTTGCCTAGTTTTGAACAAAATTGTATAGAATGAACTTGTTTTTAGGGATTTTTATTGAAATGGGGTCATGAAGTGCCACTTGTTGCACTCTGCAGTTTTGACAATAATCAATATTTGCAATGGAATTGTCTAAATGAAGCTTATATTGAATCATATTGTCAATTGGAGTGGTGCGTTGTAGAAAATATACAATTAGTGCTTGTTGATTAAACCTATACAGTTATGGAAAGGGAACATTGTCATTTATTATTATTCACTGTTAATATTATAGGGTAAGCAATTTTGGCACCCATCTTCGAAAATCGAAATTGCCCAAAAAAATCGAAGTTTTTTGTTCATTGGCCAATAGACACCCATTTGTCCTCTAGCTCAAAATAAATTGATAAAGTTAATTTTTCATGGAAAATGACATACGACATATCGTATGACAGGCGATATCGCCAGTAAAAAAATCATGTTGTAGGGATTTCATTGCAGAGCACCACCTGCCAAAATAACACTTAAACAACATTAAGTTATTCAAATGAGGTCCTAAAGTTTTCAAACAATGTTGCTAAATCCAGATTTATTAAGATTTTCAATTATATTTTTTTTTATTTAGATTTAGATTTAAATTCAGTATCACATAAGTAATGTTGCCACACAAATATAAATATATAATAACTCATGTGAAACAGGCAATAGTAAAACCACCGTATTTACATGATATTTAAGAATGTTACAATGTTATTCACCTTTCCAGTGTGCTTAGTTAGCAACTAAAGTTGAATAAAAGATTTAATTCAAAGACCAATATATAATCCATAACTTAAAAGCAAAACTGCAATATAAACCAAAATAATTCCACTTGCACACGAAACAGTATTATATTGTTGAACATATTAACAATTAACTCACATGTAACATTTATTTATTATTAAAATTAATACAATGTACTTACACTTTATAATTTTCAAACAACAACAAAGTTTTTCAAACATTTTTCCATATTTCCCTTTGATTACTTTATGGATATAATATTTAAATATAAATAAAAAAAAAATCCTTGTATTTTAACTTTTAATTTATGAACTTTCCTCCTTTGAAGATACATTTATCTATCTATATATATGCAATGATTTATGGTTACTGTAGAGTTAAACATTAAACAGCATACATTTATGTGTGTTTCCTTTTAAAACTTTTGATTCTATATATTTCACATAAATGTAGATATATATACACATATGCATTCAACGTAGTTTTGTGCTTGACAACAAACTGAAACAAAATTCCACATATGAATGATTATGGAGGCGCCTGGATTTTTATTTTTTATTTCTATGATTTTCACAAAGTTTGCAATTTTTTCCGCTTTCATCTTCTTACTTTGTGATTTGTATATAAAGTACAATGGTATTAAACATAGCATGTATGAAATACATAAAATTCTACTAGATACGCACACACATTATATTCATATATATATACGTATAAAATATGTTA
The DNA here is from genome assembly GCA_963556175.1 of Tipula confusa. NCBI lineage: Eukaryota > Metazoa > Arthropoda > Insecta > Diptera > Tipulidae > Tipula > Tipula confusa. Next base: position 165,012,612 of record OY744477.1, on the reverse strand, counting down.
AGCCTCAATCCCAATCTAACCTAAAATATTGACACCAACAAATCATCATTTTTTTGTATTTTCGTTCGCTTGTTAAATTAAAAGACAGGAAAATGTATTGAGTTTCATAAACATTGCGATGAATTTGCAATTATTCAATGCTCATTCACTTGACCGATGAAATTATTTTTGTTGCTATGTTCCTTTTGAAATATGAGATTATTGTCGCCGGCAAAATATTTTCATATAATATATTTATATGAAAAAAAAATCGAATTTTTTTTTAAGGATTCAAGTTTAAATTATTATCGTAGTTTTAAAGTCCTTTTAAACATTAAACAAACAAAAATAAAAGGGACTGCAAAAAGATTAAAGGGTAGTTTCAATTGTCCAATGAAGTGCTTCTTTACGAGTATTATTATTTTTTATTTAAAGCATATAAAAAAAAAATGGAAGATTTACATACATATGCACATCTATATATATACAAAACAGAGTGCACAGTATTTAAGTTTAAAAAGAATAATGGATGGGAGAAGAGAACCCATTTATGAAATTTCCACATCAAAATCATTGCCTTTTTATATAATGGTATGATAGTTTTTACTAGGGTTTTCTTTTTATTGAGTCGTGTGTGTTGTTCTTGGAAGATTAAAATTTAACTACATTAATTTTGTTGCTGTTAAAAGTGAATTAGAAATTAAGATTGATGTCCAAACGAAAGTGACCAGAAGTTTTACATATGGGTATTTACATTTTATTTACTGGCATTCGTCCATAAAAAGCAAATAAAGTTTTATATTCAAGAAAGATGGTATAATACCATCGTCTTAAATGTAATAAACTCTAAAAGTAATAACAAACTTCAACTATAAGTCAACAAAAGCGTTATATTCTTAACTCATTTGCTCCTTGCGTCTTTACAAATTTTATATCTTTTATAATTTATGTAATATTCTATCTATTTGTAATATTATCTTATTACATTAACTAACCTATACCATTCAGCAACGTCGCGCACAGTAAATTGCACACACAATACATAAACATTACGCTAATAAATTTAATTAGTTTGGTGTACGTACATATATCTCGTTTGTCTTAAAACGAGACGATTATCTTTTTTTTATTTATTCTGATGCAGGGTATAATGATGTTCCGCGGAAAGTTGTAAAAAAATCGTATTACAAGAACAAATAAAGTTAATGTTAATACTTTAATAGTTATCTCATTTTTTTTTAATTTAACGATTGGGTCATAAATTATATTTTTTGACATTGTTTTGTAGCAAATATTTAGACGGAATGAAAAGATTAAGATTTTATTATAGGCTTATAACAACTGTGCTTCTTAGACAGTAACAAAATAAATGTACCTTATTTTGTTACTGTTTAAGCAGCACAGTTACTGAAACATCTTATATATATAATAAGATATATATATATATATATATATATATATATATATATATATATATATATATATATATATATATATATATATATATACATATATATATATATATATATATATATATATATATATATATATATATATATATATATATATATATATATATATATGTATATATTTATATATATATATATATATATATATATATATATATATATATATATATATATGTATCTCCGTGAATAATGGATTAAGGGTGGATTTATGGTTTTACAGGACAGTTTAAACTATACTAGATAGCCCATAAAAATAAGTTAAAATTTTTGGCCAGAAATAGGCTATTATTATATTTAGTTAAATATATTTTGTTATAATAATTTTGATTTTAGTCAGATTTCACTGTAAGCTCGTTAATAATGGCGTTAGCGCCGATATTTAATATAAATAGAATACATAGTATTTAATAGAAAGTTTAAAGCCTTGTTTATTTGGCTTATTATACGTGTAAACATTTCGATTTTAATCTAATTAAAATGGCTTTAAATTTAATAATTTATTTTTTAGTATTATACCATAGTTTGGACCAAAAAAATAAGCCATATGACCGCCTCGTATATTTGGAAAAATATGTGTAAATATTATTTAAATTTTTTGATCTAAACCCGTATTTGGGGTGCGATAGCATTAGTGATGAAAATATGTGAAAAAGCAAGAAGTTCTCAAAGAATTAACTCAGTCGATTGGAAACTAATCAAACATGTTTAGTAAATATTTCCTTCTTAAAAAGATCGAAAAATCAATCCCGTTGCCGAATAAGATGATTAGCAAATATTTTACAATATAAAGGAACCAAAACCGAAGAAAAAGTGGAAGCTGAACCAGAAAAAGCCACAAAAAGCAAATCAAGAGGTGGTAGATTCTCCTTCTGAGATTATGAATTAAGAACAATTTGAACTGGAACTTGCAAGTAAACAAGTTATTTCTGCCTGCAAAAATCTGTTTATTTGACAAGGATGTTACTTCATCTTTTAATCTAAATAATGATTCTGATTCAAATTCAGTGTTTGTGCTTTCATTTGTCGCTCAGACATTATTAGGTACCCTATAATAGCAGATATCTCATTATTATTCAGAACATGAATTAATCGAACATGAAACGAAATTCGTAAAAATGTAGCAGAATTAGAATATACTTCATTTATAGCAAGAATCTTTAACTGATGCGCCATCAGGAAGTTCAGATAAAACTAAGGTTAAGTTATACGTGCACTCGGCGCCATACATCAACCCAGTTTGAAGGCAAATTATTGTCTAAAATACATATTGCTACAGAGAAAAATGGAGTCACTGAATTAAGTTTATTGGTTAGTTTCATATTTAGCCGTATATATTGGTACTGCGACATTAAAGCTTTTCGCCGTCATCTCTGGTATTTTGGAATATTTGATTGGAGCTTTTTTCGATTTTCGAGTAAAAGTTTGGAGTTATTACCAAAAGCAAACCCGTTGAAATGATCTGACGGTAAAAAATATGTCTATAAATAATATGAACGAAAAAATAGTGAAATGATAGATGTTTGTGCTATCTATTGCGAAAAAACTAATTAAATTGAAATTGGATTTATAATTTATTTTAATTTTTTTTATTAGTAAAGTGGAAAATGAAATAAACTATGTCACATGTCCCAGAGTATAGAAACTATCCAGAGTATAGAAATGTATAATAACAGAAACTAGTGGGTGATCCAACTTTACAAATTTTAATTGCAGTGAATTTTCATTTAACGCTGCAGGGCTTAAATTTTGGCATTGAGTGATTTTGGTTTTGAGTGAAATAGAGTTTACGTTAAATAAACTTCACTGAAAAGTTCATATACAGCCTTTTATATTTCAGAAAAACTAAAACTAAAATATCGGATTACATATAACTGACTTTAGACGGCTGTAACTCTATTGGTAATGGGGTTTGAGTGGAATGTTTTATATTTATTTTAAGTGTAACCCAGAAAATTGTTGCTCTAATACTTACGTTAAAAATCCGTAATGTTATTAAAAATTCCTAAACTAGACCATCAATAGATTATTGTAAATTTTAAAAGAAATTTCGTAAGAAATAGATTCGAGGGAAATTTTTGAGAAAAATCACATGAAATAACATGAAAGAAAAAGTACGTTTGCAGTATGAAGATACATTTCAAAAGACCCTAGAAAACGAATAGCCTATATTTACAAATAACATATTTACCCGTATGAGCATAAGACAGAAGTAGAACCCAATATAACCGATTTATTGAATAAACTCATAGCTTCTGGTTTATATTAGATCCGAGTTAGTCTAAAAGATATATCGAAGATTGCATCTTCGGCTTGAGAAATGTAACTATATAGTCATTTCAAATGAGTAATGAATAATTTACTCGAAAAACTATAGCGAAAAATCAGCTTTTGCTACATGATTGATATTATCGTATTACTCCACGTCACTACAAGAACATATTAAAATAAATTATTCCAGAATATACAAGTAGCCAACTTAAAAATACAGTTAGCTGAATCCGAATTCTTGCAAACCTCAAGGGGTAAATCAAACCACGATAAAATAATAGCAATGAAATAATTTCCATTACTAAAGACAAAAAAGCCAAAAAAAAACTGCTGACTTTGAGACTATCAACGAACTTTTCTTAATTATTCATTTGCAAAACTAAATTAGCTAATTTAAAACCATTGAAAATAAGACATCGAAAAATTTCGATACGACGACTCTTTGCAATTTTACCGAAAAAAATTACACTTTAGGCGAAATTTAAATGGTACAAAATCAAGGAAAACATTAGTTATACATTAAAAGTGTATGAATAGTTTCAAATAGTATTTCGCAATAAAAGTTTTTATAAATTTTAATCAAACTCAACTTAACTATACGTACATTTTCAATAACGAGTGTTGCCATCCCTAAGTCGTATTACTTCATAGCATAGTTAAAACTTTTCGTATTTCCGGCAAATCGATTTGCTACTATTCCTCTTGTAGATTATCTCTCCCAATTTCACGGAAACTTTTTCCAAATTGAACTAAAGTTACAATTTTTGTTGCTCAAACAAGGGATTCTTCGCTTCGATCTTTATTATCACGTTTGTTTTTTTTTTAATAATTTTAAAATTAAAAATTTATTTTAAATTTTTACAATCAATGTAATTTATAATAGGTCATGGAGCGGTATACAAAAAACTACGCCGTCTTGTATTATAACCCAAGCGAAGGATGGAGTGGTGTTTGTTTAAAGTGTTTTCAAAATTTGTTTGTGCTTACAATGTAACTCTCTGCTTACTTGCTTAGTTAGCTTGCTCACTTAGTTAATTTGGTTTTGCAAATTAATAATAAGGAAAGAAACATCGTTGACAGTCGCAAAGTTACCTGTTTTTTTTTATTGATTAAAACATTTTATTTTACTCAAAAAATTTATACAAAAAAACAAATTAAAATAAACCCCACCCATTAGAAAGTAGACAAAATCATGTTCAGTTTACTAACAAATTTTCATAAAGACCCAGGGGTTAAAAATTAAAAATTGCAGTTTCATCGTTTTTTTTTTGCGCAGTGTAAAAAAACGTGTACAGGCAACAAATGAAAAATTTCAAAATTTCGACCTATGGCTTATGAGGCATCCAGCAACTCAGTAACAACTTTAAGTAATAATACGATAAATTAAAGCAGCATGCTACTGACCAGTGAAGTCTTTAAGAACTGAACGAAATTTTTTTGGGTTTAAATGAACTGTCACTTAAGCGAAAACTCCGGAACTGTAGGAAATGCTGAATCATTTTATATGCAATCTAACACAACTTGCTAAATCTGCCGTAAGAAATAACTTTCGTCGAATTCCGCAATATTTTCTAAGGATTTCTTATGAATTCGCTAATTAGCTTATTAATATGAAGTAAATTAAGAAACCCTATAGTAACAATTTATCGCTATTTAAGATGTAAAACATAAGACTGGTAATTGGAAAATTATTAATTTGAATTCAGTTATTTTTTAATATATTATTTTGTGCTTAATTTTTTAATTTTAATTACCTGTATGTATATTTGTTACACATATATAGTTGTAAGTAATAATAATAGACGGTTCAGTACATGCCATTGATTGATCCCGAGCTAGCTTTTCTTATTATTCTATACCACCCGTAAAAGATATGCCATCCACTAACACTAGGAATATTCGTCACGGGCCTTTGCAACTGCCAATTGGCGGCTTACTTCTCAGAGCTCACTGCGCCATTTGTTTAGAATCGGCTTCCCGAACATGAACATGAGCTTATAGTAATAATATTTTTTTGTTTGTTTGTTATAAAATAATAAGAAAATAAAAAATCCACACATGCGGATCTTTAAGAGTATTACCAAAAACACCTGGCTGGATTTTATTGGGTTATCCACTAATGGATCCAGTCCTGCATTGTGGACGCACTTTCAGACAAAATTTTTATGGAATTAAAAACCGATAAAATAAATACATCCGACCTCAAATTATTCTGAATTAATCTGAATCGTAGACTCTCAGTTCTTTCTACCACAGAAGTCCGAATTCCCGTTGCTAAAAGCTGTATTAACACCATTGATTAGGTCAACAATTAATTCTTTATTTATTAGGTACTGCTAATGAAGTTAGTATAAAAGAAGAACTATTAGACGAGAAAAAAGGGTAAACTTCACATTATAGGAAGAGAGGAATTAAAATAACTGTCACTCAAACACTTATGAAACTTCAGGTTAAGAATGTTTTAAATATGTGCTTAGTAACCAAAAAAATTGTTGGAGGTTTTAATTAGATGCATCAATCATGCAAAGGCAGTTGCTAAAACATTTCTTTGCAGTTTCATTTACTATTTATACAAGGACAAAACTCTAGCTATTCGTTACTAACGTACAAGATGGCTCAACTTAAAATAGCTTACAAAAACAATGTGCACTCCGGACATTCAACTTTAGAGTTATTAAAAATATTTTAATGTTATATGAACAATATTTTAACAATGTAATAAACAACATTGTACTACAACTTTATAAAATCGCAGACAATGTGTGTATAAAAGCTATAAAAATCATGTATGGCAATAAAATGATATCAAAACTATTCGACTGACGTACATTTTGTATTTATTACAAATAAAGAAACGTACGAAACCAAAGATCTACTCATCAAATGTCATCGTTAAATTGTAATAACATTTTTTCGACAATAAATTCACTAGATGATTAGTTTATTGTGTACGATTGTTATTCATATAATTGTCTTATGCTTTTGAAGCTTACTATCGTAATTTGCATAATAAAACAAACGAACAAGAGTTTTTAGGTGCGAAAAGTATCAGGATGACCAAAAATATTACGTTGTGTATCTCGTTATATTTTGTCACATTTTAATATTGTACCTTAACACAGTGTTTATTTCTTAGAATTACAACTGTTTCATAACATGATTTTATTTTGATCCATTAAGATATAATACGAGCCTTTTGTTAGTGTGATTTATGCGTAACAAACATCTTTTTTATGACGCTAATGTTTTTTTTATAAATTTTATGATAAATGATTGTGAAATGTTTATTATGCTACAAATAAATAAATAAATATATATATATATATATATATATATATATATATATATATATATATATATATATATATATATATATATATATATATATAAAGTATCGTGTAGTTTAGCGCTTGAAGCCAATTTGATAAGCTCGTAATTGGCATGTTTATGGTTTCGTTTTATCTTGAGACATACATAAACTATAAACTTTATTTGAAAAGCTTTTATTATATTTTAGAACATGTACTATTTCTATCGCCAAACATATTAAATTGGAAGCTGTATTGACATCAAAAATAATATTTGATAGTAATGTAAGAGTTCCAAATAGAAACGTTTTTGTGAATTTAGTTTTAAAATTTGTAAATATAACTATTAAATAACAGATTTTATGTTTTGATTGAGCTTTAAATGCAGAAAAGCTTCTAATTTAGAAATTATCTTGTATATTTCAAGATTAATTAAAAGAATGTAATCAAATTTTTTAAATGATGAAAACGTCAATGTGTCTCACCATCAAGTTATATTTGAAATTTTCGACATCGAAAAGTCCCTGTTGCATCGTAAAAAAACTGTTAATACAGAAACTTTAAACATGCAGTCTTTCGTTTCTATTATTTCTATATGTGTATTATGCTATACAGCTTTAGTCATTGTAACTGACGACCATGGTAATACAATTATTGGGATTTCAGCGCCTTCATTACCAAACTCAATTAGGGCAGCATCGGAAAAACTTTATAATTCTAAATCTTTGATTTAATTCACTATTAAATCCAGAATAAATAACTTCCCAGTCCTCATCGATGAATCTGTGCTGCGCAAAATCATAAATTTTCATCCTAATGCACAAGCCAATATATTCTTGGGGAATAATACCTTAAATTAGAACATATGGAAACTGCAGTTGTATTGCATACAATTTTAAGATTTTGGTGCATATCTCCGACACTATATTGCATGTCAAAATGATCAGGATATATACAAAATTTATGGACTACGCATGGTTAGATATAGTACCGTCTGATCACCAAACTCGGATACCAAGTGCATTTTGAAGTTTACTCATGACATATAAATCAACAACAAACGAACAGCTCAACAAATTTCGGAAGTTCAGTTTTAACGCCAAAAAAGTATTGGCTGATATACTACTGTATCATCAAGAGACAGTATAGTATTATCTATATATTAATGAGAGCGATTAAATTTATATTTAAGGCATGTTTTGGAACCCTCTTCAAGATATTTTTAGGTTCAATGTACACAGAACAAGCAACCATACAGTGCTTTCAGATATTTGATATTTATGTTCACTCGAGTGTATTTCTCTGGGAGAAATAAAACATTGGAATAAAACATTGCGGGAAGCAGCATTTTCACAAGAGATATTCACAAGTTGGCAAAATTTCGAGGATAACTACATTTAAAATTCAAGTTCAATGAATTTTCTTTACAGATGCTAGCCAATCTGCATAATTTGGTGGCTCCATATTAAAAGGGTGGTTGAGTTCTTTTATAGTTTTTATGTTCTAAGTCAAGGTACCAAAATCCAATATAAAGCTAATAATCCCAAATTTGGTACTACTAAAGTGTTTCAATTCGAGAAATAACAATTTTAAAAATTAAAATTGACAAAAACGTTTATGGAGTAACTCAACAATAGTTTTGGCATGGTTGAAAATGTCACCTAATAAATTCAAAACGTCTGTCTCAAACCATATTCGGTAAGTCTCAAACCATATCAACTAATGAACGACACCGAATATAGGCCCCACATTTGTTTACTTACTACTGACATTGTCTCCAGCGAGAAGCTCTTTCTTCAACTATTATTAAATCATCACTTTGGTTTTTTTGATTAAGCAGGATGTATGTTTATGTATACCCAACATATTACCCTTACGACCAAAAAAAATTTGAAATTTAAAAAATTAAAAAAAAAAAAAACGAGTAGAACAAAAATCGGGGATGGTAGTTTAACAGCAACAAGTTTAAACAGAGTTTCAAATTCACTAAGGAGAATAATTTACTGAAGTACTTTCTATTTTTGTCAGAATGCTTATAATGATTAGCCAACAAGGAGTATCAGAAGTCTATAAGATGTTCATGAATCAACAAATATTATTATCAAAACTTATGGGATAATTTACCTTATTAGCGTGTAACATTTTACAATACTAGGTGGGACTATTAAATACCATTTTACGTGCACCGCAAATAAAAAGAGATCTTCAAAGACATATATTTAAATATTTGTTTGTTTGAAGCTAAGTCAGTTTAAAGTAAGTCTGTCAGTTACAAGCATCGTCAACATTCCCCCTGGAGCCAATGGATTCGTCAATGTATTTAGCTTAAGATATACAAAGCATATTAAAATTGTAAGTTTTCAAATTATGTTCTCTATACCTATACTCTATACTTCGAACATCAGTTGAAAGATTAAATCGGTCAACGATGGGGAATTATTTTTGTAGCGGTTAGATAATGATCGCAACTGTACTCCTCTGCGTGTTGCTATCCCTTCCACTCTGAGTTGAAGTGATACCGTGAATCGCAAGAATATAGCTTTGCATATATGTTAAGCTATACACTTTGTGAAAGTCATCGCAATTTCTAAAATGCCCAGTGTTAGGGAAAACCTCTAAAATGACTTATTTGGGCATTTGACGTAACCATTTCGAGTTATGTGTATAAGGAAAAATCAGAAGATGAGAGTTACGTGTGTCATGTCACGACAGGGTCGCCAATACAATTATATTCAAATAATTAGGTAGTATATATATAGAGCAATGTTCAGTTTCGATCCCAAGAGGAAATTGTTCAATTAGATAAAGGTAAATGTAATTTAATCAGGCCTAGACGCCTTAATGCTATTTGTAGACCTAAAGCTACGCTATATATATATATATATATATATATATATATATATATATATATATATATATATATATATATATATATATATATATATATATATATATGTATATATATATATATATATATATATATATATATATATATATATATATACATATATATATATATATATATATATATATATATATATATATATATATATATATATATATATATTTTATATATATATATATATATATATATATATATATATATATATATATATATATTTTATATATATATATATATATATATATATATATATATATATATATATATATATATATATATATATGTATATTTTATATAAATATATATATATATATATATATATATATATATATATATATATATATATATATATATATATATATATATATAAACCATCGTTTTTTTTGAATATTTTAAAATAATGGATTTAAAAATTTCCAAACTTTTATTGCAAAAAATTGAATAAGAACTTAATGCAGCAAAGATTTTTGATCTTTGTTTTTTGCTCAGTTTTATAAAATATAAAAGTTAAATTATTAATTAAGTCTTCGAATACAAATCTACAATTCGGGTATTTACGGAACAAAGAGAACCGGTGGACCAGAAAAATATGAGTCCGCGAGAAACTCGAAGGTTGGTAAAGGCCACGTATAAGTAATTGAAAACCTTGAAAAGCGAGCTTAAATTAAATGTATTTTCATGAATAATCAGTCAGTGTTAAAACTGCTAAGCTACTGAAATGCAGTAAAATGATTTCAGCACCGAAATTATTACCACGGCCCAATGCTGTTTGTCTTGAATTTGTTAGGACAAACTTGAGTCGCGACTGGCCAACGGTAACTAAAAAATTACTTGTTTTGTTTTAGCATTCGATATCATTAAATTGGTGTTAGTCCAGAGGCAAAATACTTTTCAATCGAAACTTCGGTGTTGGCAGTTTAATGGTATGGGGAGCTTCTTTTTCAGTATAAACTCATACCTATGGATTTCCACTCGCTCAAATGAACGGCGTGGAGTACACTGGCGTATTTAAAAACCATATGTTAACTTTTTTGAACATTAAACATCAAGAAGAAAGTTGGATTTCCAGCAAAATAATGCTTCTATCGGTACGAGCCGTAATACAGAATGATGGTTTTAGAATACTGCAAACCAGTATTAGATTTGCCCGCTTGTTGACTAGACCTATCGAAAATCTTTTGAATTTTTAACAGTGTTTTTTTTTATATCCTTAAGGCATTGCCACATGACAAAATTTCCGACATTTTTCTAAAAACAGATTTTCAATTTACCGGTTGATAAATCCGGATGAAAAATAATTAAAAAAAAAAATCATTTTTATTAAAATAATAAATTTTCAATAATTTAAAAATATTCATTAAATAATTAAGATTTTTCTGTTTCGCCGTTCCTACGAACAGATTTTACAATAAATGGTATAAATTTGGCTGTTTATAATTCATCTGTTTATAATTTATAATTTATTTATGTAGTATAATTTATTATAATTTATAAGTTTATTTTTTCTGTTTACCCGAACTCACCGTGTCACTTTTGACACAAATATACAAGTGTCTTTTAGGTTTCATTTATGTTACTCATGTGGCATCAAAAACCAATAACAAATAATTAGAGAAAACCCGTCTGTAATTAGATGTCCATGTAGCAACGTCTTAATTCAAATTTTGGATTAGAAGTTTGGAATTTTTTTTAACGTTATTTATATATATATATATATATATATATATATATATATATATATATATATATATATATATATATATATATATATATATATATATCACTGAGTGCAAGTATTATCATAGAATAGTTATAAACTTTCGGTCATGATATATTTTTAACCAGATATTTCCAGAAACCTGGTCGCCTAGTGCTCAAAGTTAGTGTTCCAAAAAAAGTTTATTAGGTATTTGCTGGATTATTTAAACTTCAATATAATATCTCTTGTGTATTACAGCAATTGCAAGACTAAAGTGTTTATATAAAATTTATTATGGCATTTTTAATTCGACCTTTTACTCTTTATTCCATTGACATTTTAATAACTATAAAAACTACATAAATATCACGTATACCATTCGATTAGCTAATTATATTTAAAAAATAAAATTTTATCAAATTGAAAAAAATGTTTATAATTTAAATCGTTTCAATTTAAATTTTTAATTTTGCTTTTTTAATATATTATGTATATATTCGTATAGTTTACCTATATAGTATATCTATTGCTATATACATATTTTACCTAGTATATGTATATTATATACTTTATAGATTTTTCATTATATTATTAAATTTTAGTTTTTAATTAAAACTGATTTTTTGAGTTATTGTATTAAAAATATACAGGGGATGTAAATATAAAAGAATTTTAATGAAATTTATAATTGAAATTTATAACAACAAAATAGAATTTAAAATTTAATTTTAAAAGTAATTGCAATTATTTTAAAAACAAATTTAATATTATTATTGGTCCAATTAAATAAAAATATTGGACAAATTGTCTTTTTAATGATAAACGTTTCAGCACTATAATACGACATCATGATATATAGACCGTGTATATATACATAGACCGTATATAGACCGTGTATATATATATATATATATATATATATATATATATATATATATATATATATATATATATATATATATATATATATATATACATACTTATATATATATATATATATATATATATATATATATATATATATATATATATATATATATATATATATATATATATATATATATATATATATATATATATATATATATATATATATATATATATACATACTAAAAACAAATTAATTACCAATTATTTATTATTTTGATTGCACATTCGAAAGTATGTGCATAAAGTGAAACAAGTCTCTCGGTCTTTTCACATTTTATGCTTATGTTCTGTGAATAATATAAGAAACAAATTATACAATTGTCAGATAAAATAAAATCGATCATGAATTCACTCAATAATTTGTATTCAATTAACAAAATCAATAAATACATTTTTTTTTTGTTGCTGTGCTGATTAAAAATCGAACCAAATTTTAATGTGGAATGTTCATGTCATTAAAAATTGGTTACGATTTAATGGAAATCAGACATATGTGTGGTAAAATTAAACAACTTGCGATTCAGTGAAATATTGTTCTTTATATTGCGTATATATGATAAAATTAAATGTGATCTCTGTTTTTGGTATTTAAAAAGTCGGGTATTCATTGCGAAATGATCGATCATTTTTACGTCAATCAAGGATTTATGACTTTTTTTTTTTGTATTATGCGATCGTATTTCTGATCTTTTGCTTTATAAATATAATATATAAAATTTATTGTATCTCTGAATTGTATCATTTTTATGTCAATTAAAAATGCCATTTCCTATTTTGTGAGATTTGTTGGGATGAACAAAACAGAATTACAAGAAACATAAAATTATAATTTATGAAGATTATTGTATTTATATTTTGGTCGGCGAGGCAGTGAGCTTGCTATGAACGAGATTTAATATTTACTATTATAAATGTGCAGTGACTACCACAGATTGAAGATCTTATAGTTTGAAGTATCTATAATTGTTAAGTGGCCTTTATATAATCATCGATATGTAGCTAACTTCTATACTGCACTTTTAAGAAAAGAAATTTGATGGCATTGTAATCATCAGACAAGTTTTAAAAGTTTTAGGACTCCGAAACCGATGAGATAACCCAAGTGGTAAAACCATCAGGCACGTCCACTTCTGCAATCGATTCACATCATTTACGAACATTCAATGCTAAGGAGATAGTGATTCGTCATTTTTCGAAAGACATCAAAGCTCCGCTTAGGCAAGGCTTTTCTACATCCAGTGCAAATTCCGTGTATGTATCTCATCATCTGCTAATTGAGCAATATCATCTTTTTATTGTAACCCGCCAGCGGCTGATGTTGTGATCGTAATCCATTTTATGAATAAAGCGAATCACAAGTTTAACCGCCCGTCAACGAAATGTCAAATAATGAATAAATAACTTAAGTAAATGGTGTCTGAATCTTTATTGTCTTTATTGGTCTTCTGGATGGCGGTGCAAAAGTTAGTGTGCTAATGGCTGGTTTAGAGCATTTTTATTTTTTTTTTTAACATACCAGAGTATGATGAAGCATTTAGTTAATTGTTAATGCGTTAGATATTCCACAGACCACAACCTCCAGGTATTTCAAGTAATCGTCATAAACTCTCACATGAATTATTGTAGCATATACGCTAAATAATATATTAGAAATGTTCCAATGTTCCCCTGTTCCACAAAACCTGGTTTAGGTCAAACAATAGCCTTGTTTAACATAAAATTGTGCAGGGAGCACTTCCTGTTAAACAACGCTTCTATCCGGTGTCACCAGTCGTACAATTATAAATTTATCGAGAGTTGGATATGATGTTAGAGTTAGGTGTTAAAGAAGGATGTCAAAGTTTATGGTCCTCATCAGTAACAATTGTTTGTAAAGGTAATTCTAATGTGATTCTGTGTTTTGACGCCCGGAAAGCAAATGTGGTTACACTCAAAGACGCATATCCTTTACCCCTAATAGAAGGTTTACTAACTCGCTTAGATCCTTTCGGTTTATATCGAATATAATTGACCTTAGAGATGCCTTCTGGCAAATTCCGTTAGATCTCGAAACAAAATACCTATAGATCATGTGATTGGTAATGGGCTCATCCGATGAACCTATATAAATTTAAATTCATAACCAGAATATCCCACTCCTAAGACTACGCGTCAACTTCGTAGATTTATTGGAATGGTATGTTGGGACAATTGTTTCGTTTCAAATTTTACTTCAATTTGTTCACCTTTTACTGATTTATGGAAGTGCAACCAGAAATTATCTTAGAAGAAAAAAGCTTGACAGGCATTTTAAAGTTTTAAAACAAAATTAACTACTGTCCCCTGTCTCATGACATTTTTATATCCAATACGATGTTAGTAATTGTGGTATTGGCAGTGTTCTTTGTCAACGATATGATGACGTCTCTAAATTCTTTGATGCAGCCTATGTTAGCAGAATTATTGCTTTGCGTAAGGAGATCAGTCAGGAATGAAAAACCGACGATTGTTTATTTTATTGAGTGGTATTCCAGATAATTTTTTTCTGATATATCTAATAGGTAAATGTGTGAACTTGACTTACTAGATGATCGATATTTTATTTCTAGCGACAACATTATTCGACTATAACTAACGCGCAGGAATTAGTATTATCACATGTTCATATCGCATATCGACGAAACGTTAACAGGTAATATATAAGCAGTAGACCTCGTACATATATACTGGAACAAACAGTTTTTGTTCGTAATTTTGAACAAAGCAACGCTGATGAAAACTTGTGTACCGAATTAGCTCCAAAGTTTGTCAAAGCAATAAACGGAAAATAAGATTGGAAATGGACCTTACGAATTAAAAGACACAAATGGGAAGAGTTTAGATATATATCACGGTAAGGACTGAAGGTGAAACGATTATTTGAGATCAAGATAGTTCGATTTATGATTGGTTAAAAATGATTATTTAACGGTTAATGGAACTGGTGTACCAAGAAAGTTTTTTTGTGTTAAAGCAGCAATATCTAGCTTCCACGTGTTCCACAAAACAACTCCCCCAATCTAGCCGGCTGCGATATATTCCGTTGATCCACCACTAAGAAGTCTGTGGTAGATTATCAACGGAATATTAATTAATTATTAAATATCTAGTTAATCCGTTACAATTATTGAGTCCCACTATTGCAGATTTTGGCTATTTTGATTTTGAGACAGCTCGAATACAATTTGATCTTAGCAGCTATGAAATAATAGAGCGATTTAAACGAAATTTAATACAGTTTAGAAATCTTGTGCTGTAAATAAAATAATAATTTTCAATTTTATAGCGGTGCTTATCGTTTTAAATTACCAAGGAGTTTAAACGTAAATAAGATATTCAGCACAACAGACAATAAAATAACATACTTGTCCAAAGATAAGCTTAAAATATACTTTTATGTATATATTACCCATATATTTTATCCATTTTTCCGATCTTGCTATAATAAATTCATATGGTATCAAAAACATGTATATATTTTCCTTATCACCAAGCGACCATCAGCTGAACGCGATTATCATTCAATTTTATTTTATTTATATTTATATTAAAACAACAACAACTAAAAATTATAATATTTTAATAAATTTGTGTAAAATATTCTATAGATCTAGAATTTTATTTTCATTAAATTTTCCGTTTTACTTTATACAATATGAAGTGTAAAATTTTCACTGTATTTTTTGTGAGATGATGAAAAAAATCATAAAAAAAATATATACATAAATAAATTTACATTTAAATTGAGCGAAACAAAATAATCAAAGTAAGGAAAATTGAATAAAGATGTTTTCTTATATTTTTCTCAAGAAATAAAACAGCACACCACCAACAACAAAAATATGAAATTTTCTTTTATACTCTTCTTAACTTGGCAACTTTATTTTTATTTATTTATTAAATTTTTTATTATTATTATTGTTATCAATGTTTTTGTTGTTGTTGTTGATGTTATACCGTTCGGAGGGGTGTCCCAATCATTAAATATTCATAAATCCATCAAGATGAAAATGAACGACAAAAAAATAAAATGAATTTTCTTTGAAGGAAAATAATAAAACAAAAAAATTTTAATAAGTCGAACGAGGTGATAAAAAATATTTTCAAGCCTTAAGGAGATTTATAAAAAAAAAAAATTGAAATGAAAATCTTGAGTGTTATGTGCTTGAACGTTTTTTTTGTGATTTTCGACAGTTATCTCAAGAAAATATTGTATTGATTTTAGATTGCGGGTAAAATCAATCATTATGGAAAACATCTTATATTATATACCGTATATAGAGTTATATGTTTACGATATTACATGATTATTTTAAAGTTAAATTTATAAATTTAATCTGCGTGATTTTTCAGCTTTTGCACAATTTTCGAAATCTTAGAAATAAATTATTGTACAAAGAAATTCTTTT
>OY744477.1:164968904-164995430 GCA_963556175.1 Tipula confusa | reverse complement strand
TAAATAAATATAAATAAATATAAATAAATATAAATAAATATAAATAAATATAAATAAATATAAATAAATATAAATAAATATAAATAAATATAAATAAATATAAATAAATATAAATAAATATAAATAAATATAAATAAATATAAATAAATATAAATAAATATAAATAAATATAAATAAATATAAATAAATGTAAATAAATATAAATAAATATAAATAAATATAAATAAATATAAATAAATATAAATAAATATAAATAAATATAAATAAATATAAATAAATATAAATAAATATAAATAAATATAAATAAATATAAATAAATATAAATAAATATAAATAAATATAAATAAATATAAATAAATATAAATAAATATAAATAAATATAAATAAATATAAATAAATATAAATAAATATAAATAAATATAAATAAATACAAATAAATACAAATAAATATAAATAAATATAAATAATATAAATAAATATAAATAAATATAAATAAATATAAATAAATATAAATAAATATAAATAAATATAAATAAATATAAATAAATATAAATAAATATAAATAAATATAAATAAATATAAATAAATATAAATAAATATAAATAAATATGAATAAATATAAATAAATATAAATAAATATAAATAAATATAAATAAATATAAATAAATATAAATAAATATAAATAAATATAAATAAATATAAATAAATATAAATAAATATAAATAAATATAAATAAATATAAATAAATATAAATAAATATAAATAAATATTAATAAATATAAATAAATATAAATAAATATAAATAAATATAAATATAAATAAATATAAATAAATATAAATAAATATAAATAAATATAAATAAATATAAATAAATATAAATAAATATAAATAAATATAAATAAATATAAATAAATATAAATAAATATAAATAAATATAAATAAATATAAATAAATATAAATAAATATAAATAAATATAAATAAATATAAATAAATATAAATAAATATAAATAAATATAAATAAATATAAATAAATATAAATAAATATAAATAAATATAAATAAATATAAATAAATATAAATAAATATAAATAAATATAAATAAATATAAATAAATATAAATAAATATAAATAAATATAAATAAATATAAATAAATATAAATAAATATTAATAAATATAAATAAATATAAATAAATATAAATAAATATAAATAAATATAAATAAATATAAATAAATATAAATAAATATAAATAAATATAAATAAATATAAATAAATATAAATAAATATAAATAAATATAAATAAATATAAATAAATATAAATAAATATAAATAAATATAAATAAATATAAATAAATATAAATAAATATAAATAAATATAAATAAATATAAATAAATATAAATAAATATAAATAAATATAAATAAATATCAATAAATATAAATAAATATAAATAAATATAAATAAATATAAATAAATATAAATAAATATAAATAAATATAAATAAATATAAATAAATATAAATAAATATAAATAAATATAAATAAATATAAATAAATATAAATAAATATAAATAAATATAAATAAATATAAATAAATATAAATAAATATAAATAAATATAAATAAATATAAATAAATATAAATAAATATAAATAAATATAAATAAATATAAATAAATATAAATAAATATAAATAAATATAAATAAATATAAATAAATATAAATAAATATAAATAAATATAAATAAATATAAATAAATATAAATAAATATAAATAAATATAAATAAATATAAATAAATATAAATAAATATAAATAAATATAAATAAATATAAATAAATATAAATAAATATAAATAAATATAAATAAATATAAATAAATATAAATAAATATAAATAAATATAAATAAATATAAATAAATATAAATAAATATAAATAAATATAAATAAATATAAATAAATATAAATAAATATAAATAATATAAATAAATATAAATAAATATAAATAAATATAAATAAATATAAATAAATATAAATAAATATAAATAAATATAAATAAATATAAATAAATATAAATAAATATAAATAAATATAAATAAATATAAATAAATATAAATAAATATAAATAAATATAAATAAATATAAATAAATATAAATAAATATAAATAAATATAAATAAATATAAATAAATATAAATAAATATAAATAAATATAAATAAATATAAATAAATATAAATAAATATAAATAAATATAAATAAATATAAATAAATATAAATAAATATAAATAAATATAAATAAATATAAATAAATATAAATAAATATAAATAAATATAAATAAATATAAATAAATATAAATAAATATAAATAAATATAAATAAATATAAATAAATATAAATAAATATAAATAAATATAAATAATATAAATAAATATAAATAAATATAAATAAATATAAATAAATATAAATAAATATAAATAAATATAAATAAATATAAATAAATATAAATAAATATAAATAAATATAAATAAATATAAATAAATATAAATAAATATAAATAAATATAAATAAATATAAATAAATATAAATAAATATAAATAAATATAAATAAATATAAATAAATATAAATAAATATAAATAAATATAAATAAATATAAATAAATATAAATAAATATAAATAAATATAAATAAATATAAATAAATATAAATAAATATAAATAAATATAAATAAATATAAATAAATATAAATAAATATAAATAAATATAAATAAATATAAATAAATATAAATAAATATAAATAAATATAAATAAATATAAATAAATATAAATAAATATAAATAAATATAAATAAATATAAATAAATATAAATAAATATAAATAAATATAAATAAATATAAATAAATATAAATAAATATAAATAAATATAAATAAATATAAATAAATATAAATAAATATAAATAAATATAAATAAATATAAATAAATATAAATAAATATAAATAAATATAAATAAATATAAATAAATATAAATAAATATAAATAAATATAAATAAATATAAATAAATATAAATAAATATAAATAAATATAAATAAATATAAATAAATATAAATAAATATAAATAAATATAATAAATATAAATAAATATAAATAAATATAAATAAATATAAATAAATATAAATAAATATAAATAAATATAAATAAATATAAATAAATATAAATAAATATAAATAAATATAAATAAATATAAATAAATATAAATAAATATAAATAAATATAAATAAATATAAATAAATATAAATAAATATAAATAAATATAAATAAATATAAATAAATATAAATAAATATAAATAAATATAAATAAATATAAATAAATATAAATAAATATAAATAAATATAAATAAATATAAATAAATATAAATAAATATAAATAAATATAAATAAATATAAATAAATATAAATAAATATAAATAAATATAAATAAATATAAATAAATATAAATAAATATAAATAAATATAAATAAATATAAATAAATATAAATAAATATAAATAAATATAAATAAATATAAATAAATATAAATAAATATAAATAAATATAAATAAATATAAATAAATATAAATAAATATAAATAAATATAAATAAATATAAATAAATATAAATAAATATAAATAAATATAAATAAATATAAATAAATATAAATAAATATAAATAAATATAAATAAATATAAATAAATATAAATAAATATAAATAAATATAAATAAATATAAATAAATATAAATAAATATAAATAAATATAAATAAATATAAATAAATATAAATAAATATAAATAAATATAAATAAATATAAATAAATATAAATAAATATAAATAAATATAAATAAATATAAATAAATATAAATAAATATAAATAAATATAAATAAATATAAATAAATATAAATAAATATAAATAAATATAAATAAATATAAATAAATATAAATAAATATAAATAAATATAAATAAATATAAATAAATATAAATAAATATAAATAAATATAAATAAATATAAATAAATATAAATAAATATAAATAAATATAAATAAATATAAATAAATATAAATAAATATAAATAAATATAAATAAATATAAAAAATTATAAATAAATATAAATAAATATAAATAAATATAAATAAATATAAATAAATATAAATAAATATAAATAAATATAAATAAATATAAATAAATATAAATAAATATAAATAAATATAAATAAATATAAATAAATATAAATAAATATAAATAAATATAAATAAATATAAATAAATATAAATAAATATAAATAAATATAAATAAATATAAATAAATATAAATAAATATAAATAAATATAAATAAATATAAATAAATATAAATAAATATAAATAAATATAAATAAATATAAATAAATATAAATAAATATAAATAAATATAAATAAATATAAATAAATATAAATAAATATAAATAAATATAAATAAATATAAATAAATATAAATAAATATAAATAAATATAAATAAATATAAATAAATATAAATAAATATAAATAAATATAAATAAATATAAATAAATATAAATAAATATAAATAAATATAAATAAATATAAATAAATATAAATAAATATAAATAAATATAAATAAATATAAATAAATATAAATAAATATAAATAAATATAAATAAATATAAATAAATATAAATAAATATAAATAAATATAAATAAATATAAATAAATATAAATAAATATAAATAAATATAAATAAATATAAATAAATATAAATAAATATAAATAAATATAAATAAATATAAATAAATATAAATAAATATAAATAAATATAAATAAATATAAATAAATATAAATAAATATAAATAAATATAAATAAATATAAATAAATTTTAAATAAATATAAATAAATATAAATAAATATAAATAAATATAAATAAATATAAATAAATATAAATAAATATAAATAAATATAAATAAATATAAATAAATATAAATAAATATAAATAAATATAAATAAATATAAATAAATATAAATAAATATAAATAAATATAAATAAATATAAATAAATATAAATAAATATAAATAAATATAAATAAATATAAATAAATATAAATAAATATAAATAAATATAAATAAATATAAATAAATATAAATAAATATAAATAAATATAAATAAATATAAATAAATATAAATAAATATAAATAAATATAAATAAATATAAATAAATATAAATAAATATAAATAAATATAAATAAATATAAATAAATATAAATAAATATAAATAAATATAAATAAATATAAATAAATATAAATAAATATAAATAAATATAAATAAATATAAATAAATATGAATAAATATAAATAAATATAAATAAATATAAATAAATATAAATAAATATAAATAAATATAAATAAATATAAATAAATATAAATAAATATAAATAAATATAAATAAATATAAATAAATATAAATAAATATAAATAAATATAAATAAATATAAATAAATATAAATAAATATAAATAAATATAAATAAATATAAATAAATATAAATAAATATAAATAAATATAAATAAATATAAATAAATATAAATAAATATAAATAAATATAAATAAATATAAATAAATATAAATAAATATAAATAAATATAAATAAATATAAAAAATTATAAATAAATATAAATAAATATAAATAAATATAAATAAATATAAATAAATATAAATAAATATAAATAAATATAAATAAATATAAATAAATATAAATAAATATAAATAAATATAAATAAATATAAATAAATATAAATAAATATAAATAAATATAAATAAATATAAATAAATATAAATATATATAAATAAATATAAATAAATATAAATAAATATAAATAAATATAAATAAATATAAATAAGTATAAATAAATATAAATAAAATAAAATAATATAAATAAAACGGGTTTTTCAGGCTAATACTGGTTTGTACAAAGTCAACAGTCTGGTTCCATGGGACTCGATACTGAGCTCGTTCTTCGTATTGTTCTAGACAATGTGAAAAATATTAATCGTTCTCTACCCTCAGAACCATCGGCGCCGACAACTACTTCTGCGCCTCCTAAATGATGGCTTTCCTCTTAGAGATCGCTGAATCCTCTTTGGTAGTCACCTACAATTTCCTTCGCCAGTGTAGTGATTCTGTCCTATATTATGTAAGACAGTAATTTGTATGCTGTGCAAAGAAGTAGTGTGCTTTGATAGTTTTGCATTTGGAGTGATTTACTTTTTAAAGAATAAAGCACAACTCAGCCACTTTCCATTCGTCAGCCATAACTTTGCTTTACCATTCTAATCGAATAAGGTCGAAAAATATTTCCACAAAGTATCATTCTTCAAAGATGAAGGTCTCAGAATAAATGCAATCGGTTTCTGTTTAGTCTCTACATGGCCAGTGTGAATTCCTAGTAAGTTGGGTTCTCTTAGCACATTTCCACAGTGTGTATTTGGTAATTTTTAAAGCAATATGATACATGACAGCAAGATGAGAAAGCAAGATGACACACTTCATCAAACCGATCATTTTTGGGTTTAATTTTTACCATATATCGCCTGGGCAGCACAACCGAAATTTTTAATGCCACCCATAGAGCGTTCATATCATCAGAACGGTGGTTGGTTTTCATAAAGCTACTATACTTTCAAGGTTCTGATATTATGGGTTCTGATATTCGGGATCCCTGACTTGTACGAAAACCGCCATTTGAGCTTTGCAGTGACCAATTGATGATTATTAACACATGGTCAAATTGACTTCGGGATGTGTTATGTCCATGTTTTCAAGTGAATATTTTGAGGAAAGAATGTGCTAGACACAATGAGGTCGTATGCGATAGCAAAGTATACATCACTCTTTTCCCATTATCAGTCGCTACATCGTGTCGGAAGTACAGATTTATGTTTTCACATAAGTCAGTCTGATTTTTGCCAGTTCTAGCATTAAAATCTCCGCTCACTATTCTGACGTCACGTTGCGGTATGGATGGATCCCATCAGATAATCCAAATTGTTGCAACATGAGTCTTTATCTTTGGGTTGGTTGACATCAGAGGGCGTATATGAACTGAAATGATTGACAGATTAGCTGGTCGCATGCGTAAACGTATAAGTTTCACATACGACTATCAACTGCTTTAAAATTTAAAGCAGCCTTTTTGTACCTAAGGTCCACAAAGAAAACCAACACACAGATTGCCGAGGTCATCTCTACAGTTAAGCTGTAAAGCCTTGGCATACATGATCTCCACGTTTTTAAAAACTTTTTTTTTGTAATTGAAAGTACGAAAGAAACTTTTCGATGATCGATGTAAAAAACTCGTAGCACAGTCTTTGAGAAAGATTGGATAGATATCCATTATAACCAGCATCATGTTTAGAATCAAGATTGGAAATTCAATCATAAATATCAGTAAGTGTAAAATCAAAATGGTTTCAGTATTAGGTATATCCGTTTGATGCATGGGAGTTGATCATAAACTAAATCGAAAAACTCGACAAAAAAATGCAAATATTCGAAGAACCCATCAGTTTTCTTTTATATATTAATGAACAAAATGTTCAAAAATCAGACTTTCGAGAAACCACATATTCGTGACGCATTTTTCGTTAAAAAAATTAATTAATTAGTTAGTATGAGTCGGAAAAATTAGATCCAGAATTCTACCACGGCTATTGCACTTTAATTTAACTATATAGCAGCGATGCTAGCGAAGTAGTCAACTGTGGCCCATGGTCATTGGTAAAAAAGTGCGTAAAAAGCGCTCCAGTTTGCGGATGGAAAATTTAAATTTCGGAAAATGAAGAGGTGGTCGTCAGGTCGCACAAATGGAACCACAACAATATCGATGAATTTTAAACTCTCTACATAATAATCTAAGTTACACACTTATCTTTGAAGTATCGATAGAGTTAAAAAGCCAAGAGCATATTTAAGTGTAAATTTAATGTACAGGTTTTTTAGTTTTTTCTTATGTTAAGCCTAATACTTAGTCGCCGTTAAAAATTAACCGTAGGGTAATTTCCAACAATTTCCAATCCCAAATTAATTACTTAACTATTTCTAAATTAGAAATATACAAACGTACCTTCAATTGTAATTTATATTTAATTATTTTAACAAATAAACATTTTAAACTCTTGTTACAAATTACAATTAACGATCAAGTAATTTTATTACCCTTCTTTAAACTAAACATCTATAACATGGTACAAAAACCAAAACCCAAACATTATACATTGGGATTTGGATTCTGATTTTACCGAGTGTATATGTAGAAATTTAATAATCTCTTAAAGATAAAATCAATAATACATTACAATAATTAATTGTAGCAATTAAATATCTAATATCCTTAATTAGTTTAGTTAGTTTTTTATTTATTTTTTGTTTTTTAGTTACAAAAAAGTTTTAGTTTTATATTTAAGCTTGAAAAGTACTGATAAAAAAAGAGCAAGATAAAATAAGAAGAAAACTAATATTATCATTATCTTTAAATCTAAATAACAATAGAGATTGGTATATGTTATATATGTACAACGAGTATATAACAGAACTAGAAAAAAAGAAGAAGACGAAGGAAATGGTTCGGTTATAACTTGTAAGCGCAAAAGCTATTTAATAGTTAATATATATCGAATGTTGTTTTCTAGTTAAACTTGCGAATATGTGTATCGGATACGTATATAGATTTTGTAATAAATTTCTTCCTGTTGCAGTGTATTTTTTGTTTTTGCTATCGTGTCTCCCATATCGTTTTGTCATCTTATTTTGCTATTTGATTTTCTAAGTATTTACAAGCTAGCAATTACACGAAAATATCATTTTGAAGTTAGAATGAGTTGTTCTTATATATACAGTCGTTTGGAATTTATATATTTATGTTTTTGTAATTATGTAGTCGGATCAAGATTTAGCATATTTATATGTTTATCTATAAGAATAATTATGTTTTTGGATTCTTCTTGTAAAATAAATATAATATATATATATATATATATATATATATATATATATATATATATATATATATATATATATATATATATATATATATATATATATATATTATATAGGGTTTAAGTTTTAATGTTATACTGTTAGTTTCTTAGAGATTAGAACAAAATGATAGCAATAAAATTTATTGTTATGGTTGTGATGTACATAAATGCTTGTTTTAAGATTACAAAAATGTATATAGCTATATAAAATTAATTTTCGTTAAGAATTCGAGACGGAATGAAGGCACCAACATCAAACTAAAATATTCAAAATCAATTATACTTGCTATTTTTATTAATATAATTCAATGCGTTAATAATTAAATTTGATAGAACATCTAGTAAAATAATACTAATTAAAATTTACATTACTAATATAAAAATTTACATATTTAGTCAAATATTTTTTAAAAACCAACTGCTATTGGCACTCACATATTTTAACCTAACTGTTGGCACCATTTCATTTAGTCGAAAACTTTTAAATTGATAGGATAATAGAATATTTTTATTTTAATAAAATAATGGTATAGTTTTGATAGTCTGTTGGTTCAACTTCAGCTTGTCGAAATTTGCAAGGAAATTAGACTTTAACAGTGGACGTAAGGAATATAAAACACGATTGTCAGCGGCAATATGCACTTTGATATCATACAATTATCTTATGGTTGACAAGCGATCAATCCAATCCAACTAAACAGATATCACCTGCAAATGGCAGAACCTAATTGGACTGACTGTATAAGATGTTGTCCTGAGATTTATCACTTTTACAAACGGTCAATTCTAAAACATAAGATTAAAAAGTATCGAGAATAGAGTATCACTTTATCGTACACTAATTGCAAAAATTCGTGGAAATGTATTCTCAAATTGACAAGAAAATCATAAGCTAACCCAACAAATTGAGTTGTAGGCTTGCTGGAAATCTAAGAACACATGATGTACGTAATAACGAGATGTTTCGTAATAATTATAATGAATTCTCAGTGGAAAAACTTGATCAGTGATTGGCCGTTTTAGATAAAATCATCTTTGGCAATCACCTACAAATTTCTCCGGTAGAGGAGTAATTCTCTACAATATTAGGCTCAACATTTACGAAAGTCATTCCAGTGCCGTCAATTAGAAAAAAGGAGAGATAATCTATTTGGTATAAAGGTACGTGAATCTACCAGGAAAATGCAGGTTTAAATCGTATTGAAAACGGCACCATTCTGAAACATTTAGAACATAATATTTAGTATTATCTTCCAGTGCTAATGTGGCAGGTTTTGCTATAACGAGTGTTTTTTTTTTTCATTCCAAAGAAAGAAGAGAAGTAATGGAAAATTGATCACGTGAATATACCAAACGATCTATAATAAAAAAAACAATATAGAATGAATGGAATAGATTTTTGACACAATTAATTTTTTAATGAATACGCAATGGTTTGCGGGTGTAAATTGATAAAAACAGACTTCTTATTGCAGCACCAATCCACAAAAATAAATTTATAAATAAATTTCTTAAAGATTTGTTTTAGAAAACTATAGACTGGTTACCATAAATCCCCGAACTTAACATTATAGAGCATCTTTGCTATTACATTAAACAAAAATAACAACTATTTCAACATTATTGCAATTGTACTATGCAACGAAATCATTCAAACTTATTGACTACCCTGTCAACTATATTCAAATTATTTATATTTTGTAATACCACTAGTCATACAACAACAAAACATAATTCCATATTTTGTGCAGCGGACAAATGAAAGTCAAACCGGGTGACTCTTCATATTTGGTACACACTGCACCAAACAATAATGTAAATGTAAGTACACACAATAATTCTAAATGCAATGACGAAACAAAGATCTCAACTTAAAAGATAAATCAGAGTTAAAACAACAACAAATGTATGTATATGAAAACAACATTATATAAAACAAAAATACAACCTATCAAAAATATTTAATAACAATAAATACAACAACAATACGAAAGAAACATAACACGCATAAAATAAATCACAACTCATAAATCAATTACACCAAAATCAAAGATGAAAAATACCAATTTACAACAAAAACCAAAACCCTTAAACAACATATATAAGCAGCAATCAAATTACAGTGAAAGGGATCACAAAAAAATACATCCCGTCATGTAACAGATAATAAAAACCCAAAAACACTTACACTAGCATTACAAGCAGTACAACTACACATTATATACTTTTAGACCTAAAATTTTCCTGGGCTTTCTTCAAAACCTCAAAAAAATTCTCCGTTATTAAACTCTTTATAACATTCACCAAATACAAACTACTTACTAACCCCTCTACGAAAAGTTTACTTCTCGTAGATCTTCTACAAATCTTTTATTGTCATACCCCCACGCAAGGCAAGCGGATTATGATAGTCCTATCTTTAAAAAAGACACACAAAACAATTCCATTATAAAAATGGATAAAAGTTATCATAACCTCTCTCAATTTACATAATAGTTCACACAAATATTCAAATTCAAATTAGAATTAAAAAAAATATTTGTATCATTAGAATACATGCATAAAAAAACTGTATCTACCTATATAATACGAGTACATAAATAATATACAGTTTGATTAAAACTTCCTATATTTTTATAGGAGGTTCTAATTTTGCTACAAACACAACAAAGTAAAAAAAATATGTGTTCAAACATATCGTCGATTAAATTATTTCGTTTACTGCAAACTACAAAGTAAGTCCATGAAATTACATATCCTGTACTGGACCTTTGTCGACGATATAAATTTTGTAAACATCATTTCCATAGATGTAAAACAAAATAATTTAACAAAAATCTTTTTTTTTTTTTGATTTTAGTGCATTAAACGTTAATAACGTAGAAACATAATAAAATCACAAAAAGAAAAAATTTATATAGTAAAATCGAAATAGGGACGATGCAATTCACTAACAAATATATAATACATGTGTGTACGTGTGTGTGGAAAACATTTATCATTAGATCATTTCCTCCTTGTTTAGCACCTTACGTAACGTGTATATATTTCTCATACTTTTGAAAAACCTTATTTATTGGCATCTACTGGTCCAAAAATATAAAAAGGTGTTAATAATTTGTTATTTATTTTTTGTTTCATTAAGTTCATATTAATAATATATGTGGACCTTTTCTAAATAAAAATGATCGAAAAAACAAAAACAATAAAATAAAATTGTTAGCTCAGACAAAGGCGTAGCAGAAGTTACATATCTGTACGAAGTATATATAATCTGTGCTATTATCACAGAGCATGATTACCCAGAGACACATCTTTCGTACGTCTCTGAGGTATAACAAATAAAATAATGAAATTTTTCGAATTTTATTCAAAGTATCAGCACGAAACGAGGTAACAATATATACAAAATTATATTGATCTCTTTCGCTCATATGATTGTTATTAAAATTTATTTTCATGCAAATATCATTCAGCTCATCTCTCTCTTTATTATATCGTAACCATATGTACCATGAAACAAAATATATATTATTGATAAATTTAAATGAACATTGTTGTTGCTTTTGTATAAAAATACTTGCTATATATATACATATTATATATATGTGTATGTGAGTAAGTCTACATCGATCTTGTATCGATCCAAAACCAACACTATTGTATATTATACAAGCCATGAAGCTTGGCTAAGTAAAACATATTATGACTACTATTGGGTGTATGTGTTAGTGAATTTGACTACAGTAAAAATCGAAACAAAAAATTATATTTCGCACTGTCCATACTCCTCTAAATTCAAAGTACATAATATTTCTACAAAAAAAACGAAACAAAAATTATATTTTGCGACTGTCCACTCTGCTCTAAATTATTAGTATATAGTATAGTATATAATGAAGTAAATAATAATAACAATACTTCTCTCTCTCGTTAAATAATAAATTTGTTTTTTGCTTTGTCTTAAAGAGCGCAACATACTGTTGTTCCATCATTCGTATTCATTTTTTATTTACATCAAAGTATATAATAAAAGTATATACAAATTATACTACGTCACAACACTAATACTTAGGTATAGTAGTCACTTTTTGGCATGAGTATCGCAACTTCATGGCTTGTATATACATTTGTGTTGGTTTTGATCGATCGAAAAAGGAATATGAAACAAAAAGAGGCGTAAATAAAACACCGACTGCATACAAGGTGTATTAAAATAATCATATGAATTAAAATACAGATAAATAGGTAAAGAAAGTACTACATTTCTAAAATTAACGTGCAACCTGTTGTAATAAATTGTGTGAAAATATTTAGTCTGGATATGTGAGAATGTGTATGTTTGATATTGTTTATTGTCAATTTATTTTTACCAAATAGTTACACAATACCAATACCTAATTACATTACATACATACTTTTTAATATTCATATTTTGGAAGTTTTTTGTTAACATTTTTAAATCCAAAAAATATATGAACATAATAACAAATCTATGTAATTATGATAAATATTTTGATTCTATCGGTTCTAACTTTATTCTATTTGAAGTAAATTTATTTCACTAGGACATTCTATTTAAAAAGCGTTCAATTTGTATAAACACACTTCTGAAAATAAGTGTAATCTAAATGAATTTTTTGTTTTTTTTTTAAACGATCCTTTGACACCAGCGAACATCATCTCATGCAATTCCATTAATATTGTTTCACGTATAGTGATGGTTGAAGTGATGGCTTGGACACACCGCGGTCTTGAGTTCAATTCCCGGACCTAAGTACAACGCCGTGACCAATTGTGTTTAATTCGTTCGTTGTGCTGACCACCTACAACTATCATTAATTGTAAAAATGTGGTCTGATAGATTTTGAAAAAATATCTCAGTAAAGGGGTAACTTTGGCCTGTTGTAATGCTGCTGTTTTCCTTTTCTATTAACAAGATCGATTTTCACCAAGTAAATATTATACATTTTTTCCTATAACCCTAGGTTTCAAACAGGTATTTCAGTAGATAAATGAAAAGACTTTTGTGGTATGTACTTTAACATCAAGGGTAGGCTAAAACATTGACAGTTTTGTAGTTACTACTGCAAAACAATACAAGGTCAAGCTGGCCTCCATAAGTCGTCTGTGATTGTATTCATGTGTCGATGTCTAATTTGCTGTGATAATTATGTAATACCATCTTTGAGAGCGATCGAGATAGGAAACTAAAACCTCTTTCCATTATCGGTACCAATTTTCAATCACAAGTAGAGATTTGTAATTTCGCATAAATAATTGGTCTAATTTCTGCCAGTTCTAATGTTATACTCATCAATTATTACTCTGCATGATAATAGTGTTGTAGAGAATATTAAATACCACCTTGCTACAGTTAATTGGATTTTTTTTTAAAAGTTCACATCTAAATTTAAAAACATTGCAAATGCAGATAAGCTAAAATTGTTACCACAGTGGGTTGATTTAATCAGCCCCGTTATCATGTTTGGATGTGACTCCTTTCAATTAAAACAATAGTAATCAAATATCAGAAGTAAAATTTAATGGCTTAAAATTTTTAATTTTTTTGATGATTGAGTATTATAGTTATTTTTGGATTTTGTTTTTTATTTTTATTTTGTTCTTTTATAAACCATTTGCAATTTTTGCGAAGCAAAACTAGCAAAAAAAAAATTATTAACAGCTTAATGTGACCAAAGCAAGGATCAGATTCATTGTTTGGTAAGAATGATGGAAATTCGGATTTTAGTTTTACCAAACTAAAATTGGTCATTTCATCACAAATGTTATTTATATGGCTGCGTTGACTAAAAAAAATTTCAAAAATGTTTACTAAAAATTGAGAAACTGCAAACATTTCGTCTGATGGAGCCTTTAAAGATCCAAAATTGGAATTTTTATCTTTTTTATAGTTTTTTTCATTAATAAATATGTCGTGTCCAGTAATATGTTCATCCGATTTTAATAACTTTTTTGTGCATCGATCGCACTCAATTTTTTATAGACACAGTAGCCAGCATAATAAGCAATAGCATTTGTTATTAACCTACCAAATTCTGGTAAATTTGGCAACATTTCAATAGAATTTGAAGCATATTTTTCTTCCGCAGCTTGATGTTTCAAACTTTTATTGTAGTCGTCCTTAAATTGTTTCCAGTTCAGCTTTAAGTTTTCGGAATCATCTGGTAAACAATTAGAATGCAACGAATTAAATAAAATTTTCATTACTACAATATTCGCGTAGTGCACCCCAATTTCGTGACTCGATGGTGCAAAATTATATCCGCCTTTACCTCTTAATGCAGAAAAGAAATTTTCTAAGCCGTCTTGATTACTTTTACCTGTCAATATAAAATCAACAGAAAGTGTAGAGTTTACAATTGCATCAATGCTAATTGAGCAGATATAGTTAACTGAAAGCCCTTTATAAACTTAAAATAACTTTGGTTTGAAGATAATAATTTTAAATTTTTTAGAAATTAAACTTTGCTCAAGATAAGTGTAAATTTTATTATTTACTTTGATGGGCTGTTCAAACGGCTTATTTGAAAAAAGTTGCGAGAGTTAAGGCAATCAAATATACGATCAAAATGCTCGATAATGTTTGCCGTAGGTATAGCATGATCTAACTAGTTTTCAAAAATGTCAGCTGAAGTTTTCAAAGCAGTGCGTATAGCACAAGTAACAGTGTTACTTAGTATTTGGGCGGCAAGTTTTACACTCATTTTTTGGAATCTATTCGGATCCATATGATTTTTGGTTATTTTATGTAACGTTTTAACCTTTTGATTTTTTC
The DNA here is from genome assembly GCA_963556175.1 of Tipula confusa. Classification (NCBI taxonomy): domain Eukaryota; kingdom Metazoa; phylum Arthropoda; class Insecta; order Diptera; family Tipulidae; genus Tipula; species Tipula confusa. The sequence goes on along the minus strand of OY744477.1, from coordinate 164,979,585 downwards.
CTTTTCATATATCTTTTTAACGACGTTAAAGTCCGAGGTACCGTAGTCAGAATGTTGCAACTGATGTTTTATAATTGCATTTCTTGCCGATTTAAGGAGATGTGGTGGGTCTTATTGCACAAAAATTGGTTTACTGTTTACAATAATGTATGGTTTTTCCGGTGTAACACCCAAATGTTTATAAATAGCAACGTTCGTTGGAGCCTGATCGCAAGTTATCATTACTACTTCTAAGTTTAGAATTTTACTACACAATTTAATATTATTAAAAATAAGCTCCGATAGCTCGACAACACTAATGTAATTATTGATACGAGTATAATTTAGCACATGCTTCCAATTTCCCACTAAACCACGTAGCATAAAAAAATTGCTGAAGTGGCTAACTGATTCGACCTGTTATCATCATTATCACAATAACCTTCAACTTTATTAGTTACAAGATTTACTATTGAATCTTTTCGAATGGCCATTTCATCAAAAGATAAAACACATATCCGTGTTGTTGTTGGCATATTTAAATACAAATATTTTAGCTGATTTAATAAAATATAGTTTGTTCCGGGTGAAATAAATTTGATTGGAGACCATGCATATATAGATAAAATTGAGGGTAATTTAAGTTGAAATGTTGATTTTAAATATTATATGTAGCAATTGTTCAAAAAAATTGAGTGAGATCGATGCACAAAAAAAGTTATTAAAATCGGATGAACATATTAATGGACACGACATATTGATAAAAATTCCAATTTTGGATCTTTAAAGGGTCCATCAGACGAAATGTTTGCAGTATCTCAATTTTTAGTGAACAATTTTGAAGGTTTTTTTAATCAAAACAGCCACATAAATAACATTTGTGATGAAATGACCAATTTTAGTTTGGTAAAACTAAATTCCGAATTTCCACCATTCGTACCAAACAATGATACATTATGCACATAGCAAAAAATGTATAATATTTACTTAGTGAAAATCGGTCTTGTTAATAAAAAAGAAAACAATAGCATTACAGGCCAAAGTTACCCCTTTACTGAGATCTTTTTTCAAAACCTATCAGACCACATTTTTACAATTAATGATCGTTGTAGGTGGTCAGCACAACGAACGAATTAAACACAATTGGTCACGGCGTTGTACTTAGGTCCGGGAATTGAACTCAAGACCGCGGTGTGTCCAAGCCATCACTTCAACCATCACTATACGTGAAACAATATTAATGGAATTGCATGAGATGATGTTCGCTGGTGTCAAAGGATCGTTTAAAAAAAAACAAAAAATTCATTTAGATTACACTTATTTTCAGAAGTGTGTTTATACAAATTGAACGCTTTTTAAATAGAATGTCCTAGTGAAATAAATTTACTTCAAATAGAATAAAGTTAGAACCGATAGAATCAAAATATTTATCATAATTACATAGATTTGTTATTATGTTCATATATTTTTTGGATTTAAAAATGTTAACAAAAAACTTCCAAAATATGAATATTAAAAAGTATGTATGTAATGTAATTAGGTATTGGTATTGTGTAACTATTTGGTAAAAATAAATTGACAATAAACAATATCAAACATACACATTCTCACATATCCAGACTAAATATTTTCACACAATTTATTACAACAGGTTGCACGTTAATTTTAGAAATGTAGTACTTTCTTTACCTATTTATCTGTATTTTAATTCATATGATTATTTTAATACACCTTGTATGCAGTCGGTGTTTTATTTACGCCTCTTTTTGTTTCATATTCCTTTTTCGATCGATACAAGATCGATGTAGCAAAACCAACACAAATGTATATACAAGCCATGAAGTTGCGATACTCATGCCAAAAAGTGACTACTATACCTAAGTGTTAGTGTTGTGACGTAGTATAATTTGTATATACTTTTATTATATACTTTGATGTAAATAAAAAATGAATACGAATGATGGAACAACAGTATTTTGCGCTCTTTAAGACAAAGCAAAAAACAAATATATTATTTAACGAGAGAGAGAAGTATTGTTATTATTATTTACTTCATAATATACTATACTATATACTAATAATTTAGAGCAGAGTGGACAGTCGCAAAATATAATTTTTGTTTCGTTTTTTTTGTAGAAATGTTATGTACTTTGAATTTAGAGGAGTATGGACAGTGCGAAATATAATTTTTGTTTCGATTTTTACTGTAGTCAAATTCACTAACACATACACCCAATAGTAGTCATAATATGTTTTACTTAGCCAAGCTTCATGGCTTGTATAATATACAATAGTGTTGGTTTTGGATGTAGACTTACTCACATACACATATATATAATATGTATATATATATAGCAAGTATTTTTATACAAAAGCAACAACAATGTTCATTTAAATTTATCAATAATATATATTTTGTTTCATGGTACATATGGTTACGTTATAATAAAGAGAGAGATGAGCTGAATGATATTTGCATGAAAATAAATTTCAATAACAATCATATGAGCGAAAGAGATCAATATAATTTTGTATATATTGTTACCTCGTTTCGTGCTGATACTTTGAATAAAATTCGAAAAATTTCATTATTTTATTTGTTATACCTCAGAGACGTACGAAAGATGTGTCTCTGGGTAATCATGCTCTGTGCTATTATGTTAAAAGTCTATACAATTGTACACGATATAAGAGCGATTACAGGTGAATGAAAACTTGTTTCGATCATTGTAGATGTATGTTGTTGTAAATCTAATATTTTTTGATAAATATTTTGCATTTTTATGTTTAGTCGTGTGGCGAATGGCGACCAAAATTAAGATAATTCGTATACAAACTAATATAATTCGCAATCGAGTTATTTTTAGCATTTCCCATATTTTAGAATTTATTTTCATTATGTGTCTTGTAAGAAGAGTTTTCGCTGATGAAAAAGGCACGCGTTGACCCAAATAATTATCGATCACTACTCTTAAACACGTAAGGCTTTTGGAAAAATTATCATCGCAGGGTTACCATACAAACATATTGACATAAATGGAATGATTTCAGCCACAATTAAAAACGTGGAACATTCTATTTTCCCTAGCTTCAGATTTGTTTCTCATTCAAACAATTCAATGCCGGAACTCCATTCGGAGTTTACGGACAAATTTTGATAAATTTGTAACTAACATTTGGAAACACGGATATCAACTCATAGCATTGAAAATTTGAGTAGACACTGATAAATCAAATCGTAAAATTCTGTGTGGTGACTTAAATTTCGATTTATTGAAGGATTCGCAGTAAAAGGATGATTATTTATTATTATGCGCCTTGTATGGGATGGAACCTCTTCCTAATAGTGTGATTACACTGTGAAGATTAAAAATATGAACCTATATGTAACGGATCATACCGCTGTTCAACTAACTCTGAAGTTAACTAATAGAAAAATAATAGGTCATAAATGTGAACATATGTATCAAACAAAAATAAAATATACTGACTTTTCTGAAGGTTTGATCACTTACAACTGGAATGAAGTATTAAGTTCGAAGGACCCTAATGTTGCCTTTTAAATTTATATTGATCAATTTTTGTTTAACTTTAACAGATTTAAATCAGTTGTACAAATTAAAAGGTGTACATTTCGAAAAAACCTAAGAAGACGTTATAGTAATATCTAATTTAATAGTTGAATCATCAAGATACATACATTTTACGTTAATGAAAAAATGAGTCAAAATGACTTCAATAAAATCATCTTTTTGGACTATTTTTACCATCTATTATTGGATGAGAGCAAAAATAAGTACGACTTAGATATTGAATATGTAGCTATTCGATGCATAAAAAGGTTATTATATGCTTTATATGCTTTATTGTACTTTTTAAAAAAAGTCATTTAAAAAAGTAAAATAAAGCATATAAATCAAATTCAAGTGTGGCAGCATCCCAACTACTTTACACAAAAATCTGCGGATCCACGCTTTTAAACGAATTTGAATATTTTTAAAAAAATTTGAAAAAAATAAATTTAAAATTGACAAATTAAATAGGAATATGAAGTTGCTGAATGATATTAAAAACAAACACATTTATTTTAAACACATATATTTGTTTTACAATCTTCAACGCTACTAAGAAAAGAATGAAATAAAAAATGTTTCACTAACTCCAATTTTTAAATATGAAAGGCACCACACGTCAGGTATTTATTTAATTATTAATTTTTGTTTATTAATTATTGAAAATTTTTATGAAATTACTTATTTTTTTTATAATATGAATATATATATATATATATATATATATATATATATATATATATATATATATATATATTTATTTATATTTATAATTATATATATATATATATATATATATATATATATATATATATATATATATATATATATATATATATATATATATATATATATTAAAAGTTTTTACTTAATTTAATTTATTACAAATATTATTTTAAAATTATAGATATGATTCACAAGCTTTATTCCAACTACTATGTTCAATATAATTATATAAAGGGTCATGGAAAAACTTTGACAGCGGTGTCTCTGCAGGAAAATTATTCTCTGAATGGAGGAATTATTTTAAATTTCCAGAAACGGAAAATAAAAAATTTATTGACCACTGATGAATTATTCCATGATGCTATTGGTGTAGCAATATCATTTTCGATGACGAAGCCTACCATAGAAAATATTAAAAACAAAAAACAAAAATGAGGATGTCGATCGAATAAATCAGAATGTATTAAAAATATTTATTATAAGACAAAACATTAATGATTACGATTTAATGATTGGCTTAGATCCCGGGTTATGATTAATCGTTGGTGCGGTGTCCGGAATGATAAACCAATCAAAATTCAAGATTTCAGTTACTTTAGACATTTGACCGGGGCACCCCAACGATTTAAAAAACTATAAAATGGACGCCAAGCACGCCAATGGTGATCAAATCCCAAACGGAGAAAGATTACAATAAATACACTAAACACCAATTAAACATTTTTATAAAGTGTCAAGAAGAATACATGCAAAAGAAAAAATATATATTATTGAAAAAGATTACCATAAATTGGCGAATGAAAAAATCGAACCTGTACAAAAGAAGGCCTTTATTGGTATAGGATCAATTAAAATAGCGACAAATTCACCAATGAGGGCTATATTAGAACCTCACTGCGAAAATTATTAATGTTTTAAGAAATATGCACGTGTATTGGAACTGAACTAAATTATTAGCCGGTTGTCATAAAGAGCATATAACTACCCGATTGCCACATCTGTATCAATTCTGCAAAGAATGTAATATGACATGGCATCGGGACGATAATGCATGCAAAAATATCCTATATTTAGGCCTCTGCCTTATTAATAATACAAATAAGCACGATACACGATAATTTTAATCGTCAACCTAAGTCTAATGGTTGACGAAGATTGTTCACAATTTAAACCTAGGAAATAAATTTGTATTTATATATTTATTTATTTTATTTAATTTAATTTATTTATTTATTATTATTCATTTATTTATTTTTAGGTTTAATGAAATTTTGCGAAAAATCAATTTTCCCAAAAAAAACCTGAATCGACCTGATTAAATAAAATATTTGAAATCAACTGTAATAAAACAGGACACATTCTTAACGCAAATGCATCAGTAAATAAAAAACTATTGTTCACTAAAAGATCTAAGCTTTCCCCTAAAATCATCCCATTCTAATTAAAACAATGGATATGGGAAAAATACTCTGCATGTATAAATATTGAAAAAATAACTTTTTCGAAATAAAAATTATTTAATTCTGGCCAAAACATATCAAACAAGTTTTTCTGGGCAATCACTTTAAAATATCACCGTCCCATTACACAAATAGAGTAATCCTATAACTAAATATAAAACGTATATGTATATACATATTTAGCATAGCAAAACCACTACTGTCATTAAATCATCAACCATTTTGAATTTTTCGTTATATTGTGCGGATTTCTTCCACTTCACAATTCTTACATTCGTGCATAAAAACAAATAACCATATTATGTAAATAGTCAATTGTGCAGCAGCATAAACAATAAAGCATAATAAATACAAAAATATATACATATATACATATGCACATATAGAAGTTCATAAACTTATGTGCATATTATATAAATTACATTCATATTGGGATGAAATAAAGTAAAACAATCGTAAAACTGTGTATAGATTTGCGAGCGCGGCAAATGGAATCATATATGCAATTCTATAATATACTACAACCAACAGTACTACAAAAATGTCACGAATTAATCATTCGTAATGCAAAATATGTGTGTACATACCATGTAGTTAGTTATTAAGATGTATATTTCAATATTATCTCATACCCGGGGTGTAATACAAAAACAGGCATAAACCATGCATATATTATTGTATTTTAACTTCGTTTTAGGGGTAAGTCTGATTCTCTCACCGGATGATTGTTCAACTTCGAATGCATGTCTTCACCTTTTCCGCTTTCACAGTGAAATATATATATATATATATATATATATATATATATATATATATATATATATATATATATATATATATATATATATATATATATATATATATATATATTTATATATTTATATATATATATATATATATATATATATATATATATATATATATATATATATATATATATATATAATTATAGGTATATATACATTCAATATACTAAGTGTAGCTATAAGTATTAAATAAGCATTTTTTATTACAAAATGTATGTACATTAAATAAAAGGATTAGCTACGTTTGTATAATATATATTTTACTACAAGTGTAATCGAGGGATTTCAATGAAGAAATCATTCTGTTGTGCTCAAAAATATTTTACTTGTTTGTTTCTATATGTTTGAGTGCCATTATCTCAAAATTATGTATTAGATATATATATATATATATATATATATATATATATATATATATATATATATATATATATATATATATATATATATATATATATATATATATATATATATATATATATATATATATATATATATAAACATAATTACCATACGTTGACATTATAATGATAAGATAATGACTTTTTATTATATCGACCCCTTGTATAGGTGGTTTGATTTTTGGGCATTTTCAAATTTAGTGGTCAAAAAAATATAGCCTTTCTCTTTAAAAAAAGTGAAAGGAAAAATCTCCTCTAATTCATGTGATAATCATCTAATCTTGAGTATAAAAATCAATAATGAAAAATAATTGCCTTTCAAAGCTTAAAAATAAACAAACTTTGAGAGCGTTGATGAAGCTATAGCTATAGTGATAAAGTAGTGGTTTACAGGAAATTGTAAAAAAAACGTGTATTGGTTATCAAAAAGTAAGTTTGCGCAACAAAAATCCAATTCTTTCAAAAGAAAATTTAGCGAATTTATGTCCTCAGATGTAGAATATCAAGAAGATAATATTCTTGGAGCCGTTTAAAAAATTAAACTATCCTAAAAACCTATTATTGTTTAACAGAACGAATCAGCTTATTTAGCACTTAATATTTCAATTATTTATCAATTGTTTTAAATTGGAACTTGTATTTTTATTTTTAAAATCAAGTGCAAAAAAGCGAAAAACTTTTATAATGAAGCTGCTATTTTCCAAATCCTGGACACTAAAAAAACCGCATGCTTATAGTTGATGGAAATATTTATATCCAAATATCCAGAAAAAAGTTTAAGTAAACCGGAAACTAAAAAATATAAAATATTTATTTTATATAAAACGACGTGCTATTAAATTGCATCGCATTCGTTGGAAACTGGTTTCAACCAACCTGACGAAATATTCTATTTGGAACAAGTGCTAGTTGCAGTATGTGGCCCTTATCAATATAGTTCGAAACAAAGTAAATCGGCCTCCAGGCGATCGTAACTCACAAGAAATACCTATATAGATTGCCATTTAATCAGAACTTATATCCTAAGTCACAAAAATACGTATTTATCAAACTTTTTTAGGTAGATCGTGGAAATTATGGAGAAGTATTATTAAAGTTAATGCTATATACAACCATAAGATTTTTATCTCGCAGCGGTTGGAAGACGATCAAAATAGTTTCACCTGTTTTAAGCAAAGAAATTCATTCAACAAAGAAATTCAACAGAGAATCTCATATTATTTTTTTTACTGAATAACCACTGCATTCATATATCTTTAGAAGCGCAGTTATCACAGCAAAGGCTCTTAGTTTTCTGTTAACATGTCCCCTCATTATAGCCCTAGGCTGCATTTGTTAGATATGGGAGTGTATAGACAGCCAAAAACATAATCTATTTCATTCTAAACCTGGCTAAACAGAATACTGACACGACTAAAAAATCTAGGCTCGAAAAGAAAAGAAAATTAATAAAAGAGGTTACTAAAAAGTATAACAAACTTGCTAGATTAGAGAAAACCTGATGTCTCCCAAAAAACTTAAGTTATATTGAAATTATTAAGAAATGTATTTCGTAATAGTTAGATTTCCACAAAAACATGGCTACATCTAGTATGTGGGACAAGGAGTAAAATTATTGGATCAGAAATATTTTTTTTCTTTGTAAAAATTGAAATACTTTCGTTTTTCCACTTTCAGAGGAACTTTATTAAGTTCTAATTTTTGTGACATCAACAAAAGGATACGCAATTGCTTGATACAATTTAACATATCAAGTAGAACTAGCAATTTTTTTATTTACCAGTTATTTTCCGAGACATTGACTCAAATACTATATAAAGGTATACTTAAAAAACGAGTTGAACTTCCAAATTTGTCAAATTTTTGATATCTAACACGGTTTAATTGTAACCTTCTATAGTTAAGCGGAACTATTAATTTGGTTTTATCATTAAAAAAATTATTTCAGTTCCATTATGCTATTTACATATAACATAAAAGTGAAAAAAAATAGAGAAATGAGGTAAGCTATATCATAAATTACCATAAAATGGAAAAACCTGTTGAATTTGTCACATGTCAAGTGTTTCTTATCGAAATGAATATATTTTTGGTGTGATAAGGATTGCTTAAATTTATTTACGAATAATTTAGTGTATACATATATTCAAAGTAGCCCCTATATATATACATATATATATATATATATATATATATATATATATATATATATATATATATATATATATATATACATTTATATACCTATATATTATAATATAATTAAAATGTTAAATTCAACTGTTGGTGGTCTTTTAATTTTTTTTTTGTTAAGATGATTTAAGTTGATTTTTTTTTATCACTAAAAAAAATAAAAATAACACTAAAATGAGTGAATTTTTTATTTTCGGCTTAACAACAACCATCATCTCAACTTACACATAATATGTAATGTCCTCTTTATCTCCCGATTTTTTTTTTGTTGTACGAGAAAAAAATTCTTAGGTCGCAAGCCGGATAAATTTTGATTTATGACAAATTAATTTCGCTTTTTTTTGTGTCTCCTTTAACTGACACCAAACGCGACAACAGTGACAACAGAAACATAAAAATTAGCTGTATAATTTATGATGTTAAAGTTCAAGTTATATGAAAAAAATATGTTTATATATATATATATATATATATATATATATATATATATATATATATATATATATATATATATATATATATATATATATATATATATATATATATATATATATATATATATATATTATCATTTAAATACGGTTTGAGGATTATTTAACCTAAAAATATATGTTTTTTTTTGTCATCATCATGGACATCCTTATTTTAATGTCGTTTATTATTTTTATGCAACTATTGTTAAAAAAACTATATACTCGGTACAAGTCTATAGCTATGCATTTGTCATAAAATTGTGAAAAACTGGAAAATCCTTAAGAAGAAAAATTGATTTCAATAAGTTCAAATTTATAATAAAAATTCGATAGACGAATTGATTTTATTTTTCCTCCAATGCTCAGTACATTATGAATAATGGTAGTAGGAAAAATAAAAAAATTTTAACTTGTGTTGTACCATTTTCCACTTTTGATTACTCTATTCGAAAAGTCCGGACCGTACAATATGAATAGCTTACATACTTTTATATATAGTGAGTTGAATATGAAAACGAAAAATTCATCAATTTAGGAAAATTACATTACTGAATGTATATGGAAAACTAAAATTCATTTGGGATATTCATTTTATTTCTATATATATATATATATATATATATATATATATATATATATATATATATATATATATATATATATATATATATATATATATATATATATATATATATATATATATATTTGTGAGATATATATATATATATATATATATATATATATATATATATATATATATAAAATTTTTTTCTTCCTGAAGAAATTGAACAGATCTTAAATCGATTTTTAAAAATTACTTCTGAACATTATAAGAAATGTTTATTCTTTACATACAAATATGAGTGTATAAGCAGTTTTCATCGGAAATCGGTTTTCAAATAATGATAAAATCAATATTTTAAAGATTAAATATTTAACAATTTTTTGAAATCCTTATGTAATATTTTTATTTTAAAATACAACTTAATCGGAGGACTGCTGATCAGTAATTAACTCCACCTTCTATCTAGATCACATATTTAATTCAACTATTTACACATATTTATTCCA
>OY744477.1:164929923-164968704 GCA_963556175.1 Tipula confusa | reverse complement strand
CTAGATCACATATTTAATTCAACTATATACACATATTTATTCCATATTTACTCAAACGATTTTACAAATGTGTATTCTGTTTCCTTTGATTTCCTCTAAAGGTAACCTCAGGCACTGTTTAATGTAAATTGAATTATATTCAGTAATATAAAAAATTTCAAAATGAGACGAATGAAACTAATAACAAAACTAGTTTTTTATAAATAAAAGCTATTTTAGTTTTCTTCCCATTAATTGAAAAATTATTTATTGTAAATATATACTTATATTATATATATATATATATATATATATATATATATATATATATATATATAAATATATATATATATATATATATATATATATATATATATATATATATATATATATATATATATATATATATATAACGACGTTGTTTTGTGTGCTAAAAAGAATGGAATTATATACGTTTATTGTGTTGTGCTGTTAAACGGCTTGTAAATTGACATGCAGAAAATTCTTCGTTCGCAAAGAACAAAAAACACGAGCTTTGGTGAGATTAAACAATGATATAGAAATATTTATAAAATAATAATAGTTTTAACAAGACCTTGGAAAGCACGCGTTATAAATTATGTTAATCATTAAGTTTTCCCGTTTAATTGAATTACCTTGATTGATTTAATTGATTATAAAATCACGTGCTAAGTAAATAGCTTTAAGCGGCACTATTTATAATTTAATTTATATGCTTTAAATAGCCTGTCTATATCATTAAATTTAAGTATAATAGATAGCACAACATAAAAGGTATTAAAATTAAAATAAATACTTATAGTAAGTATTTAACACTAAATAAATATTTCCTAAGTTAATTAGAATTATATATAAACTAAAATCTATACTAAACAATATAATATATATATATATATATATATATATATATATATATATATATATATATATATATATATATATATATATATATATACGCAGCTACAACTTTATATGCAAAAAAAACTATTATTGTTTGCTATATACATTAATTATTTTGTCTCGACCATAAAATTTTAATATTCGATCTAACTATATTACCATATGTACACTCGTATATTACCATTGAATGGTATGGTATGTAGTTTGGTACAACAATGGGAATTATTTAACACTTCTCTGCTTTTTCTACTCTTTAATTAAACATTATTTATGTTATTGGTTTATTTTACTACTATTTGAACAAGTTCAACATGAAAATTTTTGAACGCAAAATTACATATTACTTTTAATACAAAAGAATAATTTGGGTGAAATAATAGTATATATGTACTATAACCCAAGGTTGAGAAGAATACTATGATAGCTGATGAGTAAGTTTAAAGGCGCGATGCTATACTTTTATCCTAAATTCCTTTATGTAAGGGTTAGTTAAGGTCGTTTATGCTGAAAACCAATTAAAATTGATAACAAAATAACTTGTTGTTTGAGTTTTATAAATGTTTTAAGGAAAATCAAGTAAGCTTATGTTACCATACTAAACTTAACTTAATTGTACAATCTACATTTAAATTGTAATAAAAAAATCATGTAACAAAATTCATGTCATGCATGTTATAATATGCAAAATATCAAAAATTAAGATCAAAAATAAAAAATAAAAATAAAACCATAAACTAGAGCAGTTTTTATTAGGACCCAGTTTTTTTATAATAAATACGTTTCACTAAATTATCAACTTGGGAAAAAGTGAAACACCTAACACTAAGCAACAATTGGTCATCATATATATACAACACAGCCACGATTGCACCCCAACATTTGGTACTTTCGGCCGGATTTTATTGGGAATAAATCCTCCAATGAGCAAATTTGGAAAGATTTGGAAATTTGGCGTTTAGATATAGATAACCCGCATATAAGTATCAATTTTTAATAGATTAAACTTAAAATTAAATTTTTTTCGAGTGTGGTTAAACTTGTTTCTTTCAAATCAAAAAAAATATACTCCATGAAAATATTAAGAAGTGTTTGAATGTACTGCATGTTACCAAAACATTTGTGTTGATCAATCTATTATTTATATTAACTAAACAAACCTCAATAATTTTGGGTTCCGTATGTTCACGAGCAATACTAATGAAGATGGCGATTTTACTAAGAAGGAAAATGATTGTTTATAGCTATAATAATTTTATTCGATCTAAAAATCTCTTAACATATCTCAATGCAACCTGTTGACCTTTTCCACAAGTGAAGTTTTCGAAAATTCATATTTTACAATTTTCAGAAGAATTTTCATAAATTCTAAAAAGAGAGGATGATGTGTTACTCCGAGATATACCTATCACTGAGAGTAAATACATTGGAACACTGAACAATCTGAAGAATAGATATATGACCGCAATAAGAGATTGGTATGGGTTGCATGTGGAAACAGAACCCCGCGATATATTACAAATCGATATTCTGGATGGGCGAATATCCTACTGTGGTCGATGTATTCTGCATATATGCGGATAGTCGATTTTCCTAAAATTAACCCCTAAGCGAGACTGAACAAAATATGAACAAAAGTAACGTCGCGTCGTTTCGCATAAATTAGAGGTAATCAACAAAATCAAGCCATATATATATAATACTATTTCCTTATTTTATTGCAATGGCTTTAATTCCTTAAATGTCAAACAATATAAAGAATTCATCAAAGCAAATAAGTAATTGCCATTTTAATTAAAAATAACATAAAACACCACGAAGAAATAATGAGTTGGAAATAATTTTTGGAGCTCTAGAATTATAACACCAAAAGGGGGACCTGTTGAAATCAGCATAACATTAAAATGCGACTTTCATTCTGGTGGCGCACCTACTTACTGGCCAATAGACTTAAACCAAACTCTCAATTTTATCGATTTCTATGTAACAAAAGAAAAATCTACATATTTTTATCTACGAATGGAAAATAACGAACTCTGCTGTTATCATGTCATTAAGTGAAACTATTATTCAACAAGAAATTACAACAATATTTGACAAAAAGAATACCAATTGGAACCTTTTTCGTGAACTGAATGAAAATATCAAACTGCAAGTGCAAATAAAAACCTCCATGTTATAGAGGAAGTTGACTATAATAGAAAATATACAACAAACAGCATGGCAAAACACTCCTCTCGGACCTATAAACAACATCATCAGCCGAAAACATTACCCACTTGAAGTAAGAGAACCTGTGGCTAAGAAAAAACTAATTAAAAACTAAAATCTGTCATCAAGACAGTTGAAAATGAAACAATAGGTTCATATTAATCTTCACTTACTGGTCAAAAAGTCACTGAATACTCCTTATATATGGAAGGAACAAAATCGATCAAGAGACCAAAAAACTCGACATCATCTATTATAAACGATAACGGTACCTGGGCTCGTAGACAATCTGCTTAAGAACTAAACCGTCATTTTAAAAAATTTCGCGGCAAAGCAAACCATAAGCTTTTCCGTCGAATCGATTAACAATTTTTCTTTAAATGCGCAGATAGACCTGATTTCAAAATAGATAATTTTCTATGCCTATAACAAAACACATTTGACCCTATAACATCTAAGCCAATAATAATATTTCCTATTTGAATTATCTATTTCCAGCATTAGAAATTTAATTTTTTACTTCAATTTTCTGATGTAAAAAAAAAATCTGCTTAAAAGCCAAATTATTTTTTACCTAAAGACAAACACCAAACCTTATATAAAAACATAATGAAAAAACAAAATGAAAACGGGGAAAAATTAATGAAATTTATTAAATGAAATTAATTTTAATAAAGGTAAGTAAAAAAATAATGTATTATTATTGTTATTAGGAAACAAAGTATAATAATCATAATATTGATATGGAAAGGATGAGATGGTGCCGGTAGATCTAGTATACGCAAAGCATAAAAAAAATTATCTAGATATACGGATGATAAATATTTATGTACTGAGACTGTTTTGAGTAAAACATCTGACACACATTTTTTTTGTGTTGGTTGAGTTTTCCTTCTTTTTCGGGGTCATTTTTCTATATACATAATGGTGAAAACACAGTATACAAAAAATATTATTAATCTAAACAGGTTCATTGGATTACTTTTCTACTCATCAAATTTTACACGAAGCTCATAACAAGAGTAGGAAAAATATATTTTTGTTTTAAGTCTGTATTATTTTTCATCAAGAAAGAAATCCTGGATTAATAGTATATTAAATTAAATAACGAAAGAAACAAGTAAAAGATGAAAAAATGAAAATAAAAAAAAAAAATTATTAAGAAGAATGAAAATACCTTGTACGTTGCTTAGGAAGAAAATACGCGAATTAAATATATTTCTTAATAAAAGTACAATTAATTACAGTAAAATGCGTAGATATAAAGTAGGATGAATTTTAATTTATAAGCTTTAAAGATGTTGCACACATTTCTAACCATCTGTGTACGTGAGTGTAGATGTGTGTCGCTTACTCTTCCTCAATTCATAACACATTTTCTTCGTCATCTTTTATTTTAATTATTATAATAATACTCTTGTTTAGCTATAAATATACAAACGCATTTATATAATTATATATATATATATATATATATATATATATATATATATATATATATATATATATATATATATATATATATATATATATATATATATATATTTATATATATATTTATATACATATATATATATATATAAATATATATATATATATATATATATATATATATATATATATATATATATATATATATATATATATATATATATATATATATATTTATATGTATATCCACAGCCGAAGTTGTGTGCTCAAGACCAAAGCACAGCTTCCAAACTAGATTTACGATAGCACGTTGCGTTTTTCACACCACGGTTAAAAAAAGAGTGGAGAGCGTCGATCGGCATTCTTTGCTCTATCCATAGTTTATTTTTACTTCTATTCGGAAGTAAGATCATGTGTTTTTTAAACTTCAGGCTTTCATAAAAGATCTTTTTCAGAATGTGTTTTATCGTTTAAGCATTCTGACAATGTTCGAATATGTGAAGTTTATATATAGTTGCAACTTTTTTTTCAAAAGTTTTGTCACTTCAGAAGTTTTTAACTGAGCGTATATATGGTGATGCTATTAGTCAGTAATATTATACGATCACTTTAAGGGTACTTTTCAGCAATTTGAAAAAGGATTGATTGGATTGCGTTATTCGATTATATTAAAGATTTAAACAGTGATATAAATAAGTTATATGAGGTTTTGTTCGGCGTTATCGATAAATTCATTCAGGTTAGAATTTGTTACCAGATCAAAATGAATCGCTGGTTTTACAAAAAGCTGCGCTTTGAGTATAAAAAAAAATTGAATCGACTATATTATATATACATGAACAATTCAAGCGTGATGGAAATTCTTTCTTATTATCGGTTTCAAAAATTGTATTTATTAATTATAAAAGGGGAACTTCGGGATATCTACCCGAAGAGAAACTTCGGGATACTGAGTTGGATCGTGATGTTTTCGATTTATCTTCCGGATTTTTTTCGTCGAATTTCTTGTCTTCCTCTTGTCTTGATTCGAAGTTCACTCAAATTTGTTGTTGTGGCATATGAGAATGGAATCCTACTTTTGCAACCGTATAACCAAGCATTTAAATTCGGTAAATTTCTTTCAAGGGAGTTTATGATGCAACATCTAGGGTTAATTATTATTTTTAATATGATATTGATTAACGATGTAAATCCCAGCTTTTTAACATCTATAAACAGGTGATATGAAAATATACCATAAATCGGAACTTCTATAACAAGCCTATATTATTTTGAATACAAATTTAACGATGTATAGTCACTTACTGCGAGTATCTAACACTCCAAGATTGGTTTTATGTTATTAGAACTTAAGTAAACATGTTAATGTTAAACAGTTTAATGTGTTAACGAGATCTCAGATTAAATTTTTATCAATTATTTGGGATTATGCAGTACAGATTAAATTTTTATCAATTATTTGGGATTATGCAGAACTGAGATTATTGAATTAATCGTATATAATAATTTAAACGTCGATTTACTGGCCGAATTTACGTTTTGGTTGTTATGCAAAAAAAAAAACATTTTGTAAATTTGATGATTTTGGTAAACAAACACGTCCTCCAGAGCCTGAAATTCGCAAAATCTTTGTTACCATTGCACGTCATTTTGTTCATTATAGAAGCTCGAACAAAATGCGCGTTTTTCATTAAAGATCATCTTTTCAGATGAAACTCATTTTCACATCAATGCGGATTATGTTTATATACAAAACTATCGCATTTGGGGTGATGCCTCATCTCACGATCCAGTTTAAATTAAAGTGAGTACAATCGAGGCATGTAAACAGGTCGTAGCTGTGGACAAAATTGGATAAAATTAATTAAGATGATCTTTGGTTTCAACAAGACGATGCCACATATCACGCTCAATCCGTGAAACAGTCGACTTATTGGTATACGATGGTCGCATAATTTCAAGGAACTTCAGAAGTCAATTGGCCATACCAAGATTATGCGGTTTGACGAGTTTATATTATTTTCTCTGGGGTTTTTTTTATATATAAAAAGTAAAATATAATATAGCAATGATCCATAAACCATTCATGATCTTAAGAACAACATTCGAGCTAAAATTAAAACGATTTGAGCTGACGATTTGATAAACGGCATTGAACCAAATTTCATTTTAAAAGAAAGTTTTTGATAATATTTTTAACATTTTTTTAATATTTAAAAAAACTACTTATATAAAAAAACAATTATTTGACGGTTGAAGTGCGATCATGTGATCACGCACTATTGTTTTTTTATTCGTTGCAACTTCTCCATTTTGAAATTTATTTTCATCTTAAATCACTATAATAGCATAATTACATTACAACTATGTATATATAGAATACGCCCACAGTAACGCAGGTGCGGTTTATAAGAAAGGACAAAAAAGAGGATCGTCAAATTAAATGTGTGCCGCCATTTGTGTTAATTTTATTATTTCTCCATTTCGTTTTTGTTTTAATAGGAGGTGGATACCTAATATTATAGGATCATATTATGTATTAGAAGATCATTAGTAAATTTTCGTTTCTGATGCAATTTTTGAAATTATTATTTTTAAATTGTTGGACAAGGTTAATATACAGAATCAATTAATCTATGACTCAAATGATTGTCTTTATTAAATATTTCACGATCCAGTTTTATGTATTGTAAAGCAAATGCTTGATCACAAGATCACATAGTCATAATGCCATCATTGTTAATCATTTTTATAAATCAAATACTAATTGAAAGCATATAAAATTTTGGGTGAACAATCTCTTCAAGATAAAGAGTAATCTACGACATTTAAAACATTATATATTCTTCCAAGGCGAATTATGTCCCAATCGGTCAGTTACTGATCACTGATCGTGATCAGGTGATCTTGGATTTTCAGTAACCCTATATTTGACACAATCCATCTGGATATATTATGGGTGGCTTTGCGATATTTAGGAATACATATGCGATGTCTGAGATTGCGTCTATAATTGGAGAACAAACTATCAGGCACTTTTGCACTAAGTATATGGCAAAGAGATAATTTGCCCCGATACTTTTTAACCTCATGTTAGAATTTATCATTAGTAAATGTAAAAAACCCCAGGACAACAACTTGTACATTCAGTCCAATCATGATCTGGCAAAAGCAGATAATATCTGTGTATAATTGGACTAAACGTATTTTAGTAGTGGTGACTTTACAATTGAAGGTGCGACAGGCTTCTAGTACCTTGGATTTCTTGTCACTCAAAATAACTGTATGTAGGAGGAATTTTTTTTATAAAATAAGAGGACAACGAGTACGCCGACGCAAAATAATCTTTTGGCAGGAAAACAATACGAAGAGCGAGTTCACTACGAAAACCGTTTGAGCCAGATTGTTGATTTTAATAAAAAGCAATTTTTATTAATTAGTATAAGATAAAAGTATGATTAAGAATCATGAAATATATATAGCTATAATATTCAAACTAATGTCAATTTTCATTTTGAGATTATAAAGGCGACGATTCATGTACAAAATGTATCTGATAAGTTTTGAATGGTTGAAGATCTGCCATATTTTTTATCGTACAACAAAAATTAAAAATTGACTCATTTTACATAAGAAACCGTTTAAAACTTAGCCAGCTAAATCAGTTTGAACAAAATGTACAAAAATAAATGTTTACAAACAAACCAAAAATTTAATGAAATTATGTATCGCTTACTATGAATTTCGTTTTTATAGTATAAGCCAAAAAAAATATAAGCTTTTATAATTTAGGACTATCAGAAAATTTTGTACATGAACCATCCTCAAAATTCTTTTAAAGTTTCCGAGCAATTTTATCCTTAAATTAATTAAACAAAAATAAAAACAAACTATATATAGGCGATCAAATTGGGAGGAACAATGGTTTCGAATTCCACTGAAATTTGGATGCAAATCAATGAACCAAACTTTAACTTCAGCCAAAGATGGCTATGCAACTTTGCATTGAGTTTTATTTGGCTGCAGCATCGTCATATAAAGTTGAATACGTAAAACCGTTAAGCAGCTTTTTAGCAATGATCTGTCAAATATTCACCCACTGATTATCATTCACTCATTGCTTATCTATATACGATGCCAGTTAGTCATACTATACCTTAGAAATGATGATAGATGCGTAATCTTTATGATAAAAATTCTGCAAAAAACAAACTATGAAGTTAAGGTACACAGGAATAGAAATATAAGAGATTTTCATATAACTAGCTTGTGACATAACTTAGTAATGTGTGATATAATGTAGCGATACTTTAAGCCTAGAGCAATCAAAATGCTAATAGCTACGCCAAGGGGTTGCAAACTAAAATTATTTAAGAAAAGATAATTAAAATATTTTGTGCGGCGCAAACGTTTCTTAAAAGAGAACAAAAATATACCGAAACTAACCTAACAACCATTGTCACATATCAAATATTCCAAACCCTGCAAATCGGATATATATATATATATATATATATATATATATATATATATATATATATATATATATATATATATAAATATAATTTTTTAACCGACTGTTGCGGTAATATTTTGATAATGAGTTGCGCAAATTGATTAACCCAAACGAAAACAGTTTGCACTACATATTAATGACACAAAATGTTTTCTGCAAGCATTAATAAGTTATTTTATTTAACATTTTAAATTTTAGCTATTTAAGAAATAATTAAAAGTTCAGTTCATAAAATTAACTTACTAAAAACATGCGTAAAATTACAAAAAAAGTTAACGTCTCGTACATTAGAGTAGGTCAGTAAGCCGGTAAAATGATTTTCATTTTGTGCGTGCTATTTTGCTTACCTTATAAATATAATATACGTCCAGCAACAAAATAATAAATGGACAGTCCAGTTACGACATAATATTATAACTGAAATAAACACACAGACACATCCACAAACACAGAGAACTATAAATTTTTCAAAAATTTTCACTTAACACACCCCCAAAATTCACTTCAATTTTCCACAACTTTATATTATACACTATAAACTAACAAATAAAATTTACACAAGATGGAAGGATGAATTTATGTTAATTCTCAATCCAACTATACACAAAGCACAAAAAAATGGCAAATGCAATGCCCCACACAATTTATGTAAATACATGTACATGTGGTGCCCACACACCTGTCCAATTAATGTATTTTATATATACTATATTATATACCCATACATTTATATAACTTTATGAAGCTTGCACGCAATTACTATAAAATGTATCAAACTATATAATTTTCACTTAAAAAAGCTGTACTTTGTAATTCAAAATCACGTTGCCAAACATCTTACGCGAAACCGTACTTAAATACAATTATAAAAACGCAAATAAAACCCGAATGCAACTTGAACACGCAAAAAAAAAATTACAAAACCGGCACTGACCCTTTCAACACAAAAGTCTAAGCGAAACTAACAAAAATAAAGTTCAATGTTTTTGTTGAACAAAAACAAAAAAACACATAAAAAAAAGCATTACACAAAAATAAAACAAAACCGGTTCTACAATGAATTTTGTTTTTATGAAAATTTTTTGTTTTATTTTTTTACAAAACACACTGAGAAACGAAGAGAATTTACAATGATAAAATGAGATGAGTGTACGAATAATATGTTCATTTCACGGATTGACGCGATGACACTATACTGTTTTGAGTACAGTTATTTCGGCCGATTTGGTTTGATTTGTTTGGATTATGTGAAACAGTATGACTGGTTATTCTCGATAAGTGTACGAAAAATGGATGCGATTCACGTGTAAAAGAGAAATATATATATTTTTATGCAACTTTTTGGTTTTTATTTTGTGCATTTATACGGCTTTTTATAATATGTTTACCAGAATATTCTCTTATGTGTGCGCTCTCACGAAAGCAACATGTGGTTGAACAAGTTTGGGTGAATTTTCTTTTTTGTTGTGTTGTTGTTAATTTTAGTACATTGGAGCTTTTATGATGCGTATTCGTTTTTTTTGTTGTTGGTAAATCGTTTGTGTTTTATGTGATTTTAATGTGTAGTAAAATTGGTAATATATTTTGAAGAAACTATATGAAAATTATTAGTGCGTGTTTAGAAAATATTTATCGGGATGCAGTTTACGAAACGATTTTTTATATTCTAATTAGGAATTGGTTGGCAGTGTATTCTTAAAAAATGTAGCAGCAAATGATCTTTCCATGTGTTTCAAGTGGATATATATTTAATGGATTTTTATTAACTTGGGTCGTAATATGTTATACGAGATATTTATGTTTTTTTACACTTTTGTACTTTTGAGCTTCGAAGTATTTCGATGTTATTTGCTTAAGTAACTAACTTTTACTGTTAAGTGCGCAAATGGTTATCCCAAAATATTTGCTAAATATATATATAAATATATATATATATATATATATATATATATATATATATATATATATATATATATATATATATATATATTTATATATATATATATATATAAATATATATTGATTGATTGATTGATTAGAGTGTACGGCCAAGGACGAACCAGGAACTCCCGGAATGCCGGGCACCACCGAACACCCGTGTTACATATAATCGAAGGATTGGAAGGAATGTTAGTTGTGACAGACTCGACCCGGTTACTGACACCTAAGCGATCGATAGTTAGGGTTTTTTTTTGTGGTGTAAGGAAAGGAAGGGCATGTTTCCTAAAAACAAAATCTATTAATGAAATAATTGCTCTTAGCCGTAAGCTGTAATAAATTGAATTAGTTTTCATCTGAAATGATAAATTAATTAATTTGTAATATAATAAACTAATAATATCATATATATATATATATATATATATAAATATATATATATATATATATATATATATATATATATATATATATATATATATATATATATATATATATATTTATATATATATATATATATATATATATATATATATATATATATATTTATATATAAATATAAATAAATAAATAAATATATATATATATATATATATATATATATAAATTTATATGTATGTATATATATATATATATATATATATATATATATATATATATATATATATTTATATATATATATATATATATATATATATATATATATATATATATAAACATATATATATATATATATATATATATATATATATATATATATATATATATATATATATATATATATATATATATATATATATATATATATATATATATATATATATATATATATATATATATATATATATATGGACAGGTAAATCAATAACGCGGGAAATGGAATTCGAGGTATACAGACTAGTTGTCTGCTGCTGGTCCGGTAAGGATTGTGGGCTTTAATTTTGCTTCTTCGATTGTCCTTGATCGGTATATTATCATGTGCGGGGGAGAAAACAAGGAAGACCACCTGAAAAATGTTAAAAGAATATTTGACAAACTATATGGTAAGCCCACCTTCGCGTTAATTTAGACAAAACATAATTTTGAAAGGAGGAAACTGAATTCTTGGCCTATGTAATAACAAGCTCAGGGAAAAAAGCTGGTCCAAAAAAGGTACTAACTGTTCAAAAATAACCAAAGGCACCCGAAAATCTTAAGGAGCTGAAAAGTTTTCTTGCGGACTAACATCTTACTACAGATGCATTTAATTAGGGATTTTGCAAAAATTGCAAAACCACTGACTAATCTAACTAGGGAAAAAGCTCACAAATTAAAGAAAACCAATCAAGGAATATAAAAATAAAACTAAAAGGTACCGAGTTAAGAACCTTTGAACATTTAAAGCAATTATTATCATCAGCAGATTTATTGATATTTCCAGACTTTGACAGACCGTTCATATTGAGAGCAATACATTCGTATTGAGACCGTCCTCTCACAATGTGATATCGGCAGTGACAAATCCTAAGGTACAAATATAGACCAGTCAACAAGGCTGAGGAGAACTACGCTACGGGAGAATTACCTCTACGGAGCAAGGAAACTTTAATAAACGTTTTCAATAATGAGCCAAATTATAGACACCAACAATATACACCACCATCCAGCAATTTCAGTCAAAAACTTAACCGAAATTTAGAAAAGAAGTCGTTGCAATTTGTCAACTTTATAAAGTTACAGTGATAAGAGTCTCTATCTTTAAATATATACAAGGTAACGGGAATATAATAAATGGAAACTTCAAGATAATCCGTCAACCATCCGGGTCTGATCCAACACCTTGTACGTCAAATTCATCTAAATCTGGTAGTGCTTCAGTTCAGGTAGTAAGCCAACTGGCATCTCTAAAACAATTTTTTATTGTAACTGGATTAACTCTAAGCTTGAGGTGCCGTTTCAATTGCGTTAGGTAGATTCACGTTGAATGGTGTGTCATTCATTTCCAGGTATTGCATAATTTTCAATAGCAATAGTTTTCTGTAATGACTTTTAATGTTTTTACTGATGCCCTAATCAACAAGCTGAAGAACGGATGTTGTGCTGGGGGTTAGCAAACCTATTTTATGAACGACAAATTTTCGATTTGCGGATTTAGGTTGTCAATTATCTATTATAGCAATAAAATGTTTTTATTGTCTCATTTAAGATCTAAATCCTATCGAATCCAAATATTTTCTAAAAATTTCGTATATCATGCTGCTTTAGCGTTAGCTTCGTAAATCACGGGTAATGATTTAATATTTTTGAATCACCTAGTTTTTTTTTTTTATTTACTGATCACCAATAATTTACGTTTGTCCGTTCCATCCATATTAGCCAATAAAAAAAAGGATTATTCTTTCTTTAGAAACTATCTCTCCAATGCACTTTTCACCTTTAAATTTAAGTGTGTGTTTTGCGGAGTAAGTTTAAAAAATTATCTGGTCTCATCAGCGTTAAATATTTCAGAATCTTGGTATCTCTCTCGTATATATTTTAAGAAACACATTTGTGAGCCAATTTTCTCAATCAATTTTTGAAATAGCAGCCGCTTCTCTCCAATTTTAGTTTTAAATTTTTCCAACTATAGTTTACCGTTTTCGTCAAAAACTCAATATAGTACTATAGTACTATATTGAGTTTTTGACGAAAACGGTAAGCACAACTGTCGCTACAAGTAAAATTTGACTAGCTATAATTCTCTTAGCGAATTCATTGGCTTTTGCTTATAAAATTGGCTCGGAAATTGAAAGGTGATTTCGTGAATTGATAAAACAGTCGAACAATAGTTTATCAATATCATCGTGTTCTGGTTTTTTTTACTTTAACCTTTAAAGAATTCACTTCGAATTGTTTTATTTTGTTTTGTTTTTCCATATCGTTGATAAAGTATATCATGTGATAAATTGAATTCTTTAATTAAATATGTATTTGATTCACCGTTTTCTAAATGCAGCAATAGGCCATGTTGGCCTTTTATGAAATGAAATTAGATTTTCGTTTTGACATTTTAAGTTTAGAATATCACATAAATTTCAACACTAAATAAGCCACACGTCAGTTCACGTATAAATGCAGCGATTGACTAAAAATTATAAAATCACAAACAATAAGAATAAAATGGGATTCCCCTGAAATAGAAAGAACACTGGATATTTGGACCGATTTTTGTTTTCAAAAAAATATAAAAAATTTTACGTTATATGCGAATTCGTCATCGGGTCGTTATAAAGGAACCTTTCTGTAAAATAATGCTTAAACGATTGAGACCAAAATTTTACGTCGTTAAAACTGGAATGTCGTTATATCGGTAGTCGATATAGGCAAAATCCACTATATATGTATATATATATATATATATATATATATATATATATATATATATATATATATATATATATATATATATTTATAAGAAATAATCCATTGAATTAATCCAGTTGATTAAAATTATGTTCTACAATCACTCTTTTTATCTATTTATACATTTTAAAAATATTAAATTTAAATTATTTAAATTTTTAACTTCAAGTTACTTGTAACTACATAATACATGATTAATTAGAGAAATTAATTAATTAAGTAAATTATTATTCTAATTGTGTGTATCATATAAACAACCAAAATTTTAAATATTTTTTTAATTTTATTATACGATATATTTTTTACAATATTATTGTGATTATAATAAATATTATAATAATTTTATATTATAATCATACTCTAATAAAAGTTTTTCATTCCGTTTTTTTTATTCTCGAAGTTTAATTTTTTTGTTCAGTGAAATAAAAAAAAACGAACTTTTGCTAAAAATAATAATTGTTAAGCTTTTGAACTTTTGCTTTACTTTAGGACTCAATTTGATATATCAATAATGTAAATAAAATATATGTGTATACAATTTATATATATATATATATATATATATATATATATATATATATATATATATATATATATATATATATATATATATATATAAAAATAAATAAATAGTATACAATTAAATGATTAAATAAATAAAATATAAAAGCTTTTTTATACATTTTTTACGTCATTTTGAATATATGCAATATAATTTTGTAATATTTTGAATATGTGCAATATAAACCAATAGTGCTTTTATTTAAAATAAATTGTGTTTTTTTAAATAAATAAAGTTAATTAATAAAATAGGTAAAATTAAATAAAAATACATTTATGTACTCGTACATATAATATATCAATTGCATTAACTTTGACCATTCACATATAACATAATATAAATATTAACTAGTTCAGTTAAGTAAAACCATGCTACAATTTATACAGAATTTTAGAAATTTATCATAACTATCGTACATTGTATATTTAACAGGTTTAGTCTCTTGGTAATTGCAAACTACTTGTGCCATTTCGGTTTTTTTTATTTGTATTTTAAAATTTATGATGATATAAGGATTTCTTATACATCGAAGTTTTCATACGAAGGAGGATTAATTTGGCCATGTTATAAAGATTATTGGTCTGGCTGTACGAAAATTTAATTTTAAATATTATCCATTTTAAGCAAACCGAGGAGCATCCTAAAAGACACGAAAAAGTATCTAACAAACTTGTTAAAATTCAACCAATTCGTAGTAAATATTTTATCAGTATCATATTGTAGCATTCAGCAACATAACGAAAAGGTTTGCCAGCAAAATGAACTATGCTATCTGTAAAATATGATAATAGTGGCAGCGCGGTAATCGGTATTATAAATGCTTTCATTAAACGACTTGAAATATTTGAAGCAAACTTTACAAAATTGTCTAACGCAAACGTATCTCAAAACGCGGTTAATTAGCCTAAACGAAATTAGGATAGATCACAAAAATGTTTATTCGGCAATGATTCGCGGCGGCAACGTTGAGGAGTGTGGCGTAGATGCGTATTCAGATGAAGAAAAACTATTTATCTATTTTATATAGCTGAGATCTCGAAGCTGCTTGAACAAGGAACATCAACCACGCCTATACATATTGTACACAGTCAGCGACAGTTGCAAAATCTGAAATGAAATTACCACGAATCAGTTTGCCATAATTTTCTGGCTATTATTTAGTATGTGGACATCGTTTCAAGATCTTTATAAGACTCTTATTTACAACAACTTATCTATTTCTGAAGTAGAAAAGCTACATCACCTGAAGTCAAATATGTTTGGAGAGGCGGAGTACAGAAGTTAGATGAGGAAAGTTTAAAACATAGGCAGATGTCGATCGCCCCTAATAGAGCACTTCCGACCGTATAAACCTATAAGTAAACCATAAAATGTATTTCAGATACTGCTTCGGTTCCAAAGAGAACATTCCACACAACATAATCAATGTTTTGTACTTTATGTCATAAAACTTATCCTCTCTATGCTTGTTTTAGATTTCAAAAGATAAACGTAAATGACCGATGAAACTTCGAGAGAATCAACCCACTATATGGTTCGTATGTTTAAGAAGCGGCCATATTACAATTTTAAATTCCCAATTACCAAAAGCTGTCGACAATGCAACCAACGACATCATTCATTAGTGCACGAAATCATATAAACTGCATCTGTTGAAGATCACCGCAGGCAGAAACCCTAAGGAAGCAGTTACAAAATTGTCATTATTCGAAAAATTGTATTTAATGCGTCGATTGTAGGAGTTAGTTCAGTAAATATTGGCTAGAAACAAGAGAGAAATACTGGAGAGCAAGGCAAATTATGCAGTAAAACTTTCAGCACTACATGAAATGGAGCAATTATAGAAATCGTAAGTGATTTAACCACTATTGCTTTTATTGCAGCATTTAAAAGGTTCACATCTCGACGTGGCAAAACCATTGATATTTACAGTGACAAGGGCACTATACATTTGTGAGAACTGCATCAGAACTAAAGGAAGCAGTTACAATTTGACATTAAAAATCAAGCAAACAACGAACCAAAATGGCACTTTATTCCGCTCGCATCTCCCCATTTAGACGGTTTATGGGAAGCGGGAGTAAAATCTATTAGGTTTCGTCTTTGGATAATCATTGGTGTTAAGAAATTGACATATGATGAAATGAGCACAGTACTTATACAAATTGAGGGTGCACTACAATACCATTATCTTCTATCAAAAATGATCCCGGTGACCTCATTTTTTTTAACACCAGGTCATTTCCTAATAAGTGATGCTATTAACTCGATTTCTGAACCAAACATGCTTAAACGAAAATCAAGCTGTTTCCGATGGAAATTGACCCAGCGGATTTACTATCATTTTTGGCAACGCCAAAATGGTTTCAAGGAACCAGAAATAGAAATCGCCGATCTGGTTTTATTAAAGGAGGTAAATTCCCCACCATCTAAAAGGCAAGAGTATTAGAAAACCATTCTGAACTAGACGTTATATAACACGAGTCGTTACAATTAAGACAACCATTAAATTGTAAATATATATAGAGTTCGCTCTTTTGTTTATGACGATCATACGAGATGGGTGTTCATCAGACATAATAATAAAATGCAATAGTATTAAAACTCTATACCAAAATATCCAGTGATTATTTTTTTACGTGAATCTTTGTGCCGGGTATTAGTTAGTTCTGTTGGAAGTACACCAATCCTTGTTTACTTTGTGGTTGTTTCTAGTTATCCTTAGTTTCCTTTGCTGCGTGTGAACACGTAAACAAAAATAAAAAATATGTGCCATATTGTAAATAACAGTAAATAATGAGCTTTGTACCATCGTTAATTTAGCACTCAACAGCTCGCTACGTCACATTACGTTTTAATAAATAAATAAATAAATAAATAATTGTTGATTGATGATTTCACTGCGTTAAAGTGTAACCAGAAAATTATTCGCATAAACACATAATTATTAATATTTTTTTCATTATCACTCTAAAAAAGAGCCATCTGGCTCCTTAATTAGAGCCCAATCAGACCACTACTACAGATTTTAATTTTTTTGATTTTGAAAAAGCGCGAATTTAAGCAAATATCAAATAGCGGTGTACTAAGCGTAGACCATGGATGTTCTTAGAAAGAAAGAAAAGAAGAGAGAATGGTAGAAGTATATTTTTAAATAGTGTACTGATAGGTTAGTTGATCTGAAAGTAAACTATCAGGTTCTAACAAAAATCGAAGCAACAAATAAAAGGGGTTTTGGTGAACATAGGAGACATTATCTTACCACTATATGCAATACTATGCACTTACATATTATGGCTGTTTGTAATAATGAAAAGGAAAACTAATTGATACAAATAAAGAAAATCCGGTCACAATCGCTACTTTAGAAGAAATAATCCACGTATCAGATCTAGGGAGAATGTAATGCACTAAAACATGGACAGCAACATCAATAACAAACCAACGTTTTATTAAAGCACTGAGCCACAGCAAATCAAAAACTAGCTGTCGTTTCTATTTAACCTTAGCTTCTTATGGTTCAACTCAGCCTAAGCGGTGCCAATCAATAAATCAAAAGTAAAATATATTGTTTTTTGCTTCATGAATTAAATATAGCTGACTTAAATTCACTCTTTTTATTTAATTGTATACAAGATTTGATGGCAGACAGAAAAAGTCTGGGCTTTTTTTATAAGTATAAAGTTATCCACATCTTGCCCTTTTTCTCAAATATATAATAACCACATGACTAATTAAGCTTACGTTATACCAAATAAACCATTTAACATCATTAAATATTATATAAAAGAGTGACAATATGTATATACAAGAAACTGATCTTTGTACATTTATTCAGAAAAGTTTCGATTGAATATACATATAAGCTTTTTGTGTGCTTTTTATAACTTTATTGTATATTTAAAATAGATTGATCCAATGTAATTAGTAAATAATGTTGATTGATGTTTAATTAGTTAATTGAAAAAAATATATAAATAAATAAATATATAAAATTGATGTTGGAAAATTAATTAATTAATTTTTTTTTAGAATTGATATATTGTGCTTTTATAATTAATTTTTTTATTTGTATATTTGTATATTTGATACAAAGTCAATGGGCATAGTACATTGAATTGAATTTAGATAATTATCAGTGGAAAATAATTTAATACAGAAAAATAAAATAATTAGTATTGCTATAATTAACTATATTTTAGCGTTAATTATGTAATTTAAAGTAATAAAACCATGTATCGATTTTTTCACCGGTTTTTGGGCCGGTGATTTATCTCATAGTTCGAGAATAAAGTAAACAATTGTCAATCAACATAAATTCAATAAAATAAAACCACTTTAACAACTTTTCCAATCATAATTCTCCAACAAAATAAAATTTAATATGACAAACCACAAGTAGATTTCAAAAGCTACGGTACGAGAGTATTTTCTGCCTATATATGATGTTTTCTTTTTTCTCGATATTTGTTTTATGACTTGTTTGGTTTGACGTACAACCATTACAACGTTAACATGATTTTAAACAAAAATCACATTTTGTTCATTGTTTTAAGTTATATGGATGATCCAATTTATGATTAACCCTAAAATATTTCAACAATTTTCCGAACCTAAAACAAGTAAAAAGAAGTTTTCAAATTCAATTTTTTTGGAATTTAATAAACAAAAAAAAAAAAGGAAATGTAAATAATTTTTATTTGACAATTGGTTCAAGTGCATAGAGATTCTAAAGAAAGGTTCGATTTATGAAATTGGGAAACAATATATGCAATTTCAAACCTTTTAAATATTGGTCCCTTAAGAAGAAATTTAAGTATATGGTAAATACGTCAGTTAGTTTTTATTCGTGGCTCTGTTCAACAAATTGTTTTAAAATGGCTCATTATTGTTATCTAAGTACTAAAAACAAAAACAACGAAGATACAATGAATTGTTTTTGTTGTCATTTTATCCCATAAAATTTAACCCAAATATAAAAGATATATGCTAGAAACAAATAGATATCCTTGTATCCTTTTATATCAGTTTTTTTCAGTGTTTATATATACATATAAATATATATATATATATATATATATATATATATATATATATATATATATATATATATATATATATATATATATATATATATATATATAAAAGTCGGTCCAAACCATGTATAGTTTTTATTATTTTTGGTTAGAAGGATACATTAGATTTTGTCTCGATGACAGAAAATTTTTTTCTTTTCTCAAGCATAAAACTATTATATTTGCTTGCATGTAGAAGAGATAAAATTATTTTATTGAAGGAAAATTGAATTGAAATTGAACATTAAAAGTGGTCATATCAAAATAATGATGATTGTGAAAATACAAATGATCGTATAAAGGATTTAACTTTAAAAAGAAATAAAACAACATATTGTTTCGTTGGGCTAGACTACCATTTGTGCGCATGGTGGTTCCTCAATATATTGCAGAAGGAATCTTAAAATTTATTTATGCATTGAAGTTCAATATAATTTAAAGCAAACATGGAAGCAATTAGTAGCAATTGGACGACTATAGGAAGAAAGTCATGTTGTTGTTGGATAATAAACTTTAGATACTTTTTAAAAGTACCATGCATTCATAAACATTTGGAACAGCGCAAACAATATCGAAATACCTCTCTAGTGATCAACCACATCTTTTGAATATGGGAATAATATATATGACTTCCAGCAACCTAGGAAACCGATTTTTGACCAAAATCTAACTGCCATAAGGACAGTCAATTGCTTTATGCTCCAAAGAGTTCAATGGTGTGTCATACAACGATATAGCGTTATGGAATTGGAATGGATCACAGTTGTTTTATGTGTAAAACAATTTTGGATGTGGTAGGATTACCATTTATAGTTGAGACAGAACACGCAAGCTCAAAGTGGCTTATCGACGAAGGTTATCTCTCTGGATGACTTGCCCGATGGATCTTAAAGTTACAATGTTTTTAAATACAAAAAAGGAAAGAAAATTGGGTTTCCGGACGTTTTATCCAAACATACGTTCAATTCATCAGAGGAAGAAAGGTTCATTTCCAAATTTATTGCTGACATGGATGTTGAAAAATTTGGCAATGATCCCGGATTTCTCAATATTTTGCTAGGTAACCCATGATATAGCTAAAATATGAAATTAGTCAACCATCGAATATATTATAAGTCATCTTATGTATCATAAACCCAAGCCTATTTGGATGTACCAAGTTGGTAGTTGCACATTTCACGGCCTCATGTTAACGTGATTATCAAACGCGTGCACTGTCACTCCAATGCTGCGCATTGTGGTTTTAGAAAAACGCGGCAAAATATGGCATTTTGTGAATATGGCATTTTAGTTAAATGATCCCGACATTGGATTCACTGCGATAGGATGATTAACTCTAGCCAACGCCAAAACCTAAGAGTTCAACAGCATTATACTTATCAACTGGGACAAATCGTGGTTGTCAGAAATTATGTCCAGCAGCAAAGCTGCTAATTACATGTCTGCTAAACTCTATCCAACGTTTATAAAGACTGTGATTCATAAGTGTATTGGCTGGCAACGTTACGTTTAAACTGCGTGACATGCATAACAAGCCAATTATTGGCAATGCTAAATGGTGAAGCAACTGAAATTTTTTTTCTTGCTCTTAACCATTAGTGAAACCGAAATTTAAGCAAAAAAACATCGACGGATATAGAAAAATTGTAGCCGCATTACAAAAATGTGAGAAAAACTTTTAGACTTATTGTTCGAAGACCGCGAAATCACAGTTATGAATCACAGTTATGAAAAAACGGAGCGAATCCACCGTGCAACCTGAAGAAATCATAGAGACGAACTGCGACAAGGTTGAACAAGTTGAGAATTTAACATTATAAACCGCGAGATAAAACCTCAACAACTAGAAGAGCTAGAACTAGAAGTAATAAAAATTAAAAGCAAACACGCGACCTAATATATCAGGTCTCTGTTGTCCCAAAAAGTCATAATACGCACGAACCTCATAAATGCAATTCTGTTTTACAAAGCAGCAACTGTCAGGAATATTCACATTCGCAAAATTATTGCAAACTTCCAAATGTTTGTGTTATTTGTGGCCAACTATACCACACCAGCAAGGGTGAGCTTGCAACAGAAATAGAGGCTCGAAAATTTAGTAACTGTGGGGAAAATTACACCGAAAGCTATATAGATGTGTGATGTGTGGTGTACAAGAAGTTGAAAATATATTGACTCCAAGGCGAAGATCGGAACAACAAGCGCTAAACCAATTTTTCAAGATACGAAATCAACGAAAATGTCTGCATCGATTAATTCAAAAATATCCTAGGCGGAAGCTGTCGAAAGTAATCTTAATTCAACTCGAACGGACTATCAGGGACAACGTAATAAATACTCTCAATGATCAATGAATAAATTTATGCAAATGATGAAGACCAATATGAGTCTCATGTTTCAAAACATGAATACCCTCCTAATCAAAACTCCTAATCAAGAACCAAAAATTAATGAATTTAAATTAGCTGTTTGGAACGCCAATGGGCTAAAGCACGCACTCTAAAGTAGAAGTATCAAATTTCCTTATTGAACACAACATCGATATTATGCTGATTTCTAAAACATATTTTACGGCTACGAGTACTCTTAAAATCAAAGGATTCACTTTTTATGATGCTAAGCATCCTAAAGCGCAAAATCGCAAGGTGGATCTGCTATCCTTATAGGGAACTGAACAGGATATAATGAACTCCAAAAATATGATGAGGAGCATATTCACGCAAATAGCCTCTTTCTGGAGGAATTGGCGAGGAAATGCATATCCACCGAAACATTTAGTTAAGACATTACTTTGAAAAATACTTCAAAACTCTGGGATATAAGTTTATTGAAGGAAGTGACTATATACAACGCCAAAAATATCCATTGAGGTTCAAGGTTAACGTCTTCGAAAGAAAAACAACTGTGGAAATGCTTGCATGATTAAAAACTTGATCATATATCTGTTGGCCACCCAACCTACTGGCCAACTGAGAGGCAATTTCTGACTTACTGACTTTCGTATTTGGTCAAGATCTTAGTAAAGTATTTACGCCCAACGAGCAAATCGGAAGTCTCGAAATGTTATCTGATGATACAGAAGCTTCGGAAATCCAGCCAATTACAAATACAAATGGCACCAAGTAGGAAAAATAATCACGGAAAACATAGATCCACAAAACAGCGGGGCATGATCTATTCAGCGGAAAAGTAATTCAAAATCGTCCGGAAAAATTTATCAAACTAATAACGTACCTCTTCAATGCCATAATGAATTCGGGCTACTTTTGTGAAATACAGAAAATTTCCGAAATCATAATGATTCCAAAACTCGGCAAAGATGACACAAAAGTGAATCTCATATCGTCCAATCAGTTTACTCTGGACACACTTAAAGGTATTCGACAAAAAGCTCCTCCAGAAACTTAACTTGACAACAAGCAAGTTCATAGTATCGTATCTGAAATCAGAAACGCCCTAGAACAAATAAAGTATGTACTGCTTTGCAACGATTTTGGGCATAGCACAGAGTTTAGATAAAGTATGATATGAAGGCCTTACTTCAACTTTTTTTAACTAAACTATTATGGCATTCTTCTGATTGAAAAATAAATCGACTAAATACCATAAATCGATTATGAAAACGAGAGTTCACTAAATTCTTAATTGGCTGTATCTAAAGAGGACATATGGAATCAATCAAATGCGATTCAATAACTGAGGAGTTTTTTGGGTATAGCATTATGTTTCATAGTTGCATCAACGTACTATGAGGTAAATTGAAATCACCTAATATTAAAACCGTTGTGTTAAAATCAAAACTTTCGGTAGTAGAATAAATAATACAATGTCGAATGTATCATATATCGATTTAAATGGCCTCGTTGCTTAGATTTTACTCCACCACCACGTGAAAACCTGCAATTTAATTTACGAACGATGTAATCACTGTAAAATAATCCAGAACTTAAAATATCAGTATAGTATACTGGCTCAGTAAAAACCACAATATCAAAATCACATAAACTCGTTAATTGCTAAAACCAATTGTTTTATTTTTGACCGAAGCCCACTAACATTTTGTTTAATTTGGTACATTTGTAGTTTGACTATACATAAAATAACACCAGGTAACTAGGGAGTTTATCCAGGAATGTTCATCCAGGATGAACTTGTTTTTTGGTCCAACCAAAAATTCTCTAATTAAGACACCTACCGACCAAACGTATAATTGTAACAGCAAAGGAAAATAGAATCATAACAACTTTAGCGAGTAAAAGGCTTTAATTTTTTTTCAGTGAATTAATAGAGTATTTATTTTGCAAGTAGGTCACTCCCTATATATTTTGGTATTTTGTAAAACGAAGGAAAAAAAACACACAGAATAACAGAAGACGACAGTAAAACTTTGGGGTTTACTATTGTCGCCATAAAATGACATATAATTATTTTAATTATTCCCAAAACAATAATAAATGAAACCATTTCAAAATAACATTATATATAGAATGATATCAGTCACTATAAATATATACCGGCAGAATAAAATCCATTAGCATGCCATATTATCATCTCTTGTTCATTTTTCGTTTTTTATTGTAACTTCTTAAAATTACGAGAGTATATCTATTTATGAGCACGTAACAAACACTTTAAAATTATTTATTACATTCATTAAAATTTAATAAATTTCCAGGTTCTATAATATTTACATAACAATAGAGTGGTTTTAGAATTGAAAAACAATTCGGGTATGGCTTTTATCATTTTTTTTTCACTGTCATATACATTTCAGCATGTTTATCGGAAATTTAATTTTCCTGAATCCAGAACATAAATAATTTTTTTTTGTTTAAATAATAAAAAGGTTGGGAAATTCCTATTGTATTTTGTATGAATATATTTTCAGATAGGGCATTATAATATATATATATATATATATATATATATATATATATATATATATATTTATATATATATATATATATATATATATATATATATATATATATATATATATATATATATATATATGTATATATATGTATATATATTTACATATCCACTATAGAAAAAAAAATCCCTAAATTATTACCCAACATCAATCCTAAACCCCCGCGTAATAAAAAAAAACTCGGCACAAAAAACAATTCCACGTTTTTGTTTTCATCTCATTTATTTTCATTTCGAGTGCGTGTATATGGCGCGGCGAGTTCACCCTAAATACATACACACTAAACGATGAAAATTATATACAAATTGTTTGATCGTTTTGACAACTTTGAAACAATTCTATATGTATTCATGGTTATCACTTACACATATATCCATCCTAGCCGAAAAAAACATAACATATCCCACAACAAAAAAATGTATGTTATTTATGTAAATCTATGTAATTTATATCATCATGTAAATATAATAATTGCTGGATTGCTAAACAAACAATAAATTTTACACGCATCAATTAATTTCATCATCATCATCAACATTGTTTTTCGACGTCCCTCCATCTTATGTCAAACCAAACAAACCCCCAATCTTTCTTTTTTTTTTTTGATAGTTGTTATAAATTTAAATTACATGATGCGATCAAAGAGAAGTTCTGAACATTTTTAAATATTAGTACAGTGGTATGACCATCTACTTTTCCCATTATAAAATTTTTAATTTTGATATAAAATTATGAACGTTACTGTGATTGTAATATAGAGACATCGAACATATTTCGAATGAGTTATGTTTGGAATATATGGTATGTTTATATAGGGCCATGTATAATTAATTTGATTTATGTGAGATTTATTTGATTAATTTGACGATATTCCGTATTATATATACTCGTACACATGGGTGCATAAAAACACAACAAGGAGAAATAGAGAATTACATAAAATGATTTTGGGCAATTATGTTTTGATTTTCACAGGACCCTTTTTTTGATTTTCAATGTTTTGTTTTCAATATGTTGGGATTTACATCAATTTAAAAAATTAAATTGGTTTTAATTTGATTGGAAAATTAATCCTTTGACATTTTATAAAACTGTTTTGTAAAAGTTGTTTTAATTTATGCTATAACTCTTACGTAGGAAAAAGTTAATCATCGCTATACCCGCATTCGAAAGAAGTTCAAATATGTGAAGATTAACATTCGTCAGTATCACTCCGCAAGAGTTTTCCGGAGAGTACGCCGAGTGGCAGTCGTTTTACACACCACAACCATACATGAGTCCCCAAGCCTTAACTCGGTCCAGAATTGTCAATATCTGTAACTGAGGGAAACTAAATAGGCACTGTCAAAAAGTTAAAAGAACGCTACGATCGCAAATTTTACCAAATTTAACAGAAACAAACATTAAGCAACTAATGAACATACCTGACGAGGTGGTCCGTGGTCTCCAAGCACTTGGTAAAGTAGTAGACACGAGAGATCCCTGGCTCTTCTATATTTTGGTGCAGTAGTTAGATGAAAAGACAAAAGCATTATAGAAAAGTTTCCGGATTCTTAAAATTCCTGGGTCGGCATAAAAACACACTCGTATCAATAGTTTCCATGCCCAAGCGAACTAATCTAAAAATTAGAAACCAGGATATAAAGGTGCAATGTGTAACGATACAAACTATTCAAAATATCAATGCAATGAGTTCCATACTTTGGATGTAATAGGAGGAAAGCTTTTGTACAAAAAGACGACAATGTCTTCGGCTCAAAAGAAGAAATGCTCGAGTTGATATTAGTGGCCTAGGCTAAACTGGATGCGGAACTTCAAAGAGTTTAGTGATAATTTATATCAAACTGAAATTACATCCCGAATTCTCCATCGAAGCGCTGTAATGATAAAAATAACAAGCCAACGGCCATCACAAAACATGAAAATCAATTTCAAGTCGAGGTTAGGAATCAAATTAGCTGATCTGCTATTCAATATCCAGAACACCATAGATATATCCTTATTGGAGTGGACTATGAATCACTCACCGACCAAGACGAAATGGTCGACATTGCCAGAAGTTTACGCAGATTTCGGGAATTAGAGTCAATGATTAGGAACTCTTGCGCACCTAACTTGCTTGCTTTTTGCCTAAGGGGCATCACTTGCTCGTGCAATTTAGAGACTCAGAGGAATGGAACGCCTTTTCCAAAAATATTCTTGGCAGAGAGGGGATATATGACGACCAATCAATTATTATAATGACTCTCAACACAATGATTAGTAATGAAATTACGAAACTAACTGGGACCTATTCCAAGAACTAAATGAAGAGTATTATAATGTAGGTACAATGAAAGACGAACTCGGTACTTAACAGCACTTAAATTCAACATGCAGCATGGACCAGTTCTCTTATTAATCATACTGAATCTTGTAGGAACCAAAAGTATCCTCTTGCAATTAGGCAATTCGTTAGAGAGAAACGGAAGGTATGAACTAAAAACAAAGCATAACAGAAATTAGGAACGGCACTATCACAGATCCACTTGTACAGATCAACCTGTGTACACCAGAGATTTGCCAAACATAAAAGGTACAATCCTGGCAACTGTAAAAAATATATTAGAAACCACAATTCAAACATCCTAAAAGCAATCAGCCCAGTGAATTGTTATAGGACAAAGAAATTACGGAAAGTAGTACTCTGATAAAACTTTTTCGAAGTAACAAAACTAATTTATTTATCCAAGGTATATTAGGGTGTGAGCAGATCATGTCTTAATATTAATCAATGCCATAATAATATAAATAAATAATCATACAATTTCGTTCAAAAAATATTTATGTTCAATTTCCCATATTTTCCACTTAACTAAGAGGGAACTTTTTTTTTACGATTTAACACCACATATACGAGTCTTTATATGCATATATGAAAAGCTCGAGAAGAAAGAAGACTAGCAGTATTATAATTTTGGTCACGTATAAAACGGTGGAAAAAAACTATATTGTATATAATATATAAATAGAAAATTCATTAAGATAATTTTCATTTCATTGGAAAAACTAATGTGTGAAATACATTTCCATTTGAATTTATACAAATACTTTATAAAGTAATATGATGGCCTTTGTTGTCGAGGGGTACTGTGGTATCGTGCGAAATCTGTATTAATCTACTTCTGCGTATTGATCCAAAATAAATGATTTTTCCCAACCCGATTGTTGATACTGTACGAACAGCAATGGCTTGTAAAAACAGATAACTAATTATTATTATATCCAATACACAAAGACAAGATTATGCAAGCATGTAATACATGCGGGATATTATGTATCTGAAAATATGCTTCTATATATTTACTTTGTTAAATTATTTCCCTATGTGAAAACATATCATATGCATTAACTTTAACCTATATATCAGCATGTCAAAGTCCAGTATTATTGCATTTAATTTATTTGATCTAAATTACCTTTTAATTATTAATTATAAGGTTCGTCCTACAACAAGGTTTTTTGCATTATGTTTGATCGATTTTCGATATATATTTTTATATACACCACCCCCAAAGCCAAATCAATCAGTAAAACCATAAACCAATGTTGTTATATAATTACAACTCAAACTATATATAAACATAAAGTCACCACCTTCTCGTATACTTATATCACCGTATTCAAAATAATCTGAAACACTTGTTAGGTTTTTATGAGGGATTATTAGTTTATTTCATTCTTGTGATTTTTAAATCTCTTCATGAAATTTGACAGCATTTCAAAAAATAAAAAATAAAAAGATTTTTGTGTCAAGAATTAGTTTTATTGATTGGCAGGTTAGGCCATTATTTTCAAGTGCTATTGAAATCTTATATATATTATACAAAAGTTGATGAATGGTTTAGTGTTTAGGTATATATCGGTTGGATTATATTTTAACAAATCATCACCGTTGAAAAGCTGACAATTTTGTGATTGAAAGCGCCTAACGGAAAATTGATGAGTTCTTTAGAGTATCGATTTTGTATATATATATACTATTGGGAAATTCATTTTATTCTTTTCAAGATAAATCAGCATACATTTTACATTTTTTGTTGACAAGTTTTACTTATAATCAAATGCAAGATTATTTTTAAACTTGTAAAAAATTTGAGCGGAACGGCGTATTGCAAATTTTTTAATAACCCCCAGTTGATACTTTGAAAATCACAAATTTAATAAAAAAAAGTATCAACAAGTGTGGAACAAGCACATATTTGGTACAAGGACCCATCGTTGGTTCCATTCTGTTCTTATTTATATACAATTTGTCTTCAAACTAAATCTAAATGGTAAAATTATTGCTCGCGCGGTGTTACCGGAGTTCGAGTTCTAGTAACATATTATATACTTAAATTAATTTAGACATGAAGGTATTGCGTATTTGGTTTGTGAGCCATTCACATTCATTTTATTCAGAAACAAAAATGATTTAAAAAAAAAAATAAAATTTAGTTTGGTTGTTAGTGGATTCATA
Source organism: Tipula confusa (assembly GCA_963556175.1). Taxonomy (NCBI): domain Eukaryota; kingdom Metazoa; phylum Arthropoda; class Insecta; order Diptera; family Tipulidae; genus Tipula; species Tipula confusa. Next base: position 164,939,259 of record OY744477.1, on the reverse strand, counting down.
TTTGTATTTAGGACTTTAGTCCTGAGTTTATTTTTCATGAGGGTTCTTTTTTAGTAGTGGTGCTTAATATTAAATAATTAAGTATGTACCTAGATACCAATTTGAATTGGAAATCTCAACATTTTAAAATACTTCGTGTCTTTTATTTACTTTATCTCGTTCATCCGTTTTAATCACCACTTGAGATGGAACCTACAACCATACCTATAACCATAACCTACGTAGCACATAAACTGCAATATTTAACCTCATCTAGCCATTAAAGATGGCGTTGATTGAAAAACGTGTTCGTGGCTAATTGACGTAAAGAGATATTCACATAATGAAAATGACATGCATTCAGTAGTTTTCAGTTACCATAAAAGATGATGAAAAACCGGAAGCTGTAAATTCGGAAGCCCAAGATGCTGCAAATCAAATTAAATGACCTGATATGGACATCATGAATACAAGAAGAGTAATTCAGTAGATATACTGCAACAGCATATTACAATGTCGAGGAAAAACTTGAATCATGGTTTAGACTTCATAGTGAAGCTCGGACATCTATTAGCCAGCAGGAAACGTTAAATATAACACATTGCACTTATGATATAACGATTTGCCTTTTCGTCATTTAGGCGACCGTCTAAATTTAACGCTAAACCAGCCATTTTAGTTCCTCAATTACTTCAGGGGGAGAAGCCAGTAATTAATTCAAGCTCTTACAAATTATCGGTGCAAACTATTTCGAGGTATTGGATTATATATATATATATATATATATATATATATATATATATATATATATATATATATATATATATATATATATATATATATATATATATATATTATATATATATATATATATATATATATATATATATATATATATATATATATATATATATATATATATAAATATATACCAAAACTAGAACTATACAAATTTTCACACCCGTTGGCTGTAATATTCATTGCATAAATTGTTATTGAATAATATTTGTATCAAATATTTAAGTTTGATAAATTCATAAATTTCGTGTCAATTTTCATAAAATATTTAGCCTCTCACCCAAATTTGTGATGTTCAATTTTCATTTTTATTTATGCAATTTTCATATTTTCCAACAAAAAACGAAAACTTTCATTTTTATTTTTTGTGTATAAAATTATGCTGCAAATAAAAATGAATGCCACATATATTTAAAATTCATGTGTGATGTGTATATTGGATGATAGAATGGATTGTAGTATGGACGTCTAAAATATTTTTGATTCAGTTTAATGTCAGACCTATCATTTTATATATGCAGAACGAAAGTGAAAAATCAGCTCATACAGAACAGCATGAAGGATCATCGTTATATTTATGACAGTCATGTCTATATACTTTACAGAGGTACAAATTGTATTGGAATGGTCTGTATATGTTGTATGATCTCCCGAAATACTCTCGAATATTTTTATTGTTTTACGAATGAATTTTAGGATAAGTTAAATTTATGATTTGTATATAGTTTTGTGGGATTTTGGTTTATTATTATATCTCCTCATGCTCCTATATATTTTTACCCCGTTTGTTGTATACACGATTTTTCTATTGAAATTCGGTCGATATGTATATCTATATGTGTTTTTCGATTTAATATTGAATGGAATATATGATAGTTTTACATTTTAGTTGGGCCCGGGAGGTAATTTAACAACAAAAAAACGCTTCATTCAAATTTATCTGGCGTAATGTGTTTTTAAATGGATACAAACTATCAGTTTACTTTGAATTTTATACGATTATTTATTTATGTTCATCCGAACTTTTATTGTTGGAAGCAATTGTATTTGGGATTACGTATGGCATGTACAAAACAATACTTGACAACCTTTCAAAGGAAATATAATTTAGGAGTGGCAAGTTATCAAAAGGTATATTTTGAATCCAGAATTAAAACACATTTTACATAACTATAAATATATATTAAAAATAATATACTAAATACAATATTTAACCCGTTGTTACAATATTTCGATACAGCCTTTGAAAATTTAGATTTTTAAATAATAATAAAACTTGTGGTATTTAATCATCCTGAAATCCACCCAGCATAATTTCACTTGTTGTTCCCCTTTGGTCTCGTAGCCTTTGAAATATAGCTGCACCGGCATAACGACGATACGAATACATCATGGCCAAACCTGCTACTACAACTAAAAAAAGTGTTACAACTACACCAAATAGTAGTCCCGTACTATTCGATTTACTACTGCTAGATATAAGTGTATCCATATTACTCTGAGATTCCTCCATCTTTATATACTCTTCAATATCCTCTAAATCCAATATTTTGAATTTACGTGATTTTTTGATTTTTTCAAATACTTTTCGATTATTTGCGATCGGATTATTGGCCAACGTCACTGATAAAAAATATTTGCGTGAATTCAATAGATCCATTGTTGTTTCGTCGAACTCGGTTATTCGATTCGAAGACATTTGTAAAACCGATAGATTTGCTGGAAATTCAAGTGGATGAATTTTAACCACTTCAATCAAATTGTTGGCTAAATTAAGTGTGTCTAATTTTTGTATTAGAGCGGGCGACACATTTGCAAACGATATCCGTGTCAAACGATTAAAAGGCAAATTCAATATTAATTTGTTGAAATTAATTTTAAAAAGATCAGTCGCATTTAAATACGGTATACTCGTTAGATGATTATTTTGACAGTCGACTGTAAGAATTTTTGTATATTCATTGTATAAACAGTCACACGGTTTAGGGCACTTAAACGTTTCATCGATGTCGGACATTAAACAGGACGTTGATGATTGACATTCGGTTGGATGATGAATTTTAAATTTCGTTTGATTGATCGCATAGTACAGTAATTTTTTGCCAAACATTTTATTACCATGGACACAGTTATGGCAGAATAAAGGATTTGAATCGAGATACACATTAACTTCGTTAGTTGCAATGTGAACTATCGGCAATGGGTGATAGTTGAGAAAATCTAGGTATGTAATTTTGTTGTTAGACAAATTTATACGCGTATTGAATATTGCTGGTCGACCATAGGGTAATGCATCTTCAAAATTTAAATCAATCATTTGATTGTTCGAAACATCTAAGCTTTTTAATTCCCTATTGGAGTTGAGGCATTCAATGATTGATCGACTTTTTATAATACCGTTAAACGATAAATCGATTATGCCATCTAGACTGCGTATCCCGGTGATTGGGCACAAATTTTCTTTCGTTTTTATATAATTATGATCAAGATAAATTTTACTAAAATTGGATTTTAGTGGTACATCAAATTTAAATGACTCCAGTTGATTATAACTTAGACGGAGATCGGTAAGTGACAAGATATTCGTAAAAATTGATGTGCTAAAATTAAAAAAATAAATTAAATGTCACAGATTATTAGATATATATATATGCTTTGTAACGGTACCTACTCTTGAAATTGAACAAAATTATTATTCGACAGATCGACAACCCTTAGGCTAACGCAATTCACCAAAAGATCGGCATGTAACGTAGCCAACTTGTTTTTATTTAGATTAAGTGTACGCAACGAACGTTGCTCCATTAATAATTTTATTGGTAAATCTTCTAGTTTAAGGCCGACTAATGATAACGAATATAGATCGATCCCGTTCAATAAAGTTTCATTTAATAGTATTTTTTCGTCTATGCGATTGAACGTTGTCTCAAATACTAAATATTTGAGAGGAATTCCATAAAAAATTGCTCCATTCTTATACATTCCATCGTAATAGTCAACAATGTCACTATTGTAAATTTTAAACTCTTGAATTTTGCTAACCTTATTCAAATTTGTTCGACTCAGGTTTATAACACTGTTTGTGTTTCGAACAATAAACATTCTCATATTTTCACATCCTGATGCATTCAGCTGGCCAAAATCTACCAGATTTGTATTTGTGAAATTAATTACTCGCAAATATTTACAATCTTGCAAAACTTCACACGTTTCGAACTGAACGTTTTCTACTTTTAAATTCCATATTGTGGCCAACTGTAAATTGTTAAAAAATATTTTCTCATTCACTTGGCCGGCCTCATTAAACACAATATTAATTGTTTTGTAAACTTTAACATTTAATTGTTGCACCAAATACTTATTAAGTTCGAATCGATAGTTTGTAGAATTTGTATAGTTTTTGAAACAATTTTTAAACTCAACTTTATAGAGATGCGTATTTAAATTTAACATCGGTAAATTGACCAGAGCGCTATAATTATGACATTCGACCTCAACGGAGAGTGTATCGATTAGTCGAACTGTATAATCGTACAAACTGCCATTAACTTGTTTTGGACAATGTATATTATGCGTATTCCAAACCAAATCGTGATGCGTATACGTACAGTCACATAACGATTCGATACTTTCACAATATTTTCCACTCACTTGCGCAATGATCGCAACATATAAGATCGTAATTTTTACTAGAGATGCGCTCAACATATTTTATGATTATATTTTATATATACGCACTATACAACATTAAACAAACACTTCGTTTTGCTAAGATTTGACTAAAGAGTATACACAAAAATAATAATAAAAAATCCATTCGTTGAGGAAATGTAGAAAGATAATATTCGGATTATCATATGAAGCATGATCTAATAATAGCAAGTCGAAACATATACTGAAAAAGTTACTCTAATGATAATGAAAATATACGAAATTATGACTACTTTGTATATAAGATCATACACGATGTATAGCAGTTTTAGTATGTTGGTATAGTATGTAACTTTACATTCAATAATTTAGAACAAACATAATTTTGACAAAAAGCAAATTAGGTCAGTCGTTACATATGTTAAAGATAACTTTATTTATATGACAAAATCGTATTTGGTACATGGGCGTTTACTTACATTTTGTTTGTATAGTTGAATAGAGTGAGAGGAGAGAAGTCAAGAAGTAATCTAAATATACAATTTTTTGAAGTTCAAGATTAGACGTTTAAAAATTGATCACGAATTTTTAATAGTTTAAATCGTGTAAAGAATTTCTCACATACATGTCGAATTTTCAGTTCTGTCAAATCCCTTGCATTGTCGATGTGCCAGCGTTAAAATCTAGATGTTACCAAATTCTTATCACTATCCGGGTTTTAAATTGCTATACATTTGAAATCAATTTTTTTTCCGAAAATTTTCGGAAGAATTGTTTGGTACTTTTTCGCTTTAAGTATCTTTTAAAACCTTTTTGTCACTTTGATTTAGTTAAAAATTTTAAATAAACTTAATCAACTGCAAGTGAATTAAAAATTTAGGAATTAAATTGATTTGATCATAAAAAATTATGAAACATATTAAACGCATCCGCGTCATAGAACAACATCTGTTTTAATTCCCATATATACGCATATGATATGCGTACACAAAAACACGACCTCCTACCAAAATTTACATAAAATCGAAACACATCTCAATTGTAACTAATGACCAAACAAATCAATTTAATTAGTCGAACAGATTGTACCAATTTATTAGTTATTCATGCTAATGCCTAACCTTATCTTTAACAAATAAAATCGAGGGTTAATTTATTTATAACATTTTTCAACAACAACAACAACCAAATGTTGTTTTTGTTGTCAATTTTCACATACATTGTGAGACAAAAACCAAATAGATATGTGCCCGAGCGTACAGAAGAGAACACACACATTAAATGTTAAATGATGTGGAAAATTAATTTTTCGTGTTTTTTACTTTATTTTGTTTTAATTAAAAATTTGAAAATTTTGTTTTGTGTAAATCGTATAATTGATTTAACAATTTAAATCGAAAACTAAATAAATAGTTGGGGATCATCAATGTGAGTGAGTGCGTGTGGTTGGTCCTTATTGTGAACCCTTTTTTCCAAAGATATTTACATGTGGGGTAAAACTAAATGGGTTAAACTAAACTAATTGGATATGATATTTTTGTGTTCTTTGTGGCATTTAATGTCACATAATTTAAAGATTAGAAAAAAAAAATCAAATACTTGAAGCATAACAATAATTAAATTTTAGCGAATTTAATTTATAGATCAAACTATCAATAGAACAATTAGAATTAGAATTATAATAAAAATATTTTATCAGAAGAATTACACAATGCACAATAATTTCTTAAATGCGTGGGATATTTTATACAGATTTAATTTGAGTATACTTAAAATATTATCAGAATCTAGTATAGAACCTTCCAGTGTATTATATATATATATATATATATATATATATATATATATATATATATATATATATATATATATATATATATATATATATACATATATATATATATATATATATATATATATATATATATATATATATATATATATAATATATATATATATATATATATATATATATATATATATATATATATATATATATATATATATATATATAATTATATTTTGAGTTAAATTTTAAAAGATAATTTGATTAGGTCTTATGTCCATTTTATTTAATCCAAAATTATAAACTAAACTTTTTGTTACAATATTTCCTATTTATACAATAATTTTTAAGTGTAAAATGAGTACACACGCGCAATTTGCAAAATATATGCACGCGCAGTATATTTTACTAAATTGCTTATTTATCCAAAAAATGCATAACGTGTTAGTATTTCACGTTTAGCTGATTGAGTGTGTTTGTCGTCCTAACTCTGATATATATATATATATATATATATATATATATATATATATATATATATATATATATATATATATATATATATATATATATATATATATATATATATATATATATATATATATATATATATATGTATGGTGATAGTATGGTTTATTTTGGATGCTTTGTGGATTTGCGTTGTGTTTTGATTGTTTGGTGTCTTGTATTCTGTAGTATTGTGGCTGGATGAAATAAGATTCTTATCTTATCCAGGCCATATTTCAGTAAGCATGGTTGCTTAATGGTGGGCTTGGATAAGGCTTTCGGATACCACTACTTTAAGGAGTTGTAGATGTTTTTGCTGTCAATTGTTATGAATTCGTGGTGGTAAAGTGAGGAGCTATAGGATTTGTTAAATGTATCTATATATGCTTTTCCTCTTAATACCAAATTGTTTATATAGTAATTAAATAAATAATAAAACACCGTTATTTTTTCTTGTGTCGCACCTGTGGTTAAAGTCAAGTGACTGTTCAAGATTAATATACTCTTCAGATTAAAGTTGAACTTAGTTTACGATACAAAATCAATGTTTTTGGTTAATTCCATTGGAAAAACTGTCAAGAGATAAATTTCAAGAGAGACATCTTTTACAGGGACAGGTTAGCCGCAAAGTATGGTTTTGGAATGCCACCGGAGCAATTTGTAGATTAATGCACAAAGTGATTCTAACACAATTACATGATCGGATTAATCTTTTAGTTTTCACCTACTCTCGAAAATAATCTCATGCTTCCTTCAACAGTTTTCAATGGTTTTTCTAATACTGGGTTAAGCATTAACATAGTGAAAAGTAATTCCTGTATGAAGGAAACCCAGTTTTTTGTTTACGTCGTTATTGAAAAAGGACGTTGTACTAACCCTTCAATCGTCGAAGCCAAAAATATCTTTCTCTCTTAGTCAAACAAATAAGACACTATGGAACTGTGGATTGGCATCAGAGGTTTATTATAAACTTCCCAGTGCGTATTAATCCAGATTAATAATAGCCACTTTTAAATTCGAATTGCATCGAGCACACAAGGAACCGATATAATTGTATTCAAAAAAGCACTATAAGAGGTTGAAAGCTCTATGCGAAATTTCACTCAAAAGCTGAACTAAGTGCAAAAAAATTATATACCACTGAGATAGAATACCTCGCGACTATTTAAATTTGTTCAGTATTGGCTTGCGCATTAATGTCTCTATCTATAAATATTTGACTTTCTGTATATTATTTATAGATCTCATCTCAGAAGCTTTTGAGGATGAAATACCAATTGGCTGTTCTTAAAACTTATCTATTACATAGATTTATTGGGTTTTTATCGTAACTAATCTAAAGCTAGTAAATAGATTTATTTTTGATGTATTAGATCATCTTACTAAACTCTCTATATTAAAATCTTTGAATAAAAATACAACGATCAACATTATCAACTTTCTTAGAAATTATTTGTTCTGGAATTATTTTCGGTATCCTATAATTTCCATTTATAGGATTTCGTAAGTTCTTGGCTATGTATACAATATATCGTGGAACTACAAAGTTGTAGGATTCTACTTAGAAAGTTTTTTTGTTTTTATATTACATATAGGTAACCATTTGATCGGAGCGTACAGGTTTTGCTGTACATTTTATTTACAACAATTAATAGCACTTGAAAATAATAAGTATAATATTCGCCTATCTTAAAACAAAAGAAGAGATTTGTATTAGTGCAAGGTAATCTTTTAAAATATTTCTTCAGTATTTACTTTCATGGGTAGTAAATATTATCAACTAACCAATACAGTCAAGCATTATCAAAGATCGAAATTTTGACTTTATTGCCAAATTTGCCAATATTGTTTTTATTGTTTAGAATCCATGAATGCTGATAAAAGTTTAAATATTTGAAAATAAATATGATTCATTTGTTTTTTTCTCCCTATATAGGAACCATAGTATAACATTGAGCAAAGCACTGAGCTTAATTTGTATATAGATTTATTTATATTAATATTTACTGTGAGAGCGTCACACATTTGTATTATCTTGAGACTAATTTCTAATTCAGTTCAACTTGCTGACTATCCTAATCTAAAATTCAAAGGAAATGTCATTATCACTATTCTATATATAATAATGGTTTGGGAAATAAAGTTAACTCAATGTGGCGAACATATATTTGTTTTGCACATTTTTCGATCATTAACAGCTATCCGTACCGAAGGGGTTAATAATTTTGTTTTTAAAGTTCACAATATATAATTTTAAACTCGTAATCCATACAACATTAGTCTTTGTACTTTTAAAGTCGCAACAAAAAATTAAATTAAATTAAAAGTGTACGGTACACCATGAAATTAAAAATAGTGTTATCAACGTTATCTCTACTAACAATCATAACTATTGTAGAATGTGCAACATTTACGTGTTTAGAACTTGATTGGTGTGATTGCAAATCAACTATAAATCTTTATTCGGACGTTTATAATGTTGATTGTCCGAGTCAAACGCATCGAATAGTTGGACCCTATAATTTAAGTTTAGATTTTTTTGTGTCAGCATATAATAGTCGGGTGATTGTCGATTGTAAAAATAATGTAAACAATTTAAACGTTTTACCTCCAAT
>OY744477.1:164752828-164929723 GCA_963556175.1 Tipula confusa | reverse complement strand
AAAGTTTTACCTCCAATCCGGTTACCACCTGCTAAATTCAAGGAGCTCGTTTTTAATAATTGTTTTAATAGTGCCACCAAAAATAATTATTCATTTAATTTAAATAATTTTATTAACAACCTAAATTTAACATTACACGAACAAACATTTCGTCTCACGTTTAATAATTTTTCGATAATCAATGATAACGATTTTTTTAATAATTTCAAAGTAAAAAATGTCAATTTAATTTTCATTAAAAATTTGGGTTTTAGCAGTGGTGAAAATAATTTTTTAGCCACCATATCGAATGCAACGCAATTTCGTTTCGTCAGCAATAACTATATCGATTTGGATCATTTTGGCGTTAATTATAATTTACGAACGTTAGAAATTGAAAAAAACCAAATTAGGAATTTAAAAAATTATAATTTAAAAAAATTTCGTATCTTAACAAAATTTGATTTGATCGATTGTATGCTAAACGAACAAGATTTGAATGTGGAAAATTTATTCGATGGTAATTTTTATTTAAGTGAAATTTTACTTAAAAATATCACGACAAATGATTCGGCGATCGTTTTGCACGAAAACTTGTTGAATGGTTTAAAACGAATCCTTATACTGACGATTACTGGGACAACGGTGAACACGATTCATGTGGATTTTTTTTCCGAGCTAAGCAGTTTAACAACACTCGACCTATCGATGAATAATTTATCGAATTTGGAACTGGATACATTTAAATTTAATAATAGATTACAATTTTTGAATTTATCCAGCAACTACTTTATGGATTTCGATGGGTAAGTATTTTATTTTTATATACGTTTTACATTTAATATGACATTTTGTAACCTTAACGAGAGATTAAAAAGTGTTGATGCTTAGTTCAATGGAATTATAATTATATTATAATTATACGGCGTTTTACACGCCATTGCTGGCCCTATTTTAACAATATATAATTCAATTAATTTCAATTTTAATCCAAATGTTTTAACATCCAACCCATTTATCATATCGAAGGTAATATACGATCGAGGGATTTTTATCTCATTGTATATAAAAACACTTACTATATACAAAACGACATTCAAAAATAATTGTTTTTCTTTATGTGCATGCACATTTTTCTTCCATGCAACCGAGATAAGAAATAATGAATTCTTATCACAAATTGCAGTAATTGAAGACTCGGTACTTACTTATACAAAATGATTAGTTTTTCCTATTCGTTACGTCTTAAAACACTTTTGTCACAACGTTAAGCGAGTACAAACACAACTAACTTATCTAAAAGGAAATATTCTAATTGCTTCATGAAATGATATGCACATAGTAGAAAAATATTGTTCAAGTTAAACCACTTCTTCGAAACCGCATTCGAAATCAATTATTATTAGTGAGTTAACATCAAATTCGAAATATATAAAACGTATACAGTGTTCTCAGAATGAAATTGGTTACAGAAGTTTTTCTAGTATTTGCAATTATAATAACGCAAGTGAAGTGTCGCGAAACATTGTGTCCCGGTATAACACAGTCGAATGCGTGTAATTGTTCGGCCAACATTAACGGATACTATCATATTTATACGTTACAGTGCCCAAAAACTAAAACATTTACGAAACAACCATTTGAATTTGAAATTTATACATCGTCGTACGAAAGCCGTTTAACGATTAGTTGTAACTCGAATGCGATTAGTAACCTAATCGATACTCCATTAATATCATCAAATCTTACCAAGTTTAAAGCGATTTATTTTAATAATTGTTTTAAAAATGGAAGCATTCCGTCTACCAAAGTGCAGGATGATTTTAATTTAAACGAATTTCTAAATCGTATTAACGCTAAATTAGACGTTTTAATGTTACGATTAGTTTTTAACGAATTTTCATATATCGATGATAATCAATTTTTTAGTAATTTCACATTTCACAAATACTTTTCGGTGATCATTAAGAATATTGGTTTTTCGCACAACCGATCAAATTATATTGGTGAACAAAAATTATTTTTCGTAAATCTATTAAATTCGAAACATATTGAATTAGTCAATAATTACGAGATCGATTTTAATCATTTTGTCGGTAATACGACACTGATGACAATCGAAATTGAGAAAAATCGCATATTGAATTTGAATAAAAAAAATTTATCAAAATTTTCAATGCTCTATAAATTTCAAATGATCGATTGTCGCGTTATAAACGGGAACGATTTAAGTGGTGCGGAAAAATTATTCGCCAATAATATTTTAATTGAATTGATTATGAAAAATATTACGGTGCAAGGATGTATAAATGCTGATGCTCGCTGTGAATTGGTGTTTAATGAAAATTTATTGGTCGGGATCAAAAGGTTACGTATATTAACGATAACCAATAACAATGAACTGTACCAATTGCCGGCAATTTTTTTTTCATCGTTAAATGATTTATTTACGGTCGATTTATCAGGGAATAAATTACATAGCTTGGATCGCGATATGTTCAAGTATAATTTGGAATTGCATGTTTTAAATTTGACGGGAAACAAGTTTGTTGCGTTTGACGAGTAAGTCTATAGTCACTTAGTTAAGGTTTTAGTTATTTCACAAAACTTTTCATCTTATCCACTCTTTATGGCTTTCCACCTTTTATTCATTCATTAATAATACACATTTTTTTATCATTTCAGTAATCAAATTTTTCAACAAATCAAATCACTTCGTAAACTATATTTGAACAGCAATTTATTAACGAAATTTTATTACAATGCTACGGGTCAAAACTATTTGAACGAGCTACACCTACATAACAATCAACTGTCATACGATGATGATATAATTTGCCCCTTTTCAAATATTTCACTGCGCATAAAAATTAATTTATCATCGAACAACATTACGAAAGCTGACGCACTAATTGATTGCTTTATTTCGATCGAAGGTTTGACCGAATTGAATTTAGAAAATAATCGTATTCAAGATGTTAAATTAAAACCGTTAACGACGAGCACTGTAGTATTGGAACGATTGTTCGATAATTTATTTTTGGCAAACAATAATGTTACAAACATTGATATATTGGATGAAGTGGATTGGGACTTATTTGCTGGACAGTACAAGAAAACAAATTTAATTGTTGATTTAGATTTGAATCCGTTATTCTGTGAAAATTGTTTCCTATTGAAACAAGTGCTTAATCATTCGTATGTACCAGTCACATCGGACTTTGGTACGGTTATACGATTCCAACATCCGCACAAATGTAAACTAAATGTATTTTGTGATGAACAAATATTTTATGATCATGATTATAAGTGTCCGAAATCATGTTCTTGTCGCTACAATGAATTTACTCGAATCGTATTGGTCGAGTGTATAAATAAAGGACTGACCGAATTCCCGGTGATTGATTTTATTCAAACGATTGCAGTAGACGCGTTTATTATAAATTTTAGCGGCAATAACATAACCGAATTCACTACAAAAGGACAAAATCCTGAGGTTTTTAAACGATTGAAATCGATAAATTTGGAAAATAATTCAATCAAAACCTTTACATTATCGTTATTGTACAATAAAGTAGATGAAATTTTGCTACAAAATAATCAATTACAAATAACGAATGATTTTCTAAAACAATTTAATGATCGTGAAATTTTGGTACCCCAATTAAAAATGACGTTGAGTGGTAATGAGTATTGTAATCATTTTGACGATGTTACTCATCTTTTTGACGCTATTAATTTTAATCTTGTTGACGATGATTTCATTGACTGTACACCAATTACAACCGAAATGTCAACGATGCAAGCAAATATTCGCAAAAATACAGGGATTGGAAGATTTTGGTCTATACCTGTATTTCTATTGATGGTGGCATGTTTTGTGGGTTACGTTTATTATCGATCTCAAGTTAGAGAAACAACGGCACGATTTATTAATCGGTTACGATATCGAAAAGCAAATTCAGAATTTGAATCAAATCTAATACAAGATGATTCATAAGGATTTTGTTTATAATTTTAGTATAATATTCGAAAACTATTTGTGTATACGTATGTGATGGACTGAAAGTAAATTGAAAATTGTAGAAATAAAACGATTTGCTAAATAAAATTATGTATTTTGATTCAAAGTGATTAGCTGATAAAATATCAAAAATAATACCAATCATAAAACTCTCCCAATTAAATTAAAAATTAATTTTCATTAAATAAAAAACTCGACCAATTGATTTTCCAAACAGTAAATTACATTTGTGACAATCAATTAATCAATTATCCACTTCTGTATACCTATATGTACGTTTGGTCGAGATAGTATCATACAAAAAATTTATCCAAACCCAAAAAATACATTCCTGATTAAATTATGTGCGTACGACCCCAAGAGGGTTATAATCGAAAGGCATTCGAATACAAATTATTCAATTTAAAAACCAAAAATAAAACCAAAGCAAATAGGCTATAGGTCCTCTTCTCCATCTCAAATATTAAATAACTATGAACATGTGTATACGTAACCCCAAATTGTAATAACAAATAAACTGTACTAAAGTAACTTATCATGTATATCACTCTAATCATAATCACACCTTATACATTATACGAACTGGAAATTTAGGACATTTTGATGTTGTTTTGTTTTTGTTAAATATTTATATGTACGTATACGTATATGGCACTTCAATGCTTTAATCGTAAATACCAGAAATTTATGTCACGCATTTTGTATTCATCATTAAATAGTTATATAAAAATGGTAAAAGTACACCTATATATATGGCTTATACAATAAGTGTGTTGACAGTACATTATTGGTCAATTGGGAATTTTTTCCCCATCCCAACAATATACGTGCTTTTGATAGATTACATTTGATTTGACAGTATTTTATGCTGGTTGGGTTGATACGTTTTCATAATGGTTCAGCTTTATATAGGTATAATGATAGTAGTGCGCAAAATTATTAGAACTGTACAGTTGCTTAAGTATTTTCAAGCTTTTCTACTTTAGGTCATCACAAACTAAACCAATTGAAGATCAATATTCACTACTTTACATCTTATCGGATTACATATGACGAGGTTGGCATCCTCAATGAAGTACCATAACAAAATGATTCGAGTACCGAACTGCTGAGGAAGATTTAGAAATGGAAACTAACTGGGACATTAAGAAACATAAACCAAACGAACGTAACGAGAAAAGCAGGAACACCAAACAGCTCAACAATCGAATCAAAGACCTTAAAAGTAACTAACTCTTCAAAAATGCAAGCTGATGAATTACAGAAATTTAGCAATGAAACTGAATTATGAGAAATATCAGTGACACACATTATACGAGAGTAAAAATATTTTCAATATCAAAGTTATGGCTAGCACTTCACCCAAGCTGTCCAAGTACAGACATTCACAATTCTAGACGCTGTAAACATTATTATAAAGAAGAAAGGCGAATAAGGTTAAAGCCTTTGACCAGTGACAAAAATAAGCCTTCTTCTCTTATAATGTTCCATAACTGTTGATGATCCAGTGATATGTTGTTCGGTGTAATATGCATTTAAATTCCAAATAATTATCTTATACGTCTTATAAAATATGTCACTTATATTAATTTAAGCTCAATTATATATTGGAGTGTTTCTTAGTTATTTGCCATCTGTTAACAATTATAATAACTAAACAATATAAAAATGTAAATTCTACTGGTTATAGCTAAATTACGAGCAATTATTTATAGCTAAAATACGGTCAATTCTTAGTAATACTATAAAGAAGATTTAGTAATACTATAGTTGGGACTCCTCACATCCAGCAAAAAATGGATACCACAGAGTTTAATGTAATGTAATATACTTAACTGTGCTGGACATACTACAGGGTGCGTTTAAGCCACAGCACTGTTAAGTACCTTCTTATT
This sequence comes from Tipula confusa, assembly GCA_963556175.1. NCBI lineage: Eukaryota > Metazoa > Arthropoda > Insecta > Diptera > Tipulidae > Tipula > Tipula confusa. Next base: position 164,923,825 of record OY744477.1, on the reverse strand, counting down.
GGTGGACTACAGAAATTAAGATGATTCGTATACTTCGAAAAAAAGTTCAACATGCAACCAAGGAAACCGCAACTAACAGAATGTTGGCTGACCATCACGAAACAGACAACAAGGGAACTGTGTCAGTCAAAAAATCAGAGCATGATCGTTGCTGGGCAAAACTGATAGACGATATTGACAGAAACCTATGTAGATAGAAAGAAGTCAACATAATTGACTCCACAATGACTGAAAATATATAGTAAAATGTATCATCCAGACAGAACCGAAAATTGTAAAGAGGAAGCAATACTGTCAAACTTAAAGCAATCAACTACTTTATCAATGAATAATGAAAACTATTGTGACTTTGCCTTGGGGCAAGCCAAATTACACATGAAACAATTAGGTGAGTGAGTCTAAGATCCTAACGGTTTGCCAGATCGGAGGGGTTGGAACGCAACTAATCTAAGCCACATCTGTGCTGGAGAAATAAGTCTCTAAGTATGAAAGCGCAGCACCCTGTGAACAAAAATCTTGCATTTTCGGTAAGCTGGACAGGATAGCAACAATACAATAATACGATAATACAAAAAAGGTTCAAATTATGTTCCATCCATAATAAACGGTGTTCTAATTAATGGGTCCTCTTCTCGTAGATTGTGGGGTATATATTCAATTGCAAAACAAGCTAGTCGGTATATTTGGGTTTCATTAGATGCTGTAACTTTTATTTTACCCCTAACGAAAATAATAACTATACAAAACTTATGTTAGGCCCATTATGGAATTTAACTAGTTTGTCTAGAGTGGAGTTCCAAAATGTAATCTTAATTATCTTGAATTCAAAATAGAAATATTCATATGATTAACGACAAAATTATAGTTTTATCAGTCGAGTCAACAGATAACAGACACGAAGTAGGTGCTTTATCCCTTACTTTTTCCAAATATTATTTTGGTCAATATTAGTTCTTTCGAAATTAAATCTCTAACACTACTCGTTTTGCCACTCGTTTTGGTTTAAAGCAACATATGTTTGCCTTAGATAATCGCAGTTGTACCATTTTGTACGATTTTAAATCGTAATTGTTCCTTAGAGTTACCTCAATCGAGAACCTTTTTATATATAACACTCTACTTCATCTAGAATTTAAATCTGGTGCGCAAGAGCCAGCATCAATTAGCCTTATCGTTTAAATGAAAAACGAAACCTTGGTTTTACAACCTGTCAATCTTGAGACAGACCCGTAACAAAGTTTAAAAATAGTTGCTACAGCATTCAATACCAGCAAATCGCGTCTAGCATTCTTACCCACAGTATTAGTATACTTTCGTAATTCTGCAGGCTTATGGTTCGAGCATTGTTTTGCAAGCATTGTTTTGCATTGAGTTTTGCATCGGCAATATAACTATTCAATCGAGGTTCAAAACAAGTGATGTTTATGAAGTCGAGCCATTGATCCTGACAAAATTAATTACCACAATTCTACAAGTAAAAATTGATACACATTACGGGTAAACGAGATCAATAAAATTGTTCAAAGAAAATTTTTCAGTTAGCAGATCACCACACGCCAACTCTCGAAACTCTCGAAACTCTGAAGGCACGTCCGTCGTTCGACTATCATTTAAACTGGATTCATGACTGAATATTGAAGGTTAGGATATACGCAGGAGATAGTATCTAAAGATTTAGCATGTCCAATGAACAAATCATTGATCATTGGACTACCTATCTCTCCATACTGTGATTAAACATGACAGTTATTTTCGTCCGGTAGTTCATTAAATGATAAATTACTAGTTGGTCCCACGATACAAAACTATTTAAGTTTTAATGATGTTCAGGAGGCAAGCCATTTCATTTTTAGCAGGCATAGAGAAAATGTATCGACAGATCGAAGTCAACCAGATGAACAAAATTATCAACGCATCTTGTGGAGACCTTCGCGGATTCTGAGCCAATTAATTCTCCGTTCACAGATTGCACACATTTTCGACCCTTGTTAAAATAAAGAAGCCTTCAGAAACTATGGTTGATAAAATAAAATTGTTGGGACGATCCCCTTTCTGGTAACATCGAACACCAATAAAAAATGACTAAGTTATCATTGCTGGAACTGGAGAAAATTGAAGTTCCACGGTTTGTGATGACGTCCGATTTAACATCTGAGATCCTAATCACCAAGTTTTGTGAGTCTGCGCATTGTGCTTATGTAGCAGTTACTTAGCTTTGTAGAACCAAAAAGCATGACATTAGACATACTAGGATTGTCATGCTGAAACCAAGGTACCACTTCTGAAAGAGGTATCTAATTTAAAACTTGAGCTGTGTGGAGCAGTATTGTTAAGTCGATTAATCAAATATACTAAACAAGCACTAGGCCTTAAATATGTGGAATATTATGCCTGGACTGGTTTAAAGATCGTGTTATATTAGTTAAAGGAACCACATGTTATATTAGTTAAACCACGACCCGGAAGAAGTCGTTATTCCTTTATCAAGGGATACATTTGTATCTTTTTTTACTTTGCAACAAATGCCGTGCTAATAGCCTTGAAATGATGAAAGAAACATACATTGCCGTTCTTCGGCAGTTTACGACATGGAGAGGCTTTCCTTTACAAATTCGTTCGGACAATGGCATTAATTTTATAGGAGCGAAGAGAAACATCGATGAACAGTTTCATTAATTTAAATTTAATATAAAAAGCACTTTCATCTGACAGAACGGATTAAAACTTACTGCCAATTCAGCAAGTGGTCCACATTTTGGTGGTCTGTGGGAGTCCTGCAAAAAATCGAATAAACAACACCTCAATCGAGTAACCAGAAATACTGTGATGCCACCAGGTGAAATTCAGACATTATTGGTCCAAATCGGGGTGATTCTGAATTCTAAACCAAAATGTCTTGTGAGTAACGACATTGATGATCTATCTGAGTTGAAAGCTAATTCCTGATCCGTCCTTGGAGCATTTAACGTCAATCGATTATCATACGATGGAGGAATGTGCAAGTCAGAATGCAAGGATTCTAAAACCATCGGTTTATTTATTGTGGAATTCAATCTCAAAAATCTCAGCATGAAACTTCAAGGTAAAGTGTCTTAGGACTGATTCGCTACCTATATGCAAGATAAAAGAAACTTACCTCACATATTGATGCCAATAATATCGAAACATTTACTGACGATATTGCGATTCTGATTTGCATAAATCATCTGAAGATACAGACGGTTGATTAAGAAATTAAGAAACACGCGGTGATTCACGGGGAGCATATTGCTCTACATATAAATGATTGAGGTACTTAAACAGACCGACCGAATATTGATCTGATCTAATTAAAAAATAAAATACCTATATAACGAATAAAGGGGACTAGCCAATAGGCTTCTTCTTAATAAAAGTTAAATTGTGAAACTGAAAATACTAAATGATTAAATTCAGTTGTATTGCTCGGATGGCAGTTGTCTTATATTATTTGCAGATTACTAAAAACATGATAAACGATGATAATATAAAGACTTCGACATCAAATGTTTAATTAGTTCAATTTAAATAACATACATTATTTGGTAACATTTGCTGAACAGTACAAGCCCTAAATTTTTAAGTAAACTGATCAACATGTGATTCGAAGATGCGCGATGTAAATTACCAAAACCAACACAAATGTATATACAAGCCATGAAGTTGCGATACTCATGCCAAAAAGTGACTACTATACCTAAGTATAAGTGTTGTGACGTAGTATAATTTGTATATACTTTTATTATATGCTTTGATGTAAATAAAAAATGAATACGAATGATGGAACAACAGTATGTTGCACTCTTTATGACAAAGCAAAAAACAAATTTATTATTTAACGAGAGAGAGAAGTATTGTTATTATTATTTACTTCATTATATACTATACTATATACTATGAATTTAGAGCAGAATGGACAGTGCAAAATATAATTTTTGTTTCGTTTTTTTTTGTAGAAATGTTATGTACTTTGAATTTAGAAGAGTATGGACAGTGCGAAATATAATTTTTTGTTTCGATTTTTAGTGTAGTCAAATTCACTAACACATACACCAAATAGTAGTCATAATATGTTTTACTTAGGCAAGCTTCATGGCTTGTATAATATACAATAGTGTTGGTTTTGAAATTACTCTTGTTGTGCAGTACTAATGTATTAGTAATGGTAATGCCTCGTTTACACCACTGGGGCGCACACACAGCATAACATACCAATACTTTATTGATATGCGTACAATACTATAATACCATAAAAATATCACTGCTATTTGCTGCTGGTGTAAACGTACCATAAATACGTTGATTAATATTTGTTAATGTTCGCACACATACTCTCATCTTATTTTTAGAATTGATTACAATTTTTGATGTGAATTGTTAAATTTTTTAGTAGCCCATAACAAATCACGGTGTCAACATATGATGTTTCGTGAGCGCGCGTTTTTTAAATTTGCTGTGTTTTTAACTTTAACTTTGACTGTGAACTGTCTGTGCGATAATGTAAAACCGGTGTGTGACTGTGACCAAACAAACATAACTCGTATATATTGTCCCAAAAAGTCTGATGGTAGTCAATATACGCACCATTTGGAAATTAAAACGCTAAATAACTATGTTCAAGTGGATTGTTTGTCGTTCAATGGATTGAATAAAATTCCAAAACTTAATTTAGATAGACTCCACGTTGAGACTATTGTATTTAAAAATTGTTTCAATAATGACACGAGTCACACGAACTATAATTTTGAATTAGTGCCATTTATAAGCACCACACTAAACGCTTATGATGATGTTTGGAAGTCGATTAATGTATCGTTTCATGATTTGGGTAAAGTGAATGAGCCACTATTTTTTGATCACTGGCCATTATTTAATTCAGATGTAGTAATTAAAAATATTAACACCGAGACATCAAAATATGTGGCTCATTTATATAATGTATCACACTTAACTTTGGTAAATACAAATTTAGTTGATTTTAACGAATTTTATGGTAGAACCGAGGCGATCAAACATTTGATAATTATCGACACAAAATCAATTTTAAATTTTAATGAATTAAATTTAGCGAAATTTGGAAATTTATTATCGCTTACTGTCGAACGTAGCAATATTGATAACTATTATGACCAGGTTTTTAAACAAGGACCGCTTTTTGAACGAAATTCAAAAGTTCAAGAAATAACATTGAGATCAATTTTTAATGATTACACCACGAATAAAACTGAGTTGAATGCTAAAATTTTTCATAATTTAAATCAGCTTAAAACACTTAACTTAATCGATTTAAAATTAGAAGAGTTGCCGCCAACAATTTTCGATGAGTTGCGGCAAATAAGTAAAATTGCGCTGCGACACAATCTACTAAGCCGTTTGGACATATATTTGTTTGTAAAATGTTCAAACTTGTCGGAAATTGATTTGTCGCATAATAATTTTGTTCGTTTCGAGTAAGTAAAGTAAACTAAATTCTTAAAAGACATGTCAAATTTTAATACACATTTTTATTTATTTTAGGAGTGCCATATTTTTGGAGCTCTCCAAGCTTACCAAATTAAATTTAGCTCACAATCACTTACAAGCATTTTTGTTCGATGCCAAATACCATAACGGTTTCAAAGAATTATATTTACAACATAATCATATACAAATGGAATCATTCACTTGTCCCATAATTAATATGCAGCATTCATCCGGCATTATTGATTATTCATACAATCAGATAATAAGAAGTGAACCAATTTTAGATTGTCTTAAAAAAAATAAGCTACGCAATTTAATTGTTAACCACAATCAAATTCGATCGCTGAAACTATTCAATTTATTGGCTCAAAATCAAAGTAGAGATTACGTTACACTTGATTTCAATAATAATATGATCGACTATGTCGACGCATTGGAAAGTCCAAAAAAAATTATTGAATATAAAACTGTTAATTTACAAGGGAAAGTGCAAATAGTTTTACGTTTAGATTCAAACCCAATATTTTGTGAAAACTGCCTATATGGGAGATCAATATTTCCAGATGGTGTGATTTTAGAATATCACGACCATGTGATTCAAATAGTGGAAACAGAATTTTGTAGAAAAACCCTTTTTTGCCCAATGACGTATTTGCATACGAAATATGAATGCCCCGCTTCATGTCATTGTACATATAACAATAGATGTAATTGTCTAGCAATTAATTGTGAAAGCGCTTTACTTACCGATATACCATACATAAGTGACGAAGATTTGCACGAGATCACCGTAAATGAAATACATTTATATCTACAAGACAATCGAATAAGTAATATATCGTTCGATAAATTAATGCACAATAAAACAACATCATTTGAAGTAATACGAAGAATAACAATAATTAATTTGGAACGTAATTCAATTAAAACATTAAAAATCGAACAAGATGATTTTCCCATTAATTTAAAAATATTGAAACTTGCATCGAATAGAATATCAAGCATTGATGATACAACACTTGTCATGCTAAATAAACGTGAGTCACTGTTATCGGTAGCACTGGGCAACAATACAATAACCAATGATCATCAATTGTACAGTCAATATATCGATCGAATTAAATTTACAATTAGTGATCGTAAGGCAATTGACGCAAATCTTAACAAAACGAAACTGGACGCGCATATACTAAATCAACCAGATAGTAAAGTATCAATTATGGTGGTTTCATTTATATTCATTTTAATTGCTATCGGACTTTCCTACATTGGATACGTCTTTCACAGGAACCATTCAAAGGTAGTAACAGAACAAAACATTCAACAAACGCAAGCTGAATTGGTACCTACAACCGAACCGAGTATCGAAACTTTATGAAGTATATGCTATTTTAATTTTAATAAAATATTGCCTCGTGCTTTAATTTTCTAATATATACGATTTGTTTTATTTATACAGTCCTATTTAAAAGTTGTATATGTTTAATTTTTATATTAATCCTGTCGAAAAGTTCTAAGTTACTTTAGAAATTATATATGTTTTCATTTATATTGATCTAGAAACATTTGAATGTTAGCCGCACTCTTCCAGTTTTAAATATAATAGAGAGGATGTAAAATTTGAAGCGCATAAAAATCGTATAAATTATTTACTTTTAAAACGTTTAATTAATTACGAAGTTGGGAGAGCTTCGGCCAAAGATTGTATTAATAAAAAAAAAATCATCTATATACCAACATTTGAAAATAAATTTTGACAATAATTGATATTGATATAAAAATGTCGATAGCCAGGAAAGCTATTTTTTATGGGTTATTATTTTTGGCAATTATTTAAATGCTTAAAAATTATAAATTTTACTTATTGACATATTCATAAATGTCTAAACATTTTTTGAAAAACTACTTAAAATATGTTATGCTACCACGTTGACACCACTGTATAAATATTATAATTTTATTAAAATAAAATTTAATAATGTGATAACCATAGGTGATCTCTATTAATCATAATATGACTGTCATTCATATTCAATGGTCATAACAAGTAACGTAACAGATGCAACAATGTCCATTTACAGCATTTTCTACGTACAAGCAACCGAAAACAACCAAAAATGATAAGAAATATCGGGAAAATTAATTCAACTATGCATAGGTCGAATAAAATATATCTATAAAATATTTGAGGATGTTCAATCTTAGTTGGGAGAAGCGTCAGAAGATCCAGATATATTTGGCGAAACATGTTATTTAAAAATAATTTATGGTTACTCGAAAACAGCATTAATGACTTACGAAATCTCTAAATTCAAAATAAATGCTTGAATAGGTAGTGGAGAAGAAGAAGGTTTGAAACAAAGTATTTTTCATAAAACTCCCTAAAATTCAATTGCCTCAATGATTTAAGCTTAGAGAGCTGCACCAGGATTTTTTCCTGTGAAAGCTCGTCATAGGGTCTATGATTATAACGAGCAACTGGTTGCTTATTATGCTATCTTAAACTTAATACATTTTTGCATATGGATCTCGGAGCACAAGTTAATCATCCTACAGTACCAAATCAAAATTTAGTTGGTTATGTTGATGCTTTAAATACTAGTTCAAATAGACCCTCTTCTCATTATTGCACTATTCATTAAAATAATGGTATCATACATTGCATTTCTTACAAAACTTCAAATTACATTGATGCCAATATTTGTTGGCCACAGAAGTTTTTAGGGTTCATATAGGAAAAATACCTGAAATTTTTCCAACTTAAATTGTTAGAGGTAATCAAATTAGTGACACAATAAAATCAAGAAATTCGTATTTAAAAAAATCAATCAAATGCTAAGTACTCCCAAAGATTTCTGAGAATATTCATTCGATTTAAATTAATATGCCTTCACATTAATATAACTAAGATGAACAGGCATTGCTAGTTCAACATAAGGCGCGCTATAATTACTTATTTTCCAATAAGCTTGCGATGAAGAAGGAATTTATCCACTGCCATCATGAATAGTTAAGTTAGTTTTTATGCCAATGACTTCTTAAGTTTTGTCACTTCAGTTAAAAAAGTTGACGAAATAAAGCCGGGACAAGTGTTCTTGCTAAAGAAGACTTCGAACTCAGAAAGTTTGCGTAAAATGAAACAGATGTTGTATCAATTTTCGGTATGAAATGGAATGTTGAAAACAATATGACAAGCACTTAATGCTAAAGTTATGGATTCATTCCGAATTATCATAGGCTAATTTAATACCAACTGACCTAACCGAATATTCAAGGTCGATCGTTGATCGTTGAAGAGATCGGACGTGTTTTTACCGATCTCTTCAGTTTTCATTTTAAAATTAAAATTAATTTTATTTTATTTTTTTATCTTTCTCATTGTGTTGTGTAAATAATTTCGTATACATATAATATATTATCACAGAAACTTTACTATAGTTCTCTCTGTGGTACATATTACATAGACGAAAATGTGATTGTGTGTGTTTGTTTGAATTTAATAAAATGAATTTAGTGTTTTGTGATTAAAGTTATATGTTTTAACCTTAATCACATTATTATGTGTTTTAAATTTAGGTTAAGAACTGAAGTGAATCGGAGTCTCTGTCGATTTCCCAGAGACAAGGTATCAATGATTCAATGAATCATTATAATGGGCATTTTTTATTAATTATAAATCATTATGCATGTGTGCAAAACCAACACAAATGTATATACAAGCCATGAAGTTGCGATACTCATGCCAAAAAGTGACTACTATACCTAAGTATAAGTGTTGTGACGTAGTATAATTTGTATATACTTTTATTATATGCTTTGATGTAAATAAAAAATGAATACGAATGATGGAACAACAGTATGTTGCACTCTTTATGACAAAGCAAAAAACAAATTTATTATTTAACGAGAGAGAGAAGTATTGTTATTATTATTTACTTCATTATATACTATACTATATACTATGAATTTAGAGCAGAATGGACAGTGCAAAATATAATTTTTGTTTCGTTTTTTTTTGTAGAAATGTTATGTACTTTGAATTTAGAAGAGTATGGACAGTGCGAAATATAATTTTTTGTTTCGATTTTTACTGTAGTCAAATTCACTAACACATACACCAAATAGTAGTCATAATATGTTTTACTTAGGCAAGCTTCATGGCTTGTATAATATACAATAGTGTTGGTTTTGGTTTTGGCTTATGTAAGTGAGTATTGGTATATAAGGTATATAAGGTTTTGATAAAGGTGTATAGTCTGAAATACTATTTACATATATCATTATAAGGGTTTCCCAATAAGAGGTTTCATTTTGATATTGGAAAACGAGTGTTTTTTGGAGAAATCAATGAATGTTTATTTCATTGTAAAGAGGTATGCCATTGAAGTTGAAAGCGATGTCAGCCAAATGGCCGGCACACCTACGCGTGCAGCACCATATCCTTTTTATGAAATTTTCCATGACAAATTCGTGCATTTGCGGCGGTGTCCTCGGTGTCTTCACGAATTTCATTTGTAAGGTCTTCAATTGAAGGTGGAGTATTCGCATAGACCTTATCTTTCACGTGGCTCCAAAGAGGAGTGTCTATAGGGGTTAAATTACAGGATCTCTAGGCAACGCTTCCTTCTATGGTTGGCAATGGAGAGGGGGACCTGTGACTAGCGGATGATTTCTTCTATATAGGCGTCGTGCGCTCCAGGTTACTGCGATCAGTATGTCGCTCCAAAATATTATGTGAATCATGGTATAATGGTGAACGTGGTGAATGCTTTGATTCGGCGCAAGCACCTCATTCTGCTCTAGAGTTGTGATTTGTTTTTCTAATTCCCTTGTTGTTGGTGCCGTCATCAACTGGAGCTGCTGATGTCCTATAGTTTTGTTTATGATTTGCGCATTGAATTCCCTTAGATGATTTCCCCCGTGTAGCAGACCGCCGAATTATTGAATGCTATACTGATGTTGCTGTGAACTGTCGCCGTGGCTATGATTAGTGTCTCGGCATCCCTTAGAATGCACCCTGGGCCTATTTCTACTAGCCCGAATCCTTGGAACTTGCATGGCTGCAAGATTGGAGTGGATTCACAGATAACATCGACCGTAGCTTCGTTGGGTATGACGTATATCCATTGGTTCGGGGTGTGCAACTATGCAACTTGATCCAGTGGTTGGTTCCATTTATTGCTCTGCTGCTGCACACGGTATTGATTTCCTTCCTTCGCTGTAATAGGGCTATTTTGCATTTTCCTTGGTCGGCAATTGCAGTAACAATTGGCGATAGTTTGCATAGAAATTGTGTTGGTTAGAAAACTTGACACCGGCCTACGTCTTATTTTGTTAATGTTGCGAAATGCTCTCATCGTTTATCTACGGCTAGGTATTCGGTTGTTCTGATGATGTGCGACTGGGTAGTCCCTTGGTTGATGTCTGGAGCGGGAACCACTGCTAGTAGTGTGTAGTCCCACTTGAAGGAAAGCGGTAGTGTGAGTTTAATAATTATACACTGTGGTGTTACCCTGCTTCGTGTTTTCATGCTTTGATGCACATGTGTAAGATCCCTGAGGTTGTGTCCCGAGATGGTAAATGATACTGGCACGTGCTGCTGAATTAACTGTAGCACCCTGCTTAACTGAGTTGGTGTTAGGATAGCTGGGTGTATAATTCGCCGATGAACATCGTAAGCCACGTCGAGCAGAGCCTGTTGTGTCTCCGCCAGGTTTCTCAGGATTAGACTCAAATCCGAGTATGCTTAGCATTATCGAATGAACTCTGTCCTCATAACTTTGGTATTCCTGGAGTTCCGACATTTCCCGCCGTAAATGGTTTTGCTCCATTATCAAGCTGTTTATTGACGTTAGGGTGAGATTTGTGTTATGTTTTACCAGCTTGACGGTATTATCGATCAGGGATGTTTGATTTTTCACTAGTGCTAGTAAAGGTGCTCATTGTTGTTAATTCTCTTGAACCGATCTTCATATTCGCTGGCCTCTCGTTGTGTGAGTACTCCGAACATGTCCCCTAATATGACATCCATTGTGACTCCTAGACCTCGCCTTACGCGTGATCGTCCCTTGTTACTAGCTAGCAGAAGTTCATTATCTGCCATTAAATTTCTTAATTGCCATTTCAGTTGGTTTAGAATATTGCAATTCAATCTAGGCAGTTCCTTGCAAAGTGCCTGTAGTTCCTTGTCAGCTAATTCGATGTTCTCGATTTCGTTTTAGTAAGTGCTCATGTTTTACTGAATTACTAAAGTCCACTCCATCGCGACAACAAACTGATAACATTGTTATTGCAAAGGATTCATTTTTTCTGTTTTTTTTTTTCTATGTTTTTGGCACGTCGGCATGGTTGTTGTCTAGACGTAGTGCTATGGGTTCGACTGGTTCTCGGTATGCTATTCTTGGGTGTTACATCTGTCGCCAGATGACTTAGTTGTATTGGCTCTGTTTTATCGGTTCGATCGCTGATTGGTAGCTTGCATAGTTCCGCTATTGGCCGCTTGTAGATTGTGTCCTTACATTTAACTGTGACTGTTCGCACTAAACCATCAGTTCCGGCGTGAGTATGGAGAATCCGTCCTAACTTCCATCGTGTGGCAGGTAGTTGGTCATCTTTTAATAGAACTAGGTCATTGGTAATTAAATCAGGTTGAATACTTGTCCACTTATTCCGTTGATGTAGTTGGTGTAGATATTCTGATGACCATCGTTTCCAGAAATCTTGTACCATTTTTCATTTATGACGGTGTATAATTCTTCAAATGTGAGTGTTGTTTCTCCTATCACTTTTTTAAGGTGAAAATTCACCGATTTTATTCCAGCTTCTCATAAGCCTCCGAAGTGAGGGGTATGCGGTGGTATAAAATGCTAGGTTGTTCCTTCACTGGCGAGTATGGTTGATATATCACTTGGTAATGACGCCATGGCCATGTAGTAGCATTACTTTATTTTGGCGTTAGCTCCAACAAAATATGTCCCATTATCGGAGTATATATCTGTGCATAATCCTCGCCTAGCTATAAACCGCTTATACGCAGCAATAAACCCTCCTGTTGTTAAGTTGCTTACTATTTCGATATGAATGGCCTCACTCTTGATGGTGGTAGCTCGCTCATCAACTGTTCCATGTTGGTTTGTTTGTGGCGAAAACATGTTATACATTTTTTATTACTTGGCTCATAGCGCGTCTATCATCGAGTATCCAGTACTTGTTCCTCAGGAGTGCCAGCGTTACTTGAGTGTCGCCATGCAATGTCTTGCTATGAGCTTCCTCGATGATCTTTTGTGTGATTATGTTATGTTTACTTAGAATTATGGGTTGTTTGCTGTCGTAAGACAAGTGTGAGTTCTTACAAACGCATGCCTTATTTCCGCCTATGTCTGAGATGCTCAAAAAATATTTCTCTCCGTAGCTTCCATCTAAAGAAAAGATTGATTCGTTGTTTCATAATATTATCCACCAAAACTCGGCAGGTTTCACTAAATAGGTACGAGCAAAGTTTAGCCGGTTTTTGTTATTCTTCTGCCTTTTTTTTTTTTTTTTTTTTTTTTTTTATTTTTATTTTTACATTCGCTTCACAAAGTCACCTGAGTACAGTTTGACACTAATTTTTATTTCTCTTACATACTGTTTATCTCACTTAGAACAGATTTTCCCGTACTCAAAGGGTCTCTTTACACAAGCGTAGTCTTCCTTAGTTATTGTATTTCTTTTACGCCCCCTTCCTTTAGGCACTTTAGGATTTTGAATTTCCAAATTTGGTACATCACCAAATTTTTAAGGCTGTTTATACCTGTATTATTATAACTATATTATTATATTATTTTATTATTATATTAGAAGGTAAATTTATATTTATAGGGTGTATAAATTAGATTTTCGGCGAGTATATGACCTATTTGTCGTAAAGCGGTTAATTCAATTGATTTGTAATATTTAATCAAATTTGAAAAATCTAATTTATATTATTTATAATTTTTATAATTTCATATTTCTATAAATGTTAAAATTTAATTAATTGTAAATTTCAGGCAAAAACTAATTCAATTTATTACAGGAAATGACTTGTAGGAGTTATATTATTATATAATTATGTTATTGTATTGGGAATTAATGGATTTGTAATTTCAGATTAAAAATTAATTCAATTTATTACAGCTCACGGCTAAGAGCAATTAATTAATTAATAGATATTGTTTTCAGGGTACCATTGCAGATTATAGATGAATGGCGGCATACTGGAGTTGCTGATGAGAGATGGCAGAGTGCGGAGCAGTACAACAAAAATGTGATTGTCTTACACTAACAGTAGTTTGAATATTGGCTACCGGGCAATCGGACCAATTTTGTCATAACTAACATACTTTTCCTTTCCCTAACCCACAAAAATTTACTAACTATTGGCCGCCAAGGTGTCTGTAACCGGGTCGATCTCAATAATTTAATTAGTATCCTTCCATATCCTTCCAAGTATATGTAAAAACGGGTGTACTGTGGGCCCGGCGCTTTCCGGGATATCCTGCTTAATGCTTGGCAGTACATTCAAAATCAATCAATCAATCAACTGACCTAACCGAATATTCAAATTAAATTTTGATTTAATAAATTATATGCCGCATTTAAGATGGTAATTCAAATTATTTTCGTACTAAGAAAATACATTTATAAAATCTCACGCTATAGCAATTGTTTGATAGATGTCACCAGTTGCTAATGATAATATAATTTAAAATGTCGGATTTTTGTTTGTACATATTACCATTAGCTGCAGATTACATAGCCAAATATTTCATAAACATAATAACTTTGATTTACCGACAATTATAACAGTTGACTTTTTTTCAACTTTTAAATATAATATTGTGTTTAATAAAAATTTAAAATTTAAATAGTTTTCGATCTATTAATTATTGGTAAGTTTAATGAAATTACGATATACATTTTATAATTGACTTGAATAAATTAATAATTCGTATATAAACGTCCCTCAATGTTTTTAGAGATGGAGATGCAAGAAAACGAAGATAAGGTAGCAATATAGCGTCCTATGGTTAACCAAAAAACCCGAAGTCATGTACAAAAATTCAAAACAAAATGGAACAAATGCAATTGACGTCGTACTGCTCAAATACCGCCAGGCAAACACGCATCGAGTTTCGCGTTCAAAAACACAACAATACACATCGAAGGCAACTGCATAGCGCGAGGACGATAAAGCCAAGAAATCCGTAACTAAGCAATCAATGGCGTAGAGCATTTCTAAGCAAATTCAAACAGTGGTTGGTATTGTATGTGAAACCTCCAAAGCAGCGGCATTAGCATGCGGGCTACTTAAATCATACCAAGAATGGGATTGATGCCTAACAGACGGTGCTACTGCCAAAACAAATACGTGAGCTGTTCGTATATATACATATTTTGCTTTTATCAGCCCACTTGACCTTTGAAATTGAGAGTTAATCATATAGATAATATAATATTTCATTTTACATTGGTACACTTCGCTGTGGTAGATCTAACTACTCAGCCATTTATTACATCATTATTTCGATTTGTGTAACGAAGAGGATTTTGTGCAAGAATAGAGTTAACAAATTTAGAAAAAAAATTGCTAAACCAAATTTCCAAGAATGAAATTATTGAATTTTATATTAAGCACAAAATTAATTGATATACCATTTCACCAAAGTCCCACTCTTTGAAGGATTGTAGGAGTAAGCGGTAGAAAATGCAAAACATTTAATGCAGAAAATCATTGGTAACAGCTCTTTATGTACTGATTACCCCAATTTTAATAAATTAGATTTTAAAACATACAACCTATTCAACAACATTATTGAAAGCGTTGGTCTCTGGATTATATATCTTGACTTCAACAATGAAATAAATATTGCAAAGCTTCGGTAAATGTGAAGGATAATCTTAAGCCTCAAATGTTGGGTTCGTGCGGGTTCCGCAAATAGAAATACAGAATTCTGAATAAGCGACCAAATTTACAAAATAGCTGTTTTGCCTATATGGAACCGAATATGTAATTAAAATTCTTGCATAGCTACATATTTTTATATTTTTGTCTTTGGTTTCAAGAAGTAGTGAAATTTTAAGTTAATTAAATTTTGATTTTTAATTAAAATATTAAACAAATATCTTTGACAATTGATAAAAAATAACCATAGTTTAATTAACATTAACAATATAATATTTTAACAAAAATTGAGCTTTTGTATAATAACTGTATACACAGATAAACAATAAAAATAATTCATATATATTTACCCAAACGTATCCATCGCACGTAACATATAATATTATAAGGGAAATCTTTAAAAAACCTGCCCAATGTAGTACTCGACATTAAAGGCTATTAAGGCTTATTCTTTTTGTTACGAATGAAACTTTAATGAAACGGAAATGTAAATAAAATAAACCAAAAATGACAACTTTAACAAATTAGAGTAAAAATATTTTGTTTTGACAAATTAAAAAATTAAACAGTCAATTTTTTCACAGCGCAATTGTTTAAATTTTCGCCGCACACTATAATTTTAAAATTTTGATATGTTTATGCTTACTTTTGTACAGTATATTATAGATAAAGTAACAAATTATTTCGTGGAATATATTAACGAAAATTATTCCGTTGATTTGAAAAAGGCACCAGATATATTTTAAAGGTTTTATTTTATCTACAAACCCTAACAAATTTAACTAACATAAAAACTAGTTTGATTTCAAATTCTAAAATACCGGCGAATATACTAACTACATCATGGAAAGTTTCTCAAAACTAAAATAATTAAACATCAATTTAAATCTATTTAAATACGCAACTTTATTTATCTCCATTTAACGAATCATTTTTATCGCCCAACAAATTTTCGTTCATTTCAATATTTCCAGTTCGATTCGAGCATCGAAATATTTCAAAAATTCGCCGTTTCACACAGTAATTGTTATAATATAGGTAAATCATTATGATCACGACTACCGCAATCACTATTATCACACACAAAAATTTCAAGTGTAGTACATTTTCCACAAAATAATTCGTGTTGTGTCGATTATTTTTGTAGTAAACTATTGTTCGTTCCATAATCGGTGTATAGTCTTCTTCTTTGGTTGGTTTTGAATCCGGATTTACTATATCGTGCAACACCGTTTTCATTACATAATGATTCTGGTAATAGTTACAATCGAGCATTCCTTTTAAATTAAATTCGTAGTGAACCGTGGCGAATGAGGTGCATAGCGATCGATTTGCATTCGTAATTGTCACGTTCAGTTTGTAGCCCATTAAATTTAACAAATTTACGGTGCTTTCACTAATTTTAACCAAAGTTGGATTATTATTTAAATTCAAAGTGTTCAATTGGACCGGAAATCGTTGTTTCAAATCGATCTCTTCGAGTGAATTATTTGCTAAATTAATTTTAGTTATCTTTGATATAATATTCATATTTTGTCGATAGTTAAAAAATAATTTTTTAATAAAATTATTTTGAAAATTTATTTCAACTTCGTTAAAATCGATAAAACTAAAATACTTGATGATTGGAATTTCGGTCAAATTTTTATTTTCACAATTTATAATTAATTTTTTTGTGAACATATTATGCATGTACTGGCACATTCGAAATTCGATCATATCCGTTCCACCGTAAAATTCTAGTACATCACAATAAACCGATTTCCGGCAAAAAGTCGGAAAATTTAATTTAATTTCGATTCCAAAGTCATGGAAGAAATTCGAAAAATATGCATGCGATCGTTGATTAAGGCAATTTTCACAATAAAATGGGCTATCGTTAAAATCGATGATCAAATTGAAAAAATATGGATTATGATAGCTAAGATAGTTTTCCTCCTCCATTGTGTCGTGCAGCATATCTGACATGGTTATATTATTGCCGTCCAAGATAAGCGCCATATTATGTTTGTGTCGCAGTAAATCACTTTTGATTATTGAACTAAATCGGACATCAGTTAATTTATTATTCGTTAAATTTAATTTAACGATTCCAGGATTATTGATAAGACATGCTATCGATTCAAGATTATCGATGAGATTAGTTTGTAAATCGACCGAAATACTATTTGAAAGGACACTTTGGATTACACACTCTGAAACGTTGGCAAAAGTCAACGAATTATTTTTTATATTGATCAAACGTAGTTGGGGTTGATTTATTGCATTATACTGAAATTGAGTTAAACGATTTCTTTCGAGATGCAGCTGTCCAAGGTGTGCCAAGGTTTCGAATAATGTCATACTGAAAAGAATTATAACTATATTCTTATATATTATATGATATTTAATTTTTTACATACTCAATCGTTTCAAATTCATTATCTCGTAGATCGATCAACTCCAAATGTAAATTATTTTCGAATAAGTTTCGATCTAAATGCGATAGCTTATTATGTGATAAATCTAACATTCGCAATGCTGATAATCCTCTAAAAATATTACGCGGTAATTCTTGTAAATTTTCATATTTCACAAATAAAATTTCCAATTTTATCAAATTATCGAATATTCCTTCCTTTAACCGGAGCACATTCGTTCCATCTTCGGTCGAATTAATAATACGCATTTCAACCAATTCATTTGTTGCAAACCGATCAAAATTTGTTAAATCGTCCGGCACCAATTTACAATTGATCAAATGAAAATATTTTAATATTTTCATTTTAGCAAAATTGCGACTGTTAAAATTTAAAATTTTCGTATTTAAAATTTTTATAATTTCCAATTTATTTTCTTCCGCATTAATTTGATCGAAGTCGATCATTTCACTATTGTAAAAATTTAAGTATTTCATATTGGTCAAACTATTTATGAACTGTGTGCTGTTGAATCCAATGTAGTCGAACGCGAAATATTTCATCATGCTTAAATTAAAGCCGGCAAAAAATTGATGCTCATCAAATATCATATACGATGAACTATGAATTACGAGTCGATGTGTATAGTTAAGATTCAAATCGGTTAAAAATTCATGAAGATTTATATTGTTATTTGTATTGTTACTCGTTCGATTCGCATTATTATTAAAACACTTGCCAAAATTTAAATGTTCCGCGTAATAAACTCGTTTCGTGACATTATTATCACTTTGGTTTCGAATTAATTTATTATAGGAACTAGCTTTCGGTATAAATTCGAAACTATTGTAATTATCAAAATTACAGTAGACATCCAAAAAATTATAACCTAGAAAATAGTCGATAAATATTTTATGTTTCACTATTTTGTTGGTGTAATAGAACATTTTTGAATCGGTTAAATTTGGCACTTTTGGACAAAATAGCCACACGGATTTATTTCCGATTGGACTAACATTACAATCACATTCACTTTTATTTAGATAGTCGCACGAATCAAACAACGATTGTGTACTTTTAATTAGCACAATTATGTAAAGTAGATATTTAAAGTAATTAAATTTATTTAGAAACATTTTTGACCGTTTCAAAAAATCTACTTTGCTAAAACTATACTTGTTTATGATTTACAGAGAAACGCGCAACTAAATTAATTTCATTTTTTTTTTCTTCGCATCGTTAGTTGTGTTTGAATGCTGTTTTTAAATGAATTTATTAAGATGATAATTTATTAATTTAAATTTTTTTGTATCACACTTAATGTTAATAAAAGAATCGAGATGAAAAGATATTTTTATTGAAGCTGAGTGTGGGTACAATTTTTTGCACTGTAAATTAGAAGGAAATTGATGGATTGTATATAATTATGTTCGAGTGTCATGGTCGGATATTCCGAGTGCAAATTGGTGTAAATATGTAAATGAGATGAAACTGATTTCATGCTAGTTAAATTTATAAAGCATAATAGACAAGACAGGGTGATACTTTAAAATATCTTTATTTCAACTTTATGATGCAACTTGATATATACATTTAATTATCATCAACCAAATTAATATTAGACGATGCTTGAGTGCGCGACATATTATTTGTCCACCTTCTCCATTCCAAAGCAACTGTTTTATTTTTTATATAAACAAATACAATAAACACTAATATTAGGCAAATAAACACTGCGACAGTTAAAAATTGTAAGACATTTGTTCCTCGTTGGCGTTCAATATGTTCATCAATGGTTTGATGCATTTTGACCATATCGTCCGAATATCTTTTACAAGATAGCATATCACGATCGATTAGATTAAACTCAAAATTTTGCAACGTATCATTTCGACATATGAAATTATAGGCCAACGTTACATTTAAATTAATATCACGTAAATTCATTAGATTCAATGTGTTTGCCTCGATGCTGCGGAGTCGATTATCTCGCAGTAACAATTCTTCAATATTTAATGGAAATTTTTTACTTAAATCGAAAACTTCAAGACGGTTGTTTTCTAAGTTGATCGATTTTAATTTTAGTAAAATGTCTTTGGGTTGATTTTCTAAAGTAAATTTTTTTATAAAATTTCCGCTTAAATTTAATTCCACCGAGTCGACGTTTATCAGAGTTTCAGAATGGATAATGGGAACATCCACTAACGATTTTGCGGCACACATTATTTGTAAATGTTTTGAAAATTCGTTATAGTTGCAGGCACATTTTGATGGACATTTATACGTTCGATCATAAAACTCTTCAACGTCACAATACGACGAATGTTTACATGAATGTGGATGAGTAACTGACACTGTGATGTCATTCGTCTTGGGGAGAAAAATGATTGGATATGCTATGGTTTTCATAAGCAACGAACAATTATCACAAAACAATGGATTTGAGTCTAAATTCATTATAATGTGGCTAATGCGATACTCGTAACTATAACTGTTCCAATTCATATCGTCGAGCAAATCGATCCATTTTACATTATTATTAGCGAGTATTAAATTTGATCCTAGTTTTAATTTAATTTTATCGTGCCGTATGTTTTTTGACTTGAAATTGACTTGCTCTATTTGATTTTGGCTAAGATCGAGCAGTGCCAACCCAGGCACATCAGAATAGCAATTTAGTAATCCATCGATGATGGTAATGTTATTCTGTGATAAGAAAATTTTCACAATAAAATTATTTAAACCGCGGAATGGGCACGCCGATATGAGTTCGTTGTACGTAATTTTATTGGACTTTAGATCAAGTATTTGGAGGCTGGACGTAAAATTAATGGAGAATGTTGTCAATTCGTTATTGTTCAGAATCAGATATCTTAACAAATTTAAATTGAATATAGATGTGCTGAAAGTAAATCAAAATTTAGTAAAGTAATTTTAGGATGGAAGTTATCTCTGCTTACTCTTCAAACTCGACGAATTGGTTAAACGACAAATCAATTTGATTCAAATTTTTATTATTACGAAAAATATCACGATCTAAAAATTTCAAACGATTGTGCTTCAAATCAATTTCCTTCAGTTGTATCAAACTTTTAAAAATATTTTTATGTAGTCCCCCAATACCTTGATTCGTCAGTGACAAACTAATTAAATTGACCAAATTTGCAAAAATAAATTCATTCAGTTCGATCGTTTCAAAATTTGACTCCATCTCAAGATATTCGAGTGCACTTGCATACTCAAATAAATGGCCGACGTTAAATTCGGTTCGATTTATTTCGGTTTTTTTAAATTTAATCGCGAGTAAATTATTTCCAAATTTTTTAATATTTTGTTGATTTATTTGTTTGATAACACCACCTCGAAATTCAATCATAGCCAGGTGGGTATCGTTCATTTTATTATTTCGGTATCTATCGAAATTAATTTCGCCGCAATTTCTTAATATAAAATTAACACAATAATTGAACTTGTTCAACACAAAATGTTCGGAACTGCCACTGTTTAAATTCACATTTTCCAGAATCAAATTTTTTATGCTGTCGAAATGTAAATGTTGGAAAAATGTTTCACTATTTATGGTTTGTGATATCGAATTATCCTGATCGTTGGTAAATTTTAAATATAATTGCATCGATATGTTGAATTGAAGCCGGGCTAAAATATCGTTTAAATTGCCATAATTATAGTTGAAGTTGTTGATGTGGTAGGTGTCTGGATCGAAACAGTTAGCGAATTCAATTTGCTTGACAATATGTAAATTATAATTGAAATTATTTTTATAGCTTTGATTAAATTGTGGTATTAAATTGAATGAATTATAATTGCCGTGACAATTTATAATAATCTGCTGCAACGGATACACATGTATGTCGATCTCAATTTGAACGGGTAGTCCTTTGGGACACGAAATTTTATTAATTTTTGAATCAAACTTTGCTAATTTTTCACATTCACACGCGTTTGTTTCGGCATCTAAAAATCCCGAACAGTAATCGTTTCGGTCGCCATAGATTAGAGTTAGATACGATAATATAATCAAACCGACGTAGAATATCTTCATTTCGAGATACTTGCGAGGACACAATTTAAATGACAACACTTAACACGTATGATGACTTATTATGAAAAGAAATTATATTATTATTTCAAGTCAATCAAATCAATTGTGGTCTTGATCCCAAACGACCGATTTGATAATAAATCCATAAAATTTTTGCCGAGTGTAAGCAACTTCCGAATAAGAGACACAAAATTTAAATATGTTGACGAGATTGTTTTATAATGCCAGAATATATAACAAAAATTTGTACATTATGACCTTACATTTAGATAACGGCAAATATACGTATACCAAATTTTTAAAGCTAAAGTATTTAATATTTGAGGTATAAAATATAATATTTAAATGTCAGTATTGATAAATACAGTTGAACCACTGAAATTAAAAAAAAAATTAAATTTGAAATTCCTAAATTGTATCTTCTTTGATTTTAATAGTTTATGAAACGTTACGCTAATACCTCTACGAATTAACTATGTGCTATTTTGTGAATAACTTATATTTGTACATAAGAATGTACCACTGGAACCGAAAGTGAGACCACAGCAAACAGTCACAACACCTAACGTTATAAACGAAGAAAAATAACTCAACGTAAAAAATACCACTTGTAACGAGTCTGGAAGGCCCGTAAACAGAATTAATGGTGAGGGAAACTCGGAGGACCCGCTTTAGTTTATCAACGCCCGATTTAGTTTGTGTTTCGGAGACGTTAACTATAGTAAGGAAAAATGTTACATCCATGGCGCAAGGTCTGAGGCGCATTTCAGAGACCGAATGGCAAAACCCTAAATTGGTATAGGGGACGCCCTGGGATAGTAAATTCAGTTTTATCTCTCAAAGCTGGATCTAACAAAATCAGCCAGAAGGGACTTTTAAGATAACCAGATAATTTAATTTAATTTCCAGATCCAACCAGACAATTTCAGATAATTTTATCTAACATTTATCATGGACAGTTACTAGTCTACTTTTAAAGACTAAAGCATCCGGATTTTAAAATTGTGATGATTTGAGGCTACATTGGAAGCACTTTTTCTTGGTTCTTCGCTCCTGCCATTAAGTTATCGGTGTAAACATCTTCTCGGATGGTTTTGGATGCGGTTGGATATTGATTGTGATATTCTCTGGATAGAGAAAAAAATGTTTTGGTTGCTAGCTAAGTAGCTGAAGCGGTCTCATTAGTAACAGTCAAAAGTTTATCGTCGTTTATTGGTGCAAGATGAGTTTCTCGCCACACAATTCTTTGGTAATGAGTATCGAATTTTTAATTTATCTGGTGGTACATCTTCTTGATGTTCGCGGTAAAAACAATACGAAGTTTCCGAAATCATTTCAATATTTCGTATAAAATTCTTTGAACGGTGGGTTTTACCAAGAGATTGTCATTAAGAGAAACTTTACTGAAATTGTTTTGCTGGCACATGAAATACTAACCGCACTTTTGTGGTCGTACTGGATAGTTTCGTTACATGGTGTTGTAGGTAAAATTAAATTTTGGGATCTATATTAACTTCACTATAGGCGGTGTGCTTTCTGCATATGACCCAAATTCAGATTTGGATCGGTCTGCAGTCCCCTTAAATAAATCAATCGTCATATGCGCGTGTGCAGGTTTCTTCAAAATGTCTCTAGCACACTTCTTCGTTTTTTGTTAAATGGTTGGTTGTTGGGATTTCTTTGGTTTACCAAAGTTTTTGTAATGATTGGTTTACATCAATTTCAGTCAACAAACTCACGATTAAAGTATGCTGACGTTGGCCGTAATGCATATTTCCAACAATGATCCAGCCAAAAATATGTTTTTGCGCTATCGAAATACCTGTTCCTCCAAATACTTTGAAATTTTTCAGTAACATATTCCTGGCCCACAACTGTTCAAAATAATTGTTAACTATACCAATTATTTTTTTGAATTACCCCAACTCAGTTTCATTTACATATAGTAATATACCATAATCAAATTAAACTAGTGATTTAATGTTATGACTGATATAATTCAAAACTAAAAATTATTATTCCATATATTACAACAGATTTGATACTGTAGTAAATAATAAAAACATTTTTTACACCACTGTATTCCAACAATAGTTTTATTGAATTTTCCGTTTGTGAATCAAAACACTTTAACCGCCATTTGCATAATTTTGTTGATTTTGTATTGTATCGCAACGGAATTAAAGTAAGTAACCAACACATATACAGTCAAGATTTGAGTATAGAACATTTAGAGTTTAGTCAATTTAGAAATATTAACTCAACAAAATGTGTTAAAACTGTCCTAAGCAAAGTAAAAAAAAAAAATGTATAATTTTAACTTAATTTTAAAATTAATAATTATTTTGACCATAGTCAGTGTAATTAGTGCAGACGTGTGTGACAGTGTTAGCCAATTGTGTGATTGTTTTATTGAGGAACACGGTGAATTAGGTACTGAATACCAATTAAATTGTACCAGCGTACAAAATGGTGAAAATAAATTTAATGTAAATACAAAATTGACATATCCACCGACACTCGACATCGATTGTATCCAATTTAATCCATTGGTTGCGTTGCCTGCACTTAACATAAACGATAAATTTGCCACAGTTAAATTTGTGAATTGTTTCAACAATGACACCATCCATGCTAATTATAAATTTAAATTTTTTGAATTTGCGCGCAAAATACTAAGTGTGGGATTTTGGTCAAAAATTGACATACGGTTTAATAGAATGGGTAAAGTGGATGAAGATATGTTTTTTGGCAATTGGAATTATCCACGACTGACACATATTTATATCGAAAATATATTTTTTGAAACTTCAGCAATATTTAAAAAGCGAAACAATATACGAATGTTTTCACTGGCCAATACTCATCAAATTGGTATGGATACATTTAATGAAAATAGTCCGATGCTGAGGAATTTAGATTTGCAGGCGAGCACAATAAAACACTTTACAAAATCGAATTTACAAAAAATTAAAAATCTTGAAAGTTTACGAATTATTAATTGTGGTATCGCAAATTACTACGACCAAATGTATCTCGAAGGAAGTATTTTTGAATCGAATACTAAATTAATTTCAGTTACACTTGAAAAAGTTTACGACGACAATGGTAAAATTATTAAGCTTAACGGAACCATATTTAATAATGTACAGCTTACCACAGTTCAACTTGTCGATCTTAAATTGGAAAGATTGCCGCCGAAAATATTTTGGAGCCTAAACAATCTATCGTATCTCGTACTGCACAACAATCGGCTGGACTATTTAGATCCACATATTTTTACATACTGTCCCATGCTTAAATTTATCGATTTATCAAACAATAATTTTATTAAGTTTACCGAGTAAGTAGATTAGTACACATTTATTACAATTAGAGTAACGTTTAATTTTATATTTTAGTACAAGAATTTTTTCGAACATTCTGCCACTGCAAGAATTACACTTAAGCTTCAATCAAATTACATCGTTTGGGTATGATGCAAGTGGCCAAGACCACTTGGAAAAAATCCAATTAGATCACAACAAAATTAAGCTGAGCACAATACTCTGTCCAATTATTAATGTGCGGAATCAGGATGCGGCCATCGATATGTCATTTAACAAAATATATACAGCAACAGCCGCACTTGATTGTGTACTAAAAAATGATTTGAAACTACTGAACATGTCCAATAATCAGATAAGTGAACTTAATTTTACTAAAATGTACGCTAAACCAACTCCACTTAGTACCGAACTAGATTTTCGAAATAATAAAATCATTTCAATTGATGTGCTATCGATGGACGATGATAGTTGGAACCCAAATGCATATCCATATCACAATATAAACTTACATATAGATCAAAATCCAATATTTTGTCAAAATTGTCGTAATATTAAAAGAATTTTTGAAAAAGATTATTTATTCGTCCGACTTATCAACGGCTCAATCATAAAAATCATCCATCCGCATGAATGTCGTGCCAGTGTATTTTGTCCGGTTCATGAATATTTTAATCCCGACTATAAATGTCCCAAACCGTGCCAATGTTCGTACAACGAATTTAGTCAACATTTGTCGATCGATTGTCATAATCGTAATCTAACCGAAATCCCATATTTGAACGCAACGGATTTATTTGAATTAAATATTACACGATTAAATTTAGTTCTGTCAAATAATTTCATTAGAACTATTTCATTTCGTGACAGCGCGCCAAAAGATAGTGACGATTTAATGTATCCAGTGATCAACACAATCGGTACCTTAGATTTGGATAATAATTTGATTGAACATTTAAATTTTATGCCATTTGAATTTCCAGCTAATCTTGAAACGCTGCGACTAAAATCAAATGGTATTAGTCACATTGATGACGAAACACTTGAATTGCTTAATTCACGAAATAATTTATTGGCAGTGGCGCTCGATGATAATACGTTAACGAAGGATTTGACATCGTATGAGGATTTTAAAAAACGTTTTAAGTTCAAATTGGTCGAAGACGAGGTGGAAGAGGAGGTGGAAGATATTGATAATGAAATTGATAAAAACGAAAATGATGATGAGATAGAAGAGACTAAACTAATTCGAACGAAACCCATTTATATGATTTGGTTGGTGTTACCCGTGGCTGTTATATGTTTGATTGTGATTGGTTATGTATTTCGTCGAAGCGCCGTTGGACGTTTATTTCGTGATAAAGAAATTCGCAATAGAGAATAATGTTAAATTTACTAATAAAATAATTATTTGAATAAATATTTTAATGCTTACATTTAATTTAATTTATTTTAAGTTTTTTGTTTATTTTATTGTAGTTAGTAAGAAGCAAATTAAACCACATCTACAATTTTAATTAATTTATTTCACATCTAAATATTCTTAAATTTAATCTACATTTCATCTTCACCCAATAACTCCTCTCCCAAATCGGCAACACCCTCATCCAATCGTTTATGATTAACAAACGTTCGTCTTAGAAATAAAACTTGTCGTTTGGTGTTAAATAGCAACATCACTCCAATGACACCAATTATGGCAACAATCGATATTAAAGTAATTAAAAGAATTGCTAAATTACTAATCGTAATTTTAATATTTTGATGCGGTGCAATTACTAACGTTTCGACTTCACTCGGACAACTGATGTCGTCGACCAAATTAAATCGATAACTTTTTATAAACTCATTGTAGTATGTTTGATTGGCACAAAATCGATTCGCACCGAGTGTTACATTTAGACCCGCCTGCGCAATATTTAATATCGCTAGTGTTTCGTTACTGAACGATTCGAGATTATTTTGATATAAGTTTAATTCAAGCAAATGCAATGGATATTTATTGTGCGGTAACGCAAAATCTACGAGCGAATTATTTTTTAAACTGATTCTTGTAATCTTATAAGAAACGTCATAGTATTGGTTGTCTAATGTAAATTTGGTTATCATATTATTATCGAGAATTAATTCAATTTCGCTGAATATAAACGATGGATATGGTATTTCGGGTACTTCGGTTAAATTCGCATTACTGCAATTCACACGAAAATTTAGTATGAATTCGTTATAGTTGCAACTGCATCCGACCGGACAATGATATACAAATTGATAATATTGCTCAACATCGCAATACGATGTTATTTTACAATAGTGAGGATGGACGAATCGGATCACCATGTCTCTATAGTTTACGTTGAAATAATCTTGTGCAAACATATTTTTTAACAAAGAACAGTTACTACATAGCACCGGATTTTCATCTAGATCTACGATTAAATTACTAAATCCATGGACAACCTCGTAGCTGTTCCAATCGAAAGTTTCAAATAAATCTACTTTTGATATTTGATTGTCCGACAAAATTAGCTGAGACATTGATTTGTGTAGCATTGTGTCCGTCACTAGGCGTGTAATATTTAATTCGGTCAATAGATTCCCGGAAACGTTTAGCTTTTGTACACCATGATCGTTTATCAAACATTCGATCGCTTTAATATTTTCGATTTTATTATAAGCTAAATTAATTTGTAAATATTGGGATGGTGCCGTAATGATAGGACAAACCGATGAGTTATTCAATTTAATGTTATTGTGATTTAAATTCATCATTTGAATTGAGTTCTGGAGTGATGCGTTATATTGAATAGTTTCAAGTTGGTTGTATCCTAAGTTTATGTGCATTAGATACGGTGTTTTGATAAATTGTACACTGTAATATAATGTATTGATCAGCTTAAATTAATCGAAATTAAATTAAAAACTTACTCGGTAATTTCCTTTAAATTATTATTGGACAAATCGATTGCCTCCAACAGTTCGTTATTGTATAAAATCTCCTTCGGTAAATACTCCAATCGGTTATGAGCCAAATTTAATTGTATCAAACTTGCTAGATCCCGAAATATCCCTACCGGCAATTCATGCAAATTTTCCCGTGAAAATTTTAAAAATTTTAATTTCCTCAGCCCTTTGAATACATTGTCATTCAAATCGATTCGTTCGTTTGCATCAAAGTTGCGTTCCATGTGCAATGAAACTAACCGTGTGTTCATTTCGAAAAAGTTCCGCACATTAAATTCACTTAAATTTATATCACAATCGACCAATTCGAGAGATAGTAAATTTTTAAATTGTTCCAATTTAAAATTTTTTACAATATTATTTCGCACAATCAATAGTTCAAGCGAATTTTCCGCTTTTAAATAATTTAAATTAATTTGATAATTATTCAATAAATTTAATTTTGTGGTTGTTGTGAATAGGCTCAATAGAGTTTGATTCAAAAAATTAAGGTTCACCAGACGAATTTCGTTAAACGAATTAAATTTAAAATTATCAAAAAAATGTTCAACACTAATTTCGGATAGTTCATCGAATTCAACCGTCAGCTGAATCGAATTAATTTTTAAATTATGTTTGATTATGAATTGATTCAAGTTGAAATAATTATTATTATTTTGTGTCGTGTAATTAATTAAATTCGATTTATTGTGAAAACAATCGTTAAATTTTATATGATTTATTATGTTTTGGGTAATAAAAGATTTTGGAAGTCGAGCTAAAGTACTGTTTTCGGTACAAGTGACTGCCAACATATTACCAATTGCACTTAATTTTACATCGGTTGGATGGAGTATACTGTACGAATGATATTGAAATTGAATTCCGTTTCCACGCAACATAAATCCCTCGACATCGATGAAAACGTAAAATATTAAAAACAAACACAATTTAATTAACATTTTTAATTAAGATTTTTTTCTTTATGAGTTTCGTTTACGAATTAAAAATAACTTCTGAAGAAAATTCGTTCAGAATATTACTGGGAAACATTGCTTTTTTCTTTTTTAATTTTTTTATGTATTTTATTATATTATATAGATGTGCTAAATTACGACTTTGTAAATACTTTATGATAATAAATATTCACATACTAAATAAACTTTAGTTTCCTATATTTATACAGCACGCGATCAAGCTAATATAATAATCAAGATAAACCCGTTACTCGAAAAAATCATATTTATGGTACACACTATATAGACACAAAAAGACAATAAACATCGTCTATATTTGTATTCTCCACACTTTTGACCCACTCAGTATAATTGTTATCGCGGAGAAAAGAAATAATACGAATGCATTTTTTTTGCACACAAACAAAAGAATTTAGTGATAAGACGTTCTCTCAAGACGTCTGTGTTTACAAATTTATTTTCCTAATTCTATTTTAGATGACCTATAATGAAAGTAACATACGTCTGATGAATGTCATTGGAATAAGATTGCACTAGAAATTGAAAATTTTTGCGTACTATTACGTCCAATAAATAAAACTATATACTTAGCGCGGAAAATGGGGTTATCTATTTAGTTTATTAATAGCTTCGATTTTGTAATGCTAAATTAATGTTATATATATATATATATATATATATATATATATATATATATATATATATATATATATATATATATATATATATAAATATATAAATATATATATATATATATATATATATATATATATATAAATATATATATATATATAAATATATATATATATATATATATATATATATATATATATATATATTTATATATATATATCTATATATATATATATATATATATATATATATATATATATATATAAATATATATATATATATATATATATATATATATATATATAAATATATATATATATATATATATATATATATATATATATATATATATATATATATATATATATATATATATATATATATACCACTATCATGGGAAGAAAGACTTGTCGACTTCTGTAACACAAATCAATTGTTCATAGGCGGCTTCCACACAAAAATATACATAAATACACATGGACATCACCGGATGGCAGAACTAAAAATCAGATAGATCACGTAATGATCAATAAGAAATTCCTCACATCACTACAAGATGTAAGAACAATGAGGGGCGCAGATGTACACAGCGATCATCAACTGGTAATAGCACAATTCAACATCAAGCCAGCAGCTGTAAAACATTCGAATACAAATAAGAGGAAATTTAACACAAATAGATTGAGAGACATTGAAACAAGAAACACTTTCAATGAAATGCTTCAACTCAATCTCCAGTCTGAAGCCACCCGTATAGAAGAAAGATGGAACCAAGCAGAAGAAGCCTACATCAAGACTGCCACGGACGTACTCGACTACAGAGAATACAAAAGGAAACCTTGGATCAGTGATGATACATGGCAGAAAGTTGAGGAACGCCGTCAATTTAAGTTGCAAATATGCCAACATAACACGGAAGAGGTGAAACGTAGATACGAAGAAACAGCGCGTCAAGTAAAGAAAATGGCAAGGAATGATCGAAGAAAATATACAGAAAGCTTTCTCAAAGCTGCTGAAGAGGCAGCAGCAATCCAAAATATGCGAGCACTACACCAGTGTGTAAGAAAGGTCACTGGTAAAATTACAAATATACCACCTATAAGGGACGCTAATGGTCAAGTACTAACAACAGATGAAGCACAGTTAAAGAGATGGAAGGAATATTTCGAAAAAGACGTCGTCGCCGATCCCGAAAATCTCCAGTCATTAATTGACATCAATAACGAAACTAGCAACACCCATCCACCAACGGAACGGGAAGTTAAAGATGTCATTAATAGACTGAAGAACAATAAGGCCGCTGGAACAGACAATATAACCGCCGAAATATTCAAAGGAGATTCATCTACAACTGCAAGCATATTAACACCAATAATCCAAGAAATCTGGAATTCTGGGAGAATCCCACTGAAATGGAAAGAAGGCTTGATAATTACGATACCCAAGAAAGGTGACCTAAGAGAATGTAGGAACTGGCGAGGTATCTCCCTCCTCAATACAACAATAAAAATACTCGCAATGATCATCCTTGACAGAATCTCACCTACGATCAATGCAAAATTAAGAAACGAACAAGCTGGATTTAGACCAGGAAGAAGTTGCACTGATCACATCAAAGTGAAACAAACTACAACACTTGAGGAGTAAGGCAAGGTTGCGTACTCTCACCAATGCTGTTCCTAATCGTATTAGACAGTGTAATGCGGAAACTAGATAACAAGTCCCCTAATGGCATTCAATGGGGGTTAACTGGTAAACTTAATGATTTGGACTATGCAGATGAAATATGCTTGCTCTCACACAAACACTCCGACATGCAGCAGAAAGTGCAACTGCTATCAGATCTAGCTAATGAAGTTGGTCTCAAAATTAATATCAAGAAAACGAAGGCGATGAGACTCAACACAAATATAACCACACCGATACACATCAACAATATACAAATTGAAGATGTAAATGAATTCGTATACCTTGGTTGCACAGTAACGAAAACAGGTGGAACAGAAGAAGACATACACAAACGTATAAATAAAGCCAGATATACATTCAACATGTTACACAAAGTCTGGAATACTTCTGTCCTGTCGTGCAAGACCAAGATACGAATGTTCAACTCATGTGTGAAATCGTTACTTCTGTATGGGTGTGAGACATGGAAGCTTACAGGAAAAATCATACAGAAGCTACAGGTATTCGTAGACAAATGACCGACGAATACTTAAGTGCTTCTGGCCTAGCACGATCAGTAACATCAATCTGCATATAACAACATGTCAGTCAAACATTGAGACCGAAATAAAGCGACGAAAATAAAGATGGATTGGCCACACACTGAGGAAGGCATCAAGTGATATAACGAGGATGTCATTAGACTGGAATCCACAAGGAAAAAGAAAGGGTGGAAGGCCAGCAATGACATGGAAGAGAACGATGCTAGCAGAGGCAAAACACCTGGGAAAATCATGGGCAGAAATAAAAGCAATAGCCCCAAATAGAGTAAGATGGTTCAGAATAGTGGACGCCCTATGCTCCTAAAAATTGGAGATAAAGGAAAAAAAAATATATAAATATATATATATATATATATATATATATATATATATATATATATATATATATATATATATATATATATATATATATATATATATATATATATATATATATATATATATATATATATATATATATATATATATATATATATATATATATATATATATATATATATATATATATATATATACTTTATTAAAATAATTAAATGTTCCAATTCGATCGAATTCACCGTTTTATGTCAAATATGAAAAGTATTTGCCTGAAAATGTTATTTTATTCACTTTACTCGACACATTTTAGCCAAACTATTATAAATACAATTTTATTAAATTAATTAAACTTTCGAATTCGATCGAATTCATCGTTTTATGCTAAATACATAAAATATTTGCATGAAAACGTTATTTATATTCACTTTACTCTACCCAAATCACCGAAATTGCTATTAATAAAATTTTATTAAAATAGTTAAACGTTCAAACTCTATATAATTCACCGTTTTATGTCAATTACATAAAATATTTGCATGAAACTCTTATTTACTCGACACAAATCACCGAAATTAATATAAATACAATTTTAGTAAATTAATTAAACGTTTGAATTCGATTGAATTCATCGTTTTTATGCCAAATACATAAAGTATTTGCATAAAAATCTAATGTTTGTAACCTTTACTCGACACAAATCAACAAAATTATTTTAAATAAAAATTTATTAAAATTTACTTTTTTGACAAAATCTGGCAAATAAACATCAAATTACAAAATGTTGTGCACAGTGTGGAAAGTTCTATTTAATACAATAAATTCAAATTTCAAACTTCAATGACAATACATTAGCAATTAGATCACATCTACAAGCAAATTAATTAACTCGTCTGAGGTTCTGGACAAATATTACAATTATATCATCGATCCACATCCATCTTTACAAACATTTTTTGGTGAAAATAAAATTCACCGTTTTATGCCAAATACATAAAGTATTTGCATGAAAACCTTATTTATATTCAATTTATTCGACACAAATCACCGAAATTATTATAAATACGATTTTATTGAATTAATTAAACGTTCCAATTCGATCAAATTCACCGTTTTATTTCAAATACGGTTTGTATGTTATGTGCATCTAATTCTGCTAATTTAATACTTACAAACGTAGTTCAACAGTTTTTACAGCACAGGTTCTATAGTTTTTTAAAACTGTTCAAAGTTTATAGATATTTTATGCTAATCAATTTCTTAAGTGAAAAAATTAAAAAACAAGAAGGTGAAGACTTTAACTCACAAGCTATTACGTGAGCCTAGGTGGAAAGTAGAAATTACGTTTCGTTTAACTTGAAAAATTTCGTTAAGTTAACTTAACGGAAATCTGCTCAAAAAGCAGATAAGAATTAGTAAATTTTCAATCATTTTTGAATGATGTTTTTAGTCGTCAATGATAATTTTCGTTAAGTTTGATTTTAGATCATTATTGTCTGAGTAGCACGAATACAAAACACATTTCACTCTAAACTTAAACTGAGATAACTTAAGCTCGCTGTGCATGACTTTTTAACCAAATTGCTAGCAATCTATTGGGTTAAAATGAAAAAAGAAAAATATTTGATATTTTCACGGTCTTTGAATAATTCAGCAAAGCATGTACGACCTTGCTAAAAATGTATAATCTACTACATATAGCTTTGATGATTTTATAATTAACTTACGATATGCCCGGAGCCTTCGAAGTTTAAGACCTGTCAATTAAATAAACTATTTATTTTGTAAAGTTTTTCAATGTTTACTTAAAGTGTTAAGTTACAATGATATTTCCAATTGCCATTAAAAACCATTACTAGCTTCATAAACGTACGAAGCGCTATTTTACATAAAGTAGGGGACACGTTACCAACATCAGTAATATTTGGCTTCTAAACGGTGACTTTCCACACCTTTAACTAAATACACATGAAATATAAAAAGTTATTTGGACTCATAACTCGTTAATTTATTTTGAAAAGTATTTGTTACTTTTTGAAAAACGTTATAAAAGTCAAAATAAACAAAATATTTCATTGAATATTTCATATTTAAAATTTTTTGTTAACTTAATGGAAACATGTTAAAAAAACATAAGACGCTTATAATATTGTTGAATTAAGTATGAATAAAATTGATAATTTTCATTAAGTTATTGTTGCGTTGCTATCGTGCATTTATTTATTTGGTATATATGATGCTTTAGTAGAAACGACAAGGACTTATTGAACAATAAAATACTGAAATTCGAGTATTTATTTGCAAGGTCCCGCAAAATATTTACAAAAACCTTTCAATTTGCATAACTGCGACCAAATATATTTATATTATAATTTAAGAAGTGATTAAGGCTTTTAAAGTTCAGTTTTCTGTGTTAATACCATTACGCTATAGTTAAATGTTTCATTTATTTTTCATCTCAAATAAATTTAAAGTGATTTAAAGAAATTCCAGAACACAACGATATATTTAAATGTTAGCATTAAATGCAAACATTGTCGTTGCTTCCAACGATTTACGCAATAGTTATTTAAAGTCAGCGAAACACCTTACTTATTTATAATGGAAGGTCTGGAGTGGTTTAAAATAATTTGATGCAAATATTTTCAATTTTAAAAATGTCAGCAAAAATATCACATTAAAAATCCTACGTCCTATGTAACATGGGAGCGAATTTTTGTTTGGGCGCCACTTTTGGAAATTACACCAGGTAAATCTAGTCTAGCGCTGGCCTTGCTCTAGATAGTACAAAATAAATAGCTCGCGGTTCCTAAGTTTATAAAGTTTAGCACAATTATATTCATAATTATATATATATATATATATATATATATATATATATATATATATATATATATATATATATATATATATATATATATATATACATATATTTATATATTTATATATATTTATACAAAAAATTCTAATGATGCAGTAATGTCACAAATGCATCTTCGTTATAAAGAGGCATTGAAATGTGCTACCCATGTGTAATGTAGTTCTTTAACATAATTTTCTGGTCATATTCGCTTCTATATAAATTGTTAAAGTTAGAATATTTTTCATCTTGCTTACCTTCTGTTTACGTTATAAACTTATCGGTTTTTTAAATCAAAATTTAACTGGTTGCAATTTTATGTTTTTGCGAAACAATTTTTATTTTGTACGCGCGCTTTTTGCTTCCATTATATGTAATCTTTCGTTTAATACTCTTTTGTTATCGCGCGCAACGAAAATTCTTTAGATTATTTGAGATGATTGTTGTTATTATTCCTGGGTTTTCTTTATATTTATTTTATATTTCGTCGAATTTTAAATGTGTTTGATTTATTGAAAATATTTAAGATTGTGAAATATTTAAGATGGTGAGGTGATATTTTTGCTGTCAATCAGATTACTGCTTTGTAGATTTGGTGTTCAAAATGTGTGTGTGCGAAAATGTTTATGGTATTTGAAAATAAGACGAACGTCAGTTGAACCGAAGTTAGGCAAAAGTAGGAAAAAATTGAATGAGATGTTACCAAAAATATAGTGGAATACTAACTAATTATATGCCAGTTCTTTTGTTATATGGGAAATCATTTATCAACCATTAAGAGATCTCCTGATTCAAGTGCAATTTGCACGTTAGTGGTCATTTGGCAAAGATTGTGAATAAGTAACTATGATCTCAATTAATTATTAAAAAACAATGCTTTAAAATGTTATACCGCACACTTATACGGTATAAAACATTTATAGTAAAAAATATTCCACGAAAGGATGTTAATCATGTTTTTTTTATATATATTTTGTTTCATCCTGCTCTCAAAAGTTATTAACAATATTTATCCTAGATTTAAATCTTCAGCACAAAGTCGGTGACAAATAAAAATTTCAGATTTCTCAAAGTACTAAGACTTTGGAAGCGAAAGACCCGGATATTACTACTTTTTTGATATACTTTTCTTTGAAAGTATTTTAAAAGTAATTTTGTATTTTGTTTATGTTTATTATTAATTATAAACATAAAAAATAATACTTAGTAACATAATAACAAGAGCAATAAGTTTCTATCATTTTAATTTCCTTTCAACGCAACAAAAAACCAAATAGCAACAAAATCGAATGTAATTGAAAATTTCCTTTTAACCTGTTGTACATTGTCTATATACGAGTATGTTCAGCTACGAGTATATAGATAGCTACATATATACAGTTCTTTCAACGTTTCGATTGCATTTTTTTATGTGCATTTCGCGCAATACTACACACATCATTTAGTTTATTTGCCGCTATTCAAGCGCGTTAAAATATCAAGCATTTGGATTTTGATTTTTAACACAATTAAAATTGATACATATAGGTACATACATTACGTTGATTGTTGAACAGGAACTGGAAATCACTTAATGAATATGAGTTTTGTGATTTGCAATTACATATTGTATTACGAGTATTAATTGATAATCAATTTTATGTGTGTAGTTTGTCTATGCGTAATTATAGCGTTGCATATGGTATAGACATGTCGCAATAAATATAAACTAATGATAGGCAAATATTCATACATTGCTACATTTTTTAAAATTTTGGAATGGATGCTGAAACCATAATTTCGAATATTTCAGAAATAGTATTTTTTATAACATTTTTCAGGATCACAAAATAAATATTTGACAATATCTTGATTTTGAGAGACTGACCTCTTGAGTATTTATATCCACCTATTTAACTAATATATATATATATATATATATATATATATATATATATATATATATATATATATATATATATATATATATATATATATATATATATATATATATATATATATATATATATATATATATATATATATATATATATATATATATATCATAGTATATGAGTCATATATATATATATATATATATATATATATATATATATATATATATATATATATATATATATATATTTATATATATATATATATATATATATTTATATATATATATATATATATATATATATATATATATATATATATATATATATATTTATTTATTTATTTATATATAACGCATAATTGCATTCTTTCAACTAAAATGAGTGCCACATTCGTCTGAAGAGCCACCAAGACTTAAGTTAGACTTTAAAAAAATATTCATAATTTTTAATGTAAACATTTTGCAGTTAAGCTTATACAATTTTTCAAAGACAAATTCGAATTAAGTATGTGAACCGATCCTGTAAAATTATGCTATTGTAAGCTGATATTTACGTACTATATAGATACGCGAATATAATAATTTGTGACTCACATAATAATGTTACAACATCCACATTTACTTTTAAAGCCGATTCCTATAATTTTACTTAAGAAGTTTCAATTCTTATGAGTGCTTGCTTATACAGGAGGTTGACGCACCAAAAATTGTTTGTTTATACTTTCAAGAAAATATTAACTATACAAAATGCATATATAGGTATTAAACATTTGAAAAATGGAAGATGTTTGGACCCCTGACCTTTAATTGATTCCTCTTAAATATTTTTTTTTGTTTTTAAATCGGTCCAATAAAACAAAGTTTTGATGTTGATGAGCTATCTAAACATCAAACATTCCATATGACAACATGTGAAATACATTTTACCACAACAAATCAATTAAACTCGTATAATTACAAACCATAACATCTTTAATTCAAACATCTTTTAAAATAAAAAAATAAAATGAAAGATCACGCATTCTGAATCTAAAGTGGATACATAACTATACAATCCAAACTGAAACAACAACAACCACTATGCATAAAAACAAAAGTTAGGATTACACTCGATGATTGACACATCTCTTATTATTAATTTCATAGAAACATGCACCATTCAAAAAACTAGTACATACATTTTATATCCAATCATACAGTTTCAACACGTTCATAAGCTTTAATCTCGCTTTATATAATATACGGTCGACTCTCATATCATCTCGATCGAATGTACCATCACAATTAATTACATTGTATGTATGATAAACATTGAAAGATTTCTTAACTAATGGGGTTCCTAATTGAACCGTTGTCTTTTCATTTTATATTTGGTTTGTTGTGATTTGGAGAGATTTTCGAGAAGAAAAAATAATTTAAATGCGTAAGTACAGATGAAAAATAAGATGATATTTGACATTTCGTTATTTTTGTTTTATTTATTTATGTAATATGTGTATTTCTTACGTTAATTATTTATCTTAAAATTTATTTTAAAGATTAAAAAAAAAATAAAAAATAAAATGTTTGAATTGTTTTGTCATTTTACGGAATGAGATGCTGCCGGTGCTGTGGTGTTACGCCGAAGAATTTTAAGTAATTGTTTTAATGTCAAGAAAAAATTTAAATTAAAATCTTATATAAATGAATGTGAAATTCTAATTAGACTTAGCATAGTGAGTGTTTTTTTTTTAGGTTAAGAGTCATTGGTGCATTAAAAGGTGTCAAATTACTGATCAACTGTCGTTTTGATAACTCAGTATGGCAATGTATACATCTCTAAAAGTAAAATTTAGTTTCAATAACCGCATTATGCGTGGATGAGTTCATTTAATTTAGTCGTTATAGTTGGAGAAGTAAAGATTCATTATAATTTGTTACAAGTTTAGCAAACGTTTTAAATTAACTTTAGCTTGATATAAGTAGTTGGTATTATAAGTAATTCATGTTTATGTCATAAGTCATTGTCGTTCTGAAGTTACATACAACCGCCGCACAAATTACCCACCAAAATGGAAAAATAACTTTAAAATTTGTTAAATGATGCAGTTTAAATTTAAAACAAAACTGAAAATGTACGATCACGACAATTTAATATATCTCGCAAATAAATAACTATCCCAGGATCTTATAGCAGAGAGGTATCCATTATACCCAACTCGATTTTTTTGGTAAATTAATTTCATTATATTTGTATCTTTTCCGTTTCGTTTATATTAATTTGATCCAATCGATCATAATTTATTCACAGTGCCAAAAATATCTGCACAACATTTTAAATGCTTGTAAGTTATATTTTGATAAACATTTTCGGGAATTGGAATTAAACATAATATATTTTAAAATTTTACGATTTTTTGGAAAGTGGGCAATAAACCATCTTGTTACAGACGAAAAAGAATTAAAATGAAATAAAAAAATTAAAAAAATTCTCAAAGACATGAAATATATTAACCTTTAGGCGTGGTATGTTATAATCAAATTAAATTTAAGAAACAGAAATATTTATGTTATATGATGTCTGCTTGTGTGTGCACACACATTTTTTTCCTCTTCCCTGATTAAAATTAATGTCCTCCTACCATCAAAATATTATTATAAAAATGTTAAATAATTTTGACATAACAAAATAATCACTTTTAATGTATCATTTATGTCAAGGGTTGATGTACATAAACGTAACAGTGTCGAACACAGTGGGATTTGGATATAGCTTATGAACATGTTTCTCAACTAAAAACATTAAGGCTACCACGTGGAGCTTCTAAACCTTAGCGAGCAATCGTAATTATATGATAGGTATTCTCTTGCAGGAACGGCATAAGACGACACAAGGCGTGAGCATAGTAACAATTTGCAAAGTGAAGAAAGCATTGATGAAATGGGAACAAGTAAGCAGCAGAATATATAGAAATAGCAACATCAATAAAAAAAAACATACAATAAATCCATATACACAAACAATCATGGGCATAACCAGATGGCAGAAAAACAGATAGATCATGGAATGGTCAACAATTCATACTGTGCTCCGTTGGAAATGATATGTCCCATTGTCTTCATTAGTACTCAATGATTTCCATTGTCACTCAATATTAGTTTTGGGACAGAAAGACATTGAGCACACGAGACTCCATACATTTGATTACGCCGTTGTGGCTTTTGGCATCGCACTTAGCTGCAAGCAGAATGAAGCGCTAAGATGATCTAGCACAACGAACAAAAAGTTTCTCTTGCTTAAATCGAGGATAGGGTCCCATAAAATCTATAAATAACTTTTGAAACACTTGTGGATCTTATGTGTATTTACTTATAGTAAGGCGAGTATTTTACTATGGATTGATGAACATATTTTGACATGTAAGACCATGTTGGTTTACTTACTTCCAAATAAGACGCGTTAAATGGTTAAACAGTATACCCAATTACATTTGGGATCAGAAGATTAATCAACTAGCCTTGCAGAAAAGTATACCAGAGGAGATGTCAGGATCCACAGTCGTCCATTATAAACTCGGTAGTATAGGCGTAAATTGAAGGACTATAGTATGAACAAGGTCAATTTTAAGTACTGGTGATCTTGAAAAAGAACAGGGTTAAGATATATGGTAAATGGTAGAGTATGCCCAATTTAGTCCAGTGTAAAAAACTACAATCGACAATCGAGAAGTGCGACTATGCAATTCAATCCAATTGGAAAATTGAAACCTTGCAATTTTAGACTCCAACTAGTAATTCGCCTCGAAAGCGTTTGTACCACCAACCTCTTCAAAATTGTGTAATCCATGATGGTTGTAAACGGGTAGCCTTCTGCAGATTGGCTGAATTTCTTAATGCACCAGCCTAACACTCGAGTTTAGTTACGCCATAATTATATTGTGCTGAATTAAGTTTTTGAGAAATCAATGGAAAAGGCTATACGTCGCCGCTGGAAGTTTTCTGGAATGAAACGAATCACAAGACATGCGTAAAAGCATCAAACTCCACGAAACAGATTAGAAATAAACATTGTCCTAATTAACAGCTGGAGATAATAACGTTGATTTAGGGGTTTGGTATCGCCATGACTAATGGTGTGGTCTAATAGGTGCGTTTTACCCAGCCCAAGTGGAGAGGAAGATAGAAGTACTTGTTTGACTGATTCCAGTTGTTGTTGTTACTAAATGTGAATTACTTTGTGAAAATGAATCGCATCATTCGATGTTGTTTCGGCTACAACCCAAGCTGTATCTAATTTTTAATTAGAATATCTTCCAGAAATATACGCCCAGCTAGATCTTGTTGCAGATTAGGAGCAAGATAAAGCATATGAAAATTGGTTTGACTACAGCAAACGTGAAAGGAATTTTAATATGGTCGATATTTGTTTCCGTGTTTCTGTATAAGTTTATTTACCCTCTAAGGCCTTTTTCCCAAATTAAACAACAGATGGGCATGTTTTTTTAATTATTTTATAGGTGTGCCGCATCGAAAACAAAACTTAA
Source organism: Tipula confusa (assembly GCA_963556175.1). Classification (NCBI taxonomy): domain Eukaryota; kingdom Metazoa; phylum Arthropoda; class Insecta; order Diptera; family Tipulidae; genus Tipula; species Tipula confusa. The sequence continues at coordinate 164,882,276 of OY744477.1, read as the reverse complement.
GTAATTATCTGTGGCTACATCCTTTAAAGAAGTGCCTAACCTGCCGACAGTCACAACAAAAGAACTATAGAACGCATAGAATGCTTTAGGGCATTCATAATTTTATTTAGGCTATAGAAGGCATTACCACTGGATTTAAACTGTATAAGATTATAACAGTTCAAATAAGTTTAGGAATTATAACAAGAACCATTTTAATAAGGTAAAATGAAATAACCCTCATTAGACGGCTTGTTTGGGTTGAAAATCAGAAATTTGTAACTAATTTTTACAAGTTGATAAATTTGGTATATTCAACCCTTTTAGTTAATGAAAAAAGTTACGAGATTCACACAACATTTTAATTATTATATTATTTGGTTCCATGTCATGATTCCATGACAATTACAATCCCGATGAAAGATAATCTAAGCAAATGCAAGAACTGCTAAGATATCTCGTTCCGCAACACACCAAGAGAAATACTCACAATGATTATTTTTAACAGAATCTCATCAGAAATCAATACAAAATTAAGAAACGAACAACCAGGTTTCAGACAATCTAATGTATAAAAATTTTCAACTAAATCTGTTTTTCCTTTTTCCTGTTCTCGGTTGATATGAAATGTAAATTTGGGATTATTTAACATTTAGTGAAATGCGCACCCCAAAGAAATTATTTGAACTTTTATACAAAAAATATAATATCGGGAAATAAATCGGGTTCAATACAAAAACAAAGTGAAACTTACTACAAAATTCGAAAAGTAAGCCCACGTTGCATATACTCTCGTCAAAGCTGTGCTGGGCGTATTTAATGTCCACGTTCTTAAAGCTTCAATTTTGGTTAAGATTCATCTTGGTTTCCTGCACATGAAAATCTTTAGAACTTTCAAATATATAATTTTAAAATTTGCCTAAAAACCAAAGTTAGATTGATGTACAAACCTTCTTGTATGTGCGCAGGCGTAATTAACGTGAGCAACATATATTACCATTACTTCACAAAATTACAATGATCATCGTGGATTGTCATCAATTTCAAAAGGCGAAACAACATAAATGAAATATGTACAAAATAAAAAATTATAAAATTGAAATCTTTGGATGAGATACAATTGAAAGCACCAACCACGACCATGCTGAAGATTATATATACGAAAAAATTGAATTACAGAAATGTAAATGAAATAAATTGTGAATTAAATTAAAATAATTTATTCTTAAATTATTATTTTTTGTACATTTAAACATTACGTATTCCATTTCTTTGCGAGATGAACACAAAAAAACATTAAAAAAAATTAACAGACAGCTCTAAGACTTTTATAAAGACAGTCACAAATTATTCACATATGTGGGTTTGGCTCAATTTCAAATTTTTTTTTTCGTCGTCATCTTTTTGTTAATCTTCTTCGTAATGTTCAAGGAATTATAAACCTTGCACTAAATGTTGTGTTGGTTTTTTTGTATAATATATTGCGCAGAGGATACGTTTCAACAATTTGGCCAAGGTATACATACACGTAATAAATTCATGAATTAAAAATTACAATAATACGTAAATTGTTTTTTAACTTTTTTGTTCTTAATATTTAACTTTGATGTATCTTTTCGGTTTGTGTTATTATCATTACTATTGTAATTTTGTTGTGCTATGCTGGTTAACATAAAAACCATTAACAAATATACGATTTTTAATTTTTTTTTTTTTTTATTTTTTGAGTATATTCATCAAGTTTTAATGTTTGAGAACATTTTATTAAATGTTCTGATGGAGAATGATTGATCTTGAATTGTCAGTTAAACCAAAATTTAGATCATCTATCTCCGAGAAAAAATGTGTCCATTCAAATTGTCTCAACAACCCTTTTAATGATTTCTAATGAAACGTCCAAAATAAAGTTAAAGCTATATTATAAGATCAAAATTGCCCCAGTTTAGATAACTATTAGAATACCACCAAAAGGCTCACTTTTCTCTCTAACCAATCCCAATCAGTAAAAACTACTTTTATACTACTTTAATATCCATCATTTATTTTTAAACTTAAGTTATTTCCAAAGTTCTTAAAATTCTTAATCCAAATTAAGCAACTGGTGCTGATGCATTACCACTATGAGTCGGTGACTAAACCTAGATAGATCTCTTATTGAAAGGATATAGAATTATTTATTGGGTCGATCGATCAAGGTATAGTATTGGATGATATTTCATATGAATCACGTGAGTCAATGTGGGTTCAGCCTTTTCACCTACCTTATTTTTTATTTATATTGTTAACGCCAAGGTCATACGCGCACTTACCTAAAAAGAAATAAAAAATAATTCGAATTATTGTGTTACAATTATGTTAGTATCTTATAAATAAATAAATCTGTGTTGACGTTTAATGTCAAACGCAGAAATATATGATGTAAAATCGTAAATGAAATCAAATATTTGGATGGAAGCAGTTATACCATATACTTTAGAAGATTCGCTGGTGCAAGTATTTACCGCAGGAATAAGTTGAGTGAATAAGTTAAAATTAAAATTCGTATGCAGATGCTCTGAGTTTACAACCAACAACAAGCTTTTCCTATTTCGGTACATTTTAGCCGATAAAGCCGGTATATACCAATGGTATCTAACTTTGGGGATATTTTTCATAATACACAAGAAATAAGTACTTTCACAGATGCCGTAAAATATGAAATTATTGATAAGCATACCATATGGAAACCCTAAACTTGCCTAATATGATAGATCAACCAGTTTTTGAAAGAAGAGTCTAAAGAACGAGACCACTAGATACGGTAAATTTGAGCTGTGACGATTGTATGAAAATTCGCAAAAATCTATACCAAAACTTAATCAATACATGGAAATGGCAATATACGCGCAAACAAGTTAAAGCTGCGTATCCTTGTAAAAGGTCGCCTCAAATAAGTGTCAATACGAGAGGAAGCTGCAATGATCCATATTGATTGTGTCGTAGCTCTGGTATTTGATCAGTTAACAACACTACACTTAAAATAAAGTTAAAAATCCTTAGAGAAAAAGGACATTTTTTTCAAACTATGGCTGTACAGATGTTATATCACTTAATAATGGTGCGCTCTCAAAGAAAGGCTTTGATAATATGATTAACCAACCAGACGGGTATATACTGCCTGTAAACATTCAATTACAACATCTTATCGGACGGTATCAAAAGCCCTTGCTTAATCAATATAGAAAATAAAATTCTATTTCCAAAAATCCGGCCGATGGAAAATATATGGTCATTACAGTTGAGCGATTAGCTAAAAAAGTGGCGTGATATAATGGCGGCAGATATATAGACAATCGGTTAATCTGTACAGAAGGAGTATTGGTAGCATTGGTTTTATATCCCATATTACATAATGTCAAGTGCCATCAGTTTCAGGAACAGTTCCAGAACAAACAGATTAAATAAATTTTTTCCATAGTTGGAGGAGGTCTGAATGTAATGATTTCCTTTTAATATAGAAGGCCAGTCACCTGCAGATTTGTAGAGTTCACTAGCATAAATGAGGATATGTAGTGCTTAACTGCTTAAAAAGGAATAACCTTTGTTAATTTGTTCGGGTACCTGACAGCTGTCGAATTATTAAAAAACTATTAGAACACCAAAGAGGTATAAGTGGAATATTTATTAACAAATATCTCACGATTTTGGATAGCTTATCAATTGAACAGCTTATCAAGAAGTAGAGAATTCTTGAAGTTTGAAGCCGACTAAATTAAGAGGTATATGGAGGAACATTCTTCCTTTAATATACCTTTAATATGAAAAATATATTTTTGTTGGTGGAATTGCGTCCAAGCTAGATAGTTGCGAAAGTCAAAGAGGTTTCCAACTTTACATATTTGACTGTATTACTATAATTTCAGTATTGTCTAAAGTTTTCAAGCAGTTGCTGCGTGATAAGAATAATGCTCATAGTTATAGAGAAGTTAATTTATTAAATACAATTACAATCTGGCTTTCGCAACAATCATATATAGTACAAGTATCAAGTAGTTGATGCTTTTTTACAACTTTAGTGAACCTGCCTTATGAATATATAATTATTTATCTGACAGATTTTTTAATGATCCTTACCTAATGAAGTCGCATGAAAATTTGTAATTTCGAGAAAAAATCACAATAATGGTAATTATCTAGCCAATTGTATAAATATTAGATTCACATGAAGTTTCAGGTTATTATAGCCAACTAATCGATCCCCATTAAGGTATAATAATGAAGATTTCAACAAATAATCATAATGTAATTGAATATTATGTTACAATATAATATCTAAAATTGTTAAAAAATTTAATTTCCTTAATCAATTTAAATAATTTTAATTCACAAAATTAAATTTAATTGCGATAAAATTTTGTTTTTACGATCTTATGATATTAAAATTTTACAACGAAATTAAATTCATTTACCTTTTGAGTATACCATGAGAGTATGCATATGATGATGATAATTAACCCGTATAATGCTACTCGTATTATTGGTGTCTCATAATTAGCACATTAAAATAATATATTCAAACCAGTCTAATGGGGTATATCTCTCGCTTACTCTGGGTACTTAAACAAACAAAAAAATCTTTGTTGGTAATTAAAGTATTGACGGTGTTTTAACTCATTAAATATGTAAATATACGATTTTGGATTTTAATTAGCGTATCTCTAAAAAATTAAACGCTTCATGAATAAAGTCATATATGAATAGAACCTGTTGCTTGTAAAATGAAAACACATAGTATATAAAAATATTATGTATTACAAATTTATTACCGCAGCCAAAACAAATTAACAACAAAATTTCGGAGTTAATATGTAAAGCCATTTAGTCATATTATTAGTACCCATCTATATGCTATATGCATATCGGAGACTGAATATTTCGATGGGTTGTTTATTGCCCAAATCAGGAAGGAAGTTATCGATATACGCGTATGATGTACTCAAATCGCTTATTGTCTATTTTTCTAAACACATTTTTGAATAAAATTAAGCAAACGCGTCTTTAAAAATTGAACGTGTCACTTTTTTTAATTTCACTTTCGGATGAGATTATAGTATGTAAGAAAAAAATGTAAATTTTAACATACAAATTTATGCGGTTGCGAGAGTGTACTATACACACAACATAATTATTTTGTCAAACAATTTGGTAATAAAAAATGTTAAAAACTTTTTTATTTTTTGCTTTTACTTTTCCCATTTTCTAATTATAGTAATTTTGGATGGAAATCATGTCACACACGCAGCAAGTAAATTATAAACATATATTTACACAGCTAAATGGGAAAATTTATGGTTTCGTTCACAAACAATTTTGCGTGACACTATTTATGGCCATATAATAAAAAGGAGAAAAAGTAATAAAAATTTGAATTAATTGTTTGATTGAAATATTTGGATGGTTTTATTTGGGGTGACAGGTCAATTAAATGCGAAACTGAAGACAGTTCCTAATTGTTTGGGGTGCCGTTTAGCTCGTTTACTAAATTGAATCGTTTCGTTTCGACAATTGACCTTTACAAAATCGATCACCGTTAGATTATGTTGAATGGTTGGTTAAGATCATGTGAATTTAATTAATGCCGATGTCATGTCCTGTGGAAGTTGTTAATCTCACATCAGACACGTCCCCAGTTAGTGGATGGGGGACGTGTCTGATGTGAGATTCTCTCACTTGGTTCACCGGCAGGTAAATGGGAAACAAACATGTTAAAAACAAAAAAGAAACGGGATACAACATTCCAGTTGGTAAACCAACTATCACCAGATCATTCACCAACCTAGTTGCGAATCCACCCTGTTATGCGGCTGGTTTATTGGTTTCTGAGTGCCAACTATTTCTGTACCCATTGAAAATGGCATAACAAAATGTGCTCGATATATACACAATGTAGTATGAAATAAGTGACCACACCTCCTGCTCTATACATGCTTACATTAAATAAAAAGGAGAAAGTTAAAAATATCTTTAACATCATAAGTATTATGATAATTAAAATAAAACAACTTAAAAGGACAAAACCATTGAAAAGGACATAAGCCGTTTGTGGACAGATGCCTATAGATATGCTAGAAAACTAGGAATTTAGAAGTATGCTGAGAAATTAGTTTCAACCCAGCAACATGCGTATAAACTGTAAAGGGCTCCTTCCTGCAAAGTAAAGAGGATGTGGAGTAGCCAAATAACTTCAAATTATACTATAGCTTCCTTGGAACTTAACAGTTCCAAAAGATTAACCCGCACTAAAATCTAAACAAAACAATCTAATGAAGACTTGAAGGGATTTGACAAACCATAGAAGCCATAAACGCAAAACTAGCGAAGTAAGAACGTGGTCAAGTAGTTCTTATTAAACACCTTAAAATAAAAAAATAGTTCCTAGGGCTCATATCGAAGACCCGTAAATGGCCTTCGGATGGTTTACCGCATCAACTGTAGTGCTTATGTGACTTACATAAGTCTGCATTGAAGTAACCGGTTACTATCATTGGTATATTAGATGGTCTTAAATATCAAAAAAAAATTTGATTTGGAGATGTATGTATAGACAGAAAATAGATATTGTCCATTTTTGTATCCCCAAACGATTTTACATCAACTTTTGGACTGGTCTATGTGGCCACATAATTTTCATATTCGGCGGAACTGCGTGACACATTTCAGATTTTTGAAATTTTTTGAAATAAATTCTAGAATATTGACCTGCAGTGTAACTCGCTGGTTGTTGGCCAGTCTATCGAGTGCATTGCGCAAGCGATTTGTAGAATGTACCATTTTCAATTCATGTTGAAAAATACCGTCTCCATTTGTTTGATATTAAATAAAGTTCTTCAATAGTATAAACTGTGGTTAGAGCAACATACATATGGATATGAGTGCTTGTTTTTGGATTTTCCACCCTGAGGTTTCTGGATGCACAAGACAGAATTAGAAATGAAATTGACGGTGCTTTGCCACCATAGTTCTGTTTGGGTTTAGAACAACAAAGGCGGTTCTTCTTGCAATACGAACAGATCGGCTGCAATTTAATTGCGGCAAGAAAATAAACGGCATATTTACCTTATCTTTGCCTAATGTGTATATGTTTGGCGAATTGTATCCAAACTCTTTTAATAGCTTTAAAATATCGTCTTCATATTCAATATGTCCGGTAACTAAAAGCACCGTTAGCTCAACCACCTGTTACATCAGTATTGAAGGTAATAAATATATGGCTTGCCAGAGCGGCAACTGAAATAGTAGCCTGACAGTATTGAGCAGTTCATACGAGTCCACTGTAACTCTCGTTGTGCAAACTCTTTAAATACAAAGCAGGGGACAATCAAGCACTTCTCAATTGTTTTTCGAACATGTTTGACCTCAAATTTTGTGAACTGTGACGCCATATCGTAGTTTCTATAACGAAGAATTCTTGTGTTTAATCTTCTTTTCCATGGCTATAAGCTAACGTTAAGACGTCTATTTCAGCGGAACGATTTTCATACTTCTCGAACCAACTATTGTTCCAAATATCTGTGGAATCAACTAAGGCCACCTTCTCTTCAAATTGTTTCTTTAATTATGTCCCTTTTTGCTGATCTAAGACCAAGTATAAACTGTAATTAGACATAGACAGGTGAAACAAGTACCAAGCTTTTTCCTGGCTGGTGATTTCAACATAATTTAAAATATCGATATTCAAACCTGGATGCTCGTTAATGACCTTAATTATTCTCCACAGCAGATTGCTGAAATCTTAATTCATTTTATTGACTTATGTACGATATACGCAGCAAAAGAATTTACTTTTTAATTAAAAAATACTCTTCTATTTCATGCCCATGTTAGAACCCGCAGCAAACTGAAAACAAATTAATTAAATGGATTTATCCATCTTTCTGATATTGCGGGCTCGCTGTATAAAGACCTTTGGTCTTGTGATAATTCATGAACTTCGATCACTCTATTTCATTAGCACTCATTGTTAGGAAGATAGTGACCCTACCAAGCTGCCGGATCTATAGTAATACATAGAATTCGAAGTCGATCGAAGTTATTTTCAATATAACCGTTGATGAAATCCTTAGATTCAACTTGCTAGCAAGTTAGTAAAGTACATAGTTCAATGTATTTAAAGGCATTAGTTAGACGTACAATAATTAGCATTATTTCCATTACCATGTACAATAAATGTAAAAATGTAACGCCACGTCTGCGGGCTTGTTTAAGCATGCTCATAGCCTTCATGAATGGTATTACTTTCAAGTCACCTTTAAATATTCGAAACTGACCTGTTTATAAATTAATGGAAATGAGAGTTCTTTGGCACGTACAACAAAGAGGAAACTCGGCCTTAAAGAACTCTATAGCTTGGTGTTATTTGGAAATAATGATCCTCGGTCCAAAGTAATGTCAGGTGGCCAAATTTACTTAAACGTTGTAAAATTTGTAAACTGTTGTGTCTACTAAGAATTCAAGTAACCCTTTTACTAACCGCTTTTTTACTGTTACCAATAAGGAGGTATAGCATGATTTGCGAAATTTCCTCAGTTTACTGTAAACGTTTATGCAATAATTATTAGGCCAAGTATTCCATATAATAACCATGCATATGGTAAAAGCGACGGATTTACATAAATAACAGGCACATAAATTAACATAATATGTATAAATTAAGCGCTCAGTCTCTAGATGCAGCAAAGGAAGGTGAGCAACTCGGATCCACTTATGATTTATTTACAAGCGACATCTTAAAAATCATTGCTTTAAATAATCAACGCAGCCTTTAGACTAAAAAGTGTCCCACGTCATGAAAAAGTTGCAGAAATAATTATGATTATTGAGACAGCTCGAATTTAAGCTAAAACATGGACATAATTTGGTCTTAACAGGTACGAAATAATTGAGCGATTTAAATTAAATTTAATACATTTTATGTACCCCACAAAATCTATTCTTAGAGGTGTCGTTAAGTCTAATCAGATTTTTCCAGATTTCGGAATTTTTGGTTTTGACACAGGTCGGATTTAAGGTAAAAATGGATACAATTTGGTCTTAGCGCAGCTATAAAAAATAATTCCTTAAAACTTAAAACTTTGGACCATTCAACAATTAATACAACAGTATGGTCAAAACGACGTGCTGCATGTTATTGTTTCCTCACCATGATGAAATGATAATCAACATAGGTGTTTCGTTACCGAAGAATAGATGGAAACAAAGATATTTTGCGAATTACTCCAAAATTCAGGCATCCTTCGTTTGGTGACTACCAGTACAAAGAAAATTGCAAAGGTAAAAACCTTTAGACAGTTGTATTTAAAAATTACTGAGAAATTCAACATACTAAATTGAAACGGGAGTAACCATTAGACCACTGTGCGTGTCAAATGTGAAGCTTTATTTAAGAGAGATAAATAACCAAATTTATTGTTGTCAGATATATTATAATAATAACAAAAAAAAAAGATCAAAACACATTCAGAAATTAATAAAAAATGCACCAAACTTTTCGACACTGCCACCGACCGTGTTAACCTCTTCATACGTTTATTATATATACATATTTTAAATCTCATTAAAATGTTTGTGTGCTAGTCAAGTAGAAATTAACTTCTTATTGCAAATTTTGTTGTAATTTTAAATTTGAGTAAAAAACAAATTCCAAAAAAACATCAACCAAAAATACCAACTTTTCATGAATGATGTTTACTGCTGCTGATGATGATAAATATTTTCAAGTAGATGAAATATAATTATGTTGGCATTAAGTCAAAAAAGTCTTGTGGATGAAAGGATGAGTATTTAATTATTATTTTATTTGCAAAAAGCAAAAAAGAAAAAGGGATTATTTTATTTATTTAATTTTTTAGATGTTGAAATATTAAATTATGTAAACTGAATTAAATAATTAAAATTTAACGACTAAACGTATATAGATGCATCTTTAAGATAAATGTGTAATACCAAATATACCGCTAAAACAATTTTTGTTTGATTTCGTTCCAGAACTTCAAGTAGGATGACACTTGTTCAACATAAAAATATGTAAAACTATATGTATACATCGTACATATCTAATGATAAACGTTATATTTATGTATACTCCACAAAAACGTTAGTTTTGAATGAATTCCAATTATTTTCTTAAACTATATTGACATACTCGTATCTTTGGTGCATCGTCTCGTACTATCCATATATAAATATAAATCCATATGTTATTAAAATGGATGACCTATTTGGTTTTGATGATGATTATTTTTTTATATAATGCTGCTGCTGCTGCTGCTACTTTTCATTTTGTATGTTTGATTAAAGATTTTCTACTTTGATAACATTTTGAATTCGTTGCTAAATGAAAGAAACGATTCAGTTTGGAAAATAGGTTATATAGTTTTGAATAAATACATTGCTTTGTGCTCTTTATTAAAATACTTTTGGAAATACAAGTTATAGAGCAACTATTGCCAATATTTTTCAAGCTCTTATTCTGTGAAACGAGACCAGAGAGAGATCAGAAAATTCTAGTAAATTCGAAAGCAATCAAACCAAGTGATAATGAAATAAAGTCCTTTAAGACAGATACGGTTGAAGCACTTGTGCATTAATTTCGCACTTAAATAGTTTCAGTGCAAGATCAAGTTCTTTCAAGCGAACTTGAACCAAAATATATGTGGAACTCATGGCTCAACTTCAAAACGTCTGACATCGTTTTCGTCAAGCAGAAGAATCAAATGCACTTCCAAATGATTATAGTATTCACTATCAATTAAACTAAACGTTCCACAAATTTTGGAATATATTTAATCGAGGAAATGATCATTTTCAATCAAGGCCATTAGAAATTAAATTTAATTGCCACCCACCAATAGAATTAGTGGCGGCACCAACATGACCACTCAAATTGGGCCATATTAGGACCCAATTAGTGATAAATTTTCATTCAAACCTATTTCTGAAGAAAACAGAGCTACTAAAAGGATGATACTATTGCAAATACCAAAAATATTTAATGAGTAACATTTAAGGTTAGCTCCTGCAATAATTCCGATCACAATTTTAATCTAAAAACTGTGATTAACCAATTTATCTAACTGTAAGACACGTAACAAGAAGTTTTTGTACTTTAACCGATTCAACTAACTCTACAACAACCTGTGGTAGATGGGCCTTAAAATCGTCTTGTTCAGAGAACCGCTGTTATCTCAGACAAAACAAACACAAGGTACCCAAGTGTACCCTAGGTGCACTAAACCCTTTTATTGATGAAAAAACAATTTTTAATTAGAGCCCTAATTATCTCAGTTCCAAGTTCAGATCACGGTTATTTTTAGGCGGCAGTTAGTTCAAAAATTGATGCTTTTTGGCATTAATAGCAATTCGAAAATATTACTACAACGCAATAATGAATTTGATAGTTAAAGTGACCTAATTTTTTAATGGCCGGGAGTACTAGCAATATTTTCCAAACTCTTATTCTGTGAAAAAGACAAAAAATTCCACCAACAAATTCAACCACATAATTTTGCAACATAAAATCAAAAAAGTAATTAAACCACATAGCTGAAAGAAGCTGATTTATTTTATTATAAAACTGAAGCGAACGAAATATTAATGGCTGGTGTTTGATATAAGTTCACCCGGGTAGTAACTCATTTAGCTGTATCGTCACTTTCCACAAGATAAAACATATAATGCTTTCGCCCAAATATTACAAAAAAATTATACCGTCTAAGAAATTAAACCTAAAAAATTTACATTGCTCAATAAAATGTTTGAGCTATAAACGTAAAAACGGTGCTTTCTTCTTTAATTATTTATTTTGTTCGCCTTTATTTTTGCTTTTAATTAAAACTGCAATTAAATTAATTACATTTTTTTCCATCAATTCTCTTTAAGTTTTCCTCTTGAAAGTAAACACATTGAACGTCGTCTAGCATTCATTATATAAACGACGATGAAAACACCGAGTTTGAAAGCCTGAAATGCATCTTCATTTTGCGAACGATATTTATTTTTGAGTTTTGTTTTGTAGAAGAATTCCGGTTTGGTTGGTTTAATTTCTTCTTCTTATTTTTGTTTTTTGTTTTTTGTTCCTTAAAGGTAAAAACAGGAAAAACTATACACAAAACAAAAGCTGGAGAAAAATGAAAAGGAAATAATAAACTATTTTACAATGTGGAATTTATTTAATAAGAACAGAAAACTTTTAAAATACAATTTAATCTTTGTTTTTGTTTATTGGACTGGATTTTCATTTTGAAAGTCCTCGAGGATATACTTGTTTATGTATTTTTTATTTTCCTTTTTTTTTCGTTTTAATGGACCCAATTTCTTTCCCCTACAGAAATGAAATAAAAAAACAATCGATTTGTATTTTATTTAAAAATAAAATCTTAAAAAAAAGTTTTGATCCTTTAAAAGCATCCCGTAGGAAGGAATACATTTTGATTTCAAGAATATTTCATTTTTTTGATGTTTTCTTTAGCTGTTGTTCATCATCCTGAAGGGAAATAATAATAAAACATAAAATTAAAAATCCGAATAGAATCGGAAATCAATTTTTTTTTTGCTTTAAATTTAAAGTCAATAGAACGGAAATTTACATTAGACGGAAGTCGTTCCGATTCGATCGACACTAATTTCGATTTTGGTACAATGACGCTATTTATATTGATATTAAAACGTCTGACAGACAACTTGACTATTGTGCAACACAAATAAACGATGGAAATGTATTTTCTGTTGTTGTTTTTTTTTCAGTTTTTCATCAAAAACATTAAAAACCAATTATGATGGAAAAATTCAATTAAAAGATAAACATTTTAATGTATTATATAAATTAAAAACAAAAGAAAGGAAATATATTCTAACAAATAATAGAAAATATGAAATGAAAACTAAAAAAAAATCTCTATTTAAAACGAAATCTCACAACGCAAAACAGGACAAAGCTTTTTCAACTTTCCAACTGAGTTGCAAACATAAAATGGAAAAAAAATTGAAAAGTTTTTTTTTTTTATTCGTGCAGAATTCTTGTAGATATGTAGAAAAATCAATGCTCTCTTTCTTTCTTGTGCTTTTTTTCTAAAGGTAGAAAGTTCTATAATTGATTCAAGTAGGAAAAGAAAGTTTACATTTCACGCTGTTATTGGGTTATATTATCCATTTTGCTTGTGGCGATGTTTTGATTTTCAAATCAAATATACAAGAAATACATTTTTTAGACCGCATACAGCGATAAGATCAGATTACGTATAAATGTTAATTTAAAGACGATTGGAAATATCAACCACAGTTGACCGCAAGAGTTACACCACATAATTGAATCTGGCAGATTTTTTTATCATAACATTTTTGCGCAATGGATGCCGAAATTACTGGGAAAAATTTAAAAAAAGGACCAGACTATATAGTATAGTGTTATAAGTGTCAAGAAAACCTGCATGCTAAATAATGTTTGCGTTATTTATGGGGTATGCGTTATTTAAAGGACGTGTTCTCTCATTAGACATCCAAATGAACATTTGGCGAGAAGTGTTGACGAAAACGGTACATGATTTTTCTGCTCATTTAAATAGCGTTTGCAACGCAATAATGCGAATTGGGACATTACTGAAAAATGTAGATATCGCAATGTCACATCAGCCTTAAAAAGATGACTTAGTAGATTAAAATGCAGCAACCACTGCTTTAAATTATAAAAGCGTCTTGTAATTAAATCAACATATGTTTAAACAACCATATTATCGTATCCCGAACATCCCTAAATTGCCTCAAAATAATTAAAAAATCGTCAGATTAAAATTGAAAACTGGTTAAGGATAACAGCTAAATTCATTCAAAGTTTTAAAGTGACTATATATAGTGAATATTCCAAACTATATTGGGAGCTATAGAAGGATATACTACAATCAGATACATTTTATTGATAGTAAGAAATGCAACAGCAACGAATATTACTTTCATAATCACAATAATATCAGTTTTAATGAACTTCATCACACAGGTTACCCATCTTATCTTGATATCAAGACATTGCTGCAGCGAGCGCCCGATAAGGAATACAACTACTCAATAGCTTATAAAATAATTAGGAACAATTTTTACGTTGATGATTTATTAATCAAGAAGCAGCATCATAGAGGAAGGTTAGACTGATTAAATTAATACGATTCATACAGTGAACCTGAGAAAATGGGAAAATGGGGAAATTTAATATCAAATCAGATTCGGTGAAAATATTTATTAGGATTTAATTGGAATTCAGGCACCGCTGAGTTTGAATCAAGGAATATCAACCAAAACAATCGAGAAAACGATAAAGAAAACAAAGATGGCGAGAGCAGGAAAACGAAGAAATACCTGCAAAGACAGCTAACCAAAACTGAAAAAATCTGGAAAGAATTCATCAACACCGATAAAAAGATGACGGAATCCATGGTTAGTTTATTTACTTACACAAAAACTAAATGAAGAAACGCAATACGTAAGGGCTAATGAAATATGAAATGTGGAATTCCCATCATACCAAACATTGATCGAATTTATGAATAAAAGAGCCGATGCCCTTGACGTAATAAAGACACAAACCTCAAAGATTAGCAATACCATAGTTAAAATCATGTAGTGCCCATCGCTCCACAATTAGTTATTCAGATATTTCGTGCAAATTCATATAATTCACTAACGCTACATATACATATAGCGTAAATAACAGGAAAAATCTAAGAATGACGATAGCATAACCAACTCAGTACTAAGAAATTTAACAGTTAGGTATAAGACTGCACACCGAGATCCTAAAAATAGGATACTTTCCAGAATGTTGGAAAATTGGTAAAATCATACATATATCAATAAACCAGGAAACATTTCAATAGTGTAGAGTATACTTGCCTAATTTCATTTCTAAATGATATATAAATAAGATCATGGAAAAAGTAATTTTCAATAGGTCCCCTGAGAGACAGTTCTAATGCGGTGTTTCTCACTACCTTATTAAAGTAATCGAATCATCCCTTACAAAAAGGAAATTCTAAGTTTCTTTAAACCAACACACTTCCAGTACCAAAATAATAGCAGCAGGAATCGCCGAAGGCTCAATCCTATAGGGGATCCTCACCTTTTCTCATTATTCTATCACGAATATTTTAAAACTTGATACCAAAGAAACCAAAATCCAAATATATGGATAATGACAGGGCTATATATTTACATCTTCTTCTAAACCTAAAATCATTTATTTTCAACCAATATAACAAAATCAAGTAAAATATAATACAACAATATAGCCCAAATCTAGTCCTATTTCATTCGAAGGCAGCACGTTATAATACAAATCTCAAGTCAAATATCTATAGGTGTTATTATAAATAGTAAGCTATCACTTATTGCTCACGCATGCGGAATATTCAGGAAAACGCTTATGTGGCACGCAGCGTTCTATACCAGTTTCTCAACCGAAATAGTGACTTTTCCGCTAAAATCAAGTTAAGACTGTACAAAGCATATTTCAGGCACATCATTACTTACGCCATCCCTACATGGATGGGAGAATTGTCCAAACCCCACTGGAACAGGCGCTTTCTTTGCGATCAACAAGCCTTCGATTTGTATTTTACGATTGGCCTAAGCTACCAACTTAGTTTAGGTTATGAATCTTAGATAGGAAGTTTATGTAAAGTGTTGACCAACTCGGTCGCCATAGCCTGATGAGATGACAATTTAATTTTAACAAAATTGTAACAAATACCTCACCAAATCGAAACTAAGCTTTGCTTCGGTCACCACTCCCTAATCTGGATAACTTGTATCTCTAATTTAGAAGCATAGGGCGTCTACTAGACTAGGCCATCTAACACTGTTGGGCGCTATGGGTATAATTTCCGTCTAACATTTCTCGTCTTGGTTCGCTTCTACAAGCATCTTTGTTTTCCATGTCCTTTCCTCTTTCTTTGCAGATTCCACTCCAGAGCTCTTCTTGTGACATCATTCGGTGACTTACTTAGCATGTGACCATCATCATTTGTGTTTCCTAATTTCGGTCTCAATGACTGTTTGATTTGTTTGCCTTAGAAGCTCAACATTTGTAATTTTGTTGGACCAGAAGCACCTCAGTACACCTAAAAGATTTATTTACAAAGACTTGTAGCTTGTTTAACACCGATGTCATACATGAATTAAGTATTCTCAGCTTGGAGTTGCGGAACAGGACAGATAAGTTCCAGACTTTGTGTAGCATGTTATACTTTGTTCTGGCTTTGTTGATTCATTTAAGGATGTCATCTGGTCTATCCATTTTTGCTAGTGTGCAACCAAAGTGTATACGTATTCATTAACCTCTTCTATATTTTTTCTTGGTTATCTTCGTGTCTTCCGCATATTGCGTTCCTGCGTATTGTCTCAAATGCATGCTCAAAGCCCACGAGGAGTGTACAGTGGTGAATTAAATTCATTAGATTGCTCTATGATTCGTATTGGTCTGAAACCAACTTGCTTGTTCCATACTTTCGAGTTAATCTTATTTTTACGTGCCATATCCTCGTATTGACGTTTCAATTCTGTATTTTGTTCTGTATTTTGTTGGAATATTTGCAACTTAAGTTTTCAGTGTTATTCATTTTTCCTCGTATTGACGTTTCATTTTTCTTCAAAGTATTATCACTGATCCAATGTTTGCTTCTTTATTCTTGGTATCCGAGTGTGTTCATATCAAGGATCCTACAACGCCAAGGCTCATAATTTATACCTTGGTTGGGTAGTGGTGGGAAATTTCTCACATGGCCGAGTATCCAATTCGATAGTCTCTGTCGGCATATTAAATCAAAGACCAATTCAGTATATTGAACAGTATATATTGTTAAAGATTCAACAACTCTTAGAAATCCAGTATTTCTAAGTTAAAATGAAAACTACTGGCCAATTTCTCACAACGCAATTACTATATCCATTTTTATACATTGACGAAGAATAACCAGTTAGCGAAGAAGCTGAAATCAGTAGCAGAGATACCGTATTAAGACAATTATCTGTCCATCAAACTACCAACCAACATGCCACAGTTCTTACTGGCATAGAGAAGCGCAGATACTATTTTTGCTTTTTACTGTCTTTTGATAATTGAGTTGCCATTTCAGAAGTTTCCAACAATGATTTTTAGCCAAACTAGTACATTTATTTTTAAGAACAGAATATAATATGATTTCAATCCTTCAGTATTGTTAAGTGTAGAAATAAAATGAAAATAATTGTGGTCATTTATCTAACAAAATTTTCTAGATTTCCTAATCAACCCATCAATTAGAAAATCAAAATTCCATCTCGACACAACCCAAGCGCACACATACCAAATCGTTTATTTCAATCACAACATTTTTGCTGTTGTTTATCTTAATTCTTGCAAAAATTCATTCATTCTAACATCATCTGACATTATAAAATACAAATACATATGTTGTTGTTGTCGATCTGTATATACGAGTACCATACCATGTAATAAAATGGTTACATTATTTTGTGGATATGTACATATATACATTTATTTTTAAAACGTTAGTAGAGCTATAAAGAATTTTCCCATTCATTTATGTTTGCTGAAACATATAAATTTAAAAAAGAAAAACATAAAAAAAAATTTTTATGAATTAAAAATACTTAAAAATCATTCTGGTTGGTGTTCCTTAAAATTATTCTGTATACATACGTACACCATCATCATCAACATCAACATCATAATATGTACATGCGGCATCACATACGTATGTATATTGTTTGTGACTTTTTGGTATGTTGTACATAATTTTGTCGCAATTTGCCCTGGCAACATTTTGAATAAAACGAATTCTTTGAATTGGTATATATATGAACAATGTACCGAACAGAAACAGCAAAAAAAAAAAAACGAAAAATTAATAAAACGAGAATTTATCTAGGAACAACTGCAAATTGCTGTGCAGCAAATAAATTTTATTGGGCATTCATTATACACATGAATCTCTACACATATTACATATGGCATGTTCTTCTGTAAACCATATACATGTACATAAATATACGTGTCATTTTAGTATGGTGACATTTTTTTTTATTCTTTACATTTTATTACCTACATGTGTTAATTGGAACATAAATTAAGAAGTGATTTTATTATGTTGAGTATATGTTGGTGGTGATGGACATTAATTTTACCTATCGTTAATGTTCATATAGTACCATGCAGACGTAACAATGTTCATCTAATTAACAAAAATTTAACAAAAATTTCAAATGAACATCGGACATGAAACCATTCAATTGCCAAATGGTGATGAAAAACAAAAACTAACAAACATAATATTTCACCAACAACTTCAAAACCAAAACTACTTTGCGTTAAATTAAAAATTATAATTGAAATAACTGGTAAAAATACTTTTCGGTTTGTGTCTGTCTGCTGTTACTGTGAATGAACATTTTAACAAAAAATATTTTTCATATATTACATACGAGTATAGTATATGTATTTATGTTGAAATAAATTTCTAGAAAATCATAAACATGAGATTTGTATGTTTACTGTCGGTTACGTTAGAACTACAATAAAAAAAACGTTAATGAATGCAATTTTAAGCAGATTTAATTTAATTTATATTTCTCTAAAAATAAATTTTTTTTTTTTTAAATAACATAATGAATGTCATGACGGACAAATATTTGTTTGAACTTAGTTTTATAACTAAATACAAAAAGTTATACGTTTAACGATTTAGAATGCCTTCCGACTTATTCTGGCTGTTATTGACGCTTCCATCTAGTAATTATTTAGCACTCAGAATTTTTGTTCTTTGAACTTCTCTATTTACATTAAATGTTGTTCGTTGGTCAAAATTTTGCAAAAGTGCCCGAAATTTAAAAAATGATTCTCAAACAAAAATGATTCAGTTGTTCAATTCATGAATGAAGTGCATTAAATATTATTATTTACTTACTTCCCGTATGAATAGGAAATTAATCTCATATCAACCAATATATTACCACGCAAACGTATTTATGGGAAGCAGGAGTAATGTCAATAAATATACCACCTGCGAAGAATCTCTATTTACTTTAGAGGAGCTCACAATTACTCTATATCAAAAGTTTGTCTGAATTCTAGCCAGCTAGTCCCACTATTCAACGAAATAGATGGTGATGAAGTGTTAACACCAGGACACTTCTTCTTGTTTAGTCGTTAAGTTGTCTTGATTAAATCAAACAGATCACGATAACGAGTGATCACGACAGAGAATACACTCAAAACACATTAATTGACGTATTAAAAAAAATCATAGTACGGTATAGTGCTTTCGTTGCTATACTTACGCCAAGACAACTAGAGACGGAACTGAGAAATTTAAAGGAATGCATCACCTCAAATAATCAGCTGCCAGGTGGAAATATTTTGAACAACTTAGCAGACCTCAACCGAATATTGAGCGTCAAGTAACGGGTCACTAACAAAAAAACAATTTTTGATCCAATTACCTCTAGCGCAAGTTAAATCATTTAAAATATTCAACTCATTTGCAAATCCAGCAGTTAACATAAACTTTAATTAAAAAGAAGATCGCAGATTCCAAGGAACAATACAAAAATTATGAAGATAACTATGCTATGGCATTTATTCACAAGAAAGTAAGCGACAACGGCTAAATCCTATATTTATGTTAATGGAAACAGAATAATATGATAACATAGTCGTAGTTATCACAATAGCAATCAAAGGTAGCTAAACTAAAAACAATGTTCGGCTATGCCAAGAATAGATACCCCAAGTCATATATACATAAGTCTATGGGGATTACGTAAAATGGACAATATTTGCAGATACGTTTACGAAACTTATTTACGAAAACAAGCAACTCACCAACACTCATACAATTAACCATTTGGAAAGCTACATCGAAGGTGCCGTGGTAAAACACATCAACCATTTGGAATCAACAGAAGACGATTATTGAACGGCTTGGACGATATTATATAATAGATACAACAAAAGGAGGTTGTTAGTCACAAACAACGAACAACTAGCTTTTGTTAATACTCTAATCAAAACTTCTATATTTTACGCCGAGTACTAGATCAACAAAATATAAACTGTGTAAAGTAGTTATTTAAAAAAATATATAGGGCCCAAACTAACGAACTAGTAAAAATTTAATATATCCATCCAGCATGCCATGACTAAAATTGTATGAAAACTTTTGAATTTTTAAATTTTATGACAATTACTAGATCAACAAAATGTTTGCAAATATTGAAACTGCAAATACATTTAAAATTTGACCCCTGCAATACACCTTTGTTTTCAGTGCATTCGATGATTTCTATGATTTCTCAAATGGAAATCGGAAATTGAGCGAACAAATAATTGAAAGAATCCACTCGAACAAGAAAGCAACTTGATATTTATCCGAAAATAACATTTATATTTCATAGTTTTTCTTTTTTTAATTGAAAAAGTTCAATTTAAAAAAAAATTAACCCACCCGCGGTATGCCGATTATACAACAATATTGATAATCTCCAAGAATTAACTTCGGGACATTTCATAATAGAAGAATCTCTGGTTGCTGTTCTAGAGCCAGCCTTAAGAAAAAATCCGAACCGGAAACTCAACATATATCAAAATATCCACAGAAACGAGTACATGGTTTCTGAGATAGATGGCATCGAGATTACTTTTTTTTTCTTAATCAAAGAGTAAAATGGCAAAAGATTTACTCTAAAATCAAAGAGTAAACTCATACCATCTACATTGGCATTGTAGTCATAATTAAGGATGCAAATTTATCCCCAACTAAATGGACGTTAGTCCGCATATTAGAAACCTACCTATTTTACCCAATAATAAAATAGTTTCCAAAATTTTTCTGAATGTAGCCCATGGCTTCGATAAAATATGGAATACACATATTACTAAAATTACTGAAATCCTACTTTACTAACCGATTTTTAGCTTTAAATATTTGAAGACTAATTTTCTGAACAAAAAAAATATTAGCAAGGCACTTCCTTAAGATACCGTCCTGGTTCCAATATTCCATTTACTTTCTACAAGCGACTTGCCCAACATAATCGATACCGTCGAGGATGCAATTCTGTAAACTGGAGCTAATGTAGAAGAGGTAATCAGAAACCTGCATAATCAAATGCAGGACTAGGAACCTTTAGTAAGTAACTGGACCAAAACATTAACTATACAATAATTAAAAGTTAACTGGATACTGATAAAGTTGCAAGCAATTGCTAAATAGCTTAATATCTTGCTATATGACTCGATGCTAATTTAAGCTCGAAAAAGTATTTCAAAAAGAAAAAAGATGAACTTTGAGAAATTAACCAATGGGTTATATTTTTACCAACATAACCATAAAACAGCTATACATATTACATAAAAAAATTGTTTCCAAAATTTCCAAAAATATGTAATATAATCAAGTGTTTCACATAGGGTGCGGTATTACCCCCAATATTGTTCAAACTTTTATTTCAATCAACCCTTAATAGAAGTTATTGTTAAATGCTGATTATTCTGCCCTGATGGCAGTTTTGCGAGCTCATTTTGCCAAATTAGCACGAACAATTTACGATTACAAACTAATCAATTTTTGCAGTTAAGAATTTTATTAAGATTTCGATGAACTATCTTACTATTAACCCGCATGAAATAAATGACATATTTTCAAATCACTCAGCTTCCCATACGTTGCCTAATCAGTAAAATGATTATGTATCATTATAATAAATCTTATCATTGCCGTAGAAAGAAGAAAGTATCATTGACTATATAGTGTAAGTGGTAGCAAATCATAAAACTTAAAATAAGATATATATATATATATATATATATATATATATATATATATATATATATATATATATATATAACATTTTCATTTTCTATTTACTGTATATACACATAGATGATTGAAAATGATAACAACAAGAAGTTTTATAAAGTACTCTCACATATGATATAATTACCACTAGATCTCATAAAATGAAATCATCTTTAAATTCTAATGTACGTGACTGATTTATGAATTTAATACTTCATGCATTTTCCATCCACATTTATGTACGTACACTGGTACGTTCCTCGTTACACATGTATGAATTGTTCTGTCGTTTGTTGATCTTCAACTTATGAAGTTTTATTTGAAATGTTAAATGCGTATATATCATATGTTTTCTATCATAGTTTTATTTACTGCTGAAATATTATCCAAACATAACCTTTAAATACGTTTCGCTGCACTGTATTCAATAGTTTATTTTTGGCCTGAGGTTTATGCATGTTTCTAGGATTAACGGCTGCGTTTGTTAATAATAAAAGTATACAAGATAAAAATGAGCAACTATTTATTTACCTTTATAGTATATTATATGTTGTAGCTTAATTTAAATTTATTGTTAATTTTATATTCTCATGTTAAATAGTGGGGATTTACAATAATTATAATTTGAAAACTTTGAAAATGTAATCATGAAAATGCACTAGCAAAAAAAAACTAAATTGACTTATAAAAAATACTTTACCACTACTAGTAACAATATAGTTTTTTTATACAATAAAACTATAAAATATAACAACAACCATGAAATTACAGCAATACGAGTAGTTCCTATAGTTAAACATATTGGTTAAAAATAGGTCAAAACCAGAATAAAACCACAATTGAATTAAGAAGTTTGTCTATTATATTGTGGCTCTTTAGTATAAAAATAAAACAATAATAATAGGAACGAGGGAATATAGCAACAAATAAAATTAAAAAATTTTCCAGAGACTCTAACTACAGTAGTTTAGTTACATATAGTTAATATTTTGCTATTATGTGTTGTGGGTTTGCTTTTAATAAGCAAAGCTTTAGGATAGAACGGAATTACTATTTGTCTAAATTGTTTTAATATAAGCATATAAATATATAGTTAATGGAACAAAGACTTCCAAACCGAACAAAAAAATTTTATTATATGCTCTAAATGGAATTAGTTTCAGATAACAAGTATTTAAATATGAAAAAATTCAGTTTTACTGTGTTAAGGACTTTTCTATTAGATTCAGGACTTCATTTAATCAGCTCCAAACATGTTTATTCAATGACCAAAAGTAAAGGAGACTCAAAACTAGAATCTTTCAAATACTAAATACAAAGTGCATAAAATGACAAAGCTATTTGATAAGTAGGTTATAATCTAGTTTTACTTAGCACTAAGCTTAATGTATGTATATATGAGAACTTCATAAATATAAAAGTACCAAATTCAAACCCTTGAACTTTATTGGAACTCAATAAGCTGAATAAGCTCACAATTTTGGCTTTTTTGATTTTTCAGACAGCTCGAATTTAAGTTATTATAAAGAATACAATTTGAGACACATAATATGTTGGTAACTAAAATCCAGTAAAATGATTTGAAACAACTGAACTTTACCCGACCTTTAGAAAAATTAGCAGAAAAACTGTAACAATTGAACTGGTTTCTTACTATAAATTGCGGTAAAATTAGCTATGTAGAATTTTTAATTGCAAGCTGGTGTTTTACAAACTCGAAAAATACATAGCAAAAACTACTGTACTAAATTTTCAACTAATTTTGTATTCCAATCTTCAACTTTAATCATTTTTTATCACGATTTGAATAGAAATCTATTGCAAAACCTTATCCAATTTTCATCATCATCAAAATTTTACTGATTTCATTGTTGCAGATGGTTGATGTTTCCAAGACGATGATAATATCCTTTAAGTTTGTTTTTTTTTTTTGTTAGGTTTACATGAATCAACTGATTTGCACATACAACCAAAAAAAAAAAGTGGCGGAATGTTCATGTTTTCTATCCATATATAACAATAAGAAAAATGAATTTCAAAATGATAATGCATTTTTCATTCAAGCAGCCACAGCAGCAGCACACTCTCGCACATTCAGATACATTTATAAAAACAAGAGGGAATAACAATTCATTTGCTAAATTTTCGTTCTGTTCGTTTAACAAATTGAATCACTTAAGTGTAAATTATATTGTTCGTGTGCTGAGAGATAAAGATTTTCCTGATATTTTTTTGGTGCAGATTTATTGAGGTGATTAGAGTTTATTAAATCATTGCATTTTCCCAAAATGATATTCGAGTTTTTCGTTCATAAATCATTGATATTGAATTTGTTACGGTAAAATATGTCCTTAACATTTTTTTATAACTTTATCAATTCAATTTGGTCCCGATCAACGAAATTTACCTTATTTCGCTCGAAAACAAAACATAAATTTGTATTATCATACATTTTACGACCGTTTAAAACTTTTTTGCCAAACTAAAATTATCATTTTTTCGCATCTTCCAACTGAAAAATTTATAATTTTTCCTGTAAAATTTTCTGAGTTTTTCCGTGTGCATGCCAAGAGTATAAAAATTGCATAACGTATTTTATTTTGGAAGGAATACACACGCACACCCACCAGTTTGTGTTAAATTGTTCTACCATTGTGAAATGATACAAAAGGGACTAATGTTTTCTCCGGGGGAGAACGACTCGGGGAATATTATTGTTATTATTATTATTATTATGATTATTGTTATTATATAGTCTGTCAAAATAAAAACAAAGAAGAACATGTTTGTTTTATTTTATTAATTTTCTTTTAAACTTTTTCATTTTATTGTATTTTTTATTTATTTCGACGAAGACACAAACATTTTACATTTCTTTTTGTAACGATCAAAGACGAGGATGAAAACACATGATAAGATACAGGAATATTTGATAATTTATGTATATATGTATAAGGGTGCGGGAAGTGTAATACAGCATTTCTTTTATGCGGACCTACAATATACATAAATGCAACATCACAAGGATCTGTGTATCGTTTTTAGCATAAAGCTCATTTTTATTTTTATGATTTTTAAGGATTTTATGAAAATTAAATTTAGCTGTTTTATGTTTTATGTAGGGCGGAAAAAATCTTTTTGAACCCTTGACGACATATTGTAGGTATAGTTTGAAATATGCTACAATTTTAAATAATTTGTCTTTACAAATTTAAATATTAAAATAAATAAAATATCCTTTTTTAACATTAAGAGCTGGGGTTTGCTAGTCAGCATGATATTGAAGAAGACACAAAACTATCATGTTGTTATAGCTCTGCAAAATATGATAAAGCAACAAATGCATGGTCCTAAAATATCAGAATTATATATTCTTTAATTAAAAATCGTGCACATCACAATATTTTAAAATTAAATAATCAGACAAGTTTCCATTAATTTAGGTACACAAGTTCAAATATTTCAAAGGACTGTTAAAAGAATCATCAGCGTGCGTCACATTTCCGTTTCCGAAACAAACTACGATAGACTAGGGAAATAATCAAAAACCTGTACGACAAAAAAAAGCATGTGACTGACTTCGAAATTGACTGACAACTGTCATTCAATTTTTGACTTCTTAATTAAACAAATCGATAGTTTGAGGAGCTACAAAACGCATAATCTCTCGCCCAGTTCCAAACTCAAATATGAAAGTGATGCATATGGATACAAGAGCAAAAATGATCTGTTAAAAATCAGCAGCTTAAAAATAATCTATTGCCAATTGTTGTTATGTGGAGATATGGCAGCAGATATGCTACAAACTGTACTTACCACAGAAATAAGCTACAGCCAAACCTTGAGGAAATTGAAGGTGAAATACAAATTTTAATTTTTTTTTACTTATAATCCCTACAATCTTTTCTGGAGCCGAAGCTCACCCAATTCTTTCGCGGTTATTTTAACGACCTACTTTACGCCAACGAGGGCCAAATCAAGGACGCACGATGGAACGATGGATCGGCCCATACACTCTGCACTACAACAAAGGGTCATAGTTATGTTCATCTTCATCACCGATCGTAATCAGGTAATGAAAGCTCCCTTTTGCAACCCTCCCCCGTTGGGATTCGAACCCGATACCTCTCGATCCAAACACCGCAGCTTTAACCACTGCGCCAATTGCTCGCAGGAAATACGGATAATCCCGTCTCCAGAAGCTTTGCAAAACTCAACTGCATAACAAACGTCAGCCAGTCTGTGGAACGTGAAATAACGAACCTCACACATCAAGCATACTGTAAAGATTCTGGCGATTGATTTAATGAATTAACCATGGCTGCCTTCCTCAACGCTTTAAGCGGTTGACCAGATAAAACTTTATCATAAAAAAAGTGTGAAGGCAAAATATATGACCGATATGTTGGCGTCAACATTGGAATACAAAGCAGCCAGAGTAAATTTAGACAGAGCTTCCCTTAAATTGCAAAAACTAGACGAACAAAATATTCCCAGATATAGGCAAAGATTCTTGCCAGAACCAACTCAAACCTTCCAGGTGTCATAAACGTCGATGATCCAATTCCCAGTTAAAATATTTCAAATGACTAAAACCTGGTCACTTTATCAGGGATTGTAAAAAACCAGGAACCGGTCAAACCGGATGAAGCAGCTTGACAATCCAAAAAAAAACCGGAGAAATTGTCAGCATACTCGTTTAAAGCCGAACATAGTATAGGGAGTTATTGCACAACAAAGCTGATAGAATGTCAATGAGGCCAAGTGCTGTTCAGCATGGCGTAAGACAGGAGGAGAAGAGTTACTCTGCACAAATTAGTGTTGGCATAGATGATCATAGATGGTCAAAAGAACAGCCAGTGGAAGATAAACGACATGATGGAAATCGGTTGATGGTAACTTAGCAGAGTCAAAAAGATCCTGCAGGAGATGCATAATTGTAAGTCTGAAACAAAATTGTGCATCAATAACACTTAAGGTTCTATTGAGCCAATTGTCAAGGGGATGTGGAAGAGTGGAGTAGGAAGTGTGAGGATTGCGCTGATCCAATAGCAATGGATATTTTTTATTTAGAACAACTGGGTGTGCAGATTCGCAGTACTACTAAAGCTACAATATGATGAAGGGCCGAAATTCGAGTCATTTTAATTTGAAAGGAGATCTGTTAATCCTCAACATCAAAAAAACAGGAACTACACCATTGCATCCACAGTCAAATGGTGAAAAGTTTAAACAAAACATTTTAGAAAATCTTCGGCGGAAAGAAGTAAACAGCAACCAGACTGCGATTGGAATCGATTCAATCCATTGTTTATGATGGCTTATCGTAGAACATTCCGTTATACGAAAGAAAACTCGCCAGCGATTGTTGTCTTACGCAAAGAACTTCGATTCAAAGTCATCAAACAGGACTACGTCATCAAACTAAGATAAAAGATGCTGAATGTTCACGATTCATTGAGGTACAATAAAGTAAAGGTGAGTGTTCGAATAAAAAGAATTCATGACGTGCGGTCATATAATAATGGATTTGTGAAAACATATCTCTGTAGTTGCGGTAGAGTTGGGAAAGACCATTCAAAGTAAGAGAGACAAAGGACTATCCCCGCAATGATTCAGTCATTTTGCGGAGACAATTAAGAAATCAGCTTTTAAACCCAATTCGAACAGCTTAAAATAGACGATATTCAAATTTATGGGTTTTGTGATATTAATGACATCGGCTAAGCAGCACAGGTCTAGAGTCGATTAAACAAGTTTAATTGCTATGATTTGAACTATATGCAGTGCACATCTTCTAACAAAATTGATATAAACAGTCAAGAAAATCCAACGAAATTCTTATATATATATATATATATATATATATATATATATATATATATATATATATATATATATATATATATATATATATATATTTATATATACACGACTCAATTTATTCAATTATTTACTATAATATCCACACACCACTCGACCAAATGGAAATCTTGCATTACTTACCGGGTATCTAAAATCCAAGAGGAACCCAGGAATCATTAGAAACATTCCTGATTCAGTAAAGTTATCAAATACAGTAATTTTTCCAGTGTTTCTAAAATTATGCAGTTAATGGACGATTTGCCATCGGTGCAAAAAGTCTTAGCGAGACCTTTCTCCAACTGTGGGGTAGATTATGCTGGACATATACTTTTAGCAAGAGACAACGCGGTGCAAAAATGATTTAAGGGCTGCTGCACGTATGCGGCTCGTGCAGTCAAAACACTCCAGTGCGGAACAAAAATATTAAACAAAAAAAAAAAAAAAAACATTATAAAGACTAAAAACAAAGTGAAAAAATTTTTTGCAATGGAATTTAGTTATCGTCGGCAGGAAGTATGTTAAAGGTGATATACTGACAAATTCAAGCAGAATATTCCCAAATGGCTTTAAAAAATTTTCATGTCAATTTAATTAACTGAACTTTACGTCAATTTATTTTTAAAGTTGAAAACTCAATTATAGAGTAGTAAATATTGAATCATCACTCTAACATGTTTTTTTTATCGACGATGCGGAAATCTACTCGATCCTAAATTAAATTCAAATAAAACGATACTCTCTGACAGATACACTATATATAACCGCAACAGTATTTTTATATTATATAGAACCGAAACGAAAATGAAGAAGCATCAACAGCGCACCATTATTAAATATATATATAAAATTAAAAAGAAAACCAAACTGCCAACAATGTCAATATTATCCTTATTTAAAAGGAAACAAAAAGGCAAACAACTCGTATTTTTCAACTTTACTATACTTTACTATATTCTCTGGACATATAGACAAACTGGCATCCAGCATTTTTTTTATCAATATACACACAAAGATGTGATTGAATAAATAAAAGTTGTATCATATACAAAGGGGAGCAGCAAATACAAATCCTTATTTATTTTTAAATAAACATTATTCAAAAAGCAACAACAATATATATGTATACCAAAAAATATTGTTATTGTTATCATTTCGATACTCAATGTGCCAGGAATTTCTAAATTCAACTTAATTTTATATTGACTTCCAAAAAGGATTTACTTTTGTATAATATATTGTGATGCCTCTTTTATTGTTATTATATTTGAAGGACATTCGATGGGTGTTATTTTATCAAAATAAGTAGGAAAATCTCAAATACAATTCCGGAGAAATGGAAATATGCGGGAAAAATTCATATATGGTATATATGTAAAAGTCGTTGTACGCAAAACGAGCTAATATTTCATAAATTGAGTACTGCATTATGATAAATAACCCTTTTCATGCATCTAACAATGCATTGAAAATCATAATACATAAAATAGGTCATTAAAATCTCCCCTCTCTCGCATGATCACGTTGAATTCGCTTATTGTGTGTACACGCACACTTAATTTGTTATAATCAGAACTCATATCATATACAATGCATAGATGCATCCATCAAATCAAAAGGTTGGTATTACAATATTATGATGACAAATAACAAGTTGGTATAATGGAATTGCATTTTGACGAGTACACCGAATGATTCGTGTAGGTACCTATAATATTTTGTATATGCAATTTTTATTTTTGCAGTATGCTCAAACTACTAAGTAGCTGCTATTATGAAAGTACTTTTGAAAATGATTTGTATTCATCAGGAACAGTAATATAAATATACACACATATATATATATATATATATATATATATATATATATATATATATAAAGATATATACGCTACTGACATTTACCAATAGCAATCATACCTTAAGTGTTTTCATTTTATATTTTCCTGCCGTCTTCCAAAGAACTTGAAATGTCTATTGAAATTTTATATATATTTATATATATATATATATATATATATATATATATATATATATATATATATATATATATATATATACGTGGTATATTTATATTTACATATATACATATAAATATATAAGAGAACGATGGCATTACCGTATTGACTTTTGAAGATATATTTTATCGTGGAATAAAACTGTATGAAGATTTCGAAGTAAGAGTAACCTGCTTTTTATTCTTTCACTTATTAGTTTAAATTAAGTGTAGTTCTTCCAAAACTAACATCTTTCCTGTAACTCAACTATACATTAAATCAATTAAACTTTACATTAGAAAATAATTACCAAAATCTACTGTACGAAAGCTCCTTTTCATAATTCCAAAACTTCACGTTAAATCAAGTTAAAATATCCATAACAAATAATTGAATCTAGAGAGTTACCTATAGATCTCAACTCATTCTAGAATAGAGAAATTAAATGCAGCTTACACATGAGAATACACAGGTAGCATACACGAGAAAAAACACATATACAGATATTCTGCTCTAGGTAAGTAGAAATGTCGTTTTGGGCACCAGTCCTTTGCATTTATACAACCGTTGTGGAAAGTACTTGAAAAAAATGATAACAGAGGCAATGTGACCGTAATTTTATCGGATAAGTTCTACCTTGATGTACTGATAAAGCAGATATAACGAGACCCGTTGTTTTTCTTAGGTGACCATCAACCAAAAAATTAACCAACTTGAATGGGTAGGTTAATTTTTTGGTCGCACCTATTTGTATGTTCTTAATTCGGATAATTAGTTCAAGTGATATCGTTACCGGCGCGAACCTTTCCCTCATTCCATTGCAAAACTATTTCACTATATTCAATTGTCATAAAAATCCTGATCTAAGTCGGTCGCTAATGGCACTACAATAACTACGGCAGCAAACTACTTCAAGTAAATATCGGACTGAAACGAAAATTCATTCGTGCTTTGTCAGTTAATTTGGTCTTTTTGTCGATCTCAAAAAAAAACTGATTGAACCAATGACTCGATTGTGAATCAGTGCTTTAATGGTTCTTTAGTTAACACACCTATTCCAATCAATTTCACAATCGAAATTCGCTATGGTTATCAAGAAATATCTTAAAAGCTGGAATTAGTTATATGTCGACTATCAGAATATCTTGTATTATGTCTATTGCACAAGGTAGACATGGAGACCATGTGGAGATTTTCGTATTGATAAACCCCGCTCACCGATCAATATCCGATAACATTTTACAATCTTTAGTATAGATTTGATCTTGTCAGAGCTTATCATATAAATCCTGACGCACACGAAGACAACTATGTCTTGTTTACAGATTAGTTCAATAAATGCTTCGTATCAGAAATTTAAAAATAGTTAACGGCCAAGGGAATCGAATTTAAAGTTTAATTAACTGTCGGCGATTCCCAAGCTACCACAACAAGTATGTCAGAAGGAAAATGCAGAAACATCTGTAACTGCCGTTTAGGGACAATGTTCTGTTTTGGATTGCATTATTCATGCATTTTTTGCCATTTCACAAAAAAGGTACAAACTTTGATATCGTGTTGGAAAGCAGATTGACCTCAATGTGTTGTTGATAAAAATAGATATCGTAGAAGTAGCAGCAGATTAGATAGAATGAAAAATTTCTGACAATGATAGAGGAGCAAATCTATAAGATTCGAGAGGGCTTTCAAAATTCAACGTGATCTAAGTCATATTTGTTATTTTACCGACATAGATTTATAAGGAGCTAGCTAAACAAACGCAGACTTTAATAACGCTTCACAAAGAACTCTCCAACCAAATGTTAAATTCTCTTCAGGCCATATAATGTTGAACGTATTTCTTTACTGAATTTTAATTGCTGCGTTCAATTTAAACGATCAGTATAAAGAAAAGCTGGTTTAGCAATTTAACATAAGCAGACCAATCCATTTGTTGAGACACTGTTATTGACGCCGAATTGTAAGATTTTATATTGTGGTTGGTTAAATATTTTGACTCAAAGTTCAAATATATAAACAAAAGACTAATGTACAACTCTTGCTTTAAAATATTTTCATTTTAGCACGTGGAGGTAAAATTTAACATAAAAAAGTTGATGTTTTATCATTAAAAGAGATTAAAACATTGGTTAAAACGGAATACAATACAAAAACTAAAAAAAAAATATAAAGGACGACCCTTGATGTCATCTATTATAAAATAGCGCAGAAAAACAAAATAATCTGATATATTTACAAACCTTTAATAATGAAATGGACGATAATGAAATTATTTTCATCTGCACATCCCGCGATGCACCCGATTACTAAATGCTTTTTTGTGGTTTAAAGCTCCTTTTTATAGGAATTACATTTTTTGTTTTGTGTGGTTTGGTTGTTTGTTTATTTTTCAAATTCCATGAAACAGAGCCATTATTATATTAAACAATTTAATATACAATTGCAATACAATCTGGCAACGGCGTAAAGGAAAACAAGGAACTTACAAGATACAGTACCAAAAGATTAAAATTTATTTAACTTTGACTTAAATACAGAAAACACATCCAGACATACTGCATGCAAATATAAAACCAGTTGCATTTTTCAATTAATTTTCCGTAATATGAATTTTTTATGCAGAAAAACTTTTTTTCCAGATTTATAATATAGAAAAGCTTTCGATCTCTCTTTCTCTTTCTTTTTCGCTGATATGCATACACAAGTAAAAGAATTTTAAATTAAAATTAGTTGAGAAAATTAAAAAGTTCTTATCTATTTTTATTTTCTTCTTCTTATCTGTGTGTGTGTGTTGGGGAAAAACTAACAAAAGTAATTATTGCTGTACAAGAGTCCCTCGTTATTATATAAAACAAAGCAAAAGCTTTTTTGTGTTCTTAATAATAAATAAGTTTTTGTTGTTGTACAAAAAGTTTAGTTGGGTTTCTTAAAATTAAATATGTTACTTCTTTACATAACTTATGCATATGTTTGTTTGAACTTATTTGAATGTATGTTAGTTAATATACAGAAATAATTTCTATATTAAGACATTTCTACTAAATTGTTATAAAAGAGTGAACTTAAAGTGCCCAGAAAATTTAGTGCTGTATCACGAATCAGAAATTCTGAAAATTAGTTTTATTATGGTTCAAGTTAGTACGAATTTCTTAACGGTTTTAAACAAACGAAACCCCTAGGTCATTAAGTTAATGAAACAATTCTTTTGATTGAATTTTGGAACAAAATCAACATAATTTCTAAACACAAATGTCCAGGGTACATATAAAACAACATATTTTCCTTTCAAAATAACAATTAACTATTTGAAAATTTATAATTTAGAAACAAACTTTAAAGTTTTATTATATATGTGACTTCAACAAACAAAAGCATAAAAGCAGCCTTTTAAAATGTTTAACCTTAATAAAAAATAACTTTAACCAATAAACATATAAATGTTACTGAGAACTTATAACCTAATAATTTCAAAGAAACATTTTCAAAATATATAACATACACAGACTCAAGTATAAAGTTTCAGGTATTTTATGCATCAAAAGTTCTGTTCAATTTAGTAAAATAATTGAAAGTTAACCACAAAATTATTACCTTGAAATTCATAATTAATTCATAAATTAATTCAGCCCGCAAATAATGTTTTGTAAAGAAAAAAGTTTTAGGTGTAATCTTGGATGTTATATTATTAAGACCAGAAAGAGCACAAAAATATTGGTCTTACACAAGCTAAAATTTAAAAATGGTTTGATTTTAAGTCTCTTGAA
This sequence comes from Tipula confusa, assembly GCA_963556175.1. NCBI lineage: Eukaryota > Metazoa > Arthropoda > Insecta > Diptera > Tipulidae > Tipula > Tipula confusa. Next base: position 164,848,796 of record OY744477.1, on the reverse strand, counting down.
AAGTGGATTTTAAAATGGAATTTTAATTTCATAGTCCATATTGATATCTGAAGTAAGAGGGCGTAAGCCGTTGTCGTTTTTATGTGGCAAAAAATCATCATCGACTAATACTACTGTAGGCTACTCGACGCTAAATCAAAGGTTGCTCTAATAAAGAAGTTATCTGTTATCTGTGGCAAACCAAGGAAGTGTACCCTATACTAAATACTTAAATACGAGCTATCGTGAATTTATCCAAGCTGGTTGGTGTAACTACGGCTACAGCAAAATTTAAATGACCAATTACAGTCACAGTGATGGAAGACGCGGTAAAACTATGCTGTAAAACTGTGCAAACATTGCTTATGACAGGAGAAATAACTGCCATCTACCTTTCAAATTATTTAAATTATCCGTTAAATATGTGAAAGTCATTTCATTAATGACGATAGAATAATGAAGGTAAAAGGAAGGATTCAAAATTAAGATTGCACATATTCAAAAGAATCCAATTATTGTGCACCATCGAAATCCAGGAACCACTCATAGAAGAATACTATCTAAAGGTAAAGAAAAAATATGAGAGATGATCAGAAAGATGATTAGAAAGTGTTTTTGCAGTGAACAAGAAATGGGCAACCTATACCCACAGGCAAAGTTTAGCATATTCTAATATTATAAAAAAAATATTTAAATCAAAGCAACCAATTTGCGATTTGAAAATTTTGTATTTTGATTGGATAAACGAAGATTAAAAATTTCTTTTGTTTCCCGATGAATATCATTCAGTTAAACAAAAGTAGACCCCACAAACCAAATGTTTTCAATAGTCATAATACTACGCCTAACCATTGATGTGAAAATAAAAATTAACATGTTGGTGAAGCGAAGACATATGATTTTACCAATCCAAAAAAATCGCTCAACGCGCCTAAAGAAGTTTCACTATCAAAAATTAAAAGTTTTATTAAAAATGAATTAGTGATAATTTATTTAATAGAAGATAGCCACCAGACGTAAGCAACGCCTATAAATAGAAGCAAAAGCTAAAACGTCAAGAGAAGCTTTAACTGGAATCGGAAGTAAGTAAGTCTATCGGAACCAAAACTTTTATAATTAGTTTTGAAAAGCGCCGTTAAATTGTACAGTAAGTTTATGATTTTCAAAATATATTATACATACTGAGCCATAATATGGTGATTATGCCTCCGATGGGTTTATATGGAGCCCATTAGCACGTGGTTTTGATGTCGTGCGGTTGTTGATATTGTTTTCTTTTTGTAAGTTTGTGAAATTGAGTCTAATAATATTCAAGATAAACCGGTTATTGTTCCTTATCTTCAACATTTTATATAACATTGGCGATTAAGATAAAAGCCCATAACCTTCACATAATCGTCAGGGATCGTTAGGGAATAGCCATTTGTCCTTTTGGTAGTGGAATCAGTATTGCTAGTAATGTATTATAGTAATGGTTCTGTCGGAAAAAATCTTAATAGTCCCGCTAATTAATCAAATTTTCATACAATCATCCTTAAACGAACATTGAAATTTTCTGAAGCAGATCTTTCTACAAGTCCCAGAAATCAGTTGGAATTTCTGAGAAATTAAAAGTATAAAAATTTAACTAGAAGAAATATAAATTTAAGTCAAATCGTATTAGGCAATGAAAGAAGATTTTAAATTTAGGAGATTTATTAGATAAGTTAGAGAAAAAAATGTGTTGCGAACTTCTTGTGAAAAGGATACAGATTTAAATAAGAGATTAGGATTTTCATTAATCTTTTAACCCCAAAAGCATAATATGATTCCTGAATACTTGCTAACTGATATAAAGTGGTTAATATGGTGTAACAGGTTTTACATTTGAATCGGTTCATATACGATCGAATTGATTCGATCTTCAATTTTTAATATTTTTATCCCTGTTATAATATGTTTAATTTAATGAGGAATGTTTAAGCTAGTAAAGATCCGTTTATAGAAAGTGAAGGCAAACTACTTCATTGGATTTTTTGAAAAAACTACATAAAATTCAGACCAAGGAAGGTTTCCATCTGGTGAAGTGCTGCCAGAACAAATTGTTCCCCTAATAAGGTATTGAAATATCGCTTGACTTTTCCAAAGCCATACTTCACTCGATCGAGCACAGATGTAGAAATTATAAAACATTTCACAGGATCGTGTCTACAAGACATTTGATTGGTTCATTGCAAGTAACCCGCTCTACAAGTATGTAAATCAATTTATGCGATCAAATACGCAGGATTTTATCTATAGGATAACGTAGGAATAATCTAGCTCAGCCAAAACGGATAAACAAACCTAATTTGTTTCAGTTGCTACTTATTCGAGGAGCTTAGGAACTCCACCCACCTTTAAGATTTATTTTGGCAACTTATTTGTGGAGCCTCATTTGTAGAGTCAACGAAGAACATGCGACAACATGGCGACACAATATTTGCCGATCTTTTGAATGGACATATTGAAGAGAAAAAGTGTTGAAAGAGCCATCACGTGATTTCGATTTGGATAAAGCAATTAGCGTATATCCATCTCGTGAACAAGTTGATGAACACAACATAAAGTTTTTTCTCGGCAATATCGAGCTAAAGGAGTAAAAATATGCAAAATTTGGGCTCAGAATCTGCTAGTGAATACGACAAGATATACAGACAATATGAAAAGCGTTGTATCAAAAGATATCAACAAGACTGGAGGGTTATCAATAAAGTTGAAAATTTTCAACGGAGCGATAGTGCGATACATAGCTCAAATATTACCATAGATCAAGGACTGGTAAATGGTGCACCAATAAAATAGTTTGTTCGTTATTCTGTCGTGATCAGATGCGTATGGCAGAGAAAGAATTCATTTGATCAAGTCGAAATCAATACCTTTCTGCCACTTCAAAAATATGGAACGATCAGACATACACAGCTCCCACCAATATACTGTTCTGAGAATGTACATTCCATAAAATGGAAGGATGTACAGTCGACCGTGGTGCTCTATACTTTGGAATAATCGCATTAACTTCTGTCAGATCATTGAATGAATTACGAATATAAAGGAGCCCGAATACTCAAAACTTACTGGAAAGACATCGTGCAAAGAAAATGCAATGAAGGAGATGGAAAGAATGCAATAACCAAAACATTTATGTAAAATAGTAGATCGCTTTTTCTAGCAGTTAATTAGCAGTCCTAATAAAAAATGATGTCAATTTCATGTTCTTCTAAAGGCAAACAGTAGCTAAATGCTAGATAATTTTTACCTGAAAGCAAACTTCGGTACGTCTTTTCACATCTAATAAAATGTCTAAACTCTAAGTGCTAATGGCAGTTTTTCATCTACAAAAACTGTCAAACAGAATGAGAGCAAATCGCTTTACTTTTTGATCCAGCCCTTAATAGCAGATGAACAAATTGAATGTCATACGGCTGCAAGTAAACCTAGAGGGATTTAAAATATTAGGGGATTTATTTTTAATTTAAATTTATGTTAAAATTATAAAAAAATCTTGGTTTAAAATATCATTACAATCAATCACCAACCAAATTGCCATTACTCAATTTATATACATTTCAAAATCATCATTAACAATTTATAAATTATATTATTATATTGTTATAATTATTTTATCTCAATATAATTATAATTTAATTTATATTTATATGATTAGAGATAGTATAGATGCATAAAAAATTTAATTATTGTTAAATTGAAATTAATTTTAAATTCCTTTGAGGATAATAAATCCTTTTTTTTCGATGTACGAGAATGTCAACAATCTACATATAATATGTGCTTTGATTATTATGTTTTTAAGGTAAATTATGTATAAATATATGTATCGATAATAGAAATTTAATTATTGATAAAAGAGTTTCGGTACAAAATATTTATAATTATTATAAATTTATATTTTAATTTTAATTATTATTTTAAACATGTAAAATATAATATATTATGTAGGAATATTGTTGAAGGGGGTGTTTTATATTGACATCCAGACATATACCTGTAGCACATTTGGATCGCACGTAATATTTAATTTAATTTTAAATTAACTTTATTGAAATATTTTTTTTGTACAAAGTGCAATACATTTTTAATTTATATTAAGGTCGATTTTGTGGTCAGTTCGTACCAAGCAGGTGCGGCATTAGTTATAACTGGTCGGATGCATGTAACAGTGGATTTATTTAATAGGCCAATTTAGAAACTGATATACGTAGATGCACAAATGAACACCAGTAGGTATACATCATCGAAATTACGTTAGCTTTTATTTCCTCAGTTAAAGAAATATAGTATATTTACTACTTTCCACCACAGCGTTTTGATATTTCCTCTACCACAGTTGATTTCTGGCTGTTTGTTTTATCAACTATGTGCGATTTGTTTATCAAATTTGTGGGATTAAACTAATCGTCTTGTCATCTAGTGAAAAGGACCCTCTGCTTGATTTGTTTATTTTCGGCATTTTATGAAGCGATAAACGCTAAATTTCCACTTTTAAATTTTTAATTAAATCACAACTACTCACTTCGAAAGATGATGTATATGAAACCCGAATGATAATGAAATCGCACGTAATAATTAATTAATCATATTTTAACGTATTTTTAGTTGTTGTTGTTGTATTAAATAGGACAATCACATAGACTGTGTTGTTTACTATACAACAAAAAAAAGAAGTTAGTATTCCGAATCCATGCGTATCTTACTGCTCTAGATTTTAGATTTTAGTTTGTAACAAAATCTTTATAAACGAAGATGAAAATGTCTTGTATATACAATAAAATTATTTTTATTTCACCTGTTTATAAATAATTCTGGGCACGTAAAATACCGTGAGGTGGTAATACTTTTGTTATATTTTATGTTTATCTGTTTTGGTGTGTGTTTTTATTCATACCTTAACATTGAGCAAACGATTCAGCGAGTATAACTATAACCATCACATATATAACACACGATATGTAATAAGATAAAAAAGTTATGTGTGTTGGCCTTATTAAATTTAATGTAATACAATAGATAATTTTGATTTGGACTTTTAATAGGATCAATATATGAATCGTAGATTATTCGATATCGATCGAGTAAATAAATAAATATATATATATATATATATATATATATATATATATATATATATATATATATATATATATATATATATATATATATATATATATCGTCGGGCCAGGACTCTAGGCTGCTACCTACCAGTTTGACATTTCCCGTTTCTTGGGGTTTAAGACTCTCTTTTATTTGCGCGTATTAAAGTTTAAATCAGAGCGGCCTATCCCAAGGAAATTGCATATCTTTGACTTTTCTTCTATCCACATTTTTCACTATACTTTTAACAGTTTCCCTTTTTCTATATCCAACTTTCCATATATTTATTTGTTTGTTCTAGTTTTTTTCTAAAGGCAGAACCACTGAATTTCATGGAATATTCGAGAACAATTTAGTAAAACTATCAGGTGTAAAGTTGTTAACATTATTATTACAAGTTCTTATTTCTAAATTTCTTATTACCCTACAAATGTTTCTTTCCGTACCTCCAGCATTCAACCTTTGCGTAGTTTGCAGTAGGACGACCAGTCGACAATGCTCTTGTCACGTTTATGAATAGATGCTTTGATTCTTGCTTCGCCACATACGTACTACAGTACATCTGGTGTCCAAACGAAAAAGATTGGATTTGATCCTACATAAGATGGAAACCAACAACGTTGTTTCCAACAACGAAATCCCAATTCATGATCCAACTATAGGTATATGTCAACCATCGGCATCACTAGAAACATATTACATGTGATGCTAAATATTCTCAAAAGTCGACTACGGTAGAGCTTATCGTTTAACCCCAGGCGCACCTGAGGATATTCACAAGATGGCAACTACTACTCCATTTGGCTTATTTCAGTTTACTAGTGGTTCTAGCTTCTTAGACTTCCTTAGTCACAAGATTACTTAGTCCAAACGGTATTCTGCAGTCTACTGGGCACATTTATGCCATTTGGGAGTTACCACTTCCTCAATCAGTCAGACTAATGCAGCAATTTATAGGCTTGATAAATTATTGAGACAGGTTTATGACTAGAATAGCGAAAACTTAAACGCCTATCTACATCGATTTGGCTACTTTACTGGCTACTGGCCAGATGATTGGCAACAGGCTCTCGAACAGCTAAAAACCACTTCAAACAAAGCATTACTTTATTGGCACATTCATATATGACGCTTAACTTAGTGTAACAACCGACGACTCGAGTGCTGCCGTAGACGCGTAGACCATCCTATTTTACCTTAAGCAAAAAGTGCGCAAAAACACTCGTGAAACCAAACAAACGGATATTGGCGATCTAAAATCACTAAAGACACTATTTAGTTTGTGTTTGTGAGAGTAGATATGGTGCGCACAAGTTTGACGCCGCCATATGGTGGCCCTTACAATGTCGGTCGAAGCTTTTAAATACACTTCGGACTAATAGATAAGTCCTGGGCCGACGATATACAAATATACAACTTTTGAAGGTGACGATAATGGTATAAGACATGTGAATGTTATAAGGACAAACACAGATTTTCATTTTTATTTATCACGTTCAATTATATCTCTTTATGATTTACCTTTATTGAATTGTTATGTGAAAGGTTTGATTGAATTTATTAAGGTTGAAATATTGTAAAAATATTTTTGACAATTGAAATGGGTTAGACATTGAATAGTTTTTTCTTACATGGGTGTAAATGTATTTTACTGGAAAATAAGATGAGCCAATTTGGATCATTATTTGTGTGTATTGAACGAATTTTTATAAGGGTTATAGTGAAGTTTAACATATTTTAAAAACGCTATATTTACAACCCCCCTGAAACTCCTTGACGAGTATAAATATTCTGACTAACTTATGGAAGCAAACATATGAATCGAAATATTAAAACAAAATAAATTGTTATCTCTTATATATAAATGCAGTCAAGAATTTCGAAACAAAATGAAATAAAAAATCTTCGACAAAACAATAAAGATTCATGTCAGGCTTAATGATTCTCACATTATATAGGAATTATATTCCATACATAATATACAAATCAACCTGCTTCAAAATGACTGATAAAATCTTGTATTGATTAAAGTATATGCATATATCAACAATCAAGAATTGTTTATCAACCGCACACACAACAGTTGATGTACATTTATCGATCGCTTGGCATAAAGTACTCGATTACATATTTCGATGTCATTGAACTAAATATATGTAAATCTAGCAAGCCACACAACTAAATACACAAAATTATCATTATCCAAAAGATTTAAACAATTTTGTTTTGTCTTATCGAGATAAACGAAAAACTTATCTTTTGTAATCAAATCTTAAAGATTTATACATTTTTATTTTGTCGAAATTGTTGATAATTTGCGTAGGATTTAAAACGGTGTTATTTTATTAGAAATGTCTTTATATACCAACAACTTATTAACAAGAGTTTTATTTTCGCACTCTACAGTCAGTATAAAAAAATTATTTATGCAAATGACGATACATACAATAAAATTTGTATACCGATAATTCGAAAAGTTTTATGTCTTTTTGGATTTTAAACAATGCTAATAGGTGATAAGTGTTAAATTATTTTTGTTGATTAATTTAAGGCTCATTACCATAATTTGATTGAATATGGAGACTTATACGTGCGCCGAAACACTATAAGCCAGTAGGGGAAACATCAATAAGGGAAAGAAATGAGAATCTCTCGTAGTTCTTTTTCAGCAGCCCTGGAAAGGGCCAATAATGCTCCAAAATCAGAAAAACAAGAGGTAAATAGGTGGAAATAATTCTTCCAAGATAACCGCATAGATACTAAAATGAACGCACTTACAGATGGAAACAAAAACAAAACAATCAACAGCCATCCACCAACGAAAAAGAAAGTTACTCGTGCCATTAGAGAGTTAAAGAACAACAAAGTTGCTGGATCGGACATCATCTCAGCGAATCTACTAAATGATGATATATTTAAAGCAACAGTGGTTCTAACACCACTATTAGCAGAAGTTTGGAGTACCTAGGTATAGAATATAATTTAAGAAAATGCAAGCTTTGCTGAGGAATCTCCCTCAACAACAGCATAATGAGAATATTGGCCATGATCAGATTGAAGCATATCTCACCTGTAATCAACAATCACATACAAAATGAGCCAGCTGGCTTTAGACCTGGAGGGAGCTGCACGGATCACATCGCAATGCAATTCGGATCATATAATTAAACCAGTTTAACAAATAGAATTCACCACTTTTCTTACACTTCGTGAACTTTGATCGAACATTCGACTCGATTAATATAGGAACCCAAGTTGGAAGGCACTTAACAAAATCGGCATTCCGAAAGAGTTCAAAGAAATGCATCAGGGATGTGTACTGTCACCACTGTTGTTCTCAAGAATGTTAGATAATGTAATGCGCCTGTTGGACATACCAGGCCTAAATGGACTACAATTAGACTTCAGCAGTCGACTAAATGATATTGATTAGCAGATGATATATGCCGGCTAGCACGCAAATACGTCGATGTATAAGCGAAAGCTGAGATGTGATCAGAAGTTGTATAACAGAATGTGTATATACCTTGATTTTGAAGTGGCAAAAACAGGTGGCACTGAAGAGGATATAAACCAAAGGATTAACAAAATCAGAAAAGCCTTCAAAATGCGTTACAAGATCTGGAACACATCCGCGCGCTAATAAGATGCGATTAATAAGATGCTTCGTACCAAACACCATCACGAACGAAGAGCTCCTCCTGCAAACAAGGCAAATCGATATAGAGAAACAAATTAGGAAACGAAAAATAGATAAGACATCAAGTGACATTACCAGAATGTTATTAGAATGGAACCCGCAAGAAAAGGGGGAAATCTGAAGACCACTGCTGACATGGAAAAGAACTATGCAAACTAAAGCGAAACAGCTGGGTAAGATATGGGGTGAGTTGAAGGCAATAGTCCCCAATAGAGCGGGATGATCCAGTCTAGTAAACTCCTAATTGGAGATAAAGAAAACAAAAGTGACATACACTCTGTAGATTCAAATAGCTCACAATAAATGAACTTACCGAATTCCAACCATTCAAAAATTGTAGAATTGTATCATTTGTGACTCTTACTGTTAACCGCAAAAGGTGACCAAGCTACTTTTTTTCAACAATTGAAGATTTAATGGCGAAAGGTTTTCCAGCTGCCGCGTAAAGCTGTAAAAGCAAGCGAGTTAGTGAACAATTACCCTAAATATATGGTACAACTTGTATGGTTCAAGCAGCACCAGAAAAAATGCTAGGTGCCTTAAGACTGACACCTCTTACTGCTGAAATTTTTGAAAAAGGCATGTTATTAACTTATTTTGTCGTCATCTATACGATGAAGGTTTTCAACCATATCTACAAGTTATAAATAAAGGATCACGTGGAAAATGTTCGCGTCTCCAATAAAGAGAAGTGCAATATGGATCCGTATTAAATTAATTAAATTAAAAAGAAATGTGACACAATCAATTATGACCCGGTAGACCCATCGTATGACGGCATTCAACAAAACAATATTTTACAGATTCCTTTTACGGTCTGTTCCAAAAAATCTACATCCAATATCGATTTTTACAATTTAATTTTAAGGTTTTTCATCCTTAAACTGGTAATTGAACTCGCTCTTGAACAATTTTTTAACAAGTGTAAAATTAATTTGTGTGTAATTGAATTAAATCTATTTTGGCAGATGTTGTTAAAAATAACCTTATAAATATAAAAGCGCAATATCGATACCTTCGGCTTGAATATATACACCTATATAGTAATCGAAAAGAAAATCACCAATAATCGTGATAGTAATAACAATAGTAATAATGACTTGGCCTGGTATATTATCTTTATGCTGTGAAGAGCTATCATATAACGATAATCATAATATCTGTTAGGTGTATACCATATAATATATAGTATATATTTGGTGAAAATTGATATCAGGTGTATTTTCATCACACATCTACGAGAATATATTATATAGTTGTATACAAGAGAGCTTCGATAATAAAGATTATGGAAATTGGTCTATTATGATAATCTGATTTTACTACTAAATTATTATGTGGTAATCTTATCATGATTTTGGGATAAATCCGATATTGTTTTACTTTTAAAGTACCCAACCTTTTATGTAGACTGAACTATGGAGTTATAACGAAATGTGTACGATTCGGTTGGATGAAAATTAATGAAGATAATTCGGGTTATTGTTTTTAATCGTTTTTTTTTGTATAATCTAGCTTGGACACGATAACCGACAATTAAGGTCGGTGGTATTATTTTTATAATATTATTTTGCAGTATTTTTATTTAATAATTTATGATTTAATTTAAAGTTGGTAATTTTTCTATATGATACTATAATTTATCGGATAATACGTATTTTTACATACCCGAGCTACAAACAGTACTCGACTGGAAAATCGCAGTCAACTTACCAGATAATCCTCTATCAATTCTGGATTAATTAGCAAATGATAGTAAAAAAGGTTGACTCACCTGGAAATAGATAAAAAAAATGATTATATAATTATATGTGTACAAACGATTATACTATATGTTATGAGTAGCTGTTGAGTTTAGCCCTAACATATTGGTCCTTCGAGCAAAATGATTCAATCACATTTAATCCATTTATATACTGTCTTATTCGGAAAACTAATTTTACACACGCTCGCCACATCAGTAATTTCACATTTGGGGCTCGCCATTTTGAGCTACACAACATATAAAAAACATCGCATCGTTATACATCTTCGGGAAGCTGGTCATAGGAAGAATCAACTTCAAAATTTCGTTATCGGTGAAATCCAACTACACGTATTATCTTCAGTTTTAGGTAGAAAAAACATCATTTTGTTATTGGAAACCGCAACCAGTTGGATCCAGGTACAACCACGATTTGGTTAACAATCAGGGAGCCATTCTGATTGAGGTACATAAAATTGTTCTTACTAAATAAGAAACGAACAGTGCGATATTTAATCCAAATTAAGTGCAATTAAAGTTCATAATTCAAAATGCCTGATATACAAAGCTTTAAAGAATCAAATTTCATCCAATAAAGGGAAGCTTACAAATATCATCAAGTTTGTAAATCATCTAAGAATGACGTCCACGGGTTTTAAACATGCATTACACGAACTGAACAACTGATGAGTGCAATTACGGCGATTGAAAATAAAATATAGACCCGAGCGAGGAATCCGAAGAAAATTATTACACGCGGCCGTCACAATCCTTAATACTCAAGAGCAAAGCCTTGGACAATATCTCTTTAGATTTATCAATGAACATAACAACCAACGGTCCTCATCACGAAATCAAACTGCCCAAAATTAATATTCCTATACATTTTCAGGATAATATACGGTATGGCGGAATTTATTAACTTTTTTTTTTGCGAAGAATTTGCGCGTTGTAGTCGGTGAATATATCATTATTTTAATGAAACAAATCTTAAAACTAAATTAAAAGACCACGTCGTAACTGAAAATTTGGAGTACAATTGTCCAATAAGCAATGAAACTGACTACTGCCTATTTGCATGCAAGCTGTTCAATCAAATGAATGTTGTTCAACGCCAAAATTGGATACAAACAAATTTCAGATGCTTTAACTAATTGAGCCTTAAACATTTAATCGGGAAATATCTATCAAAACAGCGCTGCAACCATGCTGTCGAAGAAAACACAATACACATCCGCATACAGTCGAGAGTGCCGAATCAATACCATCGTCAAATCAGCTCGCGTCGTCAATTGCAACAATAGTATTACATAGTTCGCAAGATAGTTTGAATCAGACGATTTTGCCCATAACACTTATCAACATTTTAGATTCCTTTGGACAATAATTAGTATGTCGTGCGCTATTAGACTTGGGTTATCAAGCAACCTTTGTCGCACATAGCATTGCGTGCGGCGATTAAGATTGAGATGAGACAGTAACAAATTTACAATCAATGGATTAGGGAATTCAACCGTTGGAAATCATCAAATGTTGCCATTCACAGATTAAGATCTATAGAACTTCGTTTGCTCGAAAACCAGAATTTTGGAAACTTTACAGGAGTTTATGAATGAGTATCAAAATCTACATCATATGGAGGAAATTTAACCAGACGAAGATAGTCATTAGTTACCACGGGGTTTTAAAGCAGTCTAGTGCAACAACCAAGTTAAGAGTTGTCTTTAGTGGGTCTACGAAGTCAACAACATGAATATCACTTAACGGTTACTTATAGGTGTTGCCACAACTATTTTAAGTACATTGCATGCTATATAATTAAGAGGTTTATAGAGCATAAATTTGACATTGCAGCCGACGTCGAAAGATGTATCGGCAAGTTCAACTTGCTTTCGATGATATACATACCATCAAAAAATAGTATGGCATATAGTCATTAATCCGAATCAATTTGTCACTTCCAATTAACCACCGTTACTTATGGATTAGCAACCTCATCATTTTTAGCGACCGCAGAGTAATACAAAATAATCGCCGATGATAATCAAATCATCGCTTATATTGGCGCTCTATGGTTTGACAGGTTAATCCTCAAATACTCGTAGCTTTTACCAAATTGCAGACAGTGTTAGGATATGTGCTAAGATTTATCATACAAATGATTGACAACAATAAATCTAGCAGCAACCATTTGATTCGAGAAGAATTGTTCAATGCATTATTTAAAGCTTGCTATCATGAGCAAAATAAATTATATAGAGACGAGTCGGTACAACTAAGAGCAGAGAAAAATAACCAAGTTAAGTCTTCTCAAAGAAATGAACCCTTTCTTGGTGTACTACAAGGTAGTGTATTAAGGCCAGTTTTTTATTTACTTAACTCTAAAGATCTTTACACTAATGACACTGAGATTTTACCTGTTAGAGAAAGCAACAAAGAATCAGCACAAAAGTTACAATCAGCTTACAATATATGTTTTAACATGTTGCCTTTAATCTGTTCCACACAAGAGGAATGATATGTTTTACCTAAACGCGCATCCAGTATTTGAGTAAAATCTAACCAATTCAGGTTTGCTGGGCAATGATTATGATGTTATTATAATGTGTGAGATCTGGCTTGAATTAATTGCAACTCGTAGAAATATTTCCTAACAGGCATTCATTTTTCCTTAGGAAAGGAGGTATCTTGATTGCAGAAAAGAGTGCCGTTTAAAATGAGATGATATAGCATGTCATCGACACCGCATAATTCAACACAGTTATGCTAATCGCGGTGTATATTCCTAATTGATTAAAACACAAATAATTTCATAGTTTCTGCTGTGATCCTGTCCCTCGGTCAGAGTGAATGATTAATTGTTACGTTGGATATCCCTGGTTTATAGATCACGTATTTTTATCGATTAATTTTTATTTGAAAGTATTGTTATATCAGGCAGAAGTTATCATTCGATAGGACTTATAGAGACTTAAGCATCTTAACGAATAAAAGGACAGCACATAACTCGAGTCTTCCTACTGAAAGGTACCTAATTGTTGCAATTCACACAAGTGCAAATCTTGAAACTAGTTTATCCATCTTGGTATTTTAAGGTTTTCTAGCGCAATTCAATGATTTTCGACATCTTTGGGAAGCTGGTCATCCCATGTTACCTTTAGAGATCACAAATCATGGCATATGATCATAATCTTGATTACAAAGTGTTTATTTCAGGTAATTAATTTATATTTCAGGTAATGAAAATATAAATAGAAACCCATCCGGGTGTGAATTTAATTCCCAAAATAAAAATTATTTTGGTGCCCTCGGTTATTTCTTTAATCGATCTTCTCGATCAATTTCTTATACCTTCTCTAGTAGTTTTACGTCGTTTGAGGAATGGCTGGCACGAAACGAAGCTGGTGTTGGTAACAGCGATAATGTCTTTTCAATATCTGTTGTGAAAACATAGCGATGCTTCCGAAATATGATAGACATCTCTAGTAGTGGCTGTTGTACGTTTGGTCCAATCAACGAATCGTTAAGTGGCATTCCATTGGTAGGTTTCGCTGATGCTTCGAACACTATACCTAGCTTCGTGATTGAGGGAGGCTAATTTATTTTGATGGAACTTCGTATTCTTTAGTATTCTCTTTATTGTTCTATGCAATAAGCTGGCCAGACTCCATTAATATTTGACCGACAGATAAATGTTAATCAATTAATAAATCATTGATTGATTTAGATTTCGATGTTTATTTAAGTCATGTATGTATGTAGAATTATCGATGATGAATTCGTTGTTCATTCTGGGTCTTATCTTAATCGAAGTTAGTCCCTTTGAACAGCTGGTTTTTCGTCCATTAAAGGTATTGATTTTGAATCTTGCATTAGATCGTATAGAGCTATTAAGCAATTTTCGGCATTTTCAGTAATGTAGGACCTTGTTTATGCAGAATCTATAATAAAGCACGACAAAGTTACCAATTGCCAAATTTGTCATCGAGTTTCAACAATAAATTGCTGTTGGTAATAGTGCATCAGGATTTATTTGATTTGGTGAATGCATATTATTGATGACATTGTCATTGGTAGCTTTAGTTTTTTAATGCGACTTATTTGTTTAAGCATATGAGTCAGTGTATGGTGTTTTCTTGGGACAATCACATAAACGATTTTTTTGATAGTTGCATATAAACTACATTTTGGTGATGATTTTGGGTCTACATACAGAACATTTTGAGTCTTACTGCCTTTGACCTTACTGGCAGTTGACTTTTACTGAATTTAAGGCCTTTGAGTGAATTTATGCGTTTGTTTAAAAAGTCCAGAAAACTATTGATCTTCGGAAAATCTTTCTCTGATGACTTCTGTCGCTTAATCAACAATCTCTCGACTCAGCACTGTACTCAATGGCTTTTAAACCATAAATAACTTCGTCGAAGGTATCGTACTTGGCAATTTGTGGCTGCCTGATAAACTGGAATGGAATTTTTGCGCCATAGTGAAAGATTCGTATTTTCGTGAATAGGGCTTTTGAATAGGTCAAAAAGTTGTCTCAATCTCTAAACCTTGGAGGGTTTTTTAGTACCTTTTTCTTTTGTTTACTACTAAGCGAAGAGTAGATTTTGGTTTTTCCCTGTAGCGAGGCAACTGTATTCTCTTCAGATTGCTTCGATTAAATCATAGAGGAATACTAGTAACATGTGTATCTCGTTTCAAATTAAATCCAAGAAAAATGAAATGATACACGAAGGAGGACTCCCACAACCTAGAATATTAAGGTAGTTTAGCTCTTTAACAACATCAATATTATACGCAGACTAGCGTCATGCAGATTTAACACCACAATAACGATGTGGTATAAATCTGAATTTACATGCACGAAGTAAATACTATAATTACATCACCATTCAATAGATACACAGAGTATATGAAGCATAATCTGTAATCTGTGCTTTGAAACAATTTAAAGTGTATGAGGTTTTTATCACACAATCCTTAATTAAATGTCAAACTATATATATATAGATATACAAATAAGCGTTAAAGATTCAAACTGACGTTCCCATTTATAATCAATTTTATGTTATCTTGTAAAACAAAATGTAATTTTTCTACATCTCTTCACTGATTTTGCCATCGTATGTAGCTAGAATCATCATTCATCTTGTTTCCATGTCTAGCTACAGTATACAATCTATTTTTATACATACAATATTGCAATAATATCTTATTTCTTAAATGTTTAAAAATTAGAAACGATTATTAAATAATATTCTTATTTTATTATTTACCATCAAACCCGTTAGCTTGCAAGCGCCACTATATTGGTATAATAAATGTACCAAAAAAATTCTATTGTTACTCGTATATATTCTTACATTCCATATAGAACAGGGATCATCATCTCATCCCAATACGTTTTCCCATAAAATAGAACAAAATCCTTTATTTGATATTATATATAGTGTGGCGTAGTGCGGGGGTGTCATTTAAGATAAATTATATAACTCTGTGGGTTGTAAACTTTCTAGTTTCGTCTTTCTTTCTTCTATTACACAGTTTTTGTTTGTTATACTATGTGGTGTTGTTGTTCTG
Organism: Tipula confusa; assembly: GCA_963556175.1. Lineage (NCBI taxonomy): Eukaryota > Metazoa > Arthropoda > Insecta > Diptera > Tipulidae > Tipula > Tipula confusa. The sequence goes on along the minus strand of OY744477.1, from coordinate 164,832,660 downwards.
AAAATGTTATTGAACTTAAATGTCAATCTTTGTAATCTTATCCGTTTGCATGGTTTTTTTTGGTTCGTTGGGTTAGTTGTTGTTATTGTATGGAACTATTTGTTAAAGGATATGGAATGGACTAATTGCATTTTAACCGCAAATTTTCTGTTTTTTCAGGACATTTATTTTTCATGCTATACAAAAACATAAATGAAAAGAATTACAGTTGGAAGGATAAATACATTAATCAAATGTTTTGGAAATAAGTCAAAGTGGTTTTTCTTTCATTCATTTGAATTTTTAATTATTGTTATGGGGTTAAGAGCTCGGTTTATTGATTTCATCATCAATCAATAGTTTTTTTTGTGAGTTTTTGGTTAAAAATATCTACTATCTACAGGATTTTTTTTTTTTTAGAATGCAAGTGTTTTTTTAACTATGTTTCAAATTTGAGAACGTTGGCTCTTTTAAAAATGGAATTGATTTATAATCAAAATTATCAATTTAGTGTTAGAACTTCAACAATTTTAAAAACCATTTTGTTAAGAGATATTAGGTAGAACTGAGGGAAATTATATTTCAGAGCGAAACACATCATCAACTCGTTTATCCGAACGTTCATCAAACAAAACATAATTTATTATCCTTCTGCGCTATAACATAAAACGATGGTCACATTTGATGTTGGTTTTCGAGGACTTCAAGCACTTGGTGAAATAGGCAAAAAAACTTGATTCATGACTGATCTATATTTTACTTTAAAAACTATAGATGACAAATTTAAGATAGCCTGGGCAGAGCATTCAGCAAATCCAGACTCTCTGAATTCCTGAAGTTCCTAAGTAGACTTTAATTGATATATAGGAATAAAAATGATGTTAACTGCAAAAAGATCCTTTATAAAGACAGAAATTAGAGGATTGTCGCTGCATATAACGAACGATTATGGTAGCCAAACTACAGACAAAACTACTGCATCTTAAAAACACCAATTGCTGCTTCATCTGTCTAAGCAATATTCATGTCATATTCAGTTGCACCTCGAAACGTCGACGCAAAAACTGCGATAAAAAGCACCGCCATGGTACATGCAGTCGACCGTCCAGTCGGCCATTAGGATCACAACACAGTTCATAACCCTATTATGTAGAAATATCTGCAGCAGAAGCATCACATAATTTCTATTTATCGCACCACGGCGTAATCAAGAAATAATTAGGGCATCTCCCTAAATGAATGTCTGTCCGGTAGTCTTACGGTTCAATCTAAATTAAATTCAATCATTTTAAGTTTTAAGGAACATATAGGATAAATTTTTCGGTCTACATTAAGGAAACGTATAATCAGGTGCGCATGTCCCGATGTGATCCGCATTATCAAAAACGATTCAACGATTTACTCAAGACTTTTGGAAACGTTGGCATACGGAGTAACTTGATCACTGCAGCATCGAACTAAATAGCGAACTAGAAAGCCGCAAATACAACTAAAACTCATTAGAGGAAACAATGTTACAGTAAACCAGTTGCCGTTAGGGAAGGTTATCGCACTACACCCAGGGTCGGATAAAGTAGTTATAGCTTTATCAAAAAAACTTGGAAACAACTTTGATTAAGCAGCCGTACCCCGACAAGAAAGAAACCCATAATAGAGGATAATGATCTGATTTTTGCTCATCACTTTTCATTCACACAAAATTCTGAAACCCTAAAAATCGACAGGCATTTGCGGGTAAAATATGGAAATGAATATTTGGACCAAAAGTTAATTTCAGCAGATGTACTGTAAGGAAGCGTTCTATAGATCCCATCTTTCAAACGCAGTATATGAGACGTTTACGACCTTTATATATACCATAGTTTAAGGTGAACATTAAGATGATCCAAAATAACGTGCTTCGGAACATAGTAAATGCCACACTGGTTGTAAGTATAGTTGAAGTTTATAATGTCTAACATGATTCATACCTTTGACAGTATTAAAAAATACCAAGATACGTCACATGCTGGGCAGTTATCTAGTGAGTGCAAACTAAATTTAAAATACATATATTAGAACTAGCTATTGTGATTTCAACAAACGTGAATTAATTAAGATGTTAATTAAGATGTGAGTGAGTTGTAATAAAAAAATAATTAAACCACAAAAACGTTTGTATGATAAACCACATGCACAACGCATAATAATTTATGTGCACAAGTAAAGTAAATCACCTTAATCTGTAATCTTAAGCCAAAAGGTCTTTTTCAAATATCGGACTCCCTTAATTGTATAATTTCATCATAATACAAAGCAATAAAAAGGGATTAAAATTTTACTGAAGGGTATATAATCATACGGGTAAGGGGATTATGCCAAAACCGACTTATAATTTTATCATAACAGAAATAAATCAAATTATTGCACTATATAACAAGAACCGAGATCAAAAAATCTAATATTTCGTCTACGGACATAATCCATTTAACTTTCCAGTTCAATAAAAACTAACATTGAGTAAATATGTAATCAATAAAATAAACCGTGTTGAATGTAACACATATATTAAAAGATCGATCATTTCAATTGATAATTTTATCACTGTTCTATAAGACATCTATACACTAATAGTATTAAGGACAAGCCAATCTATCTTCTTTTACCAAACAATATGTAACTTTTACATATTTCCTTTTATGATTCGACCCCAAATTGTATATAGGTTTGCAACCCGAGCGACGAGAAATTTTTTTGGGTGGAAAACGGATCGATTTTTCTGTCTTTTATCGATTGTATTATTTTCCTAGTTAAATTTCTTTATGGCACATAGTATTATAAAGATGCGGGCAGACAATCAAAAAGATGAATGAAATATCAATAATTAATGAAGTAGAAGGAATAAAAAATAAAAATAAAGTTCGACAGCGCAGCAAGAATACATTCGATTGACAAAAATAAAAATTCTTACATTATTTTCATGTCTCGACAAATAAAAAATTAAATTTTGGATGAAACAAAAAAATGAAGAATAAAATCCACTTTGTTTTCTTATCTCATTTCTTTTCGTTTCAAAAAGACATCGAACGAGACGACATACACACACACAAATAAAAATTGAAACAAACCGAAAAACACATAAATCAATTTTTCACATAAAAGTTTTGCGATCAATTTTATATTTCCTCCGCAATGCAATTTTCCAATTTCCATCATCCCTATATTCATATAAAATATTTAGTATGGAACAGAACACTGATTGCCAATTTTATATTTGTGGCATTGTTGTTGTTATTTTTGTTTACTCATCATCGATAATAATAATCTTTTTTCTATTTGTTACATATACAGAAGTAGTCAACAATCTCGAATGATTTATCCTCCCGAATTAAATTATGCGGTTTTAACCAATCTAATTGATTTTTTCTCGATCGAATCGACTACAACAACTATAAAAGACAAACATACATGTATAACCGAGGTTTCGCAAAAACATTTTTTTTGTTGTATTTATACGAAATGATTGGATTACTAATCCGAATGAAGAATGGAACTATATTATGCGTAATAATCTTATATAAATAAAAGATGATTATTCTTGAACGCTATATGAGCAAAAATTTTCCAGAGATTATAAAATGGTATTTTAAACAGATGGTGTAATTTTACATTTTCAGGTTTATATATGGAGGGTGAAAATTATTGTTTGATGGAAATCTATTATTTGGATGCTGCCCCGGACATATAGTTTTCTTTTTGTATGAATAAGCTTAAAAGATTTAGATTTGAATGAACTTGAAGTTTTTTATAATATACGATTATAAAGTAGAGTTATTTCATTTTTATTACACAATATGCTTATAGATTATGGTAGAATTGATACACATGCCACTCAATATATGTTTTAAAAAGTTAATTGAAACAAATTAAAAATTATATTTAGACCCCGGTCGTATATACCCATGATTAAGGTACTTCCTTACCTCACCAAAGTTTCAAGTTCGATACTACCCGTTGACCAAAATTAATAACTATGTCTTACACCGGTGATTGAATTGTGTGTAAATAAACGTTCGTTAGGCTGACCAACGTTCACCAATACATCAATTCATTAACGACCGTCCACAAGTTCCAGCACTTGACGGGATTGCTACGCGATGATGCTTCAAATTTATCATAAGGCTTGGGAGAAACTCTGTGTGCTGTACGACAATCAGAGTCACGTGGTTTCATCGCTAATTTAGCAGTTCCTGAGTAAATATATTACCGCAGAGTGTGTCACGTCTATGCGAAGAAAATGCGATACGTGTGATGAGGTAGCCAGATGGTTGAAAGCATTGGATGAAGTAGTAAAAAAATCGAGACCTTTGGCTCATTTACAAAATTCTGAAAAAGCAGGGTAAAAAAACGCAAAGGCAATGGGAGATTAAAAGCATTGAAGCAGAATAATCAACATTCGGCGCGTGTTTATTGTTTATTGCTAAGAGATATGCTGATTTAGAAGTGTGTGAACTTGTCCATACATAAACGTATGCCATCAAAATTATTCACTGTAACATGTCATATTGAAGTAACAAAAGGGTTACATGTCTAAGAAGTGTCAATCAAAACTACGTTGCTTCATATCAACAGAAACGTCACACCTCTCTCCATTCATCGCAAGCACTTAATTAAATATATCGCTCAGAGAAGATGACAATTCGGAGCAATCAAACCTAGTACAATCATCGGCACTACAAATGCTGCAGTAATGGCAAGGTACTCATTATTGCCAACTGTTTTGGTAAAGGTGAAAGAGCTAACCTCATAACACATTGACGATGGAGCATCAGTTTGTCAATGTTGATATTCTTCTATGGCAAGCAACCTCTTCAAACTTCTACGTTAAGGATATATTGCAGGACTTAATGGCCTAATCACACAAAATACTGCTCTTGGATTGATTATTCCAAGAGGTAACTCGAAGTTTGACTAACGCATGTTACAAATGAGGTTGAACATCCACAAAATATTACGTAAGTTTTGGGAGCTAGAAGAGCTTCCATCTCAAGAGGTCCTAACACCTGAACAAAAATATTGTGAAAACAAATATTTGTTCTAAGACTTATCTTTGCGACGCCAAACGGTCAGGGAGTTCAATTCAACAAGCTATAAGTCAAGGTTTAAAGCTATCGAATCAAAATTCTAACGTCAGGATTAACAACGAATTGCGTACAAGTTGTTCATGGAAAAATATGAGCAGCTCGGCCATATAGCAGTAATAATTTAGACTACTTGATTTGACTCAGCTAAATACACTGTTAGTTACCTCACCATCTAGTAGTCGAGCCAATGATTCAGCTTTGTAAATGTATGGCGTGGGAAACCCCACTGACCAGATTAAGCACTTTCGTCTGCAAACATTCACATATATAGCGACACGAGCTCTAGCACAACTTGGTTTAGAATTAGCTTCTGAGTTGCCCAGGCTTTAAGCGCCATTCTAAATGATTTTTATGTGGATGATCTATGTAGCGTCACTATACATCAGCAATTGCATTGGCACACAACATAACAACGATGCTCGATGCAAGAATGAACAAACATCCAATCATCATACCTAATACTCATATCATATTCTGAGTATAGTGATATTATGTTAGCACCACCTCACACATCCTGGTGCTACGTTATTATCCTATCTGTCCCGACACATATTATGGATCGTTGGAGTATAAAAGGCTGACAAGACAAGTTACTAATGATTGCATTATCTGTAGAAGGCTAAACTCTCATTCTTTAAACCAAATGTTGGGCAATTTACCAATAGAAAGGGTGATGCCAACAAAATCATTCACTCACACTGGACTGGATATGGAAGGGCCGATAGAAATCGCCACGAAAATAGGTAGACAGTGACATCGTCACAGTGTACATCGTTGTATGTGTCTGCATGTTGGCCAAGGCTATCCACCTGGATTTGGCTGGCAATTTAACGACGGAGGCATTTTTGAATTGCATTAAAGGAAAATCATAAATTCTTGGAAATTTAATCCTCCTACGACTCCTCACTTCGGCGACCTTTGGAAAGCGAAATTACTCGACATTCAAATTTGAGATTTGAGGAGACAACGGAACTGCTCTGTAAAATCGATGTAATACCCAACTCTAGGCCACTTTCACCAGTAACCAAAGACACTGGAAACATCAGACATCGATAATTTGGAAATACCAGATATAACCGTTTAACATAATGGAAAGAACTTCAGAAGCGAATAATGTTGTTTTAGAAACTTTACGTAGTAGAGAACGAAGTGGAGAACCCAACATGAAAATTTGAAAGCAGGTGCTCAGCAAAGACAGCCTTTTGCCAGCACTATTGTGCTGGCCACCTGCTCGCATCCTGAAGGTTCATCCGAAAGACAGAGGGACAGCACTGTATCCAAATTTATTAAATTAGTAGAAGTTAAAGAATCAAAAATATCGTATCAGCGGTATTATCGCTAATACTTGATGTTTATCTCATTATAATATGTACGTTTCATAGTTGGGCACAGAACAATTGCAGTACTAAGTCAAAATGTATATAATGAGACCGTTCTCACATTAAAAACTAATATTGTACAGTTAATGAACTGCTCCTTACTGTGCAAATTATAAAGAAAAAGCTTTACTGGAGGTTCACCTCAAGACCAAACGACCATTATTTGTTGGATTATATTACGATTAAATTCATCACCTACGCACCTGCTAGGTAGGTTCAGGTTATTTTGCTACAGATAAAAAATATGCTGGTACATAAAAATCTGACAATTTGTGCTCGAAGCACGCGTCTTGTGAACAAAAAAACACGAGGAAATTTGTAGGAGTAGCTTTCGACTTACCTCATTAATATACTGAAATGATCGTACTGATCGCATGTTTGGGATTGACTTGATGTGAAGGTCAAAGCCACAATTCAATACACAGCTTTTCAACCTAAATCTTACAAAGCACTAAAAACTTATCAAACTTATATATCGGGACATTTAAAGTTTCTACACTCCAGTCATAACAATTTTAAACGTAACCTTGAACCGATTGACGAAAAGTAATTGAGTCTTCCCATTATCTTTACAGTATCTACCGAAGTTTCTAATATCTGACGGTTCTAATATTGACCCTTCTTTGAAGTCATATGACACCAGTCATCACCATACAGATTGGACTAGGTTTTGAAAAAAATTTGGACGACAAAATGAGGGTTCTCATCCTGACACTGAAATAGACTCTAGTCAAAAAGACGGCGAATTCAGATATTCCAATTGGTCTATTGCACAATAATGCTATCAATTTGGGTGTGCCATTAAAGGAACCTTTTTCTAAGTATAAATTAATACTCTCATAGTAGGTTTTGATATTTATGAAGCTTTTTAATGATATATAGCTTTTGGGATAGCTCAGTTAGCCTGTTTAAATCAAAAATTAAGTTTTACTGAAATGTATCTGGTTCTTAATTTAAAACTGGAATTGACACCAGATCCGGAATTGTTCTGGGTTTAGTTATGAGCACATGTCAAGAAAAATTTGAAAAAATTTGCGGTTCCTGCTCGAAAAATGGAAATCAAGAAATTCTCATAAAGTCTTGGGGCTAGATTAAAACATAAACATAACAAAGAGTAAAGAAGTTAGATATATTTAAATTTCAGATGAGATTCTCCAAATTCCAATTTTTTTTCGTCCTTTAGGAATTAATAACAAACAAAAATGGTAGAAGGAGCCAGTTAGTTTGTGGTCTACTTCTCACTATATTACTCAAATAGTTTTATAATTTTTTGGTGTCCCACATTTATAAACAACAAGATGTTTACTCGGACTTTTTTTTTAGTTTAATTAAGTCAGAGTTAAGGCACTGCTAGCGACTATTGTGGCAGTGCCATTTATGCAGATATTACATTAACTAACTCGTTATATTTTAGTTTTGTTGATACTTGGGCACACAACACTAATACGTATTATACTATATACCTTTCACCATTATGATTGTATTCGTATAAAATTCGATTATCGAATTGGCGATCTATGCAATTACAAAACTCATTTTTATTCATAACTGCAATAATAGAGGTTCGCCATGTAAATACATTAGCATATAATATTATAAACCCATTTACATATATAAACACAGAACTATACTACAGCAGTCGTCCAATCCCTAAACAATAATCTATTATAAATAATGATATGGCACAAAAATGATAACACACAATACAAATTTTCTTTCTTCTCTCCACATATTCAGATCCAGAATTACAATGTACGACCGAATAAGTTCGTTTCGAGCAACCAACTCTAATGTATCACGTAAAGTCCATTAGATGATTTAAAAAAAAATAAATCGAAACACAAGGCAAATAAATAAATAATCATAATGTATTTTAGTTAGAGTTTTATCCCAATTTTCCAGTTTATATTTTAGACAGCCAAAATTATACAGAAGCACAAAATTTTGCAAATGAACCGCCTTATATACAAATACGATGTAATATGGTCCGATAGAATAAAAATGTATGCGGCTCCCCTTTTTTTGTGTATACCCGTATCTAAAAACAAATCGAATATCTTACCGATAGATAATAAACAACATCCATTTGTCCTAATCATGTTTGTGTCGATGGAGATAAAAATATAATTTTTTTTGACGACATGAACTGAAAACCACTGTGCACGGGAAAATATATATATACATACATATATATTTGGTGATAAATACCAATTTATGTCCTTTTATTATGTTCTTAAGATTTTCCTATAAAAATGTAAGAATTTTTTATGGGTTTGTGATGTTCTCTTATATTAATATTCTTTCCGATGTTGTTATATTCCAATATATAAATATACGGTGTTCAAGGGGACTCGCATTGCAACGAATATTGGCAAATAAGTGATGTGTTTTCCGAATGTTTTTTTTTGTCTATTCGGATATTTTTTATTGTTCTATTATGTATATTTTCATTATTAGAAGTTATGGTTAATCAATCTGTCGTTCACAAATTTAGTAAATCGAAGCATCCGAGAGAGGATGGTGATAATTTGGCATTTTATATATGATGGGGCTAAAGGACAGGGGTAAAAAAGGTCAAATACCAGATCAAATGTAAACCTCACCTTCACGCCACGCACCCTGCTTAAACTAATGATCCTATGGTACCGGAGATACGGCGGGATATGTGACAACCGAGAATTGGTGACGGTCCACCGGTTCTGCAGTATAGGTCAACTATTATTAAGAAATGTGTGAAACAGCTTCTGGCTAGCAATAACGCATAGATACCATTGAAAGGTTTTTTTACTGTGATTATGAACTATAGTAAGAAATAGTACAAAATGGAAAGAAGAGTCATCTCTAGAAATTGGTAAGACACAGCAAAACGAACGAACAAGCAAGAAGACGCCGAAAAACATTCGAAGAATTAAAACAGCCAGTCAAACCTTAATGAGAAAGCCACTCACCAATTATGTATAGAAAAATACAAAGTCTACTCATAAAACATAAAGAGCTTTGGCCTAAATGCTGATCAAAATTTGTGGTTTAATTAAAAAGATACGAATAACCACGCAATAAAAGCTATGGCCTTCGTCCAATTTGAACAAATAAGAATATAAAATAAGATCTAAATTGCAAACGGATTAAAAATTGAAAATGCTGCAAATATGCTAAAGAAAGAAAAAAAAATGTAGGAGGTAAATCGGTAAAATATCCATTAAGTCGCGAGGTGGATTCCTCAAGCAAACAAGATAAGAGATACAAAAACATACTTTCAGATCATAAAACAACAAGATCCAGTTGGACTAAAGGACGGTATAATGAAACCTTAAATATACTATATGCAACCCAACTGGTATTACAGAGTTGGACCAAAACGTAAAAGTGGTTTATATGCCTCCAAATACCATTTTAATTTTTCTACCGATAGATCAAGGATCAATTACAACTTTCAATTCATACTTTCTATAAGAGAAAGATTATGAAATGCTGTTGCAGCGATGGACAACGATAAAAGTGTAAATTTATTACAATTCTGGAAAAATTATAATATTCATAGCGAAATATAAAACATTGGAAAAGCCTGGAGTGAAGTGTCAGAATGTTGCATGAAGGGCGTGTCAGAATTTCGCGTTTGGCGAAATTGAAATCATTGAAATAGCCCAACATCTTAATTTAGAAACAGAAGATGCAGACATATTAAAAATTATTGATTAATGACGAGCTTAATTAAGGACTATTTAATTGAAACTTCGAGAAACAGGCTAGTCGTAATTTGAGGACTTTTATGTATATATATATATATATATATATATATATATATATATATATATATATATATATATAATATATATATATATATATATATATATATATATATATATATATATATATATATATATATATATATATATATATATAATATATATATATATATATATATATATATATATATATATATATATATATATATATATATATATATATATAATATATATATATATATATATATATATATATATATATATATATATATATATATATATATATATATATATATATATATATATATATATATATATATATAATATATATATATATATATATATATATATATATATATATATATATATATATATATATATATATATATATATATATATATATATACATAGTTCCATATAACATTATAAAATTGATTCAAGTTTCATACTATTTTAAAATCCACAATTAATGCCGCATCACCATTTTTTTCAAATATAACTGATCAACATAAAATTATTTATTTAATGGTCCATCGATTGAAATCTAATATGTTCATGGCATAGTATCGATATAGAAAAAACTATAATCTGTAAATTAAATATTAACGGTTTTATTTATATATTTTTATGGTTTATATTTTTAATGCGGGATTCAATTATATTTGTTTTATGATGTTATGTATAGTTTAATTATTGTGAAGTAGAAATGAATGATTTAATTTATTTTAAATTTAATGCTTGAAACTTAACACCCTATCTACACTTCGTTTATTTATGATTATTTTAACGTGAACTTTTAGTAATCTTTTTGTTTTGTGAGAAAATACCAAAAACCATAAAAATACTTCAAACCATAACCAAATCCACGATCTTATGTAAATTAGTATTAATTAGTTAATTTTAAAATGACAATTATATAAAACAAGCTACCAACAGCCACAAAATAACGATGTCAAATTACTCAAAGTATTTAAAAATTAAACGAAATTTATAGCGTATATATATCCGAGTAATCCTGTTAAACTCCGAAAGTAAACTCGAGAATGTACCAGAACTTATATCGCATTTTGATACCAAATTAAAACTACGTCCTGTTTGTTATTGGTCGAAATAGCAATGTAATATACATTGAAATATGATAGTGGAGATTTATATTTTTACTACTGGAATGGTATGTAAAAATATTGGTTCTTTGCACTCGTAACTATATAGGATTCTTAACTTTCCAACAAGAAAATCATATACCACACCTCATCCAAATTAATCTTTTGATAAACCCTTTTTAAGCTTGTTTAAATTAAAGCATTTTTTTCATTTTTCATTTCGTATCTAATTTAATAATTGAATCGTGATAATTTGATAGCACCAAAGAAAATCCACAAAAAAAAAACACAAAAAGCTACCGTACTAAGGTGGTTAAATTTTTTTTTTTTTGAAAGACAGCAAAAATATCAGACAAAATTATAATCCCAATTTTAAAAAAATAACAGTGAAAAATATATATGTATCTATATACCTAAAGTATAAGAACAACAAAGTTTTAACTTTAATCCGTATAACAGACACAACAAAAACACACGACTGTAAAAAAGCTCTGAAGTTTGAAGAAAATATAGTCATCAAAATGTAAAAAAAAAATTTTTAAAACTTTTTTTTTTGTATTTTCCGGTAACAATTGTGTACTTATCTTTTCCCTGTATAATAGATATGTATATATAATACGTACAGCTAAGTAGAATGAAAATTCCAATTAAATAAAAACAGGAAAAATAATATTTCCTTTTTATTTTGTATTTTTATATATTTTTGGCTTATCAACCGAATGCCAAGTCATTCAAAGTAATAAAGTTAAAAAAAAAATGAAAAACTTCAACAAATAAAATTAAAAGTTTTTTTTTTGTCTTGTTCTGCTTCTCCAATTAACTTTGTTACAGTGTTTCACGGTTATCCACTTTTAAAGTAACCAATTTTCCTTCGTTATTATATGTGTATACGAACGCAGGATATCATCGATGAGTCTGCATTTCTTGTATAGCATAACATATAGTTCGGACAAAAAGACGACAAACTTCTAATTAAAAATTATAGTAAATTTTGCAACAAGTAAATTATATTTACGACCATTTCACAACTCAGTTTCTTCATCATCGTATATATACAGCCACACCTCCTGGATATATGTAAATTCATTTATTTCAATGAAAATGTTTCGCCTTCCATACTTAATGAAAATTTATATAAAGAAATTAAAATCTAATTTACATAATTATAAAAAAAAATTGTTAAAAACTTTTCTATAAATTTTCTTTTAACTTTTATTTTTATTTTAAAGCAAAATTAAATAGCAAACTAAAATGTCGTTTAAAAATTACAAATGATTAGAGTTTGTCATGCCAAACGAATATAAAATTAAATAAAAACTAATTAAGTCGAAATGAATAATTGGGCTAAGAAAATTTAATTTACCACAGTAACAAAAATTATGGTTTGGAAGACGATTAATTCATTTTACTTTGAATCTTAACTTTATACATATGTTCTTGAATAATTTCTTTTAATTAACACCGGTGTTTTTGTTAAAAACTAATTACTCAAATTCATTAAGTGACCATCCCTTGTATATTTTAGTTGTAATCGAGTTTCGCGTTTTTCTATATTGTCTTGGGGTTTTGGGTGTTTTCCTACTCTGTTTTAGTTGCGTGTACAGTAAAATTAAGAATTTGTTAATTTATATTAGCAATTAAATTTATATTCCTAAAGTTAAAAATATAATTATTTCCAATTAATAACTACAATGGTTCCAGACCAGACCATAATTAGGAACCAAAAACGACTAGGACACAAGGTCGTGTTTTACTAGCTATCTTCAAGTTTTTACATTCAGCGTCTTTGTAAAACTATCTCCCAGTTGTGCTGCGCTTGCGATGTACTGGATGTCAAAAACACCGTCCTCATATTTGATAGTTTGACATCGTTTCCTAAGTTATAATGTGTGGAATCAGTATATTAAGAGCCACACACATTTGTCTTTCAGTGCTCCAACTAATACCACAGCATTTGCACCCAGAATGAAAACATAACCACTATTTGATCGTCGTGAACTTTGATCTCCAGTGCAATCGGTATCTTAGTGACAACAAAATATCATGGTGGTTAGTTACTTTTGTATAAAACACATTTTAAGTTTTAGTTTATTACTCGTTTAAGTGCTATTCAAAAAACGAATTATGTAACCCACAGCAAATGATGTATCTAGTCCAGTCCCTACAACCAAATGCATTAAATTGTTAACCCATTCGATAAAATACTTCCGCCTTAGAAATGACATCCGAATATACAGCATGTTCATCAGATGTATACCCTGAATTGCTGTCTACCATGTAAATCCTTTGTAGAACTTTAATTGCATTGCCAAGAAACATTTAGCCATCAAGTAAGCATAGCTATTCTATAAATGATGTTTCTTATAATGCGATAGAAATGCAATTACATCACAAGATACATTCAACGTGGTTTGAATTTAATTTGCATACTCGAAATCATTTAGTATTTTCAGAGTAACTAACAAACATATCCTTGTCAGAGTGTATGTTGTCATACTTTAATCAGAAAAAACACTGGCCGATAATTCGATAAGTCACCCTTTAACAATATAAAATATATGTCGATCTCCCATATGCGAGTTCTTTGGCATTGGCCACACACATCTGTATGTCAAACCTTACCACAAAGTGTTGCTTTGTTGTTGCTTTTTGGGATTGAGGACAACTGTTGTTTTCTTACCACCAAAGGTAAAGAACCAGGAACTAATTTTTAAGAATTAGTTTTGCAGGTAACTAATATTCATCAATCTCAAAAATGACGTTACTTGGTAAATGGCCCACTCATTTGTTCAAGCCATAATTTTAATGATTCCGGTTTGACAGTAGTATTTGCCTGCTTCCATGTGTCCCTATTTGACCTGGAAAACGCTTGATCCTTATTAAGCACTTGTCTTTGAGAAAACAAGTTCAATTTTAAATCTGGAACAAAAACACCTTTCCTCGATTCCAAATCCTCACGTGTTTAAAAAAAATGTGTTTTTATTCTAGCCGAACTGATAACATTCCTTTTCAATTTGAGTATAGCTACTGGCTTTTTTCTGAGGTTTTGCAATCCAGTTTTAGATCAAGCCTATTCAAAAGGTTTAAAATGCAGAGCTGATAATGCAAATTACTGTGGAATTTCCATCCTATTACCAGCCATTTTGAAATTATTCAAATTCAAAGTTTTTCTCACAATTTTTCCAAACTATTTCTGTAAATCAGCATAGATTTTACCCCGGGTTACCATATTATTTTTTGGAGCGTTAGAGCATTGGAGAAGATCGATCATATTTTATTCATAAAGAAGCTCAAGTGTACCATTTAAAGTTGATTTGCTTTTGTAGTATCTGGGTCATTGTCAGTTGCTTTTATTCATTGTCAGTTGCAACCATGAAGAAATATTTGAATAACGAACGAGGATTTAGCAGCAGTGCATATAAACAAAACACTAAAGGTTTGGGGAGTTAGTGTTACTGTGAACGATAAACTCGCCCAAACGTTCTGAAGTTTGGCAAAGTTAAAATATTCCCAACTATCAAGATTTGCTAAAATAAGTTTGAGTGGAAATTTAAATACTCTTTTCACGATGGTCGTTTGTACATAATAAAAAAAATACTAACTTTCGACCGAAAGAAGAAATTGTTACCGAGCAATTGGCACAGTGGTTTAAGCTGCGGTGTTTGGGACGAGAGGTACCGGTTTCGAATCCTAATGGGAGATGGTTGGAAATAGACGGTGAACAACGATGAATGACGATGAACACAACTATGAACCCCCTGTTGGAGTGCTAGATAAACCATAACCAATATAGGAGCAGCTTCTTTCATTAGCACGCCATTGCACAAATTTTAATATATAAGGATTCTGATTCATGGCTAAACGAATTTCTTGAACTCACTCAGGAACCAAGATACGCCTTGTCGGTGAATCATAACGCAAAATTGTGACAGGATTTTGTGTTAGATCAAGTCGATTAATTAAGGACGAGCTAATTAATTGAACGTAACGCAAAATTAACATAACGCAAAATTGTGACAGGATTTTGTGTTAGATCAAGTCGATTTTTAACATACTGTTATATGGTTCTAAACAAAGATATAAAATGACTTAAAACCTTGTTGCGATTAAAGACGTTTAACGTTGTTACAATTTCAGATATCCGCGATATCCAAGTATCCATAATTTTTCTCTTCATTAGAAGGATGTATACACTTTTTGGTCTAAAATTAATCTTTCAAGGTCGCTTTGGTGTGTTAACATTAAAATTTCTGAGCCATGAGATTACCTCAGATGGAATTCCATTGTTTTATCTATATATAGACTTTCCAACGCAATCTAGTTGTCTCAACAAAAATAATATTATTCTACATGACCGAATCCTACCTCATTAGCATTACAAAGATCAAAGCGAATATAATCGTCGCGACGAGACACAATTTAATTCCATTAAAGCAAATTAACCATAATTATTGTCTATTTTATGAAACATTCATTCTGTGTCATGTATTATGACAAATGTTAATATTGCAATTAAAAACCCACACTATAGCATTACTTGTACTGTACAATGCAATAAAATATTTAAATAAAATAATCGTCGTTTTATTTATTTCAAATTGAAATACAAAATAATAAAATTATCATTTATTCTGTGATGAATAAAGATGTACGAATAAATTTACCTAACATATTCTTAAAAAGTTAAAACATACGTACAAGTATGTAGGTACATTCAAATGAAAGAATCAGGATTGTTGTTGCATTCATAATTGCTAAGTTATTCATTTGTAAATGTTATCATCAACAAAATGCATATATGCATGTATATGCATACATTTTGTGTTGAGCAGAGCATATTTTATCATGATATAGCAAATGGATTATTGGTAATCAAGGCAACGTCGAATGTAATTTTAAAAACATGTTCCTAATGTTAGTAAAATCTACTTTCTATGCATTTTCCTTTTAGATTTTGTTTCATATTCTCCGAATCTATATTCAAGGTTTTTTGGTATCCAAAAAATATTTTGAGAAGTCCTTGAAGTGTAACGTTGAATTGAGAATCAAAAACACTTAAAATGTACAAACAACTGAAAAATAATGGTTTGAAAAGCAGTTAGAGCATATAGGAACTAGAAATAAAACAAAAATATGTGGATGTAGTCCAAATTGTTTGAATTTGACTGATTATGAAAGCTTCTGTTCTGAAATTGAAAAAATACCGATCAAATAAATGCCAGATGCTACATAGAAGATACGGTAACCAAATTGTTTCTAATTCTGTTGTGAAAAACCTAAGATGACCTTATACGGAGGAAAGACACATACACTAGCTTTTGAACGGCAAAGGTGCTGTAAATCATAGGAGATCTTCCAATGGCTAAAGTAAATCCCACCCGACCTTTTACGTATCCTAGGGTGAATTGAGCTGGACCCCTTCAGCTTCAGTGTTCATCAGGTCAAGTTTACAAAAGGCTTAAGGACTACCTAGCTATGTTCATATCCTTCGCAGTAAAAGCTATTCACATAGAAGTATAGTAAGCGATTTGACATCAGAAGCCACTGATTTGCCACTGTTTCCTGTGATATCTAATCTTAATGATTTCCAACAACAAAACTCAGAAATGTTTTATAGAAGAGTGATCATCCATTAAAGAGTGCAGCTTAAAGGACCAATCGCCAAAATTCGCTGCCTTCCCATTGAGGATAGTAACCAGTTGGATGAAATAGGTTTGCAAAAAGCTAATACCAAAACCACGGAAGTAAGGCAAGCATCACCTGCTGCAGATACTTAGAAACAAAAACAACCAATGCAATACGAACGAACGACGAGAGCACACAGCAAATAAAGCCTTTTACTTAATGGTCGGTCGCAATAATCTGTATGATGGGACATCCCCACAGCCCTAACAAGGGCAAACATCAATAGATCACAGTTCAATTCTCATCGTGGCATTTATTTTGGTAAAATTGGTCAAGGGAATCTTATTAATGGGAAAGCTTGGCAGTTCAACCAGGGTTATCTACGACTGTATTGGAGGTGTTTAATATATTTATTAGGCAAGGTGGCATTAATCGTGAATAGTCAGTGCAATTATCTTACTCAAGCTGCGGACAGTGATAGCGTGGTGTCGTGAATTTGAGTGTGTTACAATGTGTAGAGTTGTATACCCGTTTTACCTCATGCAACGTAACAGTTAAAGGAAACACTTATGCTTTTTGAGTGATCTTGCCATTATGAAACTTAATTATTGAAGCATAAAAAAGCGGTGATAAATTTGACCGGATTATTATGTGAATATAAGAAATCGCTTGTATTGGGAAACAAATAATTTACGCCAAGTGCAAGCAAACTGCAGAGACCAAACGTGACTGAATTGAACAATGTGGTCAGTTCTGGAGGTGACGATGACTCGTAGTTACAACAGGGTGCAGAGGAAATTTCACATGTTTTAACTTCCGCAAAAGAGCGGAATTGTTATCATCGCAGCATTATACCAAAACAGTCATGGGAGAAAAGAAAAAGTCAGAAATTATATCCTTTACTACAACAATACTAAAAGTGGTCTAGATAATATAGCCTAGCTCGTTACTCAATATTCGTGTTTTAAAAAAGTAATTTAAAAATTGGTTGGCTTATTTGAAAAAATGTTGACCAACTTTTGAAGATAGAATCTAAAAAACTAGAATGAGTATTCCTAGAAACTAAAACGGAAGTAGTCAAAATATTTCTTAAAATCTTGTACAATAGCAACTACGAGTACTTACTAAGTATATTTGCAATTTCCCACAACCTTCAAAGATTTAAATACAAACTATAAAAATTTTTTTTAACCACACACAATTGTTTACTAAATCTCTGGAGTGTAATTTAATTCACTTTGTTGCATTAAAATTAAAAACCATAAAAAAATTCAACTGTTGACAACAACAACGAAAATCTTAATTGCATTATACTTCCTTTCCAACTTATACTCGGAAAATAAAAATTTCTTTATTTACATTTTATATTATATTTTATATACCCACATATACATAAAATAAAATGTAAACATCTTTAAAATAAAAATGATCCATCCATCACTCTCTACTTTACTATACTCGCATATGAACGGTACCATTTGTTGTTTAGCTACTTTTATCGTAATAATAATAAAAAACTATAAAATCTTAAATAAATAGTGTTCGTATTTATTCATTTAATATCCAGTCTATATTTTTATCGTTCTATTTATAGCAAAAAAAAAAAAAATAAAAAATAAAAAAAATCAACAACAATATCGACCATAAAAAGGAATCAAAATACAATGTGTATAAGGAATTATATGGTTTGCCGCCCTAAATTTTCTCAACTATATAACATTATTTTCCATGTTCTGACTTTTAACACGAAATTTCATTAAAAATATTTCCCGCAATACTTTATGATTTTGTGTCCTTTTTTGTAATTTTAATTTTTTATTTATTTTGGTAAAAGTGCAATCTTAAAATCAATAAATTCCCGAGCTACACTTGTCGCATAACAATATACCCTTAAACGCACCGAAACACACACCAAATATAATAAATTGTGAAAGATAACTTCGGTCCCTAATAATATCCCGTTTACATCCTTGAAATATTTATATCAATTTTTTCTAATTTCAAACCCTAAAGTAAATATACAATATAATAATAATAATAACCACCAAAAAAATATCCTTTTTTTTTTGTTGGTTCGTCTCGAGTATATTTTCAGGATGGTTATGGAAAAATATTATTTTTTGGTACAACAATGGGATATAGTGGGATAAAATTCAATTTGATGTTTTTATTATTTTTTATCCTTTTTTGAATATATTTCGAGTTTGACGATTCATTTGTTTATTTAGCAACCCATATGGATTCTAAGGATAATATTGAATTGTATGATCGAGGATAATAAAATCCAGATATATGTGTAAATGTAATATTTTTTGTCTCCTACTCTGATGTGTATTAAATTTAAATGTAATCAATTTAAAACAGTTTTATTGCACAATAAAATTACGTATTTGACTAGGCGTGAAATGCAAGGATACTGTGCAGAAAATATTTGCTTAAACTAGGGTATAAGAGGTATTGTATTATAATTTTTAAATAACTTTAAACTCTTTCAAAGAACTCTTTTTTTACTCACTTAACTCTTGATAAACTAAACGAGTAATTAGATTGGACATACACCGATGAAAAAACAGCGGCAAAAATTAACATTTGTTGGCGGACCTGAATTTCTTCTGTTTCTACTTTTCCTCATTTTTTTGATTCGAAGGATCATAAGTTTCAGTTATTTCTCTGAAATTAGTTAAATTCCTAATGTTGTTACTACTTTTCGACTAATTACGACCAACGGAACCCTAATTTAGGCGCTATATTAATTATAAAAAGTTCAGCATGACCGTAATTGGGTATGTCGAATATATGGATCCTCAAATTTGAAATTTATTGGTGAAATTTTCCAAAGTTTTAAATAGTGCGCTCAGTAATAAAATTATTAAACACAAAATTATACATTGTTTTGGATACAAATGGATCTCCTGTTTCGAGTAAGACTAAACATTTGGGTTGAATAAATTCAAAATTGCAAAGTTGGATTTTGAGCATCTTATGGCTCAGAGCATTTGTAGACTAAGCAATAGTTGTGGGAATAGTAAAAACTTGAAACATATTACTATTCCCGATCGATACCCAATTTCACATCTTCAAAATTGTTCGTATCAAATTGAAAGTTGCACAATTTTTACAACATCAGATTTACTACAAACCTATCACCAAATACCGATTATACCATTCTTTCGCATTGGTGAATTTTGTATTTTTGGTGTAAAATTTTACTTTAGTTTAACTAAGACGATATTTTAATTGCATCTAAATCTTCTGAGGAACATCTAGAAATCTAAAGATTGTATACTCAAAAAATTATCAAATAGTGGTTTTATCATTAATTCTTTTTCTAGTTCACTTTGTTCTCGCACGAAGTATAAACCACTAATTTACGGATTTTTATCAGAAACCGCAAAAAGCATCTCCACGACAACTTTGTCATTTGGATTTAATCAGCCAATTCACCATCGATATCTAACATATGCCAGCCATAAATAATTCGTGGCAGAACCATATCACGCATTAATCTAATTTCTATCCCTGAAAGCATAGATTATGCACAAATTGCAAATGCGCCACTCAAAGATGCAGAATTCCAAGATATATTACATGACGATACGTCAAACACATTCAAGAAACTTCCGGAATAACTTTATTCTGAGATAAAGGCTTCTTCTAAATTATTGACTAAAAATGTCATTTGTCCTCCGACCAAGAAAGATTAAAAAACGATGGCTCGAAGTAGTTTAGCATGTCAAAAAATATAAATTTCCAAGACATATCATAACTCCCTTCGGTTCTCATAAAAAATTATTTCAGAAGGCTTTACAGAAATTCACTTATAGACGATGGGCTATAGGTGAATGCTGCTTTTACATGTTGTTTATTTGGTATAAATATTTTGAATAAATTTCAATAACCGATTACGCGTAGAACAGGATTTGGTTTTCCAATTACCGAAACAAGCGAGTAATCTGTTCTCATAGGCAAGTTAATAAAGACTCGACTTTGAACATCTCCGTTGCTTTAGGAAGAAAATTATGTTAGAATGCAACTAATATTTAAGTTTTTGCAATTTTCCAATTAAACGCTCTTAAAGCAAACCAACATGCTTTAGAGGAATTTTAGCTTTTGGTTTAGTTTTGTATAAAAATATCTCTCCGGCACGAGTTGTCTTACACGAATTTAAACCAGTTACCAATTGTGTTCACCATCTAATTTAAAACCAAAGCTAAACTTATACAGATTAAATTTAAAGTTAAGGTCCTATTAAACCTTCCAGGCACTTACAAATCTTTACCCCTACTAAAATTGAAGAAAGGGCGATCATGTTAACTAATGAAAACTATAAGGTCTCCCATTTAAAGCAAAGACATCTGAAAATACTCTCTAAACTCCAAACACTCAATTACTTGCGCAACCGAATGAGTTGGTTCTATTTTAAATACCCTAAATATATCTTGTTGAAATCTGGCATTAATTATTATTCCACAGTGAAACCTAAACTCTGAATTAACAAGCAAATTTCGTATAATACTCGGCAACTCTCTTGAAATTGTCAACAAAATTCTGAAGCTTAACTGTAAAATGCTTAATGTTATTACTTTAAAAGCTTAAGACTCTAGCCCAATCATAGACCCTAAACTCTCAGCTAAAAGTTAGTGAGTAATTATGTCTAACAAATTCCTAAACTCTTCTCCTCCCTCACAACATATTTAACTCAGTATTTAGAAACAAGTACTGCAAGTCGCAGTTTTGAATAGTAAATCCGCATCTGGGAAGGGATCTGCTTTGGATGTAACAGCTTTTGAAAGAGGTATGACGGGTACAGGAGATCCTGTTAATACATTAATCGTATAATGGTTGTTCAAGTAAAAAAATATCTGTATGTGACAGCACAATTCTATTCTACTGATATGTGGAGGAAGGAAAGGAAAGGTATATCAGTAATGGCAGAATTGGTCCGGTTCCCCAATAGCCAATAATCAAACTACTGTTAGATAGCCACAATTTTAATGAACTGCTCTGCTTTTTGTCATATCTTATCAGCAACTCCAGTATGCCACCATTCAATTTCTGTCTGCAAAGGATCCCTAATAACAAAATCTATTAATTGATCTTAGCCGTAGTATGTAATAAATTAGATAAGTTTTCGCCTTAAAACACAATTTTACAAATTGGTCAGGTAAATATAAAGTGGGAGGTATCTGGTTCGAATCCTAACAAGGATTGGTTGTAAAAGGAATTTTTTATCACTTGAATGCGGTCGGTGGATATTTAAAGTAAAGTTGTATTCGTACATCATCCATTTAGCTGACAACAGCGTAACGTAGAACGTTAAACATAAAAAAAGGCTTTTTTCTATAAATTTATTCAATGTAGCATTCCTTTCTACCTCACTAAACTGATCGAGTCTTACCTTAAAAAATAGAAAGTCTACGTTCCGCAACAGGAGTCGCTAAAAATTCAATCTTACGCCCATATTTATTTTATTCTTCTTTTATGATATCTTGAGATTTCAATGGAAAATCAATAGAAATGGATAATCAAAATAAATTCTTCTAAAACCGAAATTGTTCATTTCTCTTGTTTGCAATCGATGCAGCAAAACACACAAACCTTTCTATAACCACTTCGGATGGTAATCTGGCCTCGGTATTACATCATACTCTGCTAGAAGGTAGCAGAGTATGATGTCATTCCACTTATAATGAAAGTGTTCAGACTCGGTTTTTTCTAAATCTGTTTTATTCCCTATGTCTTTACTTATTATAGTGAAATTGCGAATCTCTCTGTCATTGTTATGATTTTTGGAGCAATGATTCAGAAATTTATTCAGTACGGTTTATATCGTAGGAAGCAACTGTCACCAATCTTGTTTCATTCAGTGAACTTCTTCCCACAAATATTGAGTGTAAATCTCAAATTGACGTTGTGTATACAGTATATTTTGAGGCTTTCGATCAGGTGGATCATTTCTTACCAATAAACAAACTGAATAAATTGAACTGTAGGTTCACCCTACCCAGTTTTCAGGTCGTCAGGAAATAATAAGGTAGTTCCGAATGTAAAGCTATAGAATTTTGTCGATCTCGATTTCCAATATTTTAGCAGAATTTTTTCGATGCTACTTTTAATGACAGAGTATATCTTATTTGTGATCTTGGTGTTGTTTTTTCTCCTGATCTAACTTTTGGGACTCACTTTGATTCCACTATTGCGTCTGCTATGCTGGGCATCATTAATAACTTAACTCCAGAAATGAAAGTATATATATACAAAAATTTGTTCTTTTTGGAAGACTGAGCATCTCTCAATTTAAATATCAGTTCACTTTCCTAATTCCATAACAAATACGTAATACGATTTTCATCCAATTCGTTATATGCAAATTGAATGACGGCACTGAAATGCAATAAAATACTAACACAAAAGCAATATATTCTCTACATTACTTCACATTTCCGCTTCAATCTAATTTATTTACTCTGTGCACTGTTGGTGTTTGTTGCTGTTTACCATTCTATGCTGCTATTATTGTATATATAGAGTTTTTAACTCTAAAAAAAACAGGAAATCATTTTTCTTAATTTTCAACATAAGAAAATTAACAAAAAGGATATACTAGTGAAAAGGAATATTTGTATATGCAAAATAAATAAATAAATTAATTTTGGAAAGCAAGAATTTGAGTTTCTTAGGTATACAAAAAATAACAAAAAGGGAATCAGGCGTATTTGGTTGTGTATGTGCTGATTGCATAAGATATGATGAAAGCATGGGACCAAAAATGGTGACATATATATAGATAGCATTAAAAATATTTTGTATTTATTTTAGTGTTTCGAAAAATGATCTATACGAGTATATATAAACATACTTGAATATGGTTGTTTATACTCGATGGATATACTCGAATATAAACAGTGTGTTTACTTTGCGGCTTACTGATATGACGAAATTTAAGATAAATACAGACAGAAACTTTTTTTGTTTTGTTTACGTAATAGGTTACACAAGTGAGAAAGTTATAACGATAAATACGTAACAAGTGGTTTAATGGAATGATTCGTTTTTCATGTTATATTTATAAATCGAAAAGTGGTAGAACATTTTTTGTTAGTAAATTTCCATAGTGGTTGATATCATACTCGTATTAACATTTTTCGAATATGTATATCGTAATATTTAATGATTTACCAGATGGTATTAATATATTATAGTTTGTTACATGGTTTTTTTAAACTATTCTATAAAATTTAATTTATTCAGATGTTCTATCGCGATTACACTTAATTACAAAGTAAAGAAAAAAGCAATTCCAATTAGGACTCATAAACCACTGCGAATTAATTTTCAGTCTAATTGAAGACTTTAAACAGTCCTCAAAAACAATGTTGCAATATTTTACTATATTTTGGGATATATTTTGACCATCTACCTGTTTAATGACTCGCAGCACAATGATAATTGATAAGAAAAATTATCTAAGCTAACAAATATTAAAACTAACTGGGCCTTATCCATGAAGAGCAAATAAAACTGCAAATACTAACTAAAACACCGGTTTAGAAGATAAACGCAAGGTATGTAATGCAGTACTGTTCAACATACAGTATGATAAAGATCTCCTATTAAACAAGCCAAATTGTGTACGTTCTCAAATTAACCGAAAAAAGGACGAAGCTGTCACTAACTATTTAAGTGGTTTCACTGAATATAAGGACCGAATATAAGTTGCAGAAGTAATTATGATCCTTAAACCAGACAAACCTGCAAACGATAAAAAAAACGTTTAGGCCAATTCCCCTACTTCCTGTCTCTTCAAAATTATTTGAAAAATTACTGCTCCATAAAGGCCAATAATAGAAAATCGCAATTTGCCTCCATCATATCAATTTGGATCTAGAGGAAATCACTCTACGATTAAAGACAAAATTAATAGAATAACATACGGTGTCGAAGACGCACTTGATAATAAGCAGATAAGTTCCAGTATCTTATTAAATGTAGTTAAGCAAAAAGGATTAAACATAGTGAGTTGTTAGACTAAAAAATGGCTCATTAGCCTAAATGAAGAAAAACCGATTCAGGTAAATTTTAAAAACTCAGTCACATATTTAAATGCAGCTAAATTCTTCGACTTAATCCTTTATTGAAAAAAACACGTTAAAAGTTTAAAGTTTAAGGTTTATGGTTTAAGGTTTAAGGTTTAAGGTTTAAGGTTTAAGGTTTAAAGTTTAA
The DNA here is from genome assembly GCA_963556175.1 of Tipula confusa. Classification (NCBI taxonomy): domain Eukaryota; kingdom Metazoa; phylum Arthropoda; class Insecta; order Diptera; family Tipulidae; genus Tipula; species Tipula confusa. Next base: position 164,807,482 of record OY744477.1, on the reverse strand, counting down.
AGTTTAAGGTTTAAGGTTTAAGGTTTAAGGTTTAAGGTTTAAGGTTTAAGGTTTAAGGTTTAAGGTTTAAGGTTTAAGGTTTAAGGTTTAAGGTTTAAGGTTTAAGGTTTAAGGTTTAAGGTTTAAGGTTTAAGGTTTAAGGTTTAAGGTTTAAGGTTTAAGGTTTAAGGTTTAAGGTTTAAGGTTTAAGGTTTAAGGTTTAAGGTTTAAGGTTTAAGGTTTAAGGTTTAAGGTTTAAGGTTTAAGGTTTAAGGTTTAAGGTTTAAGGTTTAAGGTTTAAGGTTTAAGGTTTAAGGTTTAAGGTTTAAGGTTTAAGGTTTAAGGTTTAAGGTTTAAGGTTTAAGGTTTAAGGTTTAAGGTTTAAGGTTTAAGGTTTAAGGTTTAAGGTTTAAGGTTTAAGATTTAAGGTTTAAGGTTTAAGGTTTAAGGTTTAAGGTTTAAGGTTTAAGGTTTAAGGTTTAAGGTTTAAGGTTTAAGGTTTAAGGTTTAAGGTTTAAGGTTTAAGGTTTAAGGTTTAAGGTTTAAGGTTTAAGGTTTAAGGTTTAAGGTTTAAGGTTTAAGGTTTAAGGTTTAAGGTTTAAGGTTTAAGGTTTAAGGTTTAAGGTTTAAGGTTTAAGGTTTAAGGTTTAAGGTTTAAGGTTTAAGGTTTAAGGTTTAAGGTTTAAGGTTTAAGGTTTAAGGTTTAAGGTTTAAGGTTTAAGGTTTAAGGTTTAAGGTTTAAGGTTTAAGGATTAAGGTTTAAGGTTTAAGGTTTAAGGTTTAAGGTTTAAGGTTTAAGGTTTAAGGTTTAAGGTTTAAGGTTTAAGGTTTAAGGTTTAAGGTTTATGATTTGCATAGATGCAGCATAATTGAATACAATGTGGTATTATAGCAGCTAAGAAATAATTGAACGATTTAAATTTAAACCAGTTATTTTACTCCATATTCTTAAAGGAATCATTGAGCCCAATCTGACCACTATTACATTTTTCAGTTTTTGTTTTGAGACAGCACGAACCAGTGAAAATCAGCTCACAGCAAGTTTTACATGCAAATACGGCTAGATATGTACGTATAAGGATATACAAAGTAAGGATATACAAAGAAATGCTGAATGAAGCAATCATTCCAAAACAAAGCTGTATGTTGCAATGGTACATGCACCAAATAACATGATTACCTCCATAAAGACTTAAAGAACAGAGAGGTCAGAAAGGAAATGGGGGATTACGCGAGGAAATACATACATACACTTTCTTAACCAACATGGAAACGATGAGGTTTGCAGTGTGATGGACAACACAGATACAGTAAAACTTATCCAATGATCAAGACTTATGGAACCAGACTATACCAGATTAAACAACAAAAACTTAACAATATTTTCGAGTCTACAAATAACCATTTACTCCAAGAAATTTATGAATCATTCAGTATTATTTGTGACGATCGCTCCAAATTAGATTTTCCCCAAATTTGTATTTTTGGTTTTTCAAATTTATGGCAAAAAATATACCCTCGTTATACATATCTCTTATATAGTTTTGCTGATAAAAATTTTATTTGTCTTTCAAAAAAGAAATTCTGGTTGGTATCATATAGCTGAACACATCCAAACATGTAATAAGATAACAAAACCAATATGTGATGTGATGAACCATTTCTATTTTTTTATATGAATTTGGTTCAAATTTCCAAGACAACAATTTTATTGTATATAGAACCGAAAATTATATCGTTCTTATCTTTGGAGTTTATTATTATGTATCAAACAGCATCAAAAATTACTTGATAATTTTATTTTGTGTTTAAGATAAAATAATAAAATTGAAATACTACCACATAATTGAATTTTCAACTTCGTTGAAACGCAAAAAAAATCGTTTAGCCGGAAATTAAATTCCGGAAAACATGTAATCATTATTTTTGCTCCAATTCAATATTTTTTATATTATATAGACGTACATTTTATAAATCGAATCAAGTGGCGACACACTTAACTTATTCGTATATCGATCTACGAAAATTATTTTTGCTTGTCTTTGTTGAATATTAAAATCGGTAGAATTAAAATTAAAATTCATTTCGAATTTATCAATTTTGAATATATACAAATTTGGCAATCTTCCTACTGTCGTACGAACGCACTATATAATGTGTTTTGAGAAATAACAAAAAAAAAAAAAAAACAAAATTGGAGTCAAGTCACACGAACCAAAAAAATAAAAATCTTTTGTAATTTAATACATTTCCTTACCGTTTTAAAGTGTTTTCCATGAATAAATTTACCCAAAAGAAATAAAATCACTTAGCATATTCATGAAAGGTTATTATATGAATTTTGATTTGGCCAATCAATAAAATCCGTTTTTTGTTTTTTTGTTTTTTAAATGAACTTGAAAATTATTGCTTGCCTAATATTTACGAAATCATTTCGCTTTCAAGAAAAAGCCCACTTCACATAATTCTATCTATTTGACGGCCTATTACAAACCAACTGAATTATCCCTAAATAAACTTAAACCTAATCAAGAAATATAACTATTTTTAATCTGGCAACACATTAGTTAACGTAACTAAAAATAGATTTACGAGACTAGGACAAAAATCGTTTATTATTGAGTAGGCTAGTATAAAATTCAAATTTATTCTATGGTAACTCGATTGATATAATATAATCGTGACATTTTGGGAAAATTTTTAGTTTTGTTTATTTTCAATACAAACAAGAAGTAAGAACGTGTATAGTGATAATTAAAATGTCCGAAAATTGTGTAGAAGAAGCTAAGACGTATTAAGACGTATTAAGGCCTGAAAAAATAGTCAAAACTAAGTTTTATGAAGTGGTATTGGCTTAAATGTGTAGTGGTACTAAAAGAAAATGTCATCAACATCTATGTGCCGATGATTTATTGACGGTAAGCCTTACGTAAGGTGGTATTGCTTGGAATTGAAGAAAAAAGTAAAGAATGTATATTGGGAACGAGTGGATTACATCTGGGTTAGTGGAAATTGGATATAAATTGTTGTATGATTTAACCGATGAAGCATCGGTGAGTGACATATGTGATGAGACCTCCATGAAACCTTTGGCATACAATAGAATCGTTTGAACCATATATTCAAAAATAGAGTTGAAAAACGATGCGATAACAAAGGGAAAAATCATATTTGAGCACTCCACATTATTTTATCCACTGGGTTAATTATCTCCGTCCATTGTTAAAGAATTTTTTCTAAAAATTATTGCTGTTGAATTCAAATAAGAAAGCTGCATATTTTTCTATTACGCTGTATATTTTTTCTGAATGGGTTCGCGATCATTCTGGCGTGATCAGTCGCAATGGAAAATACTTTTTGCCAACCGAACTATCAAGATACTAGAATATGTGCGAAAAAATCATTGGACATATGGCAAATCACAAGGAAATCTAGCTGATCAAAGTTCCTGACGTAATTACAAATTTGTTTAACTTGACATAATGGTGGAAAGATGCCCAGATGGGTTGGTTGAACCGTAGACAAACTGGCCATCGCATAAATAAGAAGCCGATCATGATATGGAATACAGTCCAAATAAAATGCATTATGTGGGAACAACGCACGAATTTTGTGGAGAATATACAAAATTTAAAGAGTCCATAGTATATTTCAATTACTATCACTGACTCGTTTTATAGAGGAAGATTACGATATAGTAAACACCTCAAAATATTGCCACAAAAACGTCTTTTTACGGTAAAGGTCATGTCAGAGGAACACTTAGCCAAGCTACGATTGCCTAATCTAACGCTCATCGCAAGTTACATAAGGTTCACAATAATTTCCAAACAAATCCTGATAAATTTGCCAACAGAACAGTTTGTTTCAACGCGTCAATTTGAAAATTAATGCTGCATTAACTTTGTGGGCCGTAAATGTATTATATTACAAAAAGACAGGAAAGAGGATACGGGAACCTAACTAATGCCTATACAGCTGAATAATTGTCTGCCTCTCGGTCTGGAAGGTGCAACGGGTAAAGTATAGTATAAATATTCCTTGCTCGTCTTCGTTACAATTTTCGACCCATTTTATTATCACAGAAATTGCACGCATGTGTGTCGTTGGACAGACGACGGTTATTGAATGCTTAGTTAACATTCGATAATGGAAAAAGGAATTAATGATTTTACCACAAAATATAATAAATAAGCCGATTTTGATAAGCTCAAACATATATATATTTAAGCTTGCAGAAGAACAATTTATTAGAACTAAGTTCAAAGTAAAATTTCTTTAATATACAACATATAGTCGTCAACTAAGTCATCTACTCTACATAATATAAATAAATTAGGGTGAGTGAATATGAATTTTAGCTGGAGAAAAAAATGAATGCCTCCCAGCATAATTATTTCCATTTCATTCAGTTCATACATGGAAAGGCAATATCCCCATCATATAATTTATAATAAATGTTAGACGTATACTTTTATGTATTTAAGATGGATATGAGCATATTCCTCCATACCACATACATACAAACATTTGGCGCACATATACATCCATGCATACACGTATGAAACACAATATAGATCATTAAATTTTTTTTGAACCCCAAAATTAAGTTTATATTCTGTATATTATATTATACATGATTTCATCAACAGCATCTTCGTTTTTTTTATGTAGCTATATACAAGAGTATGTATATAAAACATACATATAATAAGAACATAAGCAAAAATTCAATTAGCTCAATATTATTGCTTATAAATTAAATAAATAAAAATGAAAATTGACTGTATATTGCGAGTATATTACAATCATTAAATATAATAATGAATAAAAATAAAAGAAATATATAAATAAGGAAATTGTCTATGAAGAGAAACGATGATGTTCATAATATTCATCATTGATTTTGATGTGGATGCTGACGAGGCGATGGGCTGAAGGGAAGACAAATCGTAAAAGTAGAAATAAAAATGCGATGATGTTGGTTCTTATAATCAATCAAATTGAAGGGAACAATTGATTTTTATATTGTGTTCATTTTTCTTATTTTCCATCTATATAGTGATGCTATTTTCATTTTTCTTTTTTTTTATGAATTAAATATTTGTTTGTGTATTACGTCAGGATAAAAATTTATGCTTTGGTTTTATTAGAGCTACTTATATATTATTCACGTAGGTTGGAAAGCCCCAAGCCAAATTAGTAATAGACAAAAACAGCAATTTGCATTTCATACACATGTAGCATCGAAACTTGATAGAAGCTTCTAGAAAATTTCGAAAAGCTTGAATAATAAAATTGAACTAATATATTTATAGGATAAGGAGATACCGTCATCGGATCATCGACGGGTAAGTGAAAAATAAAAAACCACTCAAGAACAAAAACTCGCAAGAAGCGTATGTTTACCAAGAGGTATAATTCTAGTGGAAACTAAAGGTGGATATGGATTTACGGTACAAATGTAGGTATATACAACTCTAGAATACCTCAATTAAAAAAACATCTTAGCACCTCCTTTACCATAATAATATTGTTCTACCTTATTTACAGCTACCTCAACCATTTTATTGGTCTAATATAGGTATAATACAAAACTAAGATTATTCAAAGTAGCACGCCATAGCAGTGAATTCAATGAGTCCAATTGAATTTACAACTCTAAAGACTAACATTGAGTGACATTTTATCTTTTTCTTAACGATACAATTTATGATGCTTCAACATAAGTAGTGCACATGGATGTAAAACTCCTTAAACTATATCTATCTCGTTATTTATAGGCGAATATACCTTGTGGTTTTTCATGATTTGTTTTGAATCGATGCTAAACTTATGACCTATTTGTGTACTATCAGAAGATGGCACTGATTAGTTAACACTTGCGCACTTATTATTTGGGCATGCCACATTCGGAAGCGATGGTCATTGGAGTACAATAAAAAAGTAGATGGTACAAGGGGAAACACAACATAAAAATTGACGGTATTGTCGTCATTAAAGACAATAATTTGCCACCAATTAAGTAGCCGAGTTGCATCTGGGATCAGATAATCATGTCAGACTTGACATTAAAAACTTCAACTGGAATCATAAAGCGTCCTATATTTACAAAGTATGTCTTTCCAGTATATCGAATCAACCGAATCAAGATTTATATTTTGTGGAACCAACCAAAACTATTGAAACAACAAGTTCATTACCTGTCTAAATATATAGTTTGTGGAACAGGAAGCACTGGTGAGAAACACTACATTAAATAGACTAATTTACATGCGAAGATAAATACACGCGCAATTAAGATTATGGACTATAAGAAGAAGGAATATATGAGGAATCAAAAAACAAAATTAGCAAATAAAAGATGCAGTAAAATAGCCGTAAACAAGAAAGAACTGAGAACAACCACTCAAATAAAGCGAGCTCCCACTCTTATATTTAATAAAAAGAAGAAAGTTTAAAATATCTTAAACTTCAAAGCTCATGCATTTTCAATAAGAGAGTTTAACAATATAGAACCAGTAAAAAAGAACAAAATACAATCTTATATGTTGAATATAAATTTATAAACTAAAAGGCACCATCCTACAAATTTTATCAGAACTCTAAGGTTACAAGCGAGAGCCAACCAAAACGAAACCAAAACCATAAGTTATGCCAAGAGAACTTTATTCACAAATGCCTCACAAATAAACCAATGCATGTCTCATATCGGAGAGCCATTCGATCAAAATATAATTTTTTAAAATTGCTATTTGAAGCAAGAAATATTGACCGATTGGTTTAAATAAAGTATTAGAACTCATTGACTTCTCATTTAAAACAGCAAGGTGATATAGGCTGATGACTCTCTTGTTCTCATGACTCTCACTACAACGATAATTAATAAGGTAAACTTGCCTAAGCTAACAAATAATAAGACTAACTGAAACCTACTCCAGGAATTAATTGAAGAGCAAATAAACCTGCAAGTACCAATTAAAACTCCTGTACAGTCTAAAATAAACTCGAACTGCTATAAACAGGGCTATGCAGCTTGGACAAGTTAATTTAAATTAAGTCCCATTACTCACAGCGAATCTTATGTAAAGGAATCAAAATTGTCCTATGAAGTCAGAAACCTAGTAAAGAAAATTATAAACAAAGTTCATAATTTTCTGTGCAATAAACTAAACCAAATCATAAGAGGAATTTAGAACAAAATTATTGGATCCTCCCACACACTAAAGAATATGCAACCAATTATTCTGCTATACCAATCACTAACAATCAAGCTACAAGCGAGGCGAATACAAGCAAATCTATATACATTCAAGAATAACAATGTGGGCAATCCAGCTGTACAAGCACAAAAACATAAAATACAAGACGTGAAAATGCGTTTGTGTTATGATGGACGATGTAAAACTTCTACTATAGAAGCTGATGACAACCATCGCATATGATGCAAATCGAGCAGTTTCATCAAGAAATATTAGTGAAAGCCACTCCTAAAGATGAAGTTTGTTCTATTTCAGAGAAGACTACTATTTGCTTTTAGTCAACCTTTGAGATGTTGAAAGTTAAAATCAACAGATTGCTGAATTAACCGAAACCAAGGGATTCAGTTAAACATGAAATCAAACAAAGATGGATTGTAATATCTTAATTCCTTGGTGATCCCCTAAAACGGATATCTGTCCATGATTTATTCAGCAGGATTATTCATAAAAACGATTATATAAGAGACACTTATGCGAGCAAAATAATAAGCCACTTGGAGGCAATGGGTGATAATTATCCTGACGCGTGGAAACTGTTAGTAAACCGATACCAAAATAAAACTAAACTGGCATCCATTCATGCAAATGTATTTGCAATAAAATCGTTACCTGACTTTCGGTAAAATATACATGCCATCAAAAATCAACTGAAACCTTATGAGCCGTGGCAATGATCGAAGTACAAACTGGAAAACTCAAAATTGTTATGAATGCTAACAGATTCCGGCTCACACATTTCATTTATCATGAGAGAGGCGTCCAAATAAATAAATTAACCAACCAAGAAAGACCACGTGGATATTGATGGCATAAACATGAGCTATATAGATCACCACCGCAACAAGAAAAGTGCTCTTCCGTGTAGCAGCCAGACTTTCGTCGAGTTTCTCTATGAAAATGGAAGCAGTGATATTTTCAAATAAAACACGGTTTATTCAGCTTTAACGGAAATTGTCACTAGCCAGTGAATCGAAGTGCATACAAAGATACCTCAATCACCGACATTTGATTGAGAGTAAGGGATATGATGAGAACATATATTACACACTTCATCATGTAGTGGTCAAAACTATACTATAGTACTACAGCCAAACTTAGAGTAGTGTTTAACGCATCAGCTAAAATAACAACCATAACAGCCTAACTCCCAGAAGTATATCCCGATGATCAGCTGTACCAGAAAATATTATGGAACACATCGCTCGACTAACGGATAAAATCATGCCGGCAAACACCCGTAACATTTGGGATGTCATCTATGCTATATCTGGCCAACAAAATGTTGCATAAGCTGGTGATCGATTTGGAAAAAAACTAAAATAATAAAAACTAAAAGCAAAAATGATTAAGAGCGGGAGGCGCAATCCAACTAATCCTTTCACTACGAGTTGTCGAAATACATCTCGGCACTGACCAAATGGATCGAATCTTCTCAATTCGAGGTCTGGAAGGAGTCCACAATACCCATATGGATTCAGAGGGAGAAAATGTAATACTCCTTGTATACGACCTTGTCGAGAAGTAAAACATGTGAGGTAGCACCACATTAAGGGCCCAATAATGAGCTTAGCACACGTGATCTAATACTTTTGATCATGGGGATCATACAAGTGCTCTTTCCTCCGGTTTCATCATTAGCCACAATAAAAATATTCCCATCCGATGCAGGAATTTATTTTCATAACTCCGGCACTGTCAACCTAATATTAACTGGATATTAGAAGACATCAAAGCTTTTGATAACTACATCAGGGTCTTAAATGTGGTAAATCAAAAGGGATGGCAAGCAGATTACTAGTTAAAAATATGTGATGTTTCTTACATCAACTAACAAGGAACATGCATTAAGAAAGCGAGACATTATCGAAGGGCCAAAACTTCCGTACTATCGCATTTTGAAAAACAATCAACGCATTTGGTGGAAAAAGACATAGCGCATTAGCCTAAATGAAACAACATCGGATCACGTGAACTTCACATACCATGAAGCTACCTAAACTCCAGGAGAATATTTAAAAAACATATTCAGTGGATATTTCGGTACCAAAATGAGGATAATATGTCGTTTATTGGATACCACTAATGGAGAAAGAGTACTTCAAAGATCGAAACCTTTGGAACTGGGCCACTGCCATAAAACGTATGCTTTCATTTATGAAATGAAACACTAAATGTCTGAAAATAAGTTGTATAAAATATATGCATATATACATATTTATGATAAAGTTTTGTGGTGAACAACATCACGATGAGTGTTTTTGGCCCCATAAATATATAACAAAAAGTAACGATATGCATAAACATTTATTTTGAGCCACCTGAATAAATAATTACAACAAATTAAAATTGAATCTCTATACGTATACAATATCGTGTGCGGTTAGTGTTTTAAATAAATTGCATGTTCTACAAGGGTTATTTGTTTTCTATGGCACGATATACAGTTTTTTTTTCCTAGCATAAGAGATTTTTCTAGCGTTCATGTATTATTAAGGATTCAGATATAAATCACGGAAGAAACTGTAAAAAAAAACATAAATACATTTTTCTACAAACATGTACAACTTTCTGCACACTAGTGCTTAATGTGGCAAATTGATTTCAATTTTATTAATGTATATTTCAATGGGTTGATTTTCTCTCCCAAATGTAATATTTTATGCAGATTTTTTCTACCTTAATACATAATATAGTTTACTTTGCCACACAATCCACTAACAATTTTTCGGTCTTACAATTCATATACATTTACCATTAACTTTAATAAAGTTTATGCTTACATTGTAAATTGTTTGTGGTGGAATAATGGATCGCGTCAGATAAAGAGTTTTGTGTTATATTAAAAGTATATCTGCAACTCTTATAAAGTTTTTGTTGTGGGATTAAATATTTTTGATTGTTTATTCATAATTTATGCATGTTGCAATAAATGCCCACTAAATTTTGGAGTATATCGAGAAAAGTTATAAACTAACCTGCTTATAACTGAGTGGTGAAGCGATAGTTACGAGAAATATATAGAGACTACATTATTTCCCAAACAGAGAAATTAATAACAAAAAACGGAAACTTTTAAAACCTTCCAAAACTGGGATATTTATGCCAAAAATTGTGAACCTCCAAAACTCAGAAATTTAAAAAAGTATGGCAAAATTGGTAACTTCCAAAAAAGCCAGATATTTTACGTTATTTATAACCCGGAAAATTTATAAGAGTTATTAAGTCCATCAACACTAAGAAATTTTTGCAAAAAATCAAATACTTTCAAAAACTCAGATTCTTCCAAAACTCAGAAAGTATATGATGGTTGTTAGGCAATCAAAATTAAAGACTATGACTTTTATAAAATTAAAGATTGATTAAAGACGAAAGTCGGGTGCTCCTTTCTTTAAAAACTAAGGTATTTATGCCAAAAATTGTGAACCTCCAAAACGCAAAAATTAATATATTCCCATCCGACTTATAAATAATAGACTATAAATCAATATTAAAAAAATGCATGGCCAGAAGTAGAAACTTCCAAAAAAGCCAGATATAATACGTTATGGCTAGCCAGTCAAAATTTAAAAATGTATACTACAATTCGTAAACTTCCAGTCAGAAAACAGAAATTTGTGCCAAAAATCGAATACTTGCAAAGCCCAGAATATAATGTAGTTATGGTTAGTTAGCCCATTAAATCTAAGAATTTTATTGGACAAATTTGGAAGCTTCGAAAACCCAGAAAATATATGATGAATGCTTATCATATAAATGCTCATTGAGAAATTAGATACTTCCAAATATTGAAATTTTACAAAAATCGAATATTTCCATAGCCCAAAATAATACATGATGGTCAGCCAAAAAAATCAATCCATCAAAATTAAGAAACTCATAAATCAATTAATCAAAATTATAAATCAATCAAAACTGATAAATTAATAACAAAAATCGGAAGCTTCTAAACCTTTTGAAAACTGAGATATTTATAACAAAAATAGTGAAGTTTCAAAACCCAGACGAAATTAAAAATTGATGACAAAATTGGAAACTTCCAAAAAGCTAGTTATTATAATATATGCTAGACCGTTAAAATTTAAAAAATTATGCCACAATTCGGAAACTTCCAAAATCCTGAGAGTACATAATGGCTAAATATCAAAATTGGGAAGTTTATGGCACAAATTAGAAACTTCCAAAATCTAGCAAAAACATAATGGTTACTAAGCCCATAAAACTGAGAAATGTATGCAAAAAATCAAATACTTCGTCAGCCCAGAAATATACAGATGATTGTTAGCCAATCAAATCTAGGACATTCATTAGAACTGAAAAAATCAGTTCATCCAAACTGAGAAATTCCTACCTCAAATCGTAAACTTCCAAAACCCTAAGCGTACCTCATGGTTGTTAGCCAATCATAACTGAGAAACTAATGACTATAATCGGATATTTCTGAACCTTGTCAAAACTGAGGTAGTTATGCCAAAAATTGTGAACCTCCAAAATCCGGAAAATTCATGAAAGGTAATTACAAAAAATGGAAACTTCCCTAAAAGCATGATAATCTTTATAGCTACAGCCCGCAAAATTAAGAAATTAATGGCACAAATCAAAAACTTCCAAAGCCCAGATAAAACATAACGGTTGTTAGCCCGCCAAAACTGAGAAATTTTGGCCAAACATTAAAGATTTCTCAAAGTCAGAAAAATTGCATGTAGGCCCATTGAAACTAACAAGTTCTTGATTTAAACCAAATCCAACTTGCTAGTCAACAAATGAGCCATTGCAAAAGCAACTTGAACAAAAAAACGTAGTTGAATCCCGATCACTCAATAACATAACTGACAAAAATTCAGCCACTCCTTCATAATTTACTGAGCAAATTTTTTTGATGTATAAAATGCAAAGATAATTTCGAACAAAAAAATTTTGAGAGCAACACTGAATTAATTAACCAACCACTCGCATATTGTATAAGCATGATAGAATCCCATCAGGCAATATAGTTGAAAAATCATTCAGATACGAGAGATTCATTGCCACTCTTACAAAATCCTATAGTTCAAGCCTCACTTGATAGAAGCCTCACTTGATAGAAGCCTCACTTGATAGAAGCCTTACTTGATAGAAGTCTTACTTGATTCTTCTATCCGAAACTCATTAAATTCAGTGACGTTATTTCAAATCACTGACAATTTCAGGTAAAACTGAAGCAACAGTTTTAAATGTATAATAGTACCCCAACAAATACCTCCCGTTGTGCTCGAGTTAAATGAGCAAAGCTTTTTTCAAACATCTCCTTTAATACTGCAATAAGACACTGCATACTTATATAAAATATATAATGGCTAGCCCATCAAAACTGAGAAATTAAGGCCAATATAATAGAAACTTCTAAGATCCAGAAAATACGTGTAGGTCGATTAAAACTAAGCAATTCATGTTTCAAATCAATACATCTATTTGCCATAGATGTTCTATGTTCTACAACCTTAAGGGTAAAATACTTCTTAGTTTATGCAATTAATGATCAATTAAATCTTCCAAATGAACCTACTTTCTTCAGAAGAAGCTCAGTTCTTGATTAAATTCTAAGGGTGTTTCGTACTTCTCAGCCAAATGTATGGTCTAACACAATTATCCAAACCTTCCAGTCGCTTCCCAAGTATTTATTAAAACTGTACAATAAAACTTGCTATCAAGGAAACCAACTATGTTTCTTAGAATAATTTTCTGTTGTTGTAGGATACTCACAAAATATTTTATCCGCAAAGATCTAAGGCCTACACCTCTTTTATTTTTTCTATCAAGAAACGATAAGCCTGATCGCTACAATCGAAGTTTTTTGATAGTATAACGAACTCTCAGTTTTAATTCCTCCACTAAATACTTGTATAATGGGACCTAGTACTCGTCGGAAAATCAAAGAAAGCAACTTCTCACTTGTCACTTAAATAATAATAATTAGTTTGGAAGCAAGCAGCCAGTTTAATTGGGCTAGTAAAATTCATTGATCAAGAGCATTCGAGTAAAAGTCATTCAAAGTATGTCTAAACTTTACTTTCATTTGTTTACACATTTGATTTTATGATCCATTTTCATGATTATGTATCATATTGTTCTCACAATTGGTTGCCTACGGTTTATGTTTATTTATGTATAAACCATAACCATTCTACCATTCTATCATTCTATCAATTTTCAAAATCACTAAAAATCTAACATAATATATCGGATATTACCTTACTACTACAGGCTTTCAACTTGTAATAACTAAACAAATTAATTTATTCCATTTAAAACACACATTGTGTGTTAAGGTGTTAAGGATAATCGAAAAAACCTAACCAGCCTCAAAATCAGTGTTATGCGGATAATAGACATAAACACACGCACATAATAATAACGACGTACGTATAAAGGTAAACAAAAAATGTACAATAGGAAAATGGGAAAATTACTTTCGGATATCCCAATTTTATATGTTTGTACATAGAATGTGGATAATATAAATGTCGGATGCAGGTAAATGAATTAATGCTAAACTATTTATCGTCTCAAATTTTAGGGATGATATACCATCAACAATGAAAAATTAGTGTGGTTTTTGTGAAAATAGGTCACACTTTTCATGTTTCGCTATATGTATATTTTTTGTATTCATTTGTACGGAACATAAACGGCAAATCACTGTATCCAGAAACCTTTTTTTTCTCTATATACATTATGCATGTGATCCTTCTGTGAATGTTTTTCTAAACAAAAAATATTTTCAAATACCAAAAACTGGAAAAATGTATAAAAATGACGAAAAATAAAAAAAAAATTTATACTCTTGCCTTCTGCCCACATTTTGCAACAATAAAAAACGGTCAGCCAGTATAAATTCAAATTGGCTTTTTGGGTTGATTATTCCTCGCATTTGTATTATATTTTTTAGTTGTTGGCAACTTTTTTGTTTATCCGCTTCTGTTAAAAGGCCTTCACTGACAATGTATATATTGTTCATACATATCTAAAGAGTGTCACACTTTAAAATAATAAAAAATGTAGTATTTTTAAGGCGTACTCAAATTCGAACACTCTTTACCAACTTGTACATTGAAAAATTCACATTTCGCTTGTTTTGATTTTGGTTGGAAGGAAAATTATGTGGAAAATCAAAAAAATAATAAAAAACGTCCGGAAAAAAGTTACATAGAATTGTTGTTGTAGCTGTTTTGATGACATTTTTATTAAATTTAAATATAAGCTTTGAATAAATTATAAAGCTTTTGGAGAAAAAAATAAAAACAAAAGTTTAAATATTTAAGGCCAAATGTGTGGATAATTTAGGTTATTTCCGGGATTTTCAATTTTTTATATTAAATAGCCCCATGTGGTCGGGTGGCACCTCCATGTCCTATAGGTTTAACTACCCGAATCCTTAGAATCCTTAGAAAAATCAACACAGAAAAAACAACACAGGATCCACTCTCAAGTTTACGGATACGTAGTTTTGGGTTGCTTTTTTGGATTTGAAATCATTTTATAACTGTATGTGTAACTTACGTTTACTTGTATGCAAGGAATCACCCTCTCAATCATTTGTATATACATGAACTCATGAATTTACGCCAGCCTAAAAATAAAGATTCACATTTTGGTTGATCTGATGCGATCCATACGCGAGCACGACGTCAGAATAGTGATCAGAGACTTCAGGGCAGGCAAAAATCAGACTGGCTCATGTAAAAATATAGCTTTGTACTATATACTTCCAACAAGAAGTAGCGATCGATTATAGAAAATAATGATGCAGTTTGTGATCGCACACGATCTCATTGTGTCTAGCAAACTCAAAATCAAAATCTTGTTAGCAACAGCATTATGGAAACTAAACACTGTTCTGATGATGTGAAAGCTCTAAGGGAGGTATTGAAAACTTCAGACGACTCTAGTTGTGGTAAAAAATAAACCCAACAAGTATAGCCAACTTGCTATCGAACAATAGAATATAGCCTATAAAGATGCGCGAAAATGTTTTAAAACCGCACGGAACAACAAAGCGGACCTTGCTCAGATAACCGCCGAAATTCAACCGACGAATTGAATTTAAAGTGTAACTGGCTGCACCATACCTTTACATAGGTCTCCATCTGAAAATGCGATAATTTTCGCGGTATACGTTCTCCTTTGCAAGACGTACAAATTACTGTCTATCATATAATACTGGAGAGAATTATTCCCCTAGCGGCAGAAATTGTAGGTGACTACCAAGAAAGATTTTATCCGAACCGGTTAGTCACTGGTCACGTTTTTCCGCTGAAGATAATTATTTACAAATATTACGAAACATGTCGTGACGTTCATCAGGTGTTCTTGGATTTTCAGCAATCTTATAAATCAACCCATCAGGATAGCTTATATGGTTTGCTTTGTGATGCCTCGGAATACCTGAAAAATATGTACATTTATGTAAACTGTCAGTGATGCAGTCACAATACTGTTTTAAAATCGAGTATAAGCTATTGAGAGCAGCTATTTTGGCAATTAGTTCTGGTGGGCTTCAACGTGATATACGCTGTGCGATTTGGGACCGAAAACGTTGTGACCGGATTACTAATTGCAATCCGGCTAAAAGCTAATTGTGAATGAAAAATGAAAAGTGATAAATACAAGTAAAAAATAAATATTTTTATAATATTCTAGTGCTAAAGCGTGATAAGAAGTTATCGAACGTAATTTAAAATGCTGATACAGGAAATAAAAGAGATAGGATATAAAATACGAAGACGGATCATAACGCATCGTCTAGTTTCGAATTATTAGTTGATCGATTTTTACATCTAGTATGTCTTACTCTACAAGTTTTTAACTTCATACGGGTAATAAAATTCAGTACTAAGATGCTTGCATCATACTTTCGCAGTGCTAAATTTGAAGTAGCTATCCTAAACCATCGCAAAGTTTTACTTTACATCTGTACTGTCATCAATTTCCATAAATTACAATAAAAAAGCGTAAAGCAAAACTTAAGCTTCGATTACATATTCTATAAACGGGCAATATATTTATGCTGTAATGTAATATGTACTGTGTACGATGAAAACAAAAAAAAACTAAAGCCACCATCATAACCAACAAAAGTAATGAAGAACAAAATGAAATTAGCATAATAAAAAATAAAATTATGTACGGGAAAGAAAATTATGCGGTTTTTTTTTTGCCTTCTTGATTTCAGGAATCAGATAACTATAGTGTGATCAACCTTCATATATAGATTTTTATACTTGTTCAAACACTAACTAATTTTATATTCAATTAAGAATAATTTTACCTTTGCTGTATATATATATAAAATACGTTGCCTTGAACATTGAAAAGTTCAAATTGAAAATATGAAAAAGAGCATGAGAGATGAATCCTAGGTATAACAAGAAAATAATAGAGCAAAAATACATAATCAATTTTAATTCAATGAAAATCAATTTGATTGATGAATGAATCCAATTTTTGATAAAACAAATTTAAGAAAAAAATAAACAAGGTGTTTTCATTTAGATTTTCCAGGGATTTTTTATGTGGCTTAATACGTATATAAAGGCTAATATTGAATGGTTATTTAAAAAAATACTTAAAAATGAGCATGCGATACCTTGAGAATTATGTTGTAAGAGGCGACTAAATATAAGACCGCTGTGCTGTCCATCGCTCAGCCAAAGGAAATATATAGTAAATATATCTAAATATATAACTAAATAACTATCTCACAAATCTATAAGTTGCTTAATCGGGAAGATGACTGAAGCCAACTTGGTATTTGGTTTTCTTAAAAGGCCCAGGTCAAAAAAATTAAGTCGATAGTCGTATGTGTAAGCTGATTTTACGCATTTGACTAGCCACCTTATTTTTGATTTTTACAAACATCAGTTTCAACCAAATAGTAAAAACTATTTTTAAAACACTTTTGATGATCTAATAAGATTCATACTGGAACCCAAAGTCAGAATAGAATTTACTGGCTTTATTGCTAGAGCTAGCAAAAATTTTGTATAGCGTTTAACTCACTATATTTAGACCCCACCGCAGTGATAATATAAATATATCCACCTTAAACGCTAGTATATACTAATTTATCAAGGTTATGGTCTTACTCACCAAAACCTACTATTGTTAAAATATAATGGTCCTTCGAGTAACCAAAGTAACCGGCGACCAAAAAAACTTACGAACAATTAACAATAAGTGCCTGTGCCACTTCAAAACAACAACAAAATGGATCGTCTACTTCAAGGTCAAGATAAAACAGGTGGTAAAATAATCTAAATGGATTCAAATTACAGCAAAGACCGTAAGGATAGGAGAACAAAACTGTATATAAAAAAAGAGTATAGCGAGTCTAAATACGTTACATTAAGATTACGTCGAAAATGATGCCAAGATCTTGGCCATAGTGCCACCACTTAGAGAAGAAAAGGGATCACTGAGAAGAAAACATGTAGCATAAACACGCAGCTAATAAAATATATACGTCGCCAACTACATGACACTAATCAACCACCACAGTCATATTTCAAACATTTTATCCGAATAACGATTCACCTCTTAAGATGGTCAACAAAGCGTAGGAGTAGTACAACCAGAAGAATGGACCCTTGTGCTGTCAGGCTTAATCCGAGCAATAAAACATTTTGAATTAAAAGAAGATTTAACACACTGGTCAAAGCAAATGCCGTCCGGAAGAACAACCATAGTTGAAGTCATTACATATTTTTTTAGATAATCGGAACATCATTCGAGTAAAAGGTCGGCTAAATAGTTGTCAGTTAGCCTACGAAGAGCGACATTCTATGATTCTACCGTATATATATCCACAAACATTTTTGGATATTCAAAGGATCACAAGCAGTACCGCGACATAATTGCCAATGTGTACGATTACATTGCTTTAATGTTAGAAGATAAAAACAACTAATGGGAGGTCTTCCGAGCTCTCGAGTTAATATATCAACGCCATTTACCTATGCGGAAGTCGATTCCGGTATTTTAAACTACATATATATTTTTTACATATGTAGATGTAAATGTAGAAGGTAAAAAGGCTTCATAAGCGTTCATAAGCGCGATTTACCTCACGGCAAGGTAACGTCACCTATATTTACAGCGATAACGGTACTGATTTTTTAGGGGCTAGTAAAGAATTAAAACCACTAAATAAGAACTTGAAATACTGGACGAGGTCTGCAGAAAATGCGATATATTCCTAATGCAGAAAAACTTTAACCAACGGTAAAGCTGAGACATGAACTATGTAACTCGATCGGGTACATCTTAGGATAGATATATGTTTGGAATATTATCAAAACGGGAAGCTAAGTAATACGAAAACCAGTTCGAGCAAATACAATAAAGAAAATACATAAAAGTCGAAAGCTCCGCATTACATCCTTTCAGGAAAGTCGTCAGTGCAGCTAAAAAATGCAGTTTCCAATATCTTAAAGCACGTGCCAAAATCTACAATTATTCCACGATATGGGCATTTGGAACATCAGAATCTCTACTGTATACTGATACCAAGATGTATTCTTCGCAACAACGATATTCACCTATCAGCAGTTAGCACCAAAACTACCAGTCGAGATGGATCCTTTATTCCAGCATTAAACATCTCATCATACACCATTAATTCCACGTCTCGTAAAGTGCACGAGACGAACTTTTTTCCAATTGAGACCAACTTTTTTGGTTTATGACCAAAGTCATAAACCAACAATTTCCCCGTCATATGGAGTGCATATGGAAGGTAATACCCCAGACGCTATGAATACTTTCGATCCTATGGGCATCCGGCTCTCTCTCTATTACATTCACGTGCAATCCCCCTTGGCCTTATTTTAAAGAAAGTTAATGACCGTTTTAACAAACAAAAATACAACATATTTGGAGAAGCTCACTATCGGATGTACACCATCGAATAGGAAAAGGAGGAACTGCCTCATGGTCATAATTATACTTATGTATGTAAACTGATAGTGTTATCTCCGCTAAATTTTATAATGCAGAGATACATCCCATCCTGTATAAGGTGGTAAGGACATAGTTAATTGTAATTCAAGGACCATGTAAACAATGCAATCCGAAGGCACCATAAACAAGTGGGTGATGCCATACTCGCCGCTACCTTCGATAATGTCCCAAAACCATTTCACCGTTGACCATACTGTAATTCACTCAAATCCTTCAACAACTTTTGCAAATATATGGGATACATCAGCAGCAGCGATGCGGTTTGACGTGTTTTATACTCCCACATCCATGAATGCCACACAACTATTTTCCATATAAATTTACACATGAAAAAAAGCAGCGAGTCTATATTTCACTGCCAATACAGCTTAACGAATTGCCACTAGACCATCGAACACAACGTTACTGGCGTTTTTAAACGCCTATAGCGCCTCTTGTTAAAGCACAAGAGAGAAGTGGACCCGATCTTTCTCACAGTGAAGTCGTGAGAATAAGAACAACTGCAATGGAACAATATGTGCAAAAGTATAAACTATTTGTTGAGGACGATCAGGGAAGAGTAAATTATTCCATAATGGAATGAATAACAATATAGAGTGGCTGCTTATTTTA
The DNA here is from genome assembly GCA_963556175.1 of Tipula confusa. Lineage (NCBI taxonomy): Eukaryota > Metazoa > Arthropoda > Insecta > Diptera > Tipulidae > Tipula > Tipula confusa. Next base: position 164,787,635 of record OY744477.1, on the reverse strand, counting down.
CTTAAACGCACCTGGTAGCACAGGCAATATATTTCTCATAAATCTTATCCTCGCTGAGATACGCAAGTAACAGAAGCTACCACTTGCTACGTCGTCTAGCATAGCAGCCTCCCATCATTTAGGACGGTTGCCCAATGGCACATAAAACATTTTTACGAGCTCTCAACCGTACACTATATAATACCTAAAAGGGAATTGATCACAAAAATATTAGTAGTTTTGGCTAGTAATTTCTGACAAACGCTACCTATAATTATCACGGAGCTCTTCAGTTCTATATACAAAATTGCAGTGTGGTGAGATTTTCTCCATTGATTCCATAGATCAGCTGATTCAGAAAATATACCTAAATATTAACTAAAACTTCAGAAAACATGAATTTCTACGTCCTGGCAACCAATAACACGTTTCTCAAAGACCTTAAGAACTACTTCATATAAATTATGTATGGTGTTACTTGTTCGGCAAATAATTAAATCGGGACTGCTGCGTTTTAAGCTTCTATATTAACTGTTCTAGAAATTTAAGTGATTCGAAGCCCGCATCAACGTCGCTTAATATAATTCAGCCAACTCCATCAAACAAGGTATGGTTCCATAAATCCAACTAATGTCCATCTAACTAAGCATGGCAAATGAGCAACGAACCCATTTCAATACGAATACACCCGTAAAAATTCCTCTAATCTTGGTTTTATTTTTTACACAGTGAAGCCGTGGCTTATACATCCACTTGTGGTGGCTGACTAAGTAAGAGTATAGATCTGGTAGCACATAGATAGATTATTTCTTCTCCTAGCTGAGATACCTTTGTGATAATAACTATAAACGCTTGTTATTACATCATCTGGCATAACGGCCACTATATTAAATGCGTAGAACGAACATCCTACTCAGCCGTAAAACTAACTTTCAATGTTGCTATAAAAAACGAGAACATTATTTGCAATATATGCACAAGATTTAGTCCTCTGACAAAGACGCATACCATATTTCGTAACAGCAAAAGGCTTTAAAGACGTTTGACAGTCTTTGTTTCTTAAGGCTTTTAAACCGGTTATTTTGTTATTTTATATATTGCAAAACAACAACAAAATATTTACATCGTTGACCTAAATTAATTATAAAAAACGTAACGGAAAATTTTCAAAAAATTATTTAGTAAAAATAAAATATAAAAACTCACCAACACACCAAAAATACTATGGACGAGAAAAAAAATCAGTTAGAATAAAAGAAATTCCAATTGGAATAAAAAACCGTTAAAAAAATCATATACAAATTACAAACCGAAATAATTCAGAAGACGCCACTCCGATAAAATGTTAATAATCACCAACACACACGAAAAATACTATGGATGAGAAAAAAAAATCAGTTAGAATAAAAGAAAATCCAATTGGAATAGAAAACCGTTAAAAAAATCATAAACAATTACAATTGTTGCAATTACAAACCGATATAATAAAGATGACGCTCTTAGTACTTCGATAAAATGTTAATAATCACTGGTAAACTAGATTTTTTTTGTTCACAAATTAATTTTCACTTAATTATCTTGTAATTTTCCAATGTCCACAAGAAAATTTTCACCTTTTCACCACATCAATTAAAATTATCACTTTTTCTACTTACTAAACTGTTCTTAGTCAATTACGTCCAATCTTGACCTCCTAAAATCACAAACTAATCATTTTCATATTAACTGTTATAAATTATCTGATTTAACGTATATTGATTAGGAAAGGGTAAATAATCGAGATAAATTCGTTTCGTTCACTTGCCGATGATAAAAAACTAAAATAAAAAACCAATAATTCGAATACCCCTTGCGAGAAAAAACAAAAATTAATTGGTTTATAATGTAATCAACTTTAAGGGTAATTACTGATTAAAAAAATGTAAGCTTGACAAATGTAAATAATAAAAATCCTTACAAAAGCCATAAAAGGCGTAATTACTTCCAATTGGATTTAATTCTTAAATTCTTTTTTACTTTAATGGTTTTGACCTTGAAGTTCTCTGTTTTTCTGGCTTAACATTTTAGGTCAATATTATAAAGGTGTATCCATTCAACAGTGGATTCAACAGTGCCTTGGTTTTACTATAATACCTTTTTTGGCAAAATTATTAAGTCATTTTATAATGGAAACCTTACAAAAGCTAACAATAGTGAGCTTTCAAGATTTGATTTATAAATATTAAAATCAAGCGAAACAAATCTCAAACGAAATAATCTAATTGGAAATTATTTGCATAAACCAAATCTGGAATTCACAATCTTATTAGCTTTTGTAAGGTTTTGTTATAAATTAACATACTAATTTTGCCAAAAATATATATTTATGTAAAACATAACATTGACCTACAATTTATAAGTTTACAGTGAAAAACTGAGAACCTCAAGGTCAAATCAAAACAATGTGTAAAACAATTAAATAATTAAATCCAATTGGAAGTTATTACGCCTTTGATAGCATTTGTAAGGTTTCTTTTATTTACATTTACCAAGCTTTACATTTCTTTAATCAATAATTACCCTTAAAGTTGATTAAATTATGTAATCTAAATAAATGCGAATTTTTGCAAGGGGTAATTATTACTTGTTTTTAATTTTTGTTTTTTATCATCGGCAAGTGAACGAAAAGAATTTATTTCGATTATTTACCCCCTCCTAATCAATATACGTTAATTCAAGTAATTTATAGCAGTTAATATTCAATTTATTAGTTTGTGGTTTTTGGCGGTCCAGATTGGACGTAGTTGACAAAAAAAATTTGATTTTAATTAGAAAAAGTGGAAATTTTAATTGATGTGGTGAAAAAGGTGAAAATCTATGGGTGGGCAAATTAAAAATTACAAGACAATTAAGTAAACATTAATTTGTGAATGAATAAAATCAAGTTTTCTGGCGATTATTAACATTTTATCGGAATGGCGTCTTCTGAATTATTTCGGTTTGTAATTTGTATATGATTTTTTTAACGGTTTTTTTATTCCTATTGGATTTTTTTATTATTCTAACTGATTTTTTTTCTCGTCCATAGCATTTTTGTTGTGTTGTTGGTGATTATTAACATTTTATCGGGATGGCGTCTTCTGAATTATTTCGGTTTGTAATTTGTATATGATTTTTTAACGGTTTTTTTTATTCCTATTGGATTTTTTTTTATTCTAACTGATTTTTTTTCTCGTCCATAGTATTTTTGGTGTGTTGGTGATTATTAACATTTTATCGGAGTGGCGTCTTCTGAATTATTTCGGTTTGTAATTTGTATATGAATTTTTTAACGGTTTTTTATTCCTATTGGTTTTTTTTATTATTCTAACTGATTTTTTTTCTCGTCCATAGTATTTTTGGTGTGTTGGTAAGTTTTTTTTATTTTTATTTACTAAATAATTTTTTGAAAATTTTCCGTTACGGTTTTTATAATTACTAATTTGGGTCAACGGCGTAAATATTTTATTGTTGTTGTTATGCAATATATAAAATAACAAAATAACCGTTTTATAAATTTATGATATGATAAAATCAGCATCAGCTGTTAATAAGATTTATTAAGATAAGATTTTTGAGAAACAAAGAGGTCCGAACGTCCTTAAAGCCTTTTTCTGTTACGAAACATGGTGTGCGTCATTGTAAGAAGTGTACGAAACTATATTTAAAGTTTTAATGGACAATTATTTGCATCTACGCTTAGGTAATTTGAAAATCGAACCCGTTGTGTGAGCTTATTTTTATTTTATTTTTAAACTAGTTGAAATACCCAGCTTCGGCCGAATTAAAATTTAATTAGTATACTTGTTTTAGAAATGCAGCAAGGCGCATTTGAATACAATTTATCAATTGCATAAAGAGTTAAGGTTTATCGCATTACTTGCTTGAAAACTATATTTTGTGTTTTTTAGCCCGGAGCTAAACCTTACATATTTTTTAAATCTTGAGCATGCGACATATACAACAGGTTATGAAAAGACGGTAATCCATGTGGCTCTAATGATTTAAAAATACCAGTGGGTCATTATTGATGTCTAGTACAGAATCAACGTTTCAGCGTTGAGCTTCCACAACAATTTTGGAACTTCTGAATAAAATTATTTGTTTATTTGTTCTCGCAAAAGAATTTTGTTGATCGAGTTGAAAAAACTCCGAGCCGTAACGTTTGACGGTTAGAAACAATTTTTTCGGTTGTATTGGTAGTAAAATATATTTGCTGCCCATTTTCCATGTGTACACTTAAATGGACAACATTTGGATTCATGGATATGCGAAAGTTGGAAATACGACATACCGTATTTGATTTATTTGGCTGAATTATAATACGCGACGTTGATATGGGCTTGGATCTTCCCTCTGGTTATTTACTTATATTTCATGTACAGCGAATATATTTATCTAAAACTCCACAGTCCCGAGTTAATTATTCCGTAAATTTAACACCATTCGTAAAATTTAAATGAATTAGTTCTTATAGGTCTTTGAGGAACAATGTAGATTCGAACTTAAGCCTTATGCTGACACGAAACATAGATTGTATTTTCGTTAGAGCTGTTTGAAACTAAACCTAAAGTTTTAATGGAAAATTATGCAATTATAGTTTTTTTAGTTTGTAAAATTAACCACAATGGTTACTTGTTTGATATTCCTCCCGGAAATAAAACTAAGTTTTTGAAGATTTTACTATTGAGCAGTAGGTTCAACTATATCAAAAAACTTCCCAAATTCCCAAATTCCTAAGCAAAAACTTCCCAAATTCCCGAAAACTTAATAGAGAGTATCATTGAGCTTTATTGTTTGTCATGGCGACCGAGAGTCAACTGGGAACTGGACTCGTTTGACGTCAAATGGCCGGTGGGTTGGTATCAATGATATGAAATATCATATGAATGTTTTGACTTTTGACTTTTCAGAAATTATAGTGGCTTCGTTGAACTACGGCGCTTTGTCAATGTACAACCAAATTCACAAGTGTTTCATATGCGCCATATACCTGGTTGAAGGTATGGAACTGAAGTTGTAAAAAATAAACACTGTTACGTATGCTATTGTCCGTGCACTGTATTTTTCAGTAAATCGTTTAAAAATCAACATAAAGATAAGAGAGAACAAAGATGTGGTTACTAAAAATTGAGGCCGATGCCTATTTCTTTAATGCCATAATAAACGATTGAGAAAAAGTCCCTAGCGTACAAAACCATCGAAGTCTTTGCTTGACTCGAATCGAAGCATAATTCCGCTGATGTCATGTCCAAGGGGATTAAAACCAAATGCTCACAAATTTGGTAGCACTGGCTTTATTGAACAGCAATGAACAGAATTGGCCAAAATCAATGAAAGAAACAGATTCTTTTGAAGACCTATTATTAGAGAATTTGAAAAAATATATACAAACGCCTTAATAACAGCCACTGATGTTGATAACATAGTTCATAATTAATGAAATAAAAATCAGTCAAAAATTCGAAAAATCATAAGAAAACCATCATTGCCATTTACGGCCATACATCAGACTATTTTATCAAAACCTAATTAAGCATGTTACCTGATTATCCTTGCAGGTTATTCTGAGTATTGTGCGAAAAAAATATTGGTTAATATAGGAGCTATATTTCGTGTGTATTTTTTTCATCCATACGCACCCCATACTTTAAAAGGATAACCGCAATGTCAAACTCATGTTTGTAGAGATGACCATTGATAACACAAATTAGAACTCTACTTAATTCGAGACCATTTTGCAAAATAAATGATAATCCAACTGTGATTTAGAAATCCTCGACATATTTCTTTATTGGAATGTCTTGAACATCCACGAATTCTTTCCGAGTAACGAAAATTAATGAACGGTTTAATAGCGCATTCTACCCATTACCAAACTCCATACTAATATTAAAATCAAACAATTAAAAACAATTTTTAAGTTTATCTAATCCTTTCGTGACTAGTTCATGGCATTCACTGTTGCAGGAATCTGTAGTTTATTGACAACATGTTATTTTTATATCATCGCACTTGGTAGTTGGGACTAAGTTCGAGATATACAAGTATTTTTTACGCTTCACCATCACCAGCTCGGGCGTTTGATCATTAGTACCTGCAATAATGGATTTCTGGGTGACTAATATCTCCGTTACCATATTAATAGTCAACGAGATCAGACTTTTCGGCGATAAGCTTAACTCCTGGTTGGAAACACCGTGTGGAAGTCCGCAAGCAAAACCGTTGGCAAGTGGCCTACACTTCTTAGTTGCAATATCATCGATTGCAAGCGATTTTTAGGCAAGTCGCTTAAAATCGCATCTTTAAGAACCTTTCCTGATATTGGTTTTAGTCCAGAAACTTTATAAATATTCGACGCAAAAATATCGGTTTATAGCAATATAGGATTTCTGAATTTGAAAGTATTCCTTTGGCAAGCCCCGGTGCAATTTTTATTCCAAGAGAAGAAACATAAAATTGAAAGATATAGCTCTGGGTCATAAGTATGGCCTTTAAAATTGGCAATTGCCTTCCGTATTACGCTTGAGTTTTCTCCCTTGATATATATTGATCAGCTTAATCAATTATAGAAGTTGCAGACCCAATCAAGTAAATTTCGTAGTTTCGTTTCAATGAGTATAACCGCATCTAGAACTATGGCCTCTCTTATTCACAAGCCATTTATCATGTTACTTATTAAAATTATTTCAACTGTGTCTTTAACCGCCTTTAAGTTATTCATTCTATTTAGCTATACCGTTAGAATAAAGTTGAATTTAAAAACAAATTTGCCACTATTTTATAAGATCAACCTAACTAAAATCAACTATCACGAGAACAATACAACATTAAATATTCACATTTCATATACATAACCCAAAATTCATATAAGCTAAAGCACAAAACTTTAACACATCTCAACGGGATATACAAAATAGCTTTATTTTTAAAAAGCTTGCGAGTGCTTAAATTCAATTTCACATCCAAAAAATAATCTACATTTTTTAGATTGTATGGCTGTTGTTCCGTTTCTATAGGTATACCTGGCGCTTTATATGGTACAGTGAACAGTTTCTTATACTTATATTTTATTCATACACTCGCTTATTATTATTGTTATTACTATTTTCCCTACATAATAATATAGTATTAATAATAAAGTAGGCAACAACAAATGCTATACTGATTTTGCTGGAAGAAATTCATTTAAAGGTGAAAACATAATGGTTCAATCATCTGTTTCGTCTTGAGGTGGAAAATTATTTTTAATTTTCCGTTTTTGGTATAGAAACCGAAATTTTTCGAACATTAAAGTAAGATATTTAACGAGATTGTTAAATACAAATATATAGCAAACGTAATGACAAAGCATTTTAATACCAACAATATATTCAACATGCATATGAATCCATCACGCTTTTTTATACCGAAGAATGACACAGCACGTTCATGTCTATAATCGATCTAATTGTCATTAATACAGTTTTGAGATGATTTAATCTGATATTCTCAATTTCCTTAATATCCGTTTAACTGTACGAGTATGACGACGACAATTTCATTGTAAATCCTTTTTAAATCCTCCCGAAAAAAAAACGAAAAAATTTGCAATTACAAAATTTCCATCTAAATGTAGTTTTTCTATCAATGTTTTTCATCTTAATGTCATTTATATTCCATCACACATAGTACAAGATGATGTTTTGTCAAAAACGAACTCGTTCCGCTTATTTTAAATGCAATCAAATTGCGGAAAACAAGATTTAATCCTAACTAATGGATGTTTTTCGGTTATTTAAGCGACATACATAGTGATTGGTCGATAGTGGCAATTTAAACTTTTTTTATGGTTAAAAACTTTTTAAATTTTTACCAAGAAAAATGTGGATTCCATTTGAACTTTGAAACTCAATACCAATTCAGTCCAAAAAACTTTGCCCGCCTAATTTAAATTGGTCCATCCATTGTAACGTAAATCGGTATTATTTGTCCCTATACTGTCGGAACAATAGAATTCAATACGACAAACTCAATAAAAAAACACGTAAAAACTTAAAATCAGCATCACCATCAATTTTTTCAAATCGTCTTTGTAAAAAAATGAAAGAAAAATCGGGAGATAAAATTATATCCTTCCGATCACATCACTAAATTTCAGCAAATTGCCTATTTTTGTCTTCGGTCTTTGGTGTATTGATGATGTTCACACCGATACACACAAAAAAAAATTATCATATATTAATTGCCGACAGTACAATTTGCCAAAACACATACGAGAGAAGAAACATTTTAAAGGCACTTTACTGCCGGAATTTATCTCGCATATCAACTACACATTGTGTACACAACAAAATCTGATTTTTTTTTTGTAATTTTATCCTGAATAATACCGAAATATTATCGAGATGTATAACGGGGGAGTGAAATGGAATGTGAAAAATTTCACCAATTTAATTCACAACACAAGATTTAAAAAGGAAAATCTATCACCCTTAAATTCATCACAAACATATTAGGAAGCATATGGTGTATGTATATACGCTGTAATGTTACGGTGAAGATCAAATAAACCAAAATGCGGGAGTTGACGCATTTTATTTTGAAAAAATTTGGGGAAAATATCGTAAAATTAATATTTTGGTTTTTCATTTTAAATTGGAAAAAATTTCATTTTCTCGATCTTTTTGTCGACATACATCTTATAAAGTTGTCAATGGGAAAAGTGTTTGAAAGTTTAATCCACGTTTTACTTTTGTGAAAATTGTTCAGTATAATATATTGATAATAAGAGGGTGAATCACAAATACGCTGCATCGATAAGAGATTCATAATTGTCGCACATTTTAAACGCCTACTGTAAAATGTTCAGCCAAGGCCTTAGACAATCATTGTAAAAAGAAGTTTCATCAAATTTTACACCATTGGAAAAAATTTGCCATCATTGAGGGACCAAAAAGTAGAAATGGTCCCGCACAATCCGTTTAGTTTTTGTATATAGTCAATATAACTTAGGATAACATTACATCCGTAATGTGAATGTTCTAGCAAAATAAACATACAACAGTGCTAAAAGAGAAAGAAAGGATTAAGAGGAAAGAAGGTAAAAAAGGAACAACAGGAATTAAGGTTTACAGTCATTCAGTTTATTCTTGATTCGTGCATTGAGCAATGACCTTGAACGTATTTGTAGTACACGGCTATGATGCTCCATTTTGAACGCGACCTAGTGCAATCAAACAAGCTACAAAATACAGTCCACTTATCATAAAGTGTACACACAGTTTTTGGTCCTTCGAGCCAGATCATAGGAAAATCTAAACCAGGAAAAATTACCTCATGCATGGGCAGCCATTTTTAAATCAGAGAAAAATCAAATCATGGAGGCTCTAAAAACAAGGCCGGATCAAGGTCTTATCTAGCTTTGCAGAATCACAGACTCAAATTATATAGTACCAAATTTTGACTAAGAGATATGATAAGGAGAAGTTGACTATCAATAATTCACATTTGTTAAGTCTACTGCTCGGAAATTGGCCGACACTAGTGAAGAAATCATCAGAAGGCTTAAGACACCCGGGCTACACGTTGCTTTATGAGATCAATGGTCGATCACACTGTGGTTACTAAATTAGATGATAAAATTTATAGCTGCTGACAATTTTTGCAGCACGAGTCGTCTGAAGTCGATCATCCCACATTACAAAATTAAATCGAGTGTCTCCAGACCAGAGCGGACGCACTATGAGTTCTTGAATGTACAAATAAATCGGTAATGCGATCAACTGCGAATATAAGAGCCGCCTTCACCTTCAGAATCTATCAAATTTACAGTTTGTACCACCACCAGTAACATTGGAAACCTAAAATCACAACAACTTCCACAACAGTTCCAAAGTCAACAACAATAACTACAAGTATATCCACAATCAATCAGGCCTTAATCAATCCATTAACGTTGACCCATCCAAAGCGAGCAACCACTAAAGAAAATTAATCACGTTATCGATGTTTATGAACATACCCAACCATGCCATACTATTTTAGACTACGGGTCACAGTTACCTCGCCATAAAATTACTACTACCATAAGTGGAGTTTGCCCATCCACAGCAGGACTCGAGAGAATCCAACATTCTTCAGATCAACTCCAGACTTTAGTTAAAGTTCAGCTTAATAGTGAACGCACTGATACTATCTAAAATCACATATCCAATACCATCAACAACCATGAAGTATGGAATTACCCAAAACCATTACCATTGGCGGACTCAACGTTTTGACAACCAGAACATATTGACATCTCAGTGTGAAACCCATTTTACCAAAACCTACCAACCTAACTATGAAGGCAGGTTTATAGTATGTTTGCCATTTAGGAAACCTAGAAAGCTACTGGATTATTCCAGAGATATGGCCATCAAACGGTTATTTGTTATTGAAACCAAATTTCCACATCTAAAATAGAAATATGTGACATTCAAGAAGGAATATATTACCCTAGGGCATACAACTGTATCGTACAATATGCCACATCATGCGGTATTTGACACCGCGGCATAGCCATCGAACAAAATATCACTCAACAATAACAAACTTTCCTAGATAGTCTCGTCGACATTTTAGTTCAGTTTCAAAAACATGCGATTGCCTTTACGAGTGGTAAAGGCAATGTATCGCCAAATTTGGATAGTTGCGGAAGATACGAACTTCCAACGAATCTTTTGGAGTAAATACCCGCAGAATTATCCATTGAGTATTACCGAATTGCTGGGGTTAGAATGGTGTTCGAAGTGTGACTCTTTTCAGTTCAAGGTTTTATGGTTAATTTAGGTAATACCAATACCAAACGTCAGATGTATCAAAGGTCTTTAAAATTGTTATCCATTTTGTTGCCTGGCACCATTGATTATTATGTTAAAGCTCATTTTGGAATCGTTGTTGTTCCTAAATTTATAATGAGCTGATTGATGGACCGAATATCGTTTCCTCGCCAGTTATAAGAGACAAATTACCACTACACAGATTCTCTGATTCTCTCAGCGTGTGATTTCGCATATTTCGTCGTTCTCTATGCATAGGGGCAAAACCAAATCAGACTATCCAAACCAACTTAGTGTGTGCCAAAATCAGAGTTGCATTTATTAATTAAGTGTTAATCCCCAGATCCGAATAGTGTGAAGCTGTGTTTTTATCTAGGTTAATTAAGATAGTCTTCGAGGCACTTCAAGTTGTACAAATTAATGTTTTTCAATGAGCTCGATTCGTCGGTTGTTGTATCGTGGCTATCATGGCATTCACGATGATGGAAGACCTATATGATGTGGCTAACTCTACAGCCAAAATATTGGAGTAAACATCGAGAAATGACTCGAGAATATTGCCATCAAAATAGCATGGGAACGAACTTTGGTGAAAAAGCCCAGTATGACTTCGGCAGCATCCACAAGCTTGACCCAGTCAAAAATATGTAACTCGCATTACTCTTGCGACCAACAAAGGTTGTGATAAAAATTGATAGTGGTTAAAATGAAACCGGTTTTTGAAGAACTATCGCAGAGGAATATAAATACTGCATTGTTGTAAGATTTTTTCAACAATCCAGTAAAGAGGAACCAAAAGCAAGAAACCAGTTAGTTGAGAAATATCAACGAGCAACCACCACCATCTAGGGCTCATGTCCTAGAAGATTCTTTTAGGACTAAAATCACTTGTATCAATACTATGAGAATCAGTCCAAACAATTTGTGGCGTTAAATCCATTCATAGATGATCATATAATCTACGAGTGGGTAGCAGGATTGAGCATGCCAATATTGAATACCAAAAGACATTTCCCATCATACTACCAGCTAACCATGCCATCACAAAACTGATTATTAATGAGACCCACACCAAGTATTTGCAAGCAATGCAGTCGTTGATGAAATCCACTTTACAACAGATCTACTGGATACTTAACTGCAAAAATCTGGTCCGAAAAATAAACCATGCTGCAGCACGTTTACTCGATAAAAACATCAGAACCCTAATCAACTAATAGGGGATTTACCTCCAGCATTATAGTGAACTTCAAACACGCATTTATCCAGACGAAAATTGGCTATACTGATCCCATTTGATTACGACCAATGGTAGGAAGGCGAGCCAAATCACATAAAGGTTATATCGCCATATTATTTGTTTGTATGAGCAGCAAGGTATTTCATATACAATTGGTCAGTGATCTGTCAATCAGTGCATTCCTAGTCGTCTTAAAATGGTTTATGGCCAGACGTGGAGTAGGTTCGGACATATTCAGCGATTGGAATTAATGTTTGACTCAAAATGAATGACTAATAGTACCTAAACATGCTTCATAAATTAAACGGTGTCTCGGTGCATTATCAATAGTCATAAGACTTTCCAAAGTAGCAGAAAATATAATTTGTTATACGACTTCAAATCTTTCTTTTCGATTTTTTTTTCTCTGTTGACAGTTTAAGTGATTGATTACCCCTATAAAGTTAAAAATAAAATTCAATCGAGATAACAATCCAATTACAAAACATGTATACATATAATAACAAGGATGTTATGTAATCCTTGAATGAAGCGACATAAAATAAGATTGTTTTGGTAACATGCTATGTTTAGTTTAAATGGAGGAAAAAAAATATTTTAAATCTGGCAAGTCGAAATCCTTTGGACGTATTACGTGCAAGTATGTAATTGAATTTATGACACAGTCATCTTTAACCGTAGTAGAGATTTATTTGGAATTAATTATGCATACTACTTAGGAGAAATTTTGTAAAAAATTTTCATAAAAACAGGCGACTTCGGGTGATTCAATTTGTAGGTAATATGCCCATCAATTACTGTAACGCCTGCTCTGTACCTCTAACAAACTATTCGCATTTGAGAAGTGATATCGAGTTTTAAGGTTTATTCGAGTTGGAATATGAATTCCTCCCAAAATTTTACTATTAAGAACATGCGGGTTTTTGGAAGTATTATTGAGTACTTTACGACGATTGGAGACTCTCGAATTAACTAAAAGGTTTTTAATCGACCACCAACTCTTAATCTATGAACAAATGTGAATTTCACATAATGGGAAGTCAGGTACTCATGCTATCCAAGGTCTTAATTAATAATTAGAAGTTTTTACCGGTTTTTACAACAATCTGGTTTTATCGGTGTCGATCACGAGCCTTGTTTTCGTATTGTTCCAGACAATCAGAAAAAAACAAATCATTTTCGAGCCAAAACTATCGTAACTGCTTTATCTTTAAATTAAGTTTACGCGATCACAGTTCCAGATTGGTATACGCTTCCTCCTTTCTTTAATCTAAACTTTCAAGACTGCACAGTTTTCTCCTAAACTGATCCCGAGCGTGCTCACCCCTAAATCTCTGGAGCTGCAGAATACTTATCTAAAACATGTGTTACCGTACTTTTTTAAGCTTACGAGCTTACTAGCACGTCATATGATTTAATGAACGTGGCTCATATATTTCTACATCTAACGGATAAAATCACATAAGGCATACATTTTGCGTATGTCTCTATATTGATGGCATTGTGGTATTAGTTAGGAATGAAGCTGTGCATCACGAGCATCTAAATAAATAATATTCATTCATTTAGAAGCGGAGTAACATTAAATTCTTGCTCAGCCATTTAATAAAAAAGCTATTAAGCCAATTGCGGATTGCAACATGACAACCCAAAATTTTCTTCAACCCACTGCACTCTGGCAGGTTTGTTGACAATTACTATCTTCGATCTACACACAGCAATCTCAATTCACTTGGAAAGTTTAGTAAACAGAATTTATTTTAATGTACCACTTTGCACTTTGAGTAGTTTAAGCACTCTTCTGGCTGATCCTAAAGAAAACAGAACAGTTCCCATTAGGAATGAGGCTTTTGGTGTTGGCGCAGGTGCTGTATTGGAACAATTAAATTAAATAAGTTGGGATTCATTATCTTTTTTCTCCAGAAAGGTTTCGTTTTTTTGGTAGTCACCTACAATTTTCTCCGCCAGAGGAATGACTCCCTCCAATATTATGTAAGACAATATTTTATATGCTGTTCAATTGTGATTCCTTTTTTTTTGAGCATACGACACAACCCGACCACTTTCAATTTTTAATTCGCTTTGCCTTACTAACTAAATACGGTTAAAAAGGACCTCTTTGTCGTTTTGGGGAAGTGACAATCCGAGTTTTCAATAACTCCCATAGATCGTTCACCTCATCAAAACAATGATTGCTTTCCATATTGCTACTCCTAACAATATATTGATTGTTTTCTCATATTTGTTTATCAGACCTTAATGACTGGTCTGCAAATTACCGTATTTAGCTTTTTAAAGACCAATTGATTATCACTGCCTACAAATTTAGCAGCAGTTTGAAAAAGGACGTCTTCCGAGGACGTGTCCATGTTACCAAGTGGATATATTTTATGAGGTGATCGAAAATTAGAGTTTTTGTAAAACAACGAAATCCAAGCGATACTAATTCATGACTTTGAATTTTTGTCAAATGCGCCTGGTTATCTTAGCGCGTCTTTATGTTCCACGAGCAATTCTATATCATCCCCTACTTCAGGCCAAATATGCTGTGGTGTAAATTTATAAGGATAACATGCTCGTTTAAAAGTCTTCGAATACAGGGCAACACATAATGAAAAATAAAAAACAGTTGCATTAAAATTAAAATCATCCGCTGAGCCAATAAATATTTATACCTTATGGTGCTTCCTATATAAATTCAATAAATAATTTAATCTTGCAAGCCAAAGAGAACAACCATTAACCATTTCCTATTTATCTAACCTAAAAATTATAAAATATAGATAAAAATTTGTAAAACAAATAAAAATAAAAATTTATTATTACATCCTTTTTTATTTTGGCTTGGTTTCTAGGGTTCTATATTTAGTCGAATATTAATTTGATTGTCTTTTATTTACCATCTTTTGAGTCCCCTGTTCTTAAGATTTCACAATCATTTTTTTACTGTTTTGTTTGGTTCTATTTTATTTTTTTCGTTTTGTTTTCTAATCACTATAACTGATAATGAAATTTATGGGAAAAGTTTAATTGGGATATAGAATATGAAATATAATGAAATAAAAAGAAAAACCATTCGGTTTTTAATTTTTCCTTCGAAAATTTTCTCAAGTTTTGAAAAAAAAAATTTCTTTTGGTTGATAAAAAAAAAATAAGTGAAACAATATTGAAGACTTTATAAAATAAACTTCAAGATAATGAAAATTGGTTAAAGAAAACAAATTAAGATGTTATAAATAATAAAATAATGTAGTAGGATGACTCCGGTTTTAAGTATCTCGTTTTTAAAAATAAAAATAATAAAAATGAAGAAGGTAAGTAAACATCCTTTATCTGAAAATTATTTTTCCCGTTATTATTCTTATGCCAAACGTTCTTTATTTTGGAATTGTGTATATAGTTCGATAGATAAAAAATTCCATTTAATGTTATCGCAAAAATTGTAAAAAAAAATATTGAACTTTTCTAAAAATAATAGAAGAATTTTTATTTTGGAAGAACACTTAACGATGAGTAATTCAATAAATTACTGACTATTTTTGAGTTAACACTTTAAGGTTTATCAATGTACTTTTGATGCTTATACAAGTATCCTCCAGCTAGAGATGATCATTGGTAAATCTGTTTTACGTAAAATAAATATTTTTCCATCACAAGTGGAATTGGAACTATGCTCATTTAAATATTGTTTATTTATTTATTATTACACTGACTTATTACATAAGTCATTTGTACCAACTTTTTGATCTTAATTAAATTCACATTTGTTGAGCACATTTGTTGATTTGTAGCTCAATGCCATAACAACATCAATACTTGCTATATAGTAAAGTTCATTGTCATCGGACTGTCGATCATACGACGTATCTTAGTGTTTTTATGTTTTGAAGGTGTAAATTGAATTTACTACGGGTACAAAGTTCCCACTCACTTTATTTTGGAACGTCTTTATTATCTTAACGTTCGCATTCTTCAACGTCCGTACTGTGAATACTCAAAGTGCATCAACTTTGGAAAACATTACTTAATAAAATTTCCAGTTCGTCGAATATTAATGTTGAGAATAATTTAAATCACGCGAATAATAAAAATATGCAAAATAATTCGCAAAATATGCAAAAGTATACAGAGGAAGCTTCTTCGATATTAAAAAAAACGTATAGCGTAATTCTAACTGGATTAATATTGATAAACCGATTAGAGGCCCTTGCAGTAGAAGATGTAACAGATTGAAATGTCTCAAAGGTATCTTAGTTGCTATAAAAGAGTCGACTGTCAACTGATGAGGTCAGCAAGGAACTTAGAGATTTATGCTTTAAATTCAGTAATTTGGTCACTCGCGAAACTATTGCAAAGTACCGTCAGTTTGCACACTACCATTATGCGGAAGTATATTAAGTAGAAATACCATTATGCGGAAGTATATTGATTTATTTATATGAGTGAGTGGTCAAAGACAACTCACTCCCAAACTCAAACGAGGACCAGGGAATTTTTAAGATTTTAAATATTTTTAATGAATCCACGGTGAAGTTTAAATGATTGAGACCAATATGAGTCGCATACTGCAAAACAAGAATACTCTTATGCAGCTCTTAATGAAAAATTAAAAATAAATTAGCTTAAACTTGGTTTATAGAATGCCAATATACTACCAACATAAACTAGAGCCACAACAATTTTTTACTGAAAGAAACAATAGCACTATGCTGATTACATTTTACAAATATGAATTACATTTTACAAATATGAGCTGTCTCAAAATCAATGGGAACAGATTTTATAACATTGATCATCCTGGTACAAAATTTCAGGCGGAACAGCTATTATAATAAATAGTAAAGAGAGGAGTACTCGCAATGTCTTAAGATTACTGTCCACTGAGGCATTTAATCCAAATGCATAGCATGACTACAATGCCAAACACATCCCATGAGCCCAACTCTAATATCGCCGAAGTTAACTTTAGGAATATATGAAAGATGGATATCTAGATCACATTTCTGTTCATAGTCCAACATATTGACCAAATAGGTAGAAAATACTCGATTTAATAGATTCTTCGTGGAAAGCAACGAGGAAATGAAACGTCCTATATATACAATGCCATGCCCAGCGATTCGTCTCCAGGATGGAAACTAGTCAATGAATTATTTGCCAAAACGAGCATATTTGTTGACCATCTAAGCAAGATATTTACAGCCAACGGATAAATTGGAACCCAATAATTACTAAGTGATAGAGCAGATACTTTAGAAATCCTGCCAACCAAATTTATATGGCATAAAGTTAAAAAAATGATTAAGCATCGACCCAAAAATGTTAGGCATTTGGAGAACCAAAAAGTATTTTTTGCGGTGAAGTCATTTCCAGTATTAAACCATTGTCCCATTTGTTTTCTGCTTTTAACTTGGCATTGAACTATCAAAGAAGTATTCCTTCTGATTGGTTCTATATTCGTACCAGGACCCGGTTGGCTTAATCGATTTTAATTTTTTTTATGATATTGACAGCTTCGTGCAATTATGTCATCACTTTCACAGTTATGGAGTGGCCCTCTAGCCATAAATATGCCACTGAAACTTATCCGCGTGAAGCTACATAGTTAGTGTTCTACATGTGTCTAAGTCTAGTATATTCAACTTCCAGCCATGGTTGTTAACAACTACTGGATTGTAATCCATATCTAGATAGTTTTATCAAGGCATTGATGGAAGGATAGTCTTATACACCTATTATATTAAATTGTGCTGGATGAATTTCTCTTTTCTAGTTTTGAATCTAGATTGCACTATAGTTATTCCTATACCCGTAAAAAGTATCACGAGCATTAAGAGTTTTTCCATTATTCGCGGTTGTTGCAATATATTCTGACGATGATTCTGATTTTTGTTTTAATAACGTTCGTCATTAACTTCCATGTTTATTGTTATAATGATTTCAACTGTGAAAATGATTTCGTTATTAAGCTGTGACAAGCTTCCTTCTAGAGTCATAATTTGAATTTGTTTGTTAAGCAATATCGACTATTCGACTAATTAAAGTTAGTGTTTTTCGAGACTTTCGGCTTTCAAGCCTCTTGATGCACAATCAGCTGAATTTTCGGAGGTAATATATTCCCATGTTTTTGGTTTGGTTAATCTGTGTATCTCTGTTTGCAACAAATTTTTTAAATCGATGAAGTTTTGGTTTGATACAAGCATTACGATCATTGTGTTAGTCCACGCGTAAGTCATTGTTTTAGCAAATCGAAGCCTTTTATTTACTTTTTCCATCAATATTAAAAGTCAAGGCGTCACATAGTTCTAATTTGGGAATTGTTAGTTTCGTTTTTATTCGTGCGACCTTTGCTTCGGATATGTCTTGAGGTAATGATTCATCCCAAGATAATCCTGTAACCAAAGTTGTTGGGGTAGTATTTTTGCTACTATAATGGTTGGTGGCAACCACCCCAATAGATCAAATAATTGTGACACCTCGGATAATAGTTTCCATTTGATTGAGATTTCTGACTTTCTCTCCTTTATGTTTATTTTGAATCCGATAGTATCCGTGTTAGGATAGCAAGATGGACCCAGCGTCTTTAAAGTTTCATCCAGCTTGATGTGTAATATACCGATTGCTCACGATTCGAGTGGTATTTATTTTAATAGGTCTGGAATTTACTCACGCAATTCCTTAGCTGAAATCTCTCTTTTCTTAGCAATCCTATAATTTGATCTTGTTGTAGTTATGTTTTTCCTATAGAATCACTGCCACTTAGTAATTTATTTTCATAGAAATCCTGTAAAGTAAAATCGACTGCTATAAGAATCTCTTTCTTTCATCATATTTTGCCTATTTGTATTTGACGATACATTTTCTCACAGTCTGCTGTGTAAACCACTCTGTGCTTCCTGTATATATTAACAGGATTGATATCAATTCCTCCTGTGGTGTTGGCTCAACTATTTGTTGATCATTGAGGCTCTTGTTGTTACTGGTGTAGCTGATGCTCTAGTTTTCGGAGCCCCAAGCAATGTGGTGTTGTTTAATTAGGATCCGAATTGTATATCTCCCATTGAAACCTCGGCGAAGGTTTGCTTCATAATGTTCCTGGTAGTTTTGTTCTTTTTCCCAGAATTTTTTAAATCTGTTGTCAACTTCTTTTTTTGTTATCGTGTTTCACTGAACTCTTGATGTATCATTGTAGTTTACTAGCCCACATATTATTCATTCTAACTCCATTTTTTGTGCTACTGGATCACCTGCTAAATCTCATTACGTGAAATTATTTTTGAAGATAAAAGGAATAATGATTCTCCCCAAGGTCATAACGCAGCACACCAAATAGTGACTTTTCCTGAATGTAATGGCGTATTCAATCAACTAAAACTCAGCCTCATTGCTAAATCAAATTTTGTAATACTAACAGAACTTTAGATTTACGAAATACGTAAATCTGCATAATTGGCTGCACAAGTGCGGTTTAATTACCCTCCCACACAATTAGCATGAGTAGCAAGTATTAGAAACCCGTCATTTCTTATTAGCACAGTCACCACTACTAAAATCAATTGCTTCTTGATTTTGAGACTATTGAAAGCTGAGAACCTTACAAGTGGATCCGGAAATTTAAATATTATCTTGGTTTTTTGTAATTGAATATATGTATATATATGATCTTTACAAGAAAAATCATTCGAAATGGCTATAAGTCCAACAATATAAAAGATAGGATGACCTATTAATGAGAACGCTGCTCATTTAAAGCACAACTTTGAAGTGTTTTTTTAACTTAAAATTCTAGCCTATTAGATATGTCCCATTCAATTGCCTTATCAATACAAGTCAGAAGTGAATTATTTAAAATCTCATGGGAGCAAGTCAAATGGAAATGGAGCAGACACTGCAGTATATCATCAGTAAAAAAAAATCAAAAATTTAAAATCAAAAATTAAAAATCTCCTTGTATACTTTTGAGTGCTACCAGTGTTTCAGAATCAGTTACGTTTATTCTTGGCATTTGATATGATTTTTTTTTTCTTCAAAATCAACGAACTTTCACTGATTATTCTCCGAAAGACGCCAAATTAAAAAAAAATGATTCCGGCCTATATCGTTTATAATTTATTATTTTATTGGTTTGAATTTCACTGAAATACATCCGTACAGTGATGTTTCCGGGTACCAACTAATTATATTTCTTTTTTTTCTGTATTTTGTAGACGAGATAAAGTTTATGATACCCAATAAAGTTTATGACATTATATCGTGTACAAGTGTATAGACTTTTAACACAATGGTGTACATTACTCGATCATAATATACATATTTTGTGGAAACCAGTTCTGCTTTTTAATACACTCAGCAGTTAGGATGGTAAAAAATTGTATTGTTATTTTCAAAACCAACACTATTGCATATATACGCTATTATTGGTTTTGTTATTTTGCAAAATAACCTGTATATTGTTGATGATAATGCTTTTACACCTATCCCTCGCTTAACGAAATTAATTCGTTCACGGAAAGTTAATAAATTAAAATTTCATAAAACAAAATTTCGTAAAATGATATTCAAAAAGGTAATATATGTATGTAAAAAAATTTAGTAAATTTAATTACGTGAACCAAAATTTTTGTTGAAATTAATTATTGTAATTTCGTTCAATTTTATTTATTTTTTGTTATTTGAGTTTTGGTTAAGCGAGGGATGGGTGTATTATATCTGCTCAGTGTATCATTATTATCGTATTTCAATTTTTCATACTAATCTTGTCCAAGGCCAAATTTAGATGTAATTGTAATTTTTACATTCATCTACATTTATTTTGCTTTTTACCTAATCGCATATAGATACAATCACATGTTTGATATATATTGCGTTTCGATTCCACCCACAAAATCAAATATCTTTTTCTGTGGTAGTAGTATTAATATTGTAGTATTTAATTTTGTATTCATGTTATTTACATGTAGTGATTTAAATTTTGCGTACATACTAAAAGTTATACATGTTTTTTACATTTTTTTAGGGTTCTTTGTATACTTCGCTAGAACTACAAATGCTTATATATAGAAAAAAAATTCTTCATAGTTCAGTACAGCTTGCAGGTAATACTATAGTATCAAATCATCGAATCATCGTTTCAAATCCATCTTAGGCATATCGGGTCGATAGCGATTCCGCAAACTCCACAGCGCACGGTAGCTGGCGGCTGTGGTGTTGGTTGCGTTCTATAACGCGACCAACACAACAGCTACCAGTGGCCGTTCGCTGTGAAGTTTGCGGAATCGTGTTATTTCGGCTCGATACGCATTTAAGATGGTATATTGGACGATGATAAACGTTGTTTGGTGCTGTGGATATGTCCCAGTTGTTCAGCAAGCTGTACTTTTTTGGCAAATTAATTTATTCATACACATAGAATCTTTAAAAGAATTCGCTTATCAGCATTTATTAAAATTTTAACTTTTGCTGGGAATTACTAAGGTTCCAACTTTATTTGACTATTTCAGGGGTGTAATTTTTAGAATTTTTTGAGTAATATTATAGATACTTAATAAATGTAAACCAGAATACTGGGCTACTGGGAAACCGGACCAATTCCGTCATTACCACATACCATTCCTTCTATAATAATTTCGAATTTTTATCAATCAATTGCCTGGGGACACTTTTTACCATCAAGAGTGAAACCATCAGATAATATAAGTAGTTTTTAAATTTTTACTGTTAAACTTCATTATGTCACCCATAATTGTTGCATAATCCAGTGCTGATAAATCGCTAATTTCGATAAGCAGGTTAGATTATGCTTGATTTATTTCCTAATAGAAGCGTTTATACGACAGAGGAAATAAGTCATCGCATATATGTTAATAAACTATCTAAACACGTATATGTGTGTGTGTGTGTGCGAGTAAAATTAAACAAAACTATTAAATATAAAAAAAAAAAAAAAACTAATTGAAATTTTTACCTTAAAGTGTTTTCATTTTATTTTATTACAACTTTTTATTTTATCTATAAGTTTTTCAATTGAAAAATAATTAAAATAAAAAGGAAAAAATAAAAGAAAATAAGTGAAATAAAATAAATTTAATAAATTCAACTTTGCTACAGTTAATTGAAAATTTATTTTCCAATTTTGTTCGTTTCATTCAGTTTGACTTTGGCTATATATATATATATATATATATATATATATATATATATATATATATATATATATATATATATATATATATATAAATATATAAATATATAAATATATATATATATATATATATATATATATATATATATATATATATATATATATATATATATATATATATATATATATATTTATAATATTTATTTAGATACGTCTCCGCATAAACAGTACAGTATATGTGTTGAATGATGATGAAATAAATATTCTGACTTTTCTCTTTGGTTTTATTACTTTTCTTAAATTAAATTAAATTAAATTAAATTTATAAAAAAAACGAACTGCATTAAAATTTGCATATCGATGAATTGAAAAATGAATAAAAAATAACAACGTAAGTGTGGAAATGGAATGAATTGATTTTGATTGCATTTTAAGGTTTTGTTGTACATAACTAATGGAAACTTTATTACATTTTATACTTCGTCGAATTCCAACAACTTATCCAATGTCTTTTTAGCTGTAATGTTATATAGTGGAATTGAGCTTCTGCGAATTATTTTTGTTGTGTTAAAATGTGATCAACAGTCGAACATGGAAGTTATCTATATTCCATCTTTCAAGAAGAGCAAGTCTCTATCTAATTATACCAAGGTTTCCAAAAATGATGTAAATGTTGATTTCTGTTGAAAATCAACAAAAATCAACATGTGTTGAAAAGAAAACACTGCAATATTAGAAAGCTTTATGTTCGAACACTTTGCTAGGTCCACACACGACGAAATCTCCAAACAGATGAAACACGAGATCTGAACATGTATCCCGGCTATTGCTAAGTTCAACTGTGTAACTGCGATGGTGGAAAAAAGACTTCAGAAGATATAAAAACATCGTCTCCAATTTAAACAAGTCTCTTGAAAAGTTGGCTTCTGTTGATCACTTATATATAGGTTTTCCAGTTATCTCTTTTCAGGAGATGATTTAGTGGGTTATTAAGCGCAGTTACCTCATTTTAAATGCGACTTCAGCTTAAAAATATTGACATAGTTGATCTTCATCACACTCTTAATTCTGTTAAATCAGATTCTTAAATACTGATGGTATACCGGTTTAGTTCGTAAAAATGGCTTTTTCCTAAATTGACTACTATCTCCGGCACTGTTTTGAATCCAAGATGTTTGGATTCCAAAAGCACTGTATTTGAGTTTAAGTCTGCCTATAGATCGAACCATTAGCACAACAACGGTTTTGCTTAAAATCAGGGACAACTATTCCTAGGGTAGTTGATAAGAATGACGTATTTACATTGGTGTTGCTGGATTTCAGAAAGGTTTTCGTTTAGGATCGGCCATTAGTTGGTTTATAAACTAAGAGACCATTTAAAGTTTTCTTCTAATGCGAGTCAATTCATTTATACTTATCATTTATACTTATCTAATCTTATTAATTTTAAGACCATTTTTATTTATGTTTTATAATAATGAATTAAGGCGACTTCAAGCCGAATTCATACAGTTCATTCAGTAATTTTTGAGGGTTCACACTTCTTGTGAAATTTCAGAACGAATAAACAATTTTTCAGAACAAATAGATTGGCTTTGTATTTGTCTCTTTTTATTTTTATCATCATGCTGTCGTTTTTTCTTGTCGCTTTTTATGTAGATCATTTTTTGGATCAACCAGCAAAACCTAGTACACCAAGTAGCATTCGCAATTTGTTGGATGTATCAGAAGAACCCGTCGTGGTCTAAAATTTAATCATGTCGAATTTATGTGTAAAGCCAAGTTTAGGTGTCTAATTTGCCACAGGAAACAAAGCACGTTGATACATTCAGATGAAGAATTTCCAAAATAATATCCAAATGCTTCGTCAAATAGTCAAATGAATAATTTGGTGAGTGAACCCACGCGAACCAAAATATCCGCAATATCATCATGGTTATTTTACCAACCATTGAAGACGTAAAAACATCATCTTATTCAGCAGTAAACACTTCGACAACAAGTATTTTGCCAATTGCAATAGTGAACATAATGGATAGTTATGGTGTGGAATATTAGTGCAGAGTGAATAACGTGAATACATAATCGAACCACGGTCTCTGGAGTTGGTTCTACATCACAAGTGTCTTCCGGTGAGGTGTATATAAAACTATCGTTATATGACACAGCACGTTCTAGTATTGGACTTATCGAATCTCTGTGCACCGTTACCAAGTCACACAATTGAGTTGAATCATTAGGACATACTCAGATTTATGCTTGTGAAGTGCAAGGATCAACCACTCGCAATGATTGAACTTCTTCAAAAATTCTGGCAGATAGAAAATTAGCCAGAATTCAAAAGATTAACTGATGATGAATATAAGTATGAAGTCATATTCAAATAAGCTATACAGATGATCACCATTGGACTACCAATCTCGTATATAGACAAATTACCCGTTGAACCAAGTATAAATCATGATTTGCAAGCATCATCGAATATGACTTGCAGTTGGCAGGCGTCATTGGAGACGAAATTTCGTGAACAACTATTTACCACACCACAATATTATAAAGACGTCGATCAGTACAACAAAATGTTAGTTCAATGCTTCGGTCGAAACGTCAAAAAATGTACCGCCAACAGATTGTATGTAGAGAGAATAATAATGAACCATTGGAATATTATGAATTGACCAGGTGAACGTATGAAGTACATTGAATGAAGCTTTAGAGAAAAGGGTTGACTTGGCCACGGTCTTGCTGTATGAAAGTATACATAGCCGAATATTAGATCTTCTGGGTTAGTTAACTCTAGTAATAATTGGAACCAAAATTATATTTGAAGAGCTTTAGCTGAAACCAAAGTTGAGTGTGATAATCGATCACCTGAAACGATCGAATCAAATTTACTATTAAAACTTCAAGTGAAACCGAATACTTAATTAATTGCAGCAAATCTAAGGACACGCTTATAAAGACTGTATCATTACAATATTATGGAATTATGTGCTGCTTTGTTGCTCGTTCAATTAATGAAATCGGTTGAAGATGGATAGTCTACAACCATGTAGTTAAACTATACATAAAAAGCCGGTGGGATGTTTTCGTAGGAAATAGGACTTCAAAGATATTACATGAGACCCACATAGACAAATAGTACCATATTCCATCCAGCCAGAGTCACACCAATTAACCTTCACGAGGAGTAATCCTGATAGAAATTTTTCGATTACCATTGTCTTACTCTATACTCCACCTAATCTTTGGTTCTCAAACTGGAAGTGAAAGTCAGTTTTAAAGATAAGGAGTACATTGATACGTTTAATCAAACCATTTCAATTCTAATAAAAGTTCCAAAATAACTGTACCTCTTAAGCTACATAAATGAACGTAACATAAAACATAAGACGATGATCAAACATCATTGACACAATAAATCTTCTTATCTCCATCAAACAAAAGAAAATAGCGAAGTAAGAATATATAAACACAGAACATGATATCAAACATAACCATCAAAATTCAATTCTTGTAAATAAATATTTTCATGTTGATGTGATATCCCTCTCCTAATAAATTATTCTATTATTTTTTTTTTTTAATAAAAATCACGTTCAAATTGCAGCATCTGAGAATTTTTATATTTTATCATCTTGTCTTATTTTATTCCTATATTATATTATGTGCTAGTATTTATACATATATACCGACGACTTCCATAAAGATAAAAAACCATAACCATAAAATAATATAACCAAACCAGCAAATTCATTTAAAAAATAAAAAAAAAAAAAAATTATTCGTTTAAAGTGTCGAGTGACAAGAATTAAAGATTTATGATTCTAGTTCAAGAGCTTACAAAACGAATTAAAGAAAATTATTTAAATTTTCATTAAAGAAGAATTAAATGTATGCGACGAGTATATGGATATAGCTCATAGACATATTACTTTATGTATACGCCGTCCGTGGTTATGTTATATAGACGCGCGAAGAGACACCAAAAGACAATAAATTTCTTCATTCACAAAACGACCCAACACAATGATTTTACGGTGTCGGAATATTAATAAATGGTGTTACTATTGACGTGTTGTATAGGTACACCATAAACACTTAAACACTCACAATACCTATGGCTCCTGTGGTTGGGGGGCACTCGCTTATCTAATAAAGACCGTTTACACGATTATGATACTTTGCGAGGCGAATTAATTGTTGGATCGTTGGGTTCAGGTATGAAAACCAGTTTTGAATTATATACCGGTCGAAAGTCCTATAAATGAAAGCTACTCTTACGCATGAGCCTAGCAAACCTGTCAATAATATATATACTTATATATAAGGTCTAAAATCCCAAAACATCTGAAAGTTTCAGATGATTATGGAAAGCTGCGGTTAAATTACAGAAATATTTATATCAGCTTCAATACCGGACTAAGTGGAAGATTAGACTCCAAAAATTGAAACAGTTTCAGGAATGTAATACAAAGATCAATTAAAACGATATTATCGTTTAACTGGCATTCTTTAGCTGATGTTATCATAAAAATCTATAAAAGACACACAACAAAATATTCACGAAGTAATGCTCTACTCCCAGCACATCGATCAGTAATATCTGTGCCTGGTAGGAAGCAAAGGGATCTACTGCATCTGTACCGGATATTAAATACAGAATCGAACCAGCAATAACATCATTATACGAATTCACATACCGTTGGTGAGAAGACACATTACTACCAATTGTTTGCACTCATATAAAGCTTCATACTTCGATTCTCTTATTACCAAAATACTTTTTGGTTGATCATCACTGTGAGCATTATACATTATGATTTCAACCAGAGCATACTTATTCACGGAGGACTGTATGTGCCCGCCTCATCTCACCCATTTGCACAAAGCATTCAACTGTAGCTAACGAAAACAAAATAAAAAAGAGAATAACTAACATCAACACATCATTCATGATAATGCAGCTAATATGAGTCAGATAAAGCCTTTTTTACGTAACATAAGCCACATGCACTAAGGACAAGAAAGGTTTATTTCTACTACAAGATCATATTTAACACACCTACGAGCTCGAGAAACAAATATCCACAGCCCGACAATATTAAACCACTAGGCGATGCCCATTTATTGGTCAATAACTACATGGTACGGCTGCCAGAAGCCCTTGAAGACAAACGTGAAAGTGAGTTCTATGAATAAATAAAAAGACTGCTTCTGTAAAGAAATGTTTATCTGGAAGCAAAACCGGATGCTTTGATATGTAAGACAATGAAGAAAATTTCAATCGACCACCTATCCAACTTTAATTTGGGATCACAATCGATAAATTAAGAATTATGAAGACCTTTATATTCATATTCATATGATGTTATCAGAACCAATCCTTAACAGCTTGAATACCATTTACAGCTTCTGTAGGAAAAATCTGGTATGTACGATGAACAGCAGGCTTTCTCGCTTTATCCCAACGTAGTGTTCTAAAGTATTGGGAGGTTATTGCCTAATTCTATTCGACCACTAATTTCGACTTTGGCTCGAAAAATATTTCAGTGCCAATGAGTAAATCAATTTTTTTGTGGTGAGGAAAATCTTGGGTCAACGAGTTGAATGTTAGATGGAATTAATCATTTCTTGCTGTATAGTCGGCTGATAATCGGATATTTTGCGCGAACTTGGGATCGAAAGTTGATGATAGTAGATTTCTCTCTCTATGATTGGATTTAAACCGCCAATACCTTGGATTTGAGCCGGACATTTCTCTGCTTTTAAGTCTAATTTTGATGTTAGCGATTTTGTTATAAAATTAAGCATAAAGCCAGAACCCAGCATTGCTACTGCAAAATAAATACGGTTGTTGATATCAGCTATATCAGCGAGAGCTGTAGCTAGGTAAATATAATTTTAGGAATTGCTATAAGAAGTCAAAGAAACGTCGAAATTGGGTTCAAGAA
Source organism: Tipula confusa (assembly GCA_963556175.1). Lineage (NCBI taxonomy): Eukaryota > Metazoa > Arthropoda > Insecta > Diptera > Tipulidae > Tipula > Tipula confusa. The sequence goes on along the minus strand of OY744477.1, from coordinate 164,759,501 downwards.
CCAGTGGTGAAAATTAATAGTGTTTTTCCTATTGGTGAACTTTGAGCTCATAAAAAAGTTACTAGTGATATTAAGAAGACTATGATGGTGGTTAAATACGACAACAATCCTCAACAGTGTACAATTATTAGTTGCCTTAGTTGAATGCTGATAAGATGTTGATGACTTATTGATTTTCTGTCCTTCCAACTTATAACTTTTTTTCCTTTTTCATTTCGAAATGTCTTCGAACAAAGGAATAGCAGTTACTGGATTCCTTCCACTCATACTTGTTTCCGAATCGAATTTTGAAACCATTAAATGTGTGATTAAGTCATCCCAGTACTCTGTAGGATGACCAAGAACTTTTAAGTAATCGAAGTTACTCAAAAGTTCTGTTGCTTCGCTCAAATAATATTTCTAATATGAAATAACTCGGCTGTCTTACAATCGATGCTTATTTACGCATCACGTTCTACGGGTCAATGCTAAACGAATGATGCAGCGTTTTATGTAAATCGTATTGTTAATTCGGCGCGCGCCAGCAATGGCCTCTAAAGGCATATGTATTACTAAACCTATATGCCCCACTGTTAAAGCATTAAAAATTCTTCTGATATCGGAAATCACATCATTACGATGCATGGTGTTTTAAATATAAAACGTACTAGGTATAATATCGATCCATGGTACGACAATATTATAATACATAAATAATATTGATACTGCTACACCTCGATGGGCGACTATAATAAATCACTATAATTTTGTCACACTTTGGAAAAATTTAAATAAGTAAAAAAATAAGTCGAATTATTTTTTTATAATAAATTATTTTAATTAGCAAACCTTCCTTTAAAAACTAATTGATTTTTTTTTTAATTTTACGATCCCCTCATCATAAATTCACAAAAATATATTTTAGAGAGACATAAAAGTTATGTTCAACTTTAGATTTGGTGTTCTTGATTATACGACACCTACAGGAATGCACTATGCCAATTATAAGATGACCTTTGGCTGACGAAAGGGAATATCTTTGATCTTATGGCATCGAGCAACATATAAAAAATCTATTGTTAGTTTTATGCTACGCAGAGACATAAAATAACATCAACATAAGATGGAACTAATCAATTTATATGTTTAATAATAAGCAACTAACCCTTGAAGGGAATGGTGAGTGGTCAAATGTAACTATTGGATGCAGATTCACGTTAGAAACAAGGCAAATTGCAAATTACAAGGCAAAGTAAAGTGTACGTCCAAGAATAATCTTATAAAATGTGGTGGTATGATAAGTGTAGATTTGGTATAGTTTAACGACATTCACACCATAAGTTGCTGCGAAGATAAGTTGCTGCAGTTATAGGAATGGAGCAAACGGCACAAAAATTTTAAGGGACATGAAAGGAGTATACAAAAGGGAGCCATTTTTTAAACGTCGAAGGAGCATTCCGAAAATCGAAAAGGAACTTGATATATCTATAATTTCTCGTGGTCGACAGGATATGCAGTTTTAGGTATGTTTTGCTTTCTTGCCTCAATCTAGTGGAATCTAGATGCAAGATCCAAGGTAGAGGGTACCGATCTTCGATAGTCTTCTCATTTAATTTGCGATAGTCAATAACTAATCGCCACTTGCCTTCCCGCTTGCATCTGCCTTTTTAGGTCCAATCCAAATAGGAGACAACCAGGGAAAGAAGTCAGATAAAATGACTTGGGATAAAATTAGTTCCGAAGAAATTAAAACGTCGAGACATAAATCAAATATTTGGATAATACGTTATCGAAAAATGAAACTCATATCATTGCAGAGAAGATTACAGTAGCTACAGGAATGGAAAAACGGCATGTCAGACTGTTGAAGTTTCATTAAAAGAACGTGGAAACAATCAGGTAAAAGCAGTAAGACGATGAAAATTGGACAGTCATATAAATGAGAAAAATAAAACATTCTTTGTTAGTAGTACTAAAGATCCAGATTGCTGAAGTACTAAAGTAGGTGTCATGGATGAACGAGTGGGGACCATCTATAAATTAACAAAAACTGATGCAGTCGTGTTAGACCCCCACGGAACAGCCAAGAAACTATGCACCAGTTCAATGTTAGGGTACCATTCGAGAGAATATAGCGATGAAGGCAGAATAATTAAACTTGTCTCACTTGACTTGACGTTCAATCTACGACAATATCTTATAAGATCTACTAGAGTGCATTCAAGGTTAGATGCATCCTAAGATAATAAATGGTAGCTCTGTCTAGTGCATGTTATTGTCTCTTGCGTACATGGCTGTTTTTAATGTACGGTTCAATCGCTCTACCATACCGTTTGACTGTGGATGATAATTCGTATAGGCCTTATTTTGAGCATACAAATTTGTTAAGTTTCTGGAAAACGTTACTTTCGAACTTGGTCAATCGTTATCTCGAGTGGTACACCAAATTTTGAGACGTATTGGTATGTATATATCTACCAAAAGAATGGCTGCCGGCCATCGCGTGAAACTAGTTGTCCAAACAAGTCTTATGTATTTGTTCAAATCTCCCAGATGATATATGAAAATGTCTTTGTTCGGAACGGGTATGGCGATTGTCTTTGTATATATGTAGTATTTGGCGAACCTGGCTGGTTACTTTGTTCTAACTTTAATGATATGTTAGCAGTCAGCGGTTTATGTGGAAAAACTCTACCTTTGACAAAGTAACTGAAATGCTTCATGGCATAGTAAATTGCTAGCGGTTCACGTATGAAGGCAGAATATTTATACGTTCAAGTGAGAAAAGCTTTTTGGAGAAAACCCAATGGTTCCCAACAGCTTTGATTGTATTGCTCCAGGACAGCCCCGAGTGCAATGTTGTATGCATTTGCGCTTATCCGGAATCTCCCATGCTCCTTCCTACCTTTGAACAAGAAGAGTAACCTGAGTCAAGCCGGATTTGGTTTAATTTATAGATGCCTGGTACTCATGTGACCAACTGTAGTCTTTCTTCTTACTTTTAAGAAGCACAGGCAGTTAAGTATGAATTGGGGCTAGTAGTTTGGCTAGAAATCGATAATAATATTTTACCATTACGACAACGTGCTACACTTTCCGAATAGATGTTGGTTGGGCGAAATTATTTAAAGCCGCTATTCTCGCTGGACTTGGATGGATCCCATTTAAAGAGATCTCATGACTAAGGAAATTTAGGTATGTTACTCCGAACTAATATTTCGCAAGTTTTAGAAAAAATGCCGAAATTTGTGTGTTGTTTGAATAAAATTCGAAGGTGCTCTAAATATTCGGACCCTGATCAAATGTCATCGATATATATATAAACAAAATCTAACACTTTTGTGTCTTAGTCTATGAAACGCTGAAACCGTTGTTTCGCTGCGTTTCGCAAACTTTATGGCATTCACATGAATTCAAAAAAGTTGAAAAGCTCAAGCTGAGGTAAGCTCGAACTAGATCTATCATGGAAAATATAGGATAACCCTACAAGTTTAAGGAGAAGTTATGAATATGAGGAAGAGGATATTTGTCTGGTACTATCACAATGTTAACGCTTTGCTATTAGGTGTAGCGAAAGAAACAGGCGATGTCGATGGCACCACCGGCTTAGTAATGTCATGTAATTATTGAACTCGCTTTTTGCTATGCGGTGATTTTCTACATTGAAAACGGTCAGGTCGTGAAAAATGAATTTGCCCATAAGTGAATATTCTATGAACGACGTCATGTTTTATAGTCATATCATTTGAACCGCTTTGGTAAGGTTTGGAAAACAGTGAAAAGGATCTCCAAATGAGCCGTTGACCATAAAGAATCTAGCTGTTGGGACAGAATCGTAAAAATCCATGGTATTGACAGTTAGAGATGTGGTTGTGTCAAATAGGCGTCTATTGGCCTAAATCTACTACAATTCCATATTTCGTCAAAAAATCAGCACGAAAATCTAAATTGATGCAGAGAAATTTTAAACCGTAAGTTACGATAGGAGAACCATTAGCGCAAAGATCTACGCTATTAAGGAAAAAATGGAGCCTTGTATCAACAAAATTTACTCACATTTATGCAAAAAAAAACGGTTATCGAAAATATGGTTAAAAAAAGTACGTATCTGTTAAAAAAAGCCCATTGATATCCATTTACACAACTCTATACTATATACTAACTTTAGTTATCTAACTTTTTTATCAAAAAAAATTTCCAATTTTTCAATAAAAACCTGTGTTTTCTTTTATAAAAATTACTTGTGCGTATTTTGGGGCACACTTTAAAAAAAATTTATGAACAAACATATTTGTTTGTGGCCGTACCAAAAAATATTAACACAAGCGAAAACCAAACCGGATTTAATAGACACAATAATATTTTTACTATAATTGCCTACGGTCCATCATGTAAAACGACAAAATTGCAGCCAATACAGATGTACATACTCTAAATGCGTTTCATATACAAACACAGAAAGCTCAGTTGTGATCAAGTTGTTGTACAATCAACATAAAAAGTGAAAAATAAAATTAAAAATTCTAACAAAATGTTGTTAGTTTGTTAAATACTAAAATTGTATTGCAGATAAAAACAAAATCAGGAGGATATAAAACCAGGTGAGTGAAAGAAAACCAAATTTACGTTAGACGAAACATTTTGTAAACATTAGTTAAGATTTATTGTCTTAAAAATTTTCCAAAAAAAAAAAAAAAAAACATGGCTGATTCCTCAATTAAAAAAAACACATTGTTGTATTGGCCAACCACAAAAAAAATATTGTATATGTTCCACTGTCTACATAAATACGCAATTTATTGAAATGCGCTTCAGATATAAAAAGATCTAGAAGTTATGGTGACGTCACAAAGCAAAAACTCAAATTAAAAATTATAACAAAGTGTGAGTTAATTTTGTGATATATAATTACAAAAAAATGGTTAAAAATAAATACGCTAAGGATAACGGGAAAACCAGTCAGTCTATGCCAAATTTAATTCAGTAAATTTCGTGTACAAGAAAATAAATTCAAATGATTGTTACCGAAATATTAGTACATGATAATGCTGTGTGTTATGATTATATATATGGGCATTTATGACTGGTGCCGTTTTAGGCAACCACCTAAGCAATATTATTGTTGCACAGGGTGAACAGTGGTTAAATGCTGCACTCTCTGATAGTTTCTTTAATATTTTAAATACCATGGTCATCATGTTAGTTGTTTTTTAAAATACAGCATGAAGTGATTGTAATAATTTGAAGTATTTTTGCCTATGTTCGTGGCAGGAGTTCTTTATTTGATGTGCTCGTTGTTTCTCACAACTGAATTCGGTTCATATTTGGCATAATCATCGATTTGTAAAGCAAAACTTTTTCTCGTATTGTGATTGTCAATTCGCATGATAATCGATGCAATATTTTCTCAAAATAGTTTTTGATGATATTTACAATTCGGCGCAAAGCTCTTTGCTTTCATGCGTTGTCGTTGGAGTTCAAATTGATGGTCTACCCGTTTGCTCAGATGACACAAATTACGTAGTCTCTTGAAACACTATTTAAAATTTTTCGTTGCTTTCCACAAAGAGTAATATATCTTTTTGGTTGCCAAAAGTTTACTTGAATAATTCTGTAAACTCCGGTTTTGTCCTTCCTTTCATGTAATTCTTCGAGTCTCAATAACGCAATTTACTGCAATATAAATAACATTTGGAATGCTGCCATTGCCTGGATTCCCTGGATGTCACGATGCGCAGTTAATTAATTTTCTCAGTATCTAGTATTCCCTTCGGAAATGTGTATAATTTTTTGCTATCCTCCCCAAAAATCTTTTAACATGTTTGCAGTCTCTTAAGTATTAGTTGGTGTATTGCGTGGAACATCTAGGAAAGTACCTTGTTCGACTAGGCTTCTATGTTGGTCGCATTTAGTTCGCTTGTAGGGGAGTAGTTTTAGCATTTCTGTATTTTACAGTTTTGTTGAAGATGTGAATTGCTCACTAGTTCTTACATTTCCTTAGATCACCTTACTTAGGGCGCAGAAAAAATAATATATGATTGTGGTTTTTGTAAAATCACCAATTTAAAAAACAGAAAAAATCTTCGTGGGTTTATTTTTGTCTATGTTAATTTTATCTGTGCTTAGGGATTGAAATTATCAAGCTTTCTTTCTGTTTTTGTGCTATTCTGCCAGAAGTCCATACTTATTGTATTGATGGTGATAGTGGTCTTTGACTTTGGCTCATTAGTTGTCAAAACTTAATCCCTTATAGATGCGGTAGGTTGCTAATTTGGGTATGTTGCCAGTGACTTACACTCTGGTGTAAGGCTTGTATATTTTGGTGTGCTATTGCCTCGTCAGCAGCTTATAATAAGCCTGTTGGTATATTTTCTTTCAACATTACTTGAAATTTGTTTTTTACTCTCTCGAGTTGTGATTTCATTTCTGGTTTTCACTTTTTCCGTATTTTGTTGGTATACATGTACTTAAATTTGTTCCTTACAACATCACTAATCCAAGTTTACCAATTGTATTTATTTGTTGGTAGCCGAGTATATCAAAGGCAGACCGTTTAAGGCAGTATCTATATGAATATGTTTGGATTAAATTTCCTCCTGCTTTACTTAATGTCAGTGCGGATATTTTGATTGAAAATTATGCATTTAGAGTTGATTATAGCTACGGATGCTGTTTCGTATGTTACGGTATTACC
>OY744477.1:164628656-164752628 GCA_963556175.1 Tipula confusa | reverse complement strand
ATTCCTGAAAGACTTCTAGACGATCCATCGAATACCACGCGAATCTTAGTAAAAATGCTAGATTCGCATGAAAATTACTAAGCAATACTATGCATGGTGAGGAAGGTAACATTTTTTTAAATAAATATTTATTTAGATCTGCTAGTTTTAACTTATTTTTAAATCAAATTTGTGAACAATGAAACATATGGTTGAGGCCCATTCTAATGTTAGTTTCTCCAAAATAAATGTCTGGTCACTTCTTTGGTCATAATGACTGATGATGCCAGTCCCTATATTGGGTTAGGTGCACTTTTTATCCACGAAAGACGCTTGAGATCCGCTGTCAAGAAGAAACCAAGTTGAGAATGAATTAGCTCCGGTTCAACATATTGTTAATCTACTCCAAAAAGAATAGAAAGAGTCTTGTATGGAGTTCATAATTGTACATTCATTAAATCACAGGAGATCATAAAACAATTATCCATCTTAAATTCGAGAATCCCTCTAAACCTCTAAAAATTATGATCGAATCATGAAGAATGCAACCAGTTTATTTGTATACACATCAGCTGAAGATCCATAAGGACGATAGACAGTAATTACTAACACCAGATTTCCAAATTAAAAGCTGAAATCTTCATTTTTCCCTCTCCGGATCAATCACATTAGTATTTTTTTGAAGCCGCCAATGCAGAAACTAAAAATCGATAGCTAAAGACTTAGTAGGCTGTGTGAAAAAGCTCTGAAAAATTGTGTAATCGCGACAGCCATAATTCCGTAATACAAACCACAACATAAACATTTCCTTTGACTTTGACTTTGACATTTTCTTGATTACTCTCAAACTGACGAACTAGAACGTTTTAAAAACAAATCGCTAGTTCAAATGCTTTAGCTGGAAATTTCGCTGGAGAGTTTCGCTGGAAATTTCAAATATTTTTCTTCACTAAAAATCGACAGTCAAGATAATCTTAGTGAAAGACCACCTGTCCATTTAAATATATGAAGCAATGCGTGTCTGTATAGCATATATTTAAACAAAATTGCAGGGAAATCATAAACATTTGAAGCAATTAACAATTGTGCTGTCGAAAGGTATAAACATCATTATGATCAGTGATGGCATAATTCATCGACTAACGATATATTGTGCAGATGATAAATTTAAAACGGAGATAGAATATTAAGAGGATATTAAGAACGAGTTGAACCCACGAACATATAGTGCAAAAAGCCTATATAAACGAACGAATAAAACAGAAATCGACTAGAATGTTTACATATTTTAAAGCACATTCACCCGACACATTTCGAATTCCCTAAATCCATATTTATAATTTCTTTACAAAAATTGTAAATATATAAATCAAAATATTTCTCCATTTCAATACGTGTATATTGTCAGTAACGAACGTTGTCAAACAATTTTTCGTGATCGTCATAAATATATATATACATTTCTTCGATATATCATTTATAAATATATCAAAATCATATAAAACAGAATAATAAAATATTCTTTCTTAATAATATTCAAATATGTCTTATGGCCATAAAAAAAATATATCACATTTTTTTCAGAATTGTTGTATTGAATATTAATAAGATGTTGTAAATTACAAACGAAAATAACACTTTTGTTGTATACTCATAGTATAAAATATGCAATGAGACAACGTTGACATTTTCGCACAAAACATTAAAGCAAAAAAATGGATTTTTAATGCGATGCCATGAATCATTTTTGTATCGATGAATATATTTTGTAAACAATCAAAAGTTCAAAAGTTACATGATTTTTCCATCAACACATTTACGTTGGGGTTGCAAAGAAAAAGTTTTCCTTTATATATTAAGGCATAACATATTTTTGACGTAAAACCATAGTCGTGCGATTTAAGAACTACTCGAGCTCTCAATCAAAACCTACCGAGCATGTAGTGATTATTACAGTTTTTATCGAATTTTCTTTAATCACCGCGCATTTCAATCTCTAAAACTAAAATTTTTTTAAATAATATAATTGAGAACATAATTCATACCTAAAATTCATTTATGTATTTTTGCAAACATAGCCCTAGTATTGATTATTTCTGTCGATTATTATTAAAAAAATTAATTCTTTATAATCAAAGTAGGCAAAGTTGTACGTGTTCAAAACAAACAAACATTTTTCATAGCTATCTGTCAACTTATGCAATTTGTAAATTAGTATTTATCACTGCTTGATACAAAGATGAATAATTGTGATAAACAAAGATGTGCTAAAATTAAAAATTTTCTTATAAAATTAATACTCAATATAGTGGTTCCTTTAAAAGTTTAAACTATTTATGGATCTGTGTGCATCACGTCAAGAAAAAATTGAGCGTGACACATCAATTGAAATGATCGCGTCATATTTAGAACTAATAAACATGCCATATGCGAAAGTGTAATGGAGGAGAAAATGTGTAAAAAACACTACAAAAAAAATATTATGCAGAATTCAAAATAATTATATATTAATATTATAAATTATAAATATATTTCGTGATATTGAGTTCAAACAGATATTGTGTCAGAGATTCAAAACGAAAGGAACTCCAAAATAAACCGAACAAACGGAAATTAAGTGCAGCTCTACATTTTACGTCATAAATGAATCTGCTCATAAGTAAACCTATTGCGATGAAGACCTCCTGATGGACTTCAATAAATTCTTCAACATTGTTGCGATGTAGTTGGCGTGGCGCATTAATGGACGCACATTTCCTCATTTTAAGAAGATTATAGACCATTTCGGTGATGATATGGAATGAATTGAATATAACCCTATATTTACCAAAACTATATACAAGGAGGTGCAAACCGTTGTGCTAATAATTATGGCCAAATCATGTAACTTCCGAAAGTTTATTTCTTACACCCAATACCATCTAGAAAAATTCAACTATGGAAATGGATAAATAAACATATTCTTGAAGGATCGTTTTCTACACCAAGGAAAGAGAATCCGTTGACGATAGCGGCTTCTTAAATGGCAGCTTTCCCCTAATTTGCAATAATTCCCGATACCTTGTTCTCAACTTTAACACTTCGTTTTACGGCATAGCTTCATTTTACCACACTAATTGAATAATGTCGAAAAGACAGTTCCGCAAAGCATTCGCAACGGATATCATTCGGTGACGTCAAATATCGAACCGCTAATGCATTGAATACAAATTTTGAACAAGTTAAACATTTGCACAATTGGTTTCAGTTCCATTTTTGGGTTGGTTTTCCGCCTCTGGGTCCAGTGTCAGTTTCAGAACTTTACCAGATCTAAAAATGGAACATTTCCAGAATTCCGGATCCAATGAGGTATATAATTTTGAACCAACAACTGATCTGAAAACAGTTTCAGAAATATTCCTGATTTAAAACCGGTAACATATTGGGGTCTAATACTGAAACTTGATCAAAAATCGGAACTGGAACCAGATCCGGAAAATCAAATTCCAAATTCAAAATTGAACCCAAAAATGATGCTAGACGATATCTAAAAATGTTCCGGATTTAATTCCTAAACTGGAACTGAAACCAGATCCGCAAATGTTCTGGATTTATTAAAAACGGAAACATGTCCAGTTTCGAAAACATATGTGGAAACGTATTTGGTTCCGGACTTTAAAATTGAACTGTAAAATACAGAAAGTATCATGATCTGATGTAGAAATACCGAGATGAGAAACTCTTCGATAGAAATGCTCCAAGCCAATATTGCAAACATCAACACTTTAAGAAAATCGATCATAAAAGGTTTGTTCGATGGTTGGTCGTTGAGATTACATTAGAAAACCACGGATTACGGTTAATACGTAAACGGCAAAATTTGGCGATGTTCCGGGCGCGTTACTCGAATAGAATGCCTAGTGGGCGGTATAACTTATAAGTTAAATTGTTTCTATACCTCAACAATTGTGTGAACTCCAATAGAACACTCACATCATTAGAACGGTGATTGAATTTTAAATCTTATTGTGATCTCTGACTTGTACGAAAACTGTATCGTCGTTTACTGTAAAGTGAGTGATTAATGATCACTGCCTACGAACTTGACAGCCGGCCAATATATGATTTCATATCTGAAATGATCCGAGATTATCCCTTAGAGATAATTATGACAAGGTCAAAGAGTGTGCCTATGTTTCCAAGTGGATGTTTTTATGGGGAAATAATATACGAAACACAGTAAGATCGGATGCGATCGCGAAGTACATCAAGATTTAATGCGTTATTGGTCGCTATTTCATTTTGCGAGTACGGTTCTATTCACTACGGTCTTCACTTTTTGGCCAACGAGTTTCTTGGAGAGCAACGAGCTATACAAATAATACTCTTTGAAGTTATGCATAGGTTTTGGGTTAAGGTTAAGATTTATGTTTCGGTTTAGGTTAAGAGTTATGTATAGAATTAAGGTGTAGTTTTAGGTTTAGATTTAGGTTTAGGTTTAGGCTTAAGTACATGTTTAGATTTAAGTTTAAGTATATTTTCATTTCATTTTAGGTTTGGTTAGGGTTAAAGTTACAGTTCAAGTTTAAATCTCACTTTAAGTTTAAGCTATAAGGTTGAAGTTTGGATTTAGATTTCGGTTGATGTTTAGTTTAGGTTAAGATTAAGGTTTAAATTAAGATTTAAGTTGAAGTTAAAGACTAAAGTTTAGATGTCGGTTTGGCTTTAGGTTAAGGTTAAGGTTATTAAGGTTAAGGTTAAGGTTAAGGTTAAGGTTAAGGTTAAGGTTAAGGTTAAGGTTAAGGTTAAGGTTTAGGTTTATGTTTAGGTTTAGCTCTAGGTTTTGGTATGGAAAAAGGTTTAAGTTTGGGTTAAAATTTAAGTTTTACGAAAATGGTTAAAGTTTAGTTTAAGGTTTGGTTGGAGGTTAATTTTTAATTAGTCATTTCATAGCTGAATTTAAGTTAAGGTTTAGATTTAAGTTAAAATTTAAGTTTAAGTATAGTTTCAAATTAAAGTTTAGGTTAAGATTCAGACTATAGTTTAGGTTAAGATTTAAACTATAGTTTAGGTTAAGACTTTAACAAAACAAAACTTTTTGACGATTCGTTTTTCCATATATTTTTCGGTAGCTATGATCCAAAAAAAATAATTTGAAAAATTCAAAGAAAAGATACCTTACAGTACATTGCGAGTGATACACGATGTTAAGCTTACAATCCCAACACAATGCTTTCTCTTAATATAATATGAATCCAACTATTGATAAAATGGGGCATCTTGCAAAATAGAAGCTATATTAATAAAAATATACCACCACACCATCATATTACATTTTACGAGGTACTATCCAAAAAAAACTCAATATTAAATTTTCTAATAATACTTATCAGTATCTTGCGATCAATTTCTTGAAGAACTAAAAAAACTATTACAAAGAGGTAAAACTTTATATTATTTAATAATAATAAAAAGTTAAAAAAAAAAATGATTCATTTTTCGAAAGAATGCCATAATTTTGCAAATGCATAATAAAGGTCGTGAGTCACATAATATAGAATGGATTGTCTTTAGCTCGCGTATAATACCTTGGATTAGCAAAACCAGATAGTTTGCGGTTGTCGTCGTCGTCGTTCTTTATTTAAAATTATAATTTTTTTTTTGTATTTTGACTATAAAGTATAAAGCAATAAATTTTATTTTAAAAAGGTTAGGTTCTGAGATGATGATTAAAAAAAATATAAATTATGTATATGCATACTTAATACTCGTTTACGATATTAAATTATATACCGAAAACGTATAAAAATAGTAATTTAATTATGGGTTTTGTCTATTCACGGAATACCGCGATACTGTCATATTCGTTTGGTATATAGACGAAATTTTTTGTTTCATAAATCGATTTGTCATATACTGCTTACGTAGCACTGATCGGAAATAAACATTACTTATATCAAATTGTATATAATAAAGTTCAACCATATACTCATACCCGTCAAAATTATCTTAAACAACTCAACAAGTAAAGAATTGTATCGATTTTCATAAAACATGTACATGTCCATATGTACATACACTTCGTGTACTTACATATATAGAATGTTTGCAATGTCGATTACCCAATATATATAATAATATATTTATGTATGATATGTTTATTGTGATAAATACCACAACTAAAATCTTATTGAACTTTAAACAATATTTCTAAAACAACATATAACATATTATACTGTACCGTACAATGTATGTATAAAATATAAAAGAAAATCATAAAATAAAAGAAAATCGAACAACATGACAGGAAACATAATAAGAATAATAAAGTAAAGTTCATGTGTTCCAATTTCATAACTCGTTATTATTTATCAAAAAGTTTCTTAATATTTCTTGTTATTATTGTTACTACTTTTCAATAAACTTAAATGTTTGGGTTTCTTCCGCCGCCATCACTACTATAAACTTCTCTATATGTTCTTTTTTTAATCCATAACTTTTAAGTTATGGAAAATATTGCCGTATTATGTTTCAATAAAAAATAAAACCAAAGAAAAGATTTTCATATGATCTCACTCCAAGAGTTTCATACCATTCCAGTATTGACGTACGTTAAGTAATTTAATGAAAATATATATATATATATATATATATATATATATATATATATATATATATATATATATATATAAACATAAGAAAATATGGATTGTTAAATGTATAGCTTCTGCAGATGGAGGAAATTTGCAACTTAACCAATGATGACCTTTGACTTCTTCACCTGTTTATATTTACAGAACCAACAATTATTGCCTCCAACTTATCTTCAACTCAGGATTTAGAGCGCACTTAAAATTGAATGCTGCTCTCATCGGCAATGGCATACTGGATCGGATTGGACATAGTTACCGAGATGCGTACGGCATAGGAACAATAAATAAATTTAAAATTACCAACTACAAGACGACAAGTATAAGGTATAATAAGCAACCTGATATGGAATTAACCTAGCATAAATAAAAAAAATAAATTTATTAAAAAAAAAAAAATTATCAGCAAATATTAATATTAATTAAAAATACTGTGAGGTGAAAATATGATACACCATAGCTGAATTTATAACATAAGAAATTAACAAGGAAATACTTAAGAAGTTTTTTTTTAGATAATGAAAAATGTTAGGTTCAAATGTTTTCCATGTTTCATTTTACATATTTTAATCTATAGTTGGCTTTGGCTCTAAACAAACAAATTTAATATTATGTTGTAGTTTCTATCATTTTAATTTTTTATTTTTTTAAATTCTTTTATATTTTTGTCGAGATTAATCATTAATTCATTCTTAATTATTTTTAATTTAATAATTATTTGGCCAAACTATATTGAAGATTATTATATAACGATCCTGTCAAAATTGTTCAATCTTGATTTTCTAGTTTATAACAGAAACCGAGGAGGTTGAAGAAGAAAACATTTCGAAAAAGATTTGGCTGAAAGATGTAGCAACTGCAAAGGAATCATACAGAAAATTATAAAAGTTACTCAATATATTTCAAACTGAAACGAAGAATTAATTCTCGACTGCAAGAAGTGCAACGAATTAAACTGTACTCATCCGCGAGAGAACAGAAAATTATCCAGAAGTTTCATCTAACAAAGTTCAAGGCGGAAATCAGAAAGCATCCATAAACAGTGGCATACATCATGGAGTTTCATAAACTATAGTATCTTTGAAGGAACTGTCTTAAAAGTGCAAACGATGAAGGAAACAGCTCTTCAACTTTTAACAAACAAAGTTTCAAGTGTAGCTGAAAGATAGACAGCTTTTTGAAGCGATAAGGGAACAGCGTTTTGATTACTTATTAGCTGGTGGACCCAACTAATGACCAACAGATAAAAAAAATAAACTGCTCTATGACATCCAGAAACTTGTTCATGTAAAGCGAAAAATTAGCAAACACTGGCAACAGTTAAAATCTTCTTTGTTGAAGTATGGAAAGTTAATCATGGTATTAAAAATTTAAGAATTGCATTGAAAGAAGAACAACACTATAGAATTTACGGAATTATTTAAATGCATTCTCTGCAACCGAAATGACAAATTACTCTCTATAGAAGGTAATGAAAATTGTATATGTATAACGTGTTTTCACCTTATCAAGACGCCAATAAATTTGTGTAACCTGAGCAAACGGATAATGATTTGTCCTATAAGCCAAGCAAGTATAACTGGAAAAGTTATATACCTCAGAAATAGAAAATATCCCTTATCACAATGATAAAAAAGCCTGCAATAATAAACAATATTGAAAACTTAAACCAGTAATGCAAGTAATGTCATGGTAATAGAAGAGATCAAACATCATAACAAACTTTAAATTAACAACAACAACCTTTAAATTTACAATTACAATAACATTTTACTAAAATGAAAATTTTGACAAAACTCACCAAAATATATTTGGCTAACTTCGGTTTATAACCAGGTTCAATAAATAATTCGTAACAAAGAATTAAATTGATATTGACAACAACAACGCTATTTTGACAACAACAATAAAATATCATAAATTATTATTTTCTTGCTCTTTAACTACTATGTAAATGTCAATTTAAAAAAATAAATAATCCTATTATATATCGTAAAACCAATGAACTGAAAAGCTATATTCAATAATTCGTTCTTTATTTTAAATTGCACCGAAATTTAGGAATAGTTAGCCGACGAAGTTTTACGAAACACATTAAAAAAAAAATTGACAACAAATTTTAAAGGGACAACAACAACATTATATATACAATATTTTAAATATTTTAAAATTAATAGTTTAAATTAAAGTGAAAATAGTTTAAATTTAGTATTTCGTCAATCAAGTTTCATCCTTATTTTAATTATAAAATTTATAATAAAGAAATATATTAATATTGACAACAACAATAATATTTTGACAACAACAACATTGTATTATAGTTGATGAAGTAAGCATGATGCTATTATACCTATATTTATTCTCACACCAAATGTCGTTTAGTTGTTTTACAGACCAAATGCATCGGTAAACCACCTGTTGACACAAGACGTTTCAGTTTGGATTAGTAAGAGAAATTTGAAATTAGAACAAACGATCAGGTAAGGAGAGTAGTGAATATATTCATATAATTTGAATATATCATATAATTTTTGCAAAATCCATATAATTTCTATCATACTTCCTGATAGTTCAGAGGTCCAAGTAATACAAATTATGTGGTTTTTGCATGATATTCCTCGTCTACATTTTGCAAGAAGAGTTCGATCGCACTTAAATACTTCATTACCAAGGAAATGGATGGGCTACGGAAAACTTTGATGTCAATCATAGTTGGGATCACCCTGCATATAAAATTAAAGCACGTGACTTAAGAAAACTTAAGAGTTTATGCAAATTAAACACATAATTTTCTAATTAATTTTTAAAAAACCAAACGAAGCATCAAAAAAACGAAAAGTTTTCTTTAACCTCACGCGTCACATAATATTTAAAAAAAAAAATATATATATATATATATATATATATATATATATATATATATATACATATATATATATATATATATTTATCTGGTCTAGCAGCAACATTTTATATTATATGAAATTTGAATAAAATTATGTAAATCTTTTTGTCATAAAAAACAGCATAAAATGTAGAATCATGAAAACAAATATATATTTTTGCTATCAGAAGAAGTTAGTCTAAGAATTTGTATTCTCAAGTGTGTTTCTGCTTACATCTAACTATATACAGATTTATATATATATATATATATATATATATATATATATATATATATATATATATATATATATATATATATATATATATATATATATATATATATATATATATATATATATATATATATATATATATATATATATAATTTTGTGTACATAACCTTTTATAAAGCCATATTCCGTGTACGATTCGTATTTGGAAAATTTCTTTTCTGTTTCTTCTAAATAATCTCATAAAAAGAAAATCTTTTTTGTTTCATTTGTTTTCTATAAAAATTCCCATGATAACAAACAAAATTTTTCCAAAAGTTACTAAAAACGAAAAAATTTGTTTTTCTCTATATCATACGCTCGATATGGGGATCCGTTTGAAATCGTACAGACTCAAAAGAATTAAGAGTCGAATTGACAACAACAACAAAAGTATTTGTCTCTAGCCAGTTTAGAATGATAGAGTTTTAAAGAGATTTATAATTATCAAATGAACACGTCATAACGTCCGTCCATTAACACTTTAATCCCAATCATCAATCAGAAAAATATTCAATCGAATCAAAGACGATTATCGCGCTACTGTTCATTGTATGTACAAATCAAACGTTATATCTATCAACCCCAACATAACATATAATCAATATTTATGACTAATTCTGTTTATTTATAAATATTTATTTTTTTTTATTAATTATATAATCCTAAAATAAAATTTACAAATATAGGTATATGATGTGATTGACAACCGAGTACAAATATTCTTAAGAAATTAAAATTAAAATTTATTGAACTTTAAATTTTCACCGCACAATCAAAAATTCAACAACAGCAACAACAACAACACTATCCTATAAGACGAGAACATCGAAAGGTAGAAAAAACATAAATTAATTCATCAAAAATATTATTTAAATTTTCAAATCACGTCAAACTAATAAATTTTTAATTTTTAAAAACTTGTGTATCCATTAAAATTACTTTTAATGGATTTAGTAATATTATATTTTTTATTTTTATTTTTATTTTTTGTGAATTCAATTGAAAACTATTAAAATGTCAATTAAATATTGAAAACGATTAGTAATTTTTATTTTTAATTTTTAGTTTATATTTATATACGAAATAATTTGATTATGAAATTAAAGAATTTTTATTGTATAAACGTAATAAGCAAAATACAAAGTTGAGTGGGAATTATGTGTGTAAATATAATTGGGCGGGTGTTTAGGTTGTCAGTCGATGTAAATTGTTTTTAGTTTTTGTGTTATATAGTTGCAAAATGTATTGTTAAAATTCTGTGATAGGTTGCTGACTGTGACTAAAATATTTATGTTTTTATTTCAAAAGGATTTTGAGTGGAATTAGTTACAGATATATACAAAGCATATTTTCTAGCATTTATTTCGAAAAAACATTTGAATTATAAAAAAAAATGGATTGGGTAAAAACATTCGAGATACTGAATGTCATAATAATTGTATTAAGAAATTCACCAATATTTCACTGTAAATCAAATAACAATAGATTAAAACTTTATGTAGCTGGCCGAATTCAAAAAACTATCAAGGAAAATTAATTTATATTTTATCATTTGATACAAATTCTACTCAAATAATTTTGAAATTACGATTTCACCCAAAGAAGATTGTTAAAAATAAATATTAACGAGTTTGATAAGTTTGAGTGAAACTTAATAATTTGATCAAAATCGAACAAATGTAATTTTATTAATGCTATATTAATTATTTACTAGCTTTGATTGATATTTAGAAAGATTTTACAAATTCAAAAAGCCCTTCATTTGACTGTAAAATGATTATAAAATTTGGAACTATACTTAATTCAAAAAAAGCTTTGAGTGAATATTTTTATTTTGTCGTTTGATACAAATTTCACTCAAATAATCTTAAACTTTCGATTTCACAGAAATAAATTTAGTAAAATGAAACCTAACGAACTTGATCAAATGTAATTTTAGAAATTACAATTGATTATTCCCTACAATTGATTGATATTTGAAAAGATTTTACGGTTTGGAACAGACTTCATTTATTGGAATATTTGGATTATTTATTTAATTGGATGAAATAAAAATAAAACTTTCGAGTACACTTAATTTATATTTTGTCATTTAATACAAATTCTATACTTAAATAATTTTAAAATTTCGATTAAAATTAAAATTTTAACGAACTTGACTAATTTAAGTGAATTCTAATTTAATTTGATCAAAATCGAACAAATGAAATTTTTTCTTGATTTAATTGGCTGAATTTAAAAAACTTGGAGTGAAAATAAAATATTTTGTCATTTGATGTAAATTCTACTCAAATAATTTTGATATTTCACTCAAAGAAGTTAAAAATAAAAATTAACGAACTTCATAAGTTTGAGTGAAATTCAAAATAAATTGGTCATATCAACAGCATTAGAGACCAATGTGGAACCTTTACTAAGATCTTTCACAAGATCTATCAGGCCATATTTTTATAGTTGCGGTGATCGTTGATGGTGGTCAACCCTTCCACATTAACCAACACTTTACGATCGGTAACTATAATGGTATACATTTCTTATTAGAACTCTATCATTTATAGGAATATTTGGAAGTTCATTTAATTGGCGGAATTTTAAACCAACTTTGAGTAAAAATGTATATTTTCTTATTTAATAAAAATTCCACTCAAATAACTTTAAAATTACGATTTCACGGAAATTAATTTGTTAAAATAGCAATTATCGAACTTGTTGAACAAAATAATTTGATCGCTATCGAACAAAACTAATTTCATAAATACTAAATAACCATGATATTTGAAAAGATTTTTAAAGTTTGAACAGTTAATTGATTCAAAATTTTGAAATTTATTTAAAGGGCGGGATTCCATCCAACTTTGAGTGAAATTAGCTCAGTTTTTGTCTTAGATACAAATTCCACTCAATTCATTTTAAAATTTCAATATCACAAAGAATTAATTTAATGGAAATATAAAATATCAAGCTTGAAAAAGCTTGAGTAAAAATTCCAAGAGATATTCATCGAACATTAAAAATAGAATGGTTTAAAATTTTCCAATTTGGTCAGGACCTTAAACTTTAAAGTGTGGCTTAAGTCAATTAAAAAAACTTGTACTTTTAACAGAGCTTTTGAGTGAATAAATGCTTGTCAAAATCTAGCAATGTTTTGTTTGAATAAAGATTAACTTAGTATGACGAGAGTGAGTTGCAAATAACGAAGGGAATGAACAAGCTAAAAATAAGTGCCACAGTTAAATTATCTTTTAAACGAGTCAAATTTAAAAACTAAACAATTTGACTAAACTTGATTAAATGTATTGGATAATTTTTACTGAAATATTGAGTCCTATTTATAGTAAGTAAAATTTCATTGATAATCGAATCATTATGATTAAAAGTAACTCAAACAAAATAATTAAGTTCCAAATGTGCTCAAACTTCATTTTAAACCTCTAGTAAAAATTTCACTTAAACATTTTAACTTAAAGATACGAAGGAATCTAACGCAAATTTACTTTGGGTTGTAATAAATCCTGTGTTACAGATTTCTTAAACTTTCAATCAACGTTGTTCGTGGCTGTACATTTTATTGAGTCAAAGAGACCTTTAGAGATAAATAAAAGTTAAGGAAGGAACACCAATGTGACTACTACTGTCACATCGTGTGTCGATATTTATAAGATACACTGGTCTTAACCAACGACTGCTAATAATCAATTCTAACATCTACTGAAATCACGCGTTATATTTGGCCCATAAATTTAACCATCTGCTTTATTCTCAAATATAAAATATCTAAAAATAGCTTTGGAAACGGTTAACAAAATATTATAAATGCAGATGTAACACGCACGGTTTCAAAAACTATGTATAACATTTTGTGCCTAAACAACTCAATCGATTTACAAGAACCGCATTGAAGCACCAATCATTTTTTAATGACTTAAATTTAAAGTGACCACCAAAATGTTTCCTGTACATATACTTTCGAGTTCAGGTCAGAATAGAGTATACATTATGTCGTAAAATTGTTCAACATTTGTGTCATTAAATTTATATACGAGTAGCATACATTAGATACACCAAAAAATATCAAATTTTCCACACCATTTTCCTGTAAAAAAATAAAAATAAAATAAATGTACAACATTAAAATACACAAAAAATAAAAGGAAACCCATAAATTTAATTGTTTTTCCATTTTCATATTTTTCCATACTTAGAATTTTTTTTTATTTACTTCTTTTTGTTGTGTAACCATATCGAATCGAAAACACCAACCACCATAAAATTATGATCGACGATTTGATAGCGTGTTAATGTCAAGGACATAAAAATTTCATCTGCCCAGGTTTTCTTTTTTAATGGTTTTATTTTTGGTTTAGAGAAACAAACGAAGAACACCAAAAAAAACAAAGACATTTTCGGGTAACAAAAATTAAAGGTCTTCTTCTTCATCTTATATACAAAGAGATTGGATAAGAAACAAAAAGTTGTTTTTGTTGGTGTAACTAAAGTAGATTTCCTGGATTATGGTTTTTGTGTACTGTGTTCATTAATTAAATGGATCTTTGTGGCTGTTTTTTGTTTATTATTATTGAGATTCGTCTAAAATGATAACGAAAGATAATGACATAGCGTATAGAATGAACGAATAAAAAAAAATTTCCGGGGATAAAATGTATATATATAAGATCTATAATTCTATTTAAAACTCTTATATATTAAGTTCTTAAGATCCATATAGTCGTATTCTTATTCGATATATTATATAGTATTTAGTTCGTGTATGTATTTAAGAAGTCGAAAAATAATATTTAATCGTGATCGTGACATAATTTTTATTTTTTATTGAAAATTTATTAAATAAATAAGAAAAACAAAAATGAAAAAAAAAATTATATACGAAATAAAATTAAATAGTTTATAGTTTATGGGTTTTATGTTAAAATGAAGTAGTTTTTGTTGGACTTGCCTTATATGCACGCGCTATAATTTTTAAACTAGATATTGGAATTTTGTTGTTATTGTTGTGTTTATCCAGCAAGACTATACAGTAAATAAATATTTATGCTATTTTTTGCTAGTTTCAATTGTATTTATGCAAAATCGTGCTTGTCTTTTAAAATGTATAAAGTACATTGATTACTCATACTTTATATATGCATAACATTAAGATTAAGAAAATTCTTTTTGCTTGTTTTTGTAAATAGAAACATATGTTTTATGGTGTTTTATGGTCACCTATAGTACCATGGCCAAACCAGAAACTTTTGATACAGCGTACAATTGTGTTCATTTATTTACTATAGGCATTTACATGACTCGTAGGTACTGTTTAACAATCCACTAAGGTACATATTTTTAAGGTATAATATTTTTCGTAAACATTTTTTAATGGGGTGAAAAAACACTGGGTGATTGCTTTAAGTATTGTTTTGTATATTACCCGTAAGAAATCAAGTATGAATGTGTCTCAAATATGAAAAGTGACCCTGATTGATTTTCATTTGTCCACATATTTTTGTTGTTGTTTAAATGATGAGTAGTGACACAAAACATATTTATTTTGATAACATATACAGGTGACAGTGTTGTCAATAAAAATGTTGTCGCCTAAGGTAAAATTGAAGTAAAATGTGGTTGGTGCATGACCTTGAACTAGTTTTTGGTTGGGATTAAATTTGAATATTAATTCGGAATGCCGGTATGGTGGTCTAAGGCGATCGATATACACTGATTGTGACTTTCCCATAATTAGTCGTTATAATCAAGTACGCAACTTTCAAAAAATAAAATCGCGTTTGAAGAACGGGTTTGGATACGATAGATATTTTTAAGCTCCAATGTATTGTATTGCATCGAACTCTAACCGCTCTTCGATAAATAAACAAAAGTATTCAGTTGATGTTTCACAGTATATTTAAAATCATAGCATTTTAACGAGCTCTGGTTTGTAATTGCTTAAACTAACGTGACAACCGAAATCAGAAAGTGTAACTTTTTTGCCTGTGTAATAGTCGAGATTATCTTCAACTGTTCTGACTCTGTTTCAAGTGACTCTGGTTATAGGATTGCGGTTGGTTGAATAGATGGTGAGGCCCTGAATTTCGTCAAAATATCTTGTAATACTGAACTAAGCATCGTTCAGAGGATGTTCTAATAAAGTTATATTTTTAAATTTACTTGTGAGCTAAGTAAGTGTTTTTTGGCATTCTTTGGTCACACCAAATCGGATTTTGCTAAGAGCTAGGTTCCACAGTCTGGTTACTACCGTCAGTAAAATTTTGTAGTTTAAAAAACTTCTGTAATGACTTCAGAAAGACGAGATCAGAATAACACTAACGAATTAAAGTTCGCAGACCGTATATTGGAAATTCAATTGTGTTAATTACGTTTGCAATAATGTTGAACTTGCGATTTTAGGTAGGTGCATCCACAACTTGTCCCTCCGCATTCAAGGCTGCATTAGTTTCACCAGGTTTATTTTGTTCGTGCTATAACCATCAAATTCCTCTTGCTGTAGAAGACATACATAACCACTATCACCGAATCTTTTATAACTAGAACAAATTTTGGTTCTAGTTATACAAATATATCGTAAGTGCGATACGCAGTGCATCATGGTAACCGATTTTGGGTCCTATCCTCTCTGAACTTTTTTTTCTGCGATCTGTAACGAATTATTAATATGCCGTCCTTTTAAGAACAAGTATTTTGAAAAACGGGATTTTTAAAATCAGAATAATTACAAACAGGGATTAAAAACAAGGGTAACAATTAAACTATTAAATTTTCCAATTGCGAATTTGGTGCAGTTTCCATAATCGTCTTAATTTCCAAATTAAACCCCTTCTGCTACATAATTTAACGCTACATACTTTAATGCTACATAATTTAACGCGATCTTTGATGTTTCTAGCAAAATATTTCGCTGCATTCATAACAGTATATTTTAAAAAAATATATTATCTAAGTTTATAACCTAGAAATATCTTAATAGGGATAAAACCAAAAGAACATCTAATTTTATAGCATCAGAAATATCCAATTTAAATCAAGACATTTACAAGAAGTCATAACCTTACACTATAAATCCGTCTTTACAAAAACCTAATAAAATAAAAATGTCCAACAAATGGGAATCACCACAAACCTATTATAAACCGACAAAGTCTACCGCCCTGTATGCCACACATGAAAACACATTTCAAATTAATATATAGTTTTAGACATATAAAAACAAAAAACTATCAAACTTTACCATAAACATAACTCATAAATCATAAAAAAAAATGCTAAAATCGGTAAAATTTTATTGTTACAACTCAACCACATTAAAAACGAAATTAATTTTTAGACAATTCAAGCATATAAGTTTGAAACTATAAAATTTTATTCGTTTATAAAAAAAAATATTAAAACTATTTCGAGAATTAATGCTTTCTAAAACATACACTTCAAACAAATAATAGTTCAAAAAAATATTGAAAATATAGCAGCATTTTCTAAATTGCTTCTCTAAATTTATTCTAATTCATTCAAATCAATTTGTTGCGTTTTATAGATTTGAACGAGATCATATATTATTATATATGGTAAAGAAAATAGTTTATTAACGCGATAAGGTGTACGAAGAATATGGGGGGCAAAACGGTATACAAATCTAAATAAATATTAAATTTTATTCAAAGTCATACACCTATAAAATTTAAGACGTTCGAACAAGTGAAACCCAAAATACTATAAAAGTGATGTAACAAAAGATCTTCTTGTGTTATACTTTATATATATACGTATATGTATGTGCCTGGATAAAAGAAAATCTTAAAGAATTTTATTTTCTTCATCTTTTCGTTATGCTTTTTTTATATGAATACCGTTATGTTTTCGTTTAAGTGGTTTATTGTCAATTAATATTTTGTATATGGATATTTAAAGCGCGAGATTTTTTTTTCTATTTCTTGAGAACTGAGAAATATTGATTTTATATGGTGGCATATGGTTTAAAAATGTAAACCACCCAATGGAACAAAAGTTGTATACTCCACAGAAACCCAATATTTTTTGTGTGGTGGGTAATAAAATATGTCAATTTAACTCACATATCGTGATTCTTTAAACGTCATTAAAGAAGAGTAAATTGTATTTAGGAAAATTACCCTGATAACGTATTTTTTTAATTTTACCACTTAAATTGACCCAATTTCAGAATATCAAGAAAGCACATGAGATTCACCTGCAAAGGGGTAGTATTACAAAAACGTAATAATAAGTTCAATAAAGTTGATTTATTTATGAGATTATTTTACTTAATGGCAATGAAGTGCCTAACATTTTAAAAGATAATATATGAAGCCTTAAAAAAGGTTTCAGAATTAAAACATAAAACTTAAAAGAATACCAAATCGAGCTTTTTTCATACACTTCGGAGAAAACAAAAGAAAAAAGTTTTGTTATTTACAAATTAGAATCAATACAAAATCTAAGAATCGCTCAAATAAAGCAATTGAATCCTCTGAAATTAGTTCAAATTTAATCGAAACATCTACTTTACGCAAACGATGCGTAAACGATGAATTGTATTTTTGTCTGTTAGATGGGAGAATTATATGTATGTAAGTAATTTGCGCCATCTCAATATTGTTCAATCCACATTATTACACTTCCTAAAACAAACTAAATTCTTTGATATAATCGTGCTGGGCTATAAAAAATTCCTGGCATGGAAAAAGAAGAGGTAAAAATAGAATTGAGTAGTGTTGGACGATTGGCGCACTACTGGTTCAGATAATCCAAATCATATGGTACGTAGTATCAAAACCACACCCGATAGCTTAAAATTCAGAAATGATAAAAAAGCTTAGTATATCGAAGTCCGAACGACTAAAGAAACTGATTGGTATTACTACAATGGCGTATTTAACTCCTTTAGGGTTTTACTGATGTTACCGTATAACTTTTGAAGATCGCATTATGCGGTTAAAAAGGTAACCGAACCAATTACGATCAATCGTTTTAGTACAAGAATCTTAACTAGGAGATTTAGCAGACAAAATTTAGGAATTTCATTCACCGTCAACATCGACTCATCGATACGTATAGCAATATTAATTTAATAAAAAGTCATCATCCAACATAACATTGGAGAATTTTGCGGTAGCTATCGATGAATTGCGAAAGTAGTTTATTAAGCATGAAACATCAAGACCACAAAATAGATCCCACGATATTAGATCATATAGTAACAATCGATTTCGCCTAAATTTACATCCATAATCTCTTTTCGCCAAATGAACACATTGCTATTATCATTTTCGGTTTGATGCTGTAGCTAAAACGTGTGCTTGACGGTCTTGCTCTTTTGTTGATTCATTCAACAAAACTACCAACGCCAGCACGGAAAAATAGAACGTCCCAAAAAGTTAGCGACAAAGAATTGGGACGCCTTCGAGCTCCATCATAGCTAATGGTTCTCCAATCGAGATTTGAGGTATACATATTCATACTCGCGTCAGCTGATTGTTTAACGAAATATTGAATTGTCATGATAGATTTAGGAATTAAATAACTTTCTGACTCCACGAAATCGTTAACGGTCAAAAACAAGAATATAAATGATCATTTCTCGAAAGTTCGATGGTTTATGGTCAGCGGCCTCTTTCGAAGGTCTTTCTAACATTTTTCTATATCTTTCTCCTGAACAATGAACATCATTCGTTTCTTCACCGTTGCACCTTTAGTTCCGAAACCCGACAACAATGATTGGCGACCTTATGGATACATTCGTAGGCTCATAATTTAACAGTATACCAGACAGATATCCCTTTCTCCTTCTTCTTAAACTTACAAGGTTCTATTTTCTTTTCTATATAAGATAAGGATGTTCATACCTTCTACCAAACACCAGTAGCCGTTGCAAATATACTCAAAACTGCTATCACAACTCCTTTTGAACTTCTTGTTTATTCGGTGTAATCTCGATAAAGTTTCACTAGATCTCTAAAGAAGAGAATCTTGGCTCCGTTACATAAAATTCATCAGTAATGTAGTACCAGTCATATTGTAACGGAAAATATAATATTATCAACGGAAAATTTAACATGTAATAATGCTAATGGGACGGAAAATCCATTAAATATACTTATTTTCGAAATCACTACTCCCATTTATAATTTTGCCACAGTCATTTCCCAGTCATATGCACATTAAATTCAGCACCAGAACAAATTGATTAATTTCAGGCAGAATATAACTTTAAAGAAACTTACTGGGATTAGATCGATTGTTGCTTGTTAAATCAATTTACATTAACAGCTTGCATGGAAATTGTGTACCCAAGATTAAAAACAAAAGCCAAGATACCCTTATTCTTACGAAAAAAGCCTTTCTCTGATTCGTTTTGAAAATAGTTTAAGTCGTCAGCCAATACAAATCGATCTTCATTTATTAAAAATAACAAAGTGGCAACGTAAATTAGAAAACCAATAGAAAAATGTTTGAAATTATTTTAGGAACTCCTTAAAAAGGTAAAAAGTCATCTAGGCCCATACTTCCTCTTATTACACGATTGATGGAAAACGTATTAAATTTTCGGAAACATTTTTAACAGCGTGTATATAGGAACTATAAAACTCTGATGTTGTGTACCATTCCAGGAGGAGTTTGTCAAGGTGCGCTACTTTGATCGATGCTTTTTAATTTAATTATTTAACATTTATATTTAATTATCTAAACACTATCACAAATTAGAGTATTTGTAAATGCCAGACATCACATCAATTCAAGAAAATCAATTATCAAGAAGAAGAATACCATATATCGATAAACTAAAATTCGTCAATTTAATGCGCTATTTTGATGCTAATAAATGCACAAACAAATCTAAAAATTTCAATTCAAATTATAGATGTCCTATTGACATTTACTACAGCCTATATTTTATGAATTTTGTATAATCATAATACCATCAAAAACTTTGTAGACTTTCATTAAAGTCTGCTTATCTCGAATATTCTAGATTTTCCGAACACGCTTTATTTAAATTCACGAAATTCGAGGCAAACCCGTTAACAAGCGATCCAAGTAAATTATTAACTATCCATGAGGCGCATGGTCGATATATGTAATGTGTGTCCCTTTGCTTGATACAAAAATGAAACTTTTTAAGAGTATAACTCATGCTTTAGTAACATTAACAATTTAAATTCAGTTATTTCGCACCACTAGAAGGCTACCAACTATATACACAATTTTAGTGGAAAGACCACAAAACGTTAGTCCCTGCGTTTAAATATTACATATATGAAACGTCTCTGAACAATGATCCACAGCTCTGAATTCTTTCAATCGCAATACGTCGTATATAGGTGTTATCCCTCAACTCTATATATAACTAGCAAAAAAAATATAGGAGGTCGATTAGTTTATTTATCGAGCATGGATGTCTTTAAACAATAATCAACAAAGGGCCGTTGTTCAACTATATGTTGCTTTTATCCCACCGAGGCCAATCCATCTTATACCATTTTTATAACGTACGATTATAATTTACAGTCAATTAGTTGAACATTTGCAATTTGTCTTCGGAAGCTGAGTGTCTATTTATCGATACCATCATCGATTTAAATGTGATCTAGATGTGTGATATATTCAAGGGACGAGATAAAGAACAATATTCTTCACAAAGCTATCGAAATAGTTCTGAACAGCGAGATTAGCATAAAAAATCATAAAAACCATATAGCAATTATAGAAAAGCAGACATATAACGAAACAATAAACAAAACGCATCAAATGGGTAAAAAAAGCAGAGTGAAAAATTCTATATACATACAATCCTTAATGGAATAGATATAATTTGTCCCCACCGATTTGCTTAAACTTGACTGGTATCCTCTATGATACGACGAAAGATCGTGAAAAAACTGTGAAAAACAATTAAAACAAGGGCTATAAAGCTAAAGGATGCTAGCTAAATATGTAGCCAGCAATTTGAATGCTATACCACCAAATCAAATACAAGAGCTACACCTCTTGTATTTAACAAAAAACAAAGCAGAATCCAAAATACTTTTGGAGTTACTTTAAATCAAAATGGGAAATTAATGACTACCCAAAATAAATGACTTTTAAAGGACCAAAAGAAGATATTGATAAATACGTGAAACCAAATGATGTCTACAACATTGTATCCAAACAAACACTACAAAATGCTGCGGGAGTTATCCATCAATTGGGAAAGTATTAAGGTAGTTAAATTAGTAAAAAAGCTTTTGATTTACTTATGCATAACTATTTTGATATGCTAACGGCTTCACCGTTTTAGGCAGCAACCTTCATTAACTCGATAAGTATATATGTCTGCTCTAGAACTCTACATATAGGCTGTATGTATACCAATCACAATATGGCACATTACCAAATCGTCATATTTCGTTTCGTTTCTTTCGCGGTGTTTATTAATTATATAATTTTAAAAATTCCAAACGAAATTCATAATCGCTACACAAATCTAATTATTAAAAAACCGTAAAATAAATCAACCGCAACAAAATACTTTCACCATTCCCACAAGTATTAGTATAAAATATTTATTAACAAAAAATCCAATTTTCACGAAAAACTTGCAAACACCAGCAAAGCAAAACAAAACAAAGCAAAAAAAATCACTTAATTAATTAAGATAAATTTATATAACAAATTTATAGTT
The DNA here is from genome assembly GCA_963556175.1 of Tipula confusa. Taxonomy (NCBI): domain Eukaryota; kingdom Metazoa; phylum Arthropoda; class Insecta; order Diptera; family Tipulidae; genus Tipula; species Tipula confusa. Next base: position 164,730,171 of record OY744477.1, on the reverse strand, counting down.
TCTACGTTTTTTTTATACATGCCACTTATTTGACATGGGAGGGGTTGTAAATTAATAGATAAAAAAAACTTTTAGCTTCTAACTTTATTCTAATTAAATTAAAGACGAGTAGAAGACGAAACCTTATTAAAATTAATTAGAGGCGGTATGTATATAAAAAAATAAAAAAATGGAAAATATTTCATCATACATTAGAAAATAAAAAATAAAAAAATTAATTAGATAAGAAAATAATTAAATTTTAATTTTTAAAGTGATTCCTTTGAACCTGTGAAAGGTGTTATATAACAAGTTTGTGAAATTTGAATTTTTTTGAATCAAAATCAACCCTTTTCTGTATATGCCAGAATACCACAATTGACCACCTGTTACGGTTCCCACACAAATATATACGTTTCCATAGAAACACAGTCAATTTGTATAATTAGATGGGCATATGAATAAAATTAAAATTAAATTAAAATAAATTTTAAAAAAATTACGAAAAATTGTGATTCTTTCTTCTGCATTCGTCGCGTACACTATATAAGAATCTTCGATAAGATCATTTTATGTTTTTTAAAGCTTTTTCATATTAGCCAGATGCTATCATTAGATTATATAAAATTTTAGAAAGAAAGGTCAGAATTATAAAAAAAAATGTCAACTCACCAAATTTTATCAATTTATATTTTTTCTTTTTACTTTATTTTTTTTTGTAAATTCGTTAAACGGATTTTTTCTTTTAAAGTACTCAAGACAATTTTGGAAGATTTTTTTTTACGTTTTATACATAAAATCACTTCACCGTTGAACTAGGTTGTGTTAATTTTTTTATGAATCCTATAATTGAATCTGCAAAAAATTTGGTAAAAAAAAAAAAATGAAAACAAAATTAGGAAAAACTTATAAATATAAAAAAATTAATATTGTTTTTAATTCTAATGGTCCATTGAAACTTAATTTACGCGACCCAGTGGATGGTATGTATTTTGAGTTAAATTTGAAAATACTTTTAAAATTAACCTAAAAGTTTAAACCAATGAGTGGAATTTACGATAAAACTGTTCAATCACCCATATATTTCTATCGTATTTTATACCGAATCTCACTACATAAAGGATAAAATCACGCTATTAAAAATTGCAAAGGCGCTCTCTCTGCATCTTTAACAAAACCTTAATCAAACAAAACCGAGATAGATGGGTTTCTGATAAAAGGCATTTTGAAGTAACTGAAGTAACACAATATTGGAGCAAATGAAAAAACGTTTACAGGTGTGTATATATATATATATATATATATATATATATATATATATATATATATATATATATATATATATATATATATATATATATATATATATATGACGAAATTTTGAGGTCAAAACTTGTATTACACTAAACTGTGAGGTGAAGAGGCCAGCACTTTTACAGCTTAGTTGTTAAGAAAAACTTTTATATCCACATAATTCAAACCCATTCGAGGTGACTAGAAATGAATATCACTCCTATTATAATTGTTGGGAAATCCCTGGCAGAACTAGATTTACAGACATCGATTATAACATATTAAGAAACGGAAATAATTTCTTGAAGTCTGAAATTAAATGACTTGTCCAGTGCTCTTTGCTTATTTTGAAAGCGGCATACAAATATTTCAAGACAATAATGGACTATGAAATTTTTAAATTGTTGATTTTGTAGTTTCCGCTTGAATCAATCATTTGGGGCGCACATGGTAAACTAAATCGCTATTGAATATTCATGGAAAATTCCCGTAGTTTATCCAAGGATCGACCGGCCTAACATATTATCGTTACCGGTCTATCGCCTACAAAAGCGAATATTCCAAACTGTAATATCGCATTTAGCCGTCAATATACTGTCAATATACTGTTGTCAAATAATATACCTTTTTGATAGTCACCGTAAGGTCATTAATTATTGTTTTACCCGTACATGGAACTGACAAGATTGCTAGCATCACAGAATAAATGGATTTGAACACTTTTTATTCTTCAACAATAGTATAGTAAAGAACATCTATAATGTCCTTTGATATTTTCTAACTCCCTGAGCAACTCGGTATATTTTGCCGATCTATTTGTTCTAATTTTGTTGATCTCAATTTATGTTTGTGTGCCATACACAAACCTAAAAAACTTAAAAAGTTAAACTAAAAACATCTGCCATGGGATCTCAGCGATAATCGGTAGACACCAACGGTACAGATATGTTACGCTATTAACTTCATTTGGTATATAACATTTCTGTTTATTATAATGACCGAAGGTCCAGAACCAGATATCCAAGATTATCTTGTTTCAAGACATCATAATCAGGATAGCACCACTATATAACTTTTTTGAAGTTTGACTTTGTTATGTCTCCTCAAAAGGCTAATTACGTAAAGTTATCTCATTTTTCGATTCGCCCGTTTCAAAATTTGCATCAATGATTGGACGAATTAAAATGTCCAATGATTATCTTGGCGGTCGAATTTCTCATGTGTAAATTTTTGCTTTCTAATTTATCGTTCAGTACCGCATGAAATATTTGTGGGACCTTCACATTATAATTGTGATACAGATGAAGATTCAGCCGAAGAGGATGGTAACGATCCCAATTGCCTCATTAAAAATCAACTTCGGACTCATCAATTTGAATGTATCAAGTATACCACCAATGCTAATAACCCAAATGTTGAAGCAGGGGATGATGATACTATTCATCTATTGTCATTTTTATATAATCACAAACATGGCATAACAAATTAGTCACACAACAAATCTTGCTGCCTAAAATGCAATAAAACAAAATATATCGATACCGATGAATTTTACGCACTCGGTAGATATGTTGATTGTATCGATTGTATTTAATATTATCCCTTGCAGTCGCTTATACTGGACAAAGAAGGCAAATATACTCGTAACGAAGTGTTGGCAAAATAGATGCGCCAGAATTGGGTCAAAGATATATTATTCTAGCAATAAACACTTTTGTAATATTGATAGAATCGTCAATACAAACGATCGGTTTGCAAAAGCATGTCTTTGCATCATTCATTTGAAAGAAATGTTCTCAAAATATGCACCTGTAGGGAAAAACATATCAATCGATTAAGATGGTTCCCCTCTTTCACCGACACCTCTAAAAGCAGTATATTCATAATAAAGCTGTGCGGTTTGATTACCAGGCATGGGTAACAGCAAGTCATTCAAGTTACTTCTATATACTTTTCGACATTTTCCAGGGCCGCAACTAAGAAACGGATGTAACGTTAGGAAGAAGAGATTTGAGTGATGATTTTTATGATCGATTTTGATTATACTTCAATAGTTTTGTTGCGGGATTAAATCTTTTACGGTTTTTTTAAGGTATTCCATGTGTTGGGACAGGAACACTGTGCTAGAATCGGAAAATAGGAAATATGAAAATGAGTATATAAAACCTTCTACAAAAGAAACCTTGAGGATAGCACAACAACTATGTCAATACTCACAATGATTTATTGATGATGCGTTGGAAGAACAACAAAGTAGAGGCTCTCTTATTAAATGTCTTAGGAACCAATCTATTCGCTTGATGTGTACATTTAGAACGTAGGAAAGTTAATGTTTAACCACAAGTTATATCCAAATAAAACAAATATATGGAAAGGCGTTAATCAATTAGAACGACATTTATCAAATTACCGCATGAGCATTCGTGAGTGTTATAAAATTGTATATGTCAGTTGTGTTATTGATGTTTGGTTTGGCCATAATCAATGCGTGGTCCTTAAGTAAAATATACGCAAAACAAGTGAATCAATTAAAAAGTTTCGAAGTGAATTGGCCAACATATCGCTAGTTCAACACGAACGAAGACTTGAATGCTTTACAAAATACGGAAACGATCTAATCTAGTTAAACTTGAGAGGAATATTTTTAAATTTCTTAAGAAACGGGGTTAGAGGATGGATAAAAAATGAAATAGGGTTAGGGTTGGTTTAAAACTTTTTTTAAAATTAAATTAGGCAATAATCACCCAAATATTCAGAATAGCAGGTTGGAATGAGCTAATTTCGAGAATAGTAAATGCTCCATCTGTATTATGATGTTTGTAAACCTTCTAATATTGGAACATTAAGAGTGTTAATAATTTTCACTCAATTAGTTTTGACCATGTCCGATTTCCATATACTTGATGGAGATTAGATTCAAAAGATCTATGTTACATATCAGCTTATGACCGTCACAAATGGTGCTATTCCCACTTCGTGATTTGCAACTATAGGTGACTTTTTCAAATTTACGAGTAAAATGATCTATCTACTAAATGATCGGCATAACCGTTTTCTAAAGGTACACTGTATATTACAAAAAGCACCCTGGGCCCAAATTTTACTAAGATTTTGTACATTTTGGGCACAAAAATTCATTATTTAAAAAATTTGCGACATAAATGAATTTGAAAATCCAAATAAACAACGTACGATAATTTAAAAATCAATAATCACCACACTAGTTCGCGGTTAGCTAACCGATTCGAATAAATTGAAGAAGATTAAACATTAAAGGTACTGATGATCAAAATAATTCAAAACTTTGAGAGGTAAAGGTAAGGGGATCGGAAAGTTCCATGAAAAGAATAGTATATTTAAATTTTCTAAGTAGTCCAAACAAAAGAAACGAAGACCTCCAAGATCATAGTGGTTCACAATACGGAATAGTAAGGCATCTGTTTGGGATATATAAAGAATAAAGGTGGGCAATTTAACGATAGTCACAAATCAAGTAAGCCAAATAACATAGTGTAAGTGGGTTAAACTCAATATACATAATCTAAGTCTTTTTGTAGAACTAATCTTTCGATCCGAACTAAATAAATCATGAAACCCAAACATTTTGTATAAAACCTCATGCAAACATATATATATGTATATATAAACGAACAAGTCCTTGTCCAAATAATTTCAAAAATTTTATCGTTTATGATCTAAATATTTAAGCGCAGTCGAATTAATTTGACTCACATACAGTCACATGTGGATATAGTTTTAAATTAATTACCTAAACCGAAGGTTAACCGCCAAAACTCTGTCTAAATTAATAAATTATATCACGCATTAGAAATTAAATTTCGAACCCGGTGATAATTAAAACACAAAGACACAACCAAATTTAGACATTAAGATATTACCGATTCATATAATAATGAACTGGTTTTGTTTTTTAGATAGACTTTCTAAATTACATCTATTTGTAAAGTTAACACAAAAACCAAATCGAAATGTATATATGTGCACAGTTTACAAATATATACAACAACAAGTATGTAAAATGTAGGTTGGTACAGTTTCATTTCTCGATATATATACACAAACACCGCACACATATTTCTCCTAAATTGAAAGGTAAATCTAATCAATTTTGAAAGGTCTCTCAGTAATCATATAAATTTGATCTCTCTAATATTTACTAAATAATGTGCAAATTGACTTATATATTTTATATATTTGCTTGCTTGCTGGGTTAAGATGCTGGGTGGTCAGTTTCGAAAATACAACAAAACGTTGTATATGTAAAGCTGATGTATGATTGATTTATTTATTTTCCCGTTGTAAATATAGAAAGTAATTGGATTTTAATCACATGCAGTTAAAAATTAATGTTTACAGGTCAGTTAGGTTAATCCTAAGTACCATAACGATTAAATATATTATTATAGGTATGTTCATTTTAGAATTGCAGTGTTTTTCGACAAGAACGCAATATTAATTTTTCTTTTTTAGTCAATTCGAAACCATGTTCACCGACAAATATGGTAAACAGTGAATGGCATACGACTTGTGTCGCCGCATCTTTATAAATTTATTTATTTTCTAATTTGTGTAGGTTGATAAATAGCAAGTACAAAACTAACCAATTTATATTAAGGTTCAATGCAAATAATTTTCTAGCCTTATATGAAGTAAAATACCAAAACATTTTACAAAAATAATTTTATGAAATGACAGATTAAACGAGTTTGACGCTATATATATCATCTTTAATACGATTTATAGAGATATAGAAAAATCTCAATGACATAAACTTGCGCGTTTTATTTCTATGTGACACATAATCCATAGATAATCCAAAAATAAAAAATAAAATAAAAAATTATCACCTCTTTCGATAATCCTTTAAGTCTTTAATCCATATCATGTCGATCAATTTAGAAAATGAATTATTCGACTTTAAACGATTCTGTGTGGCTGCTGCGCGATATTAAATTTCCATAATCCAAACGACAGTTATTTATAGAAACTATATGCTTATAGACATTAAAACTAGATATAATATCAATGTTTATTTATTACAATAACAAATTATATCTGAAGATAGATAAATATTTATGATATGATAAGATAAACATAATTTATGTTAATTGTGTAATTGATATATTTTTATCACAATGAATCTATATTATGAACATATAGTTGTAATCTGTATAATTATTCTATATGAAAATTTAATTTCATATTTTAAATTATGTGAGAAGGTGGCAGATAGACAGGGGGATACAGTAAAATAAGATTTTTTATGGATTTCTTGTCTCCATTGTGATGTATAAGTCATAAGCACTAATTTATTTAAAATGCCATATGTGTTTCTTGAAGAATACTACTGGAAACACTACTGGTTTTTGTCTCCATATAATTAGTCTTATAAGCGCAATTTAGTTTAAATATAAGGGAACGAACTAGACCTTAAACTCTTTACCGTGGCATATAATAATAAAAATGAGCGCTAGATGCCCAACGCTCTTCCACAAAGCGTTACGATGAAAAATGTATGTGCTTTTCACGCATATAACATATAAAATTTGTTTCTATATACATAATGTATAATTGAAAAGTTTCGATAACGTTGATCGCTTTATAGAAACACGTAAGAAAGACTCCAGAAGGCCTAGGAAATACACAAGACAATGAGTCATTAGGCTATGAGCACCTCTAAATTTCGAACAAAAATATTTTTAATATATTTTTAAAAAATAAAACCAATTCTTAATTCATTATTAATGGATTCACAGCAATATGAAACAAGTGGAAAATCGTTAATTTTTTCTAAAGTTTTCTGAAATATATACAAGGCTATATATATAGACTGTCCGAAATTAGATTTTTACCAGAAAAAAAGATTTTTTTAACGTAGTTCCGACTATCTACGTCCATCTTAGTTACACTTTTAAACAATAAAATTCATTTTTGCCCTTTATTGGCGGATTCACAGCCACTACTTGAAATCAGTAGAAAATCGTTAATTTTTACTAATTTTTTTCTAAAATAAACAATGCTGAATTCTGCCTGCATTTGGTTTTTTTTTTAGAAAACAAGATTTTTGTAACTTAGTTCCGGCTATATCTAGAATCTTAGCTACATTGTAAATAATAAAATCTATTCTTTTTCCAATTTTAACGGATTCATACCCATTTGAAATCAGCGGAAAATCGTCAATTTTACCTATTTTTTCTGAATCAAGGAGGTTCAAGAAACAAAAATAAATAAATAAAAATAGTTTGCAGTGGCTCAGAAGAAATGAACCGTACATGTTCTCTTACAGGACCAGTAGGGCAACATTTAGAGGACCTGCTAGTTATAAATGAGCGGATACATGACAAAATTTAACATTTTTCTGCATTCAAAGATAATAGATTATTTGCACACCATTGACCAATCATAAAAATTAATTTAAGGGGAAATTAATTTAAGGTTATCACCATAAATTAGACTATGACTTAATTTGATGCACTTTTGGTAATATCGTTTAAGAATAAAATGAAGATAAGGAGTCTAAGATGGGAGTCCTGTGGAACGCGCTTTAACTAATTACAAAGACTGTATTTTGAAAAGATTTAAATTTTTCCAGTACAAGAACGTGAGTATGATTGATTTAAACGCCTTTCTTAAGTCAGAATAAATTAGGTTAAGTCGTAGGCTTAACATAACTCAAGCCCCACTTGCCGCCAAATCTAGAATATAAAGATGTAGTTGGTTATTCGAAGATAGGAACAATGTGATAGAATTTCCAGACAACTAAAAAAAAATATTTTTTAGAAAGAGGAACAACATCTGGACCTCAGTCATCTTTAAAGTGACGGAGTGATTTTATGATATCCGTTGGAGTGATGCAAAGTAAACACGCGGTGGTATTTAAAATAGTTTTACCGACTAAGTAAGCGGGCCTCCAATAAAGTTGGCAGTACACTTAAAGTACGTTCCTTATTTTGTCACTTAAAGTGAATGGCGATGTTTTTTAAATGAATTTGATAAGCTATGCAGATTTCAGTTGGACTATAAAGTTTAAGAAAAAATGACTGCATTTTCAAAATGAATGGAGGTACCAGTGATTGAAGTTGTCGCAACTACTATTTTCGTCGAAAAACAAATACCACTTGCATTACTGGCCTGCCCAATATTAACTTGTAGATTTTTTCACCAAATCATTCCAATTGGGAAAGTTTGAAAGCTTAGAAGCGCAATCGTATCAACTTCGCTATGAAGGAGAATGATTATTGGAAACATTTTCGCATCAAACTAGTTTAAGACATCTTAATTTGTTTGACAAATAATTCCAAATTGATACAACACATAACAGTTGTATACAATTTTTAAAGCCTGGAGCAACCAAAAATAGTCAGCTGTTATTTTTATAGACAAACTAATCCATTATTTTGACAAATTTCTTTTAATAAAATTAAAATATTTGTACTCCGCCTACAGTTGCGACACACAGTCCACATATGGCTATATGTAAAGTAGTTGTTTTATATAAATCATTATTTATGCTTAAAGGGTTAACATTTTAAAAAATATTAGGGTTACATCTTTTCATAACATGACAATCAAGTTAAACTTCATAAATATTCAGAAAGTAAAAATGTTTAGGCTTCACACTCGTCGCAACATTAATTACTCCACCGATTAATCACTTAACCGCAGACTAAATAATTTCTCGTTTATGTTATGAAAATTTTACTAATGGCCCATCAAATTAACATCGAAAGTTAAAATTTATGTTTCTTAAAACTAAACGAAATCGTATAAATTAACAATTAATCGACATTTTGGTTCATTAGTGATGCGCAAGCATAACATGCATGTATAAGATATAAGAAAATCTCGTTTAAATTATACACACACACACCCTTCCACACGAACAAAACCCACGAACTAAAAACATCATCCAAAATAAGATTCATGTTTTCTTTTGTTTCTCAACTTAAGACGACACACACAACAGAATCATTAATAAGACGACAACGACGACTACGACGTCGACCGCGATTAAAGGAATTTTCTTTAATGTTTTGTTGTTGTTCTCGCATATTTTTATGTATACCAAACATACATTTTATAATTTTAATTTTTTTTTTTTGGGTAAGTGATGAAACCTGCTGTTCAATTTATAAAACTATATATAAAAAACAAAATAAAAAACGTATGTCTACTCACCATTAACAACGGTAGCATGTTTCACTGCCGAAACAGACGTCGCCGATGATGCGGGTGTAGAATTATTACTATTGCTACTACTATTCGATGTTAGCGATGGAAATTTTTTCCAACCTTTTTTCCAAAAACTTGATTTTCCTAATTTTTGATCCTGCCCCGCCACACCGACCGGTCCCGCAATAAAATTACCATCCGAATTCGTTTTAAAATTACCATTATATATCGAACCGCTACGATTTTGAAACGACATAATACCCGAATCATCTTGTGACCGTTGTGATGATCTTGAACTACTGCCATACATTGAAGAACAGCCACCACCACCACTACCCCGCCGATGGTATCGTAAACTACCAACATAACTAGCACCACTACTACTACCGCTGAAACCACTATCGATATCACCGCCACCACCACCACACGCACCTAAATTGGAGGGTGATAATAATTCTTCGGTTGATACCACCGAACTCATCATCTCGGCTAAATTATCTACAGGCTCGTCAGACGTAATCTCAGGGCAATTATCGCTTAGTGTTGGCATTATCATTGCCTCGACCGATAAATCTAATTCGCCTAAAACACGTCTATGCAAATTTTGTACGTGCTTGAATTCCTCCTTATATACATTTTGATTTATCGAATCTAACGAATTATTATCCATCTGTTTCCAACCCTTTCCCGTACCAATAATTTCTTCATACGGATTTTCATGTTGAGACGATGATGATTTAGCTGGTGTCGACGATGTTGATAAATTTGGATTACGTTTCGAAAGTAGGGCTCTTATTGAATTGGGTGGTGGTGGATGATGATCATTACGTGATGGCGGTGGTATATTTGAATGTCGCATTGCGGCACCCGGTTCATAATATGCATACGAATAGTCATGATGAAAATGTGATGAGGGTAGTGTTTGACATTTTTCTGTGGTGGGCGAACTTATTGGTTCAAATTTTTCCATTGTTGCGGCTATATTATTGCGTGACCACTTCACTTGTGCTTCACGATTTTTTTGATTTCGTCCACTTTTTCGTCCTCGATACGAGTATCGACATTCGTCTTGATCTTCAACATACACTTCGATTGTATCTAAATCGTCCGGGTAACGATTGTTTAGTTTACGATAAGCGTTATGTTCGGGCGGATAGTCGGGTGGTCCCGGAAAATGTAAAAATGGTGCCGATGTCGAACACTGATTTGGAAATAATATCATCGCTGTACTATTATCATTGTGGTATTGTGGCGATAATTTTTCACCATTATGATGTATTTGATGGTGATGGTGATTATGCTGCTGTGGCTGTATATTGTGTGTTTGGGCTTGCGGGTGTCGTCTTACTGTCATGCCGGGATAATCCATTATTCATTGCCCAACAACTGTTTTTTTTTTTATTTCGTTTTATATATGTCACACAAAATTTGTTATATTGATTCCTCCTATTCGTGATAATCCTGAAACGAAATAAAAAAAATAAAATGTTATTGAATCAAATGTAACATGAGGAAAAGCTTTTTGCATATGCAAGCAATAAATTTTCCTATATGCATATATAAAGTTCACCAAAAGTTTTGTGAAACGGTGACAATCAATTCCTGTTCAAACTATACAGATTTTTCAATTTTTTATTTCAGTATTGACATCACTAAATCTTTTTGGTATACAACATCATGACTTTAGACAACAGTTCTAAATATAGTATATATTCTGGCTTATTGTAAGAGTTATTAGATAAATCTAATGGAATAGAACTCAACTCTATAGTCAATTCCATAGCTTCCAAAATTTTACCAAAATGAGGATAACTGGATGAATTAAATGACTTTTCCAGTGTTACTATATAAATGACTCGGTAAATTCTTCTTCTCACAACATAACGCGCTTCACTGCACCTCAAAACGACTAATTTCAAATTAACTTCTTGCCTCAAGGTCGAAAGAGTTTTAGCAGATAAGAAATAATTGAGCGATTCAAATGAAATTTACTACAGTTTATGTTCTCCACAAAACCTATTATTAGACGTATCATTGAGCCCATTTGAACCTCTGTAAAAAATTTTAGCTTTTTTGATTTCGAAAAGACTCAAATTTAAGCTAAAATGCGGATAAAATTTAGTCTTAGCAGCCAAGAAATAAATGAGCAGTTTAAATGACACTTCTTACAGTTTCTGTACTCAATTAAATCTATTCTTAGATGTACTATTAAGCCCAATGAGTTACAAATTTTGGCGCATTTAAATCTAACCTTAATTTTATAGTCAAGCAGCGGATTGCTTTAACTTTTCGTGTTAAGGCAAATTATATTCCGTGGCATGAGTAACAGTTTGCAATATTACCTCATATGACCGATACATTGATAATCGATGCATAAATATAACCTGCATACGTATAAAATCCTTTTCTAGAAAACTTCGAATCGAATTTTTATTTTCAAAATTTTCACAGTCGGAAAATTTTAAATAAAAACATCGATTTTCCAATTTTTCATACACAATTTATTAAAAATGTATTTATATATATATTACGTCTTCAACTCGACGGATATATTATATGAAATATTGTGAAAATTTTGAAGAAAAATTTTCTTTTTACATGTTTTGTGTAAAATGCCAAATAACGAAAGGAAAACATTTATTATATGTTTTTCATTTAAAATACTTAAAAGAAAATATATAAACATTTTCACTTTTTGAATTCGATATATTGAAACCCTTGAATGCGTCCAAACACTTTTCACCGAAAATCGTCTTAGTACGATTTTTCCATTTCACATTTTCGTACATTGAGCTTTTTGTGACACTTTTTGTTTGTTTTTCGACTGCGTTATATTACAATATTTAGGAGCGTGGTATGGTAATATCAAAAAAAATGTTTGAATGGTATCAATGGGTGTTGTGCTTTTATATATAATATGTATTATTGTTTGTGTACCGAAGAGCTTTTTCTTTAAATGTTTGTTAGTAGGTTATTAAGTTCGAAGTTGTTATTAGAGGATTTACCACTTGCTTATTTTGTATACCCACATACACACACATAATGTGTTGATTTTTTTGAATTATTTATAAAGACAGATGGTGAAATGGGTAAATATTATATGGATCGAGCTTTTTTTGTTGTTATGGAATAATTTCCTTCTTAGGAAAAACCATATTGATTTTTCCAGTTATATATTAAAATACTATTGCAAAGATAAAATGAAAATTTTACAAATGTAAATAAAATGATGGTTTATTGAGTGGAAATGGAAATAAGTTTATATTTTGAACTTTTATTGTTTATCACATTTGTTTGCTTCTTCGTTCTTACAAAATTTAAATTCATTTATTTTTTTTTGGAAATATTGCACAATTGAACTTTATGGAAACATTATCATTTTCCTACTTACATAATGAAGTTTAAAATATTTAAATTTTGATTATATGTATATACAAGTTCAAATGTATAGGTAAGTTTTGCAAAAGTAGTTGAAATTGGATTTTGAAAAGTTAAAGAGTAAAAACTAATTGCTTTGAGAATATTTTTTTAAGTTTATCTATATATGTTTCCAGACCATAAAATTTCAGACAAAAACCAGAGAAGTTTTAAATATTTTTAACTGTGGTATTTATGTTCGTGACGATTTAAACAAAATATCACTGGTTAAAATTATTTCACTTTCAATCGAGTAAGCTACAATAGGAATTATATTTTTTTAAACCGTCAGTCGAAAAACTCACGGCGTATTAACTATAAAAATAATCATCCACCGTCAAAATTCAAATTTATCCACCACACGGTTTATTACATAGTTCGACCTTCTGGGGCCTTTAAACTAACTCAGATTATTCATCTTACTTTCACTAAAGTCATTTGAGTTGATATTTCTGGTAGGTTGAGACTTTGAAAAATTGAATGTTTTATACAAATACAAAGGTAATTTCGAATTAATTTCTCGAAAAATAAAAATAACAATTCTACAATAATAAAGCAAAAAAGCTCAAACAAACCACAACCAAGAATATAATCCTTAAATACGGATATATGATCAAACTTTCTAAGATCATGCACATACCGAGTACAATTGTTAAACGTAACCTCAAATAAGCGTTTCGAAGAACTGTCACAGTTATTAAAAAGTACATCATAATAAGTGAAAAAAGGTAAAACCAAACTTTATATTAAATAAATGCGTAAACTTATTGGACAAAATTTTTTTACCAACCTAAGCTTATACAAACTATAGTTAACTCGTTGGCATACGGACTCTACATGATCAATCCAAGACAGTTTGAATTCAAAATAAGGTCTAAATTATTAACTTTTGGAACAAAAGTGATCAGATCATTATCTAACAAAAGTGATCGTGTAAAGTTAACTGATTTGTTTCTAGAGAGTAATAAAGCTTTACACTTACTTGGATTAAGTAAAAGTGAATTATTTTTGGCCCATAAAGAAACGCATTTGAGGTCACAGTTAAGACACTGTACAATCTCGTTCGAATTAGAAATGTTACTACCAACATACAGCTGCAAGTCATCTGCATAAAAATGAAACCGACAATCATGAATGTGCCATGAACGATCATTTATATAAATAGAAAAAAGCAAGGGACCATGTATAGAACTCTGCGGAACTTCGGCAGAAACGTCACTAATAGATATCATCACACTACACGAACTGCTTACGGTTACATAAATAAAAGTGCAATAAGCTTATCGAAGAACTTGAAAATTTATAATACAAAAAAAGTTTCTCAGTAACTGGGTATGATTTACACTATCAAAAGCTTTTGCAAAATCCAAGAAAACTAATAAAGCAAATGAATTTGTTTTATCTAACATAGCAAATAAATCATCAATAGTATGTAGCAATGCTGAGGTGGTACTATTACCAGATTTGAATCCTCGTTGAAACTTACATAAAAAGTCAAACTTTTGGAGATGTTCATATATTTGCTTTTGCATAATTCTCTCCATAACTTTAGAAAAGGCAGGTAAAATACTATTAAAACAGTTCTCACTAACGCTAGAAATTTTATCTGACACTGATTGATGATAAAAGTGAAGTGTGGAAGAAAAAGGTGGATAAATAATTTTAAAACTACGATTTCAAATCAACCGCATATGATGATATGCTATCATATCTGATTTAACTGCTTGAATAGGCTTCTTCAACACTGCAAACTTATCTACACAATCAAAAATAAAATCATCAACTTTGTTCATATTATCAAAACATATTAGGTAATGGCAAAACTCCTAAAGAATTACAAAATTTGCTGATAGACGTTAATATATCGTCAGGGGGAAATGCAATGATCGTATCACTAGCGGTCCATGAAGCTCCTAGTACGACATAAGTTATAGTTAGCAAAAATCAAGTTATGATCCGAAATACACGGAACAGCGCATTGTTCATAAGATATAATATTATGTTTATCATGATCAAATATAATAATTAAATCTAGAAGACTGATAATCCTTGTAGGTTTAAATGGTAAAAAGAATAAATTATTTATATTTAAACATATAGTTATAGGATTATTGGCTACCATATTGTAATTAAAATCACTAAAGCAAATCATTTTAACATACCGCGGCAAAAAATCTTCAAAAATAGCATTTATATTCGTGATAATCCTTGCTACAGCCAAAACTTTGGTTCAATAGTTTTAATACTTAGACAAGTAGTATACTGTTAGTCCCACAAAATGATTTACGGTAAATTCGATGAAATAATTTCGCTAACTTTGGAGGACCTTGCAGAATTAGTAGGCACAGCATTATAAGCTTCAGTAACCTCTTTGTCAGATGATAAAGCTCGGATTACGAGCAGTTGAAGGCAAAGTCTCCAAGAGGGCTGTTTTACTATTACAAATAACCTTTTTTGATGAAATGTTGGCGCCTGGATGGCGGTAAAGTATACACAGTTAAAGAAGATACAGTAACAGCAGCTTTAACGCTTTTTACGTTTCTCTCAGACTCGACAAATCAGAGGAAATTCGAGGAAACGAATTTAGTAGCGGATGCATAATAAAGAAATATGTACCTCTTTAAGTATAAATGCAAAGTTGGCAAGCAACGCTATACCATTCAAAGCAAAATTTGAACAATACCAACATATTGAGTAAAATGTTCGCCCATATCTGTATAGTATGGTCGGTAGGTGTCGATATCGACATTTAATTTATCATACCATGTGCAAGAGTACAACTCCTTGAAAATTTATTCAAACGGATAACATTTCTATTTATCTAGACTATTAGCACAGACATTGTGGTTATACAAAACGATGATATTCCTTTAATAATGAAAACACGAGCATAGAATAATAAAATTTAATAGGGTAAAAGCTTGACCAATTTTCATTCTATATATATATATATATATATATATATATATATATATATATATATATATATATATATATATATATATATATATATTTATATATACCTCATTCAACGAAAATTTCCTGCAGACACAATCATTTTTAGTATTCCATCGAGATTCACGGTGATTTTACAAACAGCCATGAATAATTCACTCGTTTTGTTCTTGTGTAACCTGTTGACCATTCCTTTATAGGGTCGTGTCGTCTATCGAAAAAAAAATGTATCCCTACATCCCTTCAAATATTTTATTTTTTCTAAGGGTATAAGGACATTAAACAATTTCGACAGTTGTTCATCGCAGCTTCTTTGAGCAAATATTATACCACAACAAGACCATATAATGTAAATTTAACTTTGAAATTGTATATTTTGTATATATCGTTAAGATGATGACAACAACGATGATCAACTCGTAAATTATACTAACTTTGATATCAAACATATCACAAATACCAACAAAATTCTTTCAATTTTTATTCGCAAATCTCCCGAGACAGTTTCAAAATAAATATTTTCCAGCAACAAACCAAATGAATTATATTATATTATATGTATATGTGGAAAATCGCCACCCCAAATTTGAGGAGGATGGTTATAAACTCCATTAGAAATTCTATTTTCATATTTTCTATTTTCCAATATGTAAAAGAATACTACGTGTGTACAACGAGAGATTTGGTTAAGTTGAACTCTTTACATTTTCTTTCGCACACAAGAGCTGTGCGATATATATAGGAACGATATTTTCATTTTCTACTTTGTTGGTTTTCTGGTTCAGATTTTCCTATACTGAATTCATTTTTCAGTGATATCAGTGTGACTGTGGGTAATACGAACATAGATATAGTTCGATATAGATATTGATATAAATATGAGAGGAGGGTGAATTACAATGTAAATGTATATATACTGTCGAATCGAAGAAAAACCAAAAAAAAATAAATTATTAATTGGTTATCTCGATATGAATAACAAAAGAATTAGATTTCATGTTTTTTGTATAATCATTCGATCGACCCAATCTCTCTTCAAAAAAGAAAACTACCACCCATGGGTTGGATGGAAAAACAATTGTCGTTGTTCTACTATTTATCTAATTTGCAAGCGTTAAACAACAATAAAATAAAAATTGAAACGGAAATATTGCTTTTATGTATATTCATCTTTCTAGGTAATTATGTCAATATATACGAATTTTCATTGGGGCACAACAACAAAGCAAAAACGAAAAATCATTAGGATACAGCATAGATAATGATAGACAATCAATTCAGTAAAATCGGAAATCTATTGTTGACGGAAAACAACAAACAAATTGCCATTCGACAAAACGTTCGATTCGAGATGTATCAATTTCACTTCAAAAATATATAACTAAAACGATAATGATACTAATTAACATAATAAGCGTGCGATCTGTCGATAGAAATTTTCAATTCATTGAGTCCTCTATATCTGTGAAACCGATTTTCACCCTCTAGACAAAAACACGCACATATATACGCAAAACATTTACATTATTGTATACCGCCACCCCCGACTAAATGCAAAATATTCTTCCCGCACACTCGGTCGTTGTCGTCGTCACATTTTAATTTAAATTAATTTTTCATGTAAAGAAAAAAATTTTCTTTCTTTTTCTCGACATAGTTGTGTTGTCCGGAAAAGATCTTTACGTAACAATACCATAAAAAAAATTATATGAACGAAAGGAAATGAAGGAAATTTTTGCTAGTCACGTGACTTAAAATTATATTTTTATTTTTATAATGTAAGCCTAATTAAGGAAAATTTATACATACAATTTTTTTATGTACTGTTATGAAAAGTGTAATCATGTTTAGTACCCCCTATATAAGCATATACATAGAAGGGTGTGGTACGATTATAAAATAAATGTGTGCGATGTGATGCGATGCGATATAGGCAAAAGTCAGTAACCCTTACATTTTGTATGGGGTAGGTTATTTAGAGTAAACCATAGCCATGTTTATATATACATATATACATTTAGGATTCTAGAGATGATTAAATTTGAATTTGTTATTTTTTTAAAAATTACTTTCGGGCGTATTATGCGTGAGATTAACCAGAAATTTTTTACGGAAGTCAAAATATTTATAAATCTAATTACGAAGACAGTCGGTCGATGATGTATATACGGGGGTGTATGTATATATATTTTTGGTATCGTGACTGTTTACATTTGTTAAAGATTAAATAGCACTCGGTGTACAGGGAAATAGGGAAATACTTTATTAAATTTACTGTTTAATTTAAGGAAAAAAACATTTGATTGGATCAAAATAATTCAAAACTAACTTTAAATGCTAGTACTAAACCCTACTGTTTTACTAGTGTGCCTTCTAATTTTTACTCATAGAAGTGAATATTGGAACTGACAGTAGGTCAATGGCTTGCTATAAGCATGAGGTAAAATATAGTCTCTGACAACATCAACATGGATATTAGAGGAGTAAATTTCGTTCAAACGGGAGTTCTGTAAGTTTTTATCTATTTATTTACTGAAATTGATCAGAATGGTCTGAGTTAAACTTTCATTCGTAGATCCAATAAATTTACTGGTACAGACTCAATTGCAAATAAGCCTAATTGTCTGCTTTTCCTAAAAACTTAGAATGCATTTTTAACATAACAGGAGTTAACTTTACGAGTATGGTTAGATATTATATATACATATTATATATATAGATGTCTATATATACATATATATATATATATATATATTATATATATATATATATATATATATATATATATATATATATATATAAATATATGTATATATATATATATATATATATATATATATATATATATATATATATATATATATATATATATATATAATATCTAACCATACTCGTAAAGTTAACTTCTGTTATGTTAAAAATGCATTCTAAGTTTTTAGGAAAAGCAGACAATTAGGCTTATTTGCAATTGAGACTGTACCAGTAAATTTATTGGATCTACGAATGAAAGTTTAACTCAGACCATTCTGATCAATTTCAGTATATAAATAGATAGAAACTTACAGAACTATATATATATATATATATATATATATATATATATATATATATATATATATATATATATATATATATATATATATATATATATATATATATATATATATATATATATTTATATATATATATATATATATATATATAAATCTTTATATATATACATATATATATATATATATATATATATATATATATATATATATATATATATATATATATATATATATATATATATATATATATATACACTGAAAAAAAAAATTCAATGTACTCGGTTTATAAAAATTTGTTCATGAAAATTACATTGAATCAATAAATTGTTTTATTAATATTACGAATTTTTTATTAACTAAGTTTATAAGCTTGTAACCGGTTAATTAATACTATAACTTGCCGTACATCAAATTTTACTGATTTTTATACCACTAGATGTTCGTCAGTACGTAATTTCAATCAACTTTAGTTATTAACTTATAACACAATACATAATTTGTTTGAAAAACATTTTTGTTGTTAAATTTAGAAATGACTAAATTGTTCTACATTTACCATTATACTCTTAGTATATATTTTCAAAAATACTCTTGTGATTTGTGAAAATTATTTCTGATTTTTGGAACATAAATATATTTCATCTTGACCATTTCGACATAACATTAATAAAACGACAATCGATGTATATTAAGAATATATTGAGGTTTATGTACATCAAATTTTAAATTTATACTCGTTTCAAATATTATTACCTATCGAGTAGGAAAAATTTCCTCGATACACAAAAAAATGTATCTTGGTTCATTGTTTCAACTTCATGTAGATTCCGTGTATGGACTAATGATAATTTTTAAGCAAACCAATAATAATTAAAAGAACGAAATGAATGAAAGAATTCAGAATATGTTTTACAGAATATTTTTTTTCATTTAAAACATAAATTTGGTCGTTACGTATAGTTAAGTTCAAGTTCAACCAAACAAAAAATTTATTGAAAAATTAAAATTTGCATCCATTTTTTGTATTGTATTTTAAAAATCAATAAACTAAGTTAAAAATATTAATTATGCTAAGTTGATAATTATTATAAATAAAGTTACTATTTTATAAAGAAGGTTATAAAAATCATTAACTGGTTTGTTAAATTCGTAATCAAAATTATCAAAGTATAACTTTTTTTCGTTGAATCAATGTAACCAGTTTATAGGTTACACATTTTTTTTATCTTTACTACTATTTACACTTTATTGTTTAGTTCATATTTTAGTCATAAAGATTCGAGTGGTTCCCGAGTAAACATATAAAAAAAAAAATATTTTAATTTTAATTTTTTATATTTTAATTAAAAAATTGTGTTGTGGTCAAAATCTAACAAGGTAGGTATGTATTATCATATAGTATCTTATACATACATTTTAAATATCCATAATAAGTGAAAAAGTAAAACTAAATTTTAGTGTTCAATATTGTATATGATTATATGAATAATTTTAGAAGAAAACTAATTTTTTTTTTCTTTAACTTTTTTATAAAATACCAAGTTGCAGGTACTGAACCAAATGCAGACATTTGCAAATGATCACTCAAATTTAAAAATTTATTGAAGATAAGGGATGGAGGCAAGCTTAAACTATGCGCAAGCTGATACACAGACTATGCCAAATTTCATCTTCAAGTTTGACATGTTTGAAATGTTAAAAAAATGGCAGGCTAAAAAAAATCGCGGATGGTTTCTAATTGGTATGTTATTAAATGTTTTGCATCAATAGGGATTTTAGTTGCTGATCTTTGTAAATTTTTTTATTTTCAGATTGACGTAAAGTTTGTAATAATTAGTAGACGCTAATGCTAGAAAATTGGGAGAGATGCATCATGAACCTCTCACATACAGAAAGGAATTTAAAAGACAAAAGCATTCCCCCTTGGTTGTAGCAGCTTCAAAATGACGCTTATATTTCTGAAAATAGTAAGTAAATCCAAAACTAAATCATTTTTAAAACTTTAAGAACAGTTTTTATTAAACATCATGACCTTTAAAAAAAAAATAACAATCGATAGATAAAATAACGTATTTTTTAAATTTCATTCACAGATAGTTAAAATGATACAACATGGTACAATGCTACAGTGCCAAATTAAAAACTTTGATCGAGCTCAACTTTCAAAAAAAAAAAAAAAAATTTCTACTTGCTGATTTTATTTGTTTCGAAAATATTTGTGTCAAAAACGCTTTAATTTGGAATATCCTGATAACAAACTTCTACCTGCTTATAGCGAAGTTATTTTTGGAATCAAAATTAATAAAACTACAACGAGAAAAATTTGTTGAATACATTTAATAATTTAATAAATAATTTAAGAGATTTATATGTAAATACTTAGGTTTGTTTTAGAGAATTTTAAAAACAATATGAATTTTTTAGATCATATTTGTAAAATTTTGTGCAAATTTTGTACTTTTTTAAAATCAAAATGTTAATATGTAATTTTGTATATTCAATCAAAATTTTTTTTAATTTCTAAGATAAGATAAAGTATTAAATGTATTATCATAATTATATGAAAAACGAAAAATTTGGTTTAAAATAAAATAAATTATTGTAAAAAGAAATAAATTGTATTTTATTTGAACCTGATAAATTAGTTTCATTTAAATAATGAACCTGTTAATTCCATACATAGATTCAATTACCAAAGTTAATAAATTCAATAACTATAGATTAGCAAATGGTAACCAGAGTTGATTAAATTAATTAAATTTGTTAATATTGATAATAAAAAAAGTTTATCAAGTTATAACGAAGAGTAATGAAATGAATAAAGAATATTAATGTTACCAATTAAACTATACATTGGTTAACTATTAAAAAAGTTAATGAAATTCATAAAAAAAAGTAATAATACTAATTATTTAGTTTATTGATATTTCGTAAACTTTTTAATAAACATTTACATAGATTTCATTTAAATAATGAACCTGTTAATTCCATACATAGATTCAATTACCAAAGTTAATAAATTCAATAACTATAGATTAGCAAATGGTAACCAGAGTTGATT
The DNA here is from genome assembly GCA_963556175.1 of Tipula confusa. Lineage (NCBI taxonomy): Eukaryota > Metazoa > Arthropoda > Insecta > Diptera > Tipulidae > Tipula > Tipula confusa. The sequence continues at coordinate 164,708,220 of OY744477.1, read as the reverse complement.
AAATTAATTAAATTTGTTAATATTGATAATAAAAAAAGTTTATCAAGTTATAACGAAGAGTAATGAAATGAATAAAGAATATTAATGTTACCAATTAAACTATACATTGGTTAACTATTAAAAAAGTTAATGAAATTCATAAAAAAAAGTAATAATACTAATTATTTAGTTTATTGATATTTCGTAAACTTTTTAATAAACATTTACATAGATTTCATTAATAACTTTATAAAGTTATAACTTTTTCTATCAACTTATAACCTTTTATTCATTGTGACAATCAAGTAGTTTATTGGCGCAAAGTTGTTAACAAAGTTGATTGAATCAATGTAGTTTTTTATTGATTCTGTGTACCTTTTTTTTTCAGTGTATATATATATATATATATATAGATTTAGGCATATGCTGGAATCAGCTTTGTGGTTTCCATTGCAATTTGCATGCTTGTGTTCTATTTTAGTATATATCTAACGGCCACTCTGCATCATCGACATGTGTTCTGCCGATACTAACTAAATAGAATTAGCAAATTGTGCAAAAGACGAGGAAGCATTAGTAAGTTAAATGACAGAATTCGCTAATAAAAAATAAATAATAAAAAATGGTATTTGGATTAAGGTGAAAACATTTTGACTTATAACAATAAAAGTTGGGAACCAACATTTTTAAAATATGTTATGTTTGTTCTGGAACTTAAGTTGGAATTTAATTTTCTAAAGTCACCTGACTTTAGAACACAGGTTATGTTGAGCAAGTAAAAAAAATGTAAAGGAATCAAGCAGTATTAATTATTCGTATAGTGCTTCGTTTAGTTGTAAAGAGTGTTTACTTGACAAGCATGGTCATCATTTCCTGATTAAAATAACAAATCAGTATGTTGTGGCGTCATAACTATACTATTCAGCAAAATGGACGTGTAGAACGTGAAAAGCGCACAAAATTCAAAAAACAGAAGGACTATACATTGGAAAGTACTACCGCCCATGTTTATGAATATGTCCAACATCGTATACTACTGGAAGTTTGCTAAATCAAAAAACCTGTGTGCTTTAAGTAAACTTAATGTATCTAGACAAAATTTTCTATGAAAATACATTCATAAACTAATCACTAATCACATCATAGTCAAATTCAACCCATTGCAAAGCATTATGCTACATTCTTGAAATTGTAATTTATGTAATTTTTCATTTATGGCAAATAAATAACAATGAATTATGTCAAAAGAGGGTTACATAATTATTAACTTTTCATTTTAATTTTTTTTTTTTTTTTAGTTTGGTTTTAAAAAATTTCCATACGAAAAAAGTTATTAGATTTGTCAGTAAGATCATTTTTATGTGCTGCAACGATGGAAACTAGAAAACAGCATAATTTATGAAAACTATAAATTTTTTTTATGTTTTAATTTCATTTTCAGAATTTCTTTATTTTTCTTTGGTATGTATACTACAATATATACAAGAGTATACATACATAGTTTGGTTTTATGATTTATGCAAATAACTTATATTACTATAAGGGAAATCGTGAACATTTCCATAGTAAATGCTAACGACAACATGATTTCGTTCAATTTTGTTTCGGATAAAAATTCTAGATGGCATACCAAACGTTTTTAACGAGAACAATAGATGGCACGTCAACCAATTTTTTTATTTTTTATTTTTTCATAAAATTTCATAACAGCTGTCATTAATGGTACTATTGTTGTTATTTCAAAGTGTAGCGTCTCACGTCTGTGAAGTGAATAATAATAATTTGTTTTGTGAATTAAAAGTGTTGTATATTTTGTTTTATAAAAACCTTTCATAAATTATAAAATAACATAAATAAATAAGTTATTTTAAAATAACATAAATATAAAGTGCTTGTTTTATCAAAATGCCGCTGAAGTGTTTTAATTGTTCAGCGAAGATTGGTTTGCATTCGTAAGTAGTAATTGATGCGAAAGATAGCTAAAACATAATTATTCATCACTTTAGATGCTAATTAACACAATATAAATATGTTGTTTGTTTTAAATTTATTAAAATGTAAAGTTTAACCTATAAAAAAGTGATTTTATACCACCAAGCAATTGGACTATTCGAATTAGTAGCTAATTTTAGATAAATTTTAGATAAATCTAGGTTTATTTAATTTAAAAAAATGGGGTAAATTAATGACCCCATCATTAAATACATACAAAATTTTAGTCGAATGTGAGAAAATTTTTAAAAGTAGTGTTAATATTAATGTAAAATTAGAATATAGTAAGTTAGTTTTACGATCAATACAAAATATTAGTTTAATCGATTTAATTTTTATAGATAATAGCAATCACTTATACTCTAGATTTAATATTAATGATATAGAAAATCATTTTTACGTGTTAATTAAAACTATCATAAATATATATTATAAAATAAGATTTTTTCATTTTGCAAAACAAGAGAATTTAAAAAAAATTGGTGTAAGAAAAAAATTAACGAAGTTAATTCATTTTAATGAAATGAAATAATTAAAAAAAAATAAAATTTGGTTTTATTTATTTATTATTGTATATAAATATAAGCCCATGTACTCCAATCCCGATTATAAAATTTAAAATTTTTTTTTTAGATTTAAAATTTTTGTTTCGTTAATAATTCGTTCAATATAAAAAACTGTAGATAAAAAAATGTAAACATTTCGTTCAACTACTCTAGTGCCATCTACTATTTTTATCCCAACTAATATCATGTTGGCACATAAAATCGACGCGATTTCCCTTATAGTAATATAAGTTATTTGGATTTATGGGAACGATGTTGGAATTGGAAATATGGGAAAATATATTAGTCGCGCATAAACTCACACACATGTATACACATAACTGGGTATGGGTGTCTTATTTATCAAATGTACATGCGACGTTCGTAAGCATATTATCATTACGTATATATGATTATATTATCGATAATTGGATTTGGTATATATATATATAGCTATATCGGTTCTATATTTATATATACTGGAAATTTATTTGGTCCGCCTTTATTTTGTACCCAGGGCCACACAACAATCGCTTTATACATTTATAAATTATTAAGTGAAAATTAACGAATATAAATCAAACCTCTCACACCATAAATAATTTATATTTATAAAAATAAAGCGAGAACGCCATAAATACATCATCTCTAGCTATATATTTATATATATAATAGATTACATTAATAGATTAGAACAAAAAATGGTTATAAATAAAAAATAATAATCGAATAAATATATATATATAAAAAAAATATTTTAATATTTAATTTAAATTCTTAAATATTTTTTTATACAGCATAGTTATAATACATATTTACAGATCAATCAACATAACATTTAAATACATAAAATGGAATGAAAATACTATCACCATCAATTATAACAAAACAACACAAGACGTAGAATATATAGCGATATATACAAAGCTAAACTGGGAAATTTATAATAAGAAAAATGCTGATAATATGAATGAGATAAGACTCATTGAAAGATTCATTTTTATTGCTATTATTATTTTTATATTATTATTGTTGTTATTGTTGCCATTTTCTAAACAATGGAAACAAACAAGTCAATTTAATTTTAAAAATTTTAAATTTAATGGTAAAATATACGAAACAATGTTTAAATGGTCGTATTATTTCCTCTTGGATGGGTATTTCCTAACCATAGTTTTGTGACGAATGATTGCAAATGAAAGTAATTTATTTAAACATATATTAGTTTATCAAAAATTTTAACCCCTAATTTATTTAATCCGCTATACTAAAAATTTTAAATAGTTGTAATGCACTATACAAAAAATTAAACCTTTCACTTGCTCTTAATTAAAGTTGATTTTGCAACTGCTTTCACAGTATTTCAATATTTTAAACTAAATGGTTGCGAAACATTTCATGATCACATTTTTATGTGACATTAGAAGGTTTGTGTGCATTTTAATCACCATACTTCAAAATTAAATCCGTAATGTTAACATTTGAACACTTCATATTAATCCATTTTAAAAATTGAAAAGCCAATTTTCAATGTGACAATAAAGGCTAAATATAAGAACGTACATAATTTCAATTCAGTGTTATCATGACGTGCTAGTTTACCACAATTAAATGATATTTTTCTATTTACAAAATACATAACCTTAAGCTACACATAACAAATATGTTTTAATACTCAAAATGATGAAGCCCGAGATACCCAGATCCCAACAAACACAACTATTGCCAACAACAACAATGACAAAAACAATTCTACATAACTTTCACTATATGTACTTTGAAATTATACATTATGATTTACTTTTAGGTCTGCGTATTGCACAAACAATTGACAACAAATAATTCCTATTTGATTTGCTAAACGATTTTCAATAAAAACGATTCGAGTAGGCGTTGTGATAAACATCTAACAATTTTTGCCAATTTTTAATTTTCATTAAATTATAAATAATTAAATTCGTATTCTTTGTGTTATTTAACGTTTTTTGTTTTCTTTTGTTTTTTTTTGTTTATTTAGTTTTTTAAAATATATTAAATTTTTAATAATAATTTTTTAAAACTTTTTGTCTGTCATATAAAAGCAGCAAATATGTGCAGTGTGTGTAACAGTGTGGTTCGTGACAATCGTATATAGTGGTCACTGTTATATAATCTCACAATAAAAATGTATATAGCAGCGATGGCAAATCTATGACCAGCGGATCACATATTACCCGCGGATCACATATTACCCGCGAGCTAGTTTTAACTGACCATCGAAAATTTCAAAGTTCGTATTCCAACACATATAAAATTTCCATTAGTAATTTCCATTCCAACACATATAAAATTTAAATTTTGGTTACTCGGGCTATTTAGTACTATTTACTTGCAATCTCCAAAATGTTGGCGACACTGAATCAAATTGTCATTATGTCAATGTCAAAAAGTCATGTGCCATTGATGAGCAATAATAGTTTTATTTTTTAAATCATAAAGAATGAATAAAAGAATTAAATATATTTACCTATATACTTTATGGTTCAAAAAAGTCCACTTAACAATGTTAAGCCATAGAATGGAAAGCCATAGAAATCGCAGTGATTAATTTTAATAGATTTTCTAATTTTAATAAAACTGTGCAAAACTCGTGGTAAATAGTGACTTATGTACTAATTTGTCTTCTATAGTACTGCGTTAGTGTTGCTACAGATGGTTAATTAAGTGTTGTGAACCTGTGGTGATATTTTTATTATTTACGTTTCATCCTAAATGCAGCATATGACCAAATCTCTCTCAACAATTTTTTGAAAGGATACAAAAAAAACAGTAAAACTCCAATAAATTGGTCAACTATCTATCGAACCTTTAACAATCGCAAGTAAAAGTTATGTAACCCAACACTTTTCGCGATTAGCAATAATGGTCGACGCATTGGACCATTATTGGGGCTGTGGTGCAGCAGTATGTTACGGACCCGTATGGCAACCACTTAGCTTTTTTCAGTTCGTCTAAATGGTACGCGGCAAAGATATAGAGCTTATGACAGAGAGTTGCTGGCAGCTTATTCTGGCATTAAACACTTTAAATGTCTTTTACAAGGTCAAGAGTTCACTCTATGTACGGATCAAACGTTAGTTTTTTACGCATTTTATCAGAATCCGGAAAAAGCATCCCCTTCACGTCTTTATTATCGGTCAATTCACTTCCGACATCCAACACATTTCAGGCATTAACAAAATGTCGTTGCAGATACCTTATCGTGCAATCTAATTTTTATTATGCACGAGTAGCTGATTCACAGGCCAATGCTGCAGAACTACGAGAGCTTTTATGTGAAAACACGTCTTTAAAATTCAAGCAACTACCGATCAATTTTAATTCTAAAAAACGCTTTATTGCGACACTTCGACTGCTATACCAAGACCAATTAAATTTTGGAAAAAAGTTTTTAAAAGATTTCATAACTTATCCTTTCCGATAAAGGCATCTACTAATTTACTGACAAAAAATATCATCTGCGCCATCTTTTAAAAAAGATTCAAAAACTATAGCTCAAAATTATTTAACATGTCAAAAGTCGAAAGTTCGAGGTATATGTATCGAATACCGTTTCTCCTCTCGGTTCTAATAAATTAACTTCGCATCGCTTTGCAGAAATACATCTAGACATCATTGGTCCTTTACTGATTTCTGATAATAAGCGATACTGCGCGTAACATACTGCGGCTACTGTTTCATTCGCCGTGTACTCCACTTGGATTTCCCGTTTTGGTATACAAAATTTTATAGTTACGGATCAGGGAGCACAATTTGAAGCTTATCTTTTCTCCAAACTTTCCACTTTGTTAGGTTTCGATAGAACGAGAACGACTAGTTACAACCCAAAATGTGATGGCATGATTGACCGATGGCATTGAATCATCAATTCTGCCATTATGTGTTACGATCATGTGGATTTGACTAGCGTTCTACCAACAATCATTTTTGGACAACTTCTGGTGAAGAACTTCAAACTTCTTCAATTGAACTCGTTTTGGGCACTTCGTTTAAAGTTCCTGGACAATTGTTTGATTCAAACAGTACTGAAATTCTGCAATCCGACTTTATCAAATTTTTTCTGGAATTCTACCTGTTTCGGCATACAGACATGATTCTAGCAAAATTTCATTAGTAAAGACCTAAATTCCTGTACTCACTTATTTCTTAGAACAGATGCACTACGTAGGTAGTGCATTACAGCCATCGTATATTGGCCCATATTTGGTTTTACAACGTACCACTTTTCAACAAACTCTTCGAATTTATCTCTCGAAACCCAAAAGTACCAAATCAGTATAAGCTTCAAAATACCAATATCATCACAGGCAGATAAGACTTAAAGCACAATACCAACGAGAGGATATACTTTAACTCGTTCGGGTCGGGTGGTCAGAACTCCGTCAAGTTACCTGTTATCGATGAATCATTACTGATTCCACTGGGGTGGGATATTTGTTGTTGGCTACTAGTTATATAGAGCACGCGTCAACTCATGCATTTGTGGACGAGAAAACTGATCTTTTAGTATAAAACCGCACATTGGGTGATAGTCATCCTTTTAAAAAGTTAAATATAACCCACAAAGGTGTAAATACTGTTCAAATAACAGTTTTGAAATAGCTTACACTACACCAGCTATTTTCAGATCAGCAATGAGTAAAAGTACTAAATGTACTTTTCATAATTTTTTATAATTGTAACTTTAGATGCAGGAATTTTGACAATATTGTTTAGAAGAATCGCTTAAGTTAGTTTTTAGGTTATTTCTGCAACTTCGCGTACCAAATAATATATATATATATATATATATATATATATATATATATATATATATATATATATATATATATATATATAACAACACTGCATGGAACCTTACATGTATGTGGTACACATGAAAACGTCATGTAACTATATTTAATTTGTATATGTTCAATCGAATTATTGATTTTCCAAAAATAAATTTAGAAACCCGTAGTTGTAAAGCGGAAATAAATTTGATATCATATCGAAATACTATATGATGTTTTCGATATATAAAATTGAATTTGGAATTAGATATACATAATAAGTTTATATAGTAAACCAACTTACATATCTGAATTTAGAAACCACATGCAATTACTCTAAATTTGCTAGAGTTTGTTTACTATGTTACATAAATAATGTCAACATTTATTTTTCCTCCTACAAATGCAATTATTTGATCACCTATTGAGAGATTTTCGTCATAATGTTATGTCATAAGCACATGTTGTCAATGTTGACAACTTTCAAATTAAACAAAAAAATGTTTTATTATCATAGAGCGCAAACTATAGTAAAACGAGTAAAACTTCCCAAATATGAAATGTAACATGGAAAAACAAGGTAGGGAAAACCATAATACAAAGTATTTTCCATTATCCAATTGTTTGTTATTGTTTTCTATCTGCTACATAAATAATTAAATTGACACAATCAATTTTCATATTTATTTATCGAGCTTATATATATATATATATATATATATATATATATATATATATATATATATATATATATATATATATATATATATATATATATATATATATATATATATATATATATATATATATATATAATATATATATATATATATATATATATATATATATATATATATATATATATATATATATATATATATATATATATATATATATATATATATATATATATATAGATTTGAGTATCTCTTCACCAACCGTTTGTTATTTCAATAAAAATAATTTTTTATTTGTTTTATTTAGATTGCTGCTGTTTTGGTTTATATCCAAACGGTTTTGATTGCCAGAAATAAAACTCCAGCTGAAAAATAAAAATAACAACTTAATCTAATTTTCAATTTGAACTAAAAAGTATCAATAAAAAAAACCCTAAAATGTTCTTTCGATAAACAATATAAAAAGATCAATTAAACAAAACTTTTATTTCAGTATATGGGGGCTGCACGACATTACGGCCTTATGGATCTGACTCAAACTATAATATTAACGGCTCATTTTTTCAATTGTTTTAATGTTTTTCAGTTTTTCTGTGACTATCATTATGATAATAACTTTCAAAGTGTTCTAAATATTGTATAATTATATACTAATAGTACCCTCATGAAATTAATTTCATAAACTTTCCAAAACCTTTCAACAAATTACAACAATTACAATTTCATTAATCTGCTTTGCATTCTGTCATCTCTTATAAGCAACTCCAGTGTGCCACCATTCAACTATGTAATCTGAAAAAAAATTACCTAAAAACGAAACCTATTAAATTTCTCTAAGCCGTAGACTGTAATAAATTGGATTATTTTGCCTGAAATTTACAATTAATTAATTTATTATATCGTTAAAAATATAAAATATAATATAAACAATAATATAATAATTTATAAATAATAATACAGTATCATAATCTATCCAGAAATACTATCCACATACTCAACTGGCGAATAATAACCGACCAAACACCAATAATACAACATTAATCCACACCATAAATAAATAAAACTTAACTACCATGGCACAACATTTCTATCAAAAATTCATCAAATATAAAATTATACTTTACAACCCCGAAAACACACAAAACGACAAACTGAATCCACTCCTTTCGCACATAAGCCATCTTGGAAACATAAACCATTATTCTATTATTCTTGATAGTAAATCTATCCGGTTTAGTCAAAATTTCACGATAAACTAACACAGTCAATCCAAGAATCTGTATTCCAGTAACCATTCAACACTATTGCAATTCAGCTATGCAAAAAAACATAATTCAATCTTGTTGACTACCCTGTCACCTATATTCAAATTATTTATATTTTTGTGACTCCACTTATCATAAAACAACAAAACATAATTCCATATTTTGTGCAGCGGACAAATGAAAGTCAAACTGGGTGACTCTTCATATATTTGGTGCACCTTCATATTTCTCTACGGTTGGTCAGTATACACAAAACGGATTAGCCATGGCAATAAAAACGTGACGATCAAAAATACATATTTGTCTTGTGGGTTAAGTGATTAAAAGTGAATTGAAAACAATCGAGATGTTTCGTTGCCTATAGTATTTAAAATGCGTTCCCCGAACAGATTTGGGTTTCGATATCGAAAAGATTCTATGCCACTGAAAATATTGAAAATATTCCATCAGACATATATTGCGATAAGATCCAAGATCCAATGAACAAGAAACTGCGAATTATATGGTCACAACATTTTCCATGCAAAGCAAAATAATATTTTAAATCGGTCCACCGATCTTTATATCATTTGGGCAGATGGCAATTACTGGCCACAGATGGAAACGCTGGACATTTAAGTATCTATAATATTACTCAAAAAAGTCTAAAATTTTAACACCCGAAATAGTCAAATAAAGTTGGAACCTTAGTAATTTCCAGCAAAACTTAAAACTTCAGAAAGTGCTGATAAGTAAATGCTTTTAAAGATTATAAGTATATGAATAAATTAATTAAACAAAAAGGTACAGCCTGACAGCCAACACACCCAGTACCAAACAACGAGTATTATCGTCCACTATACCATCTTAAATGCGTATCGAGCCGAATAACGATTCCGCAAACCCCACAGCTTACGACCGCTGGTAACTGTTGGGTGGTGTTGCTAGTTATAAAAAAGGCAACTACCACACAACAGCCGCCAGCTACCATGCGCTGTGGAATTTGCGGAATCGCTATCGACTCGATATGTCCATGATGGATTTGAAACGACGATTCGATGGTTTGATACTATAGTATTGCCTGCAGACTACACTGAACTATGAACAATTTTTTTCTATATATAATTACAAGAATGCATTAGTAGTTCTAGCAAATTACAAGAATCACCATAAAAAAAAATAAAAAAATATATATCTTTCAGTATGTACGCAAAATTTAAATCACTACATGCCAATCACATGAATACAAAATAAAATACTACAATATAAATACTACTACTACCACAGAAAAAGATATGATGAGAAAAATATACTAAATATTTGCTTTTGGGTGGAATCGAAAACAAAAATAATTGTAGATGAACGTAAAAGTTACAATTACATTTAAATTTGGCTTCGGACAAGACGATTAGTATGAACGATTGAAATACGATAATAAAGATACACCGAGCAGATATAATACACCCATCCCTCGCTTAACCAAAACTCAAATAACAAAAAAAATTTTATCGAAATTTCACTAATTAATTTCAACTAAAATTTCGGTTTACGTAATTAAATTTACAAAATTTTTTTACATACACGTTTTACCTTTTTGAATTTCATTTTACAAAATTTCGTTTAACGAAATTTGAAATTTACGAACTTTTCGTAAACAAATTAACTTCGTTAAGCGAGGGATAGGTGTAAAAGCATTATCATCACCAAATTCAGGTTATTATGCAAAATAACAAAACAAAAAATTGTATATATACGCAATAGTGTTGGTTTTGAAAATAATAATAAAATTTCCAACCATACCATCCCAACAGCTTGATTGTATTAAAAAGCAGAACTGGTTTCCAGTTTCCACATAATATAAATATTATGATCGAGTAATGTACACCAAATATCTATACACTTGTACATGATATAAGAGTGGTTAGAAATGCATGAAAACTTGTATCGGTCATTGTAGATGTGTTGTAAATGTAATGTTTTTTGATAAATATTTATCATTTTTCTGTTTGGTCGTGTCGGGGGGCGAATGGCGACGAAAATCAATTATTCAGATAATTCGTGCAGAAAATTTTCACTAATCAATGCTTTTGTGGTGATTGAAAATAGTTTTCTTCAAAAGAATATCATAATCTGTGATTGCTTTGTTGGCATATGAAGCATCGACATTTAAAAATACTACTTACAGCATATTATACTGCATTGGACAGTTAATGCTTAAGTGAATAAAAGTGATGCATTTGAACCACCCCTCTCCCTGATGCAACTTGTAAATTTCGAAATGGCGGTCATCGGATTATTTATGATATTCATAGGATCACATCGGCCAGGCAAGTTATTCAACATTGCTTGTTGCTTATTATAAAGTGTGATCAATAATTTTTATTCAAGTTCTTCGCTTGTTATAACGGTACATGATTTGAACGAACATCTTGAGTCTAGAACCGTGATGCAAACATTTTGAAAATTTCACGTTTGTATGGTTCTAAATGTCTTTAGATTTTTGTTCCCACTTTATAGTATTGCGCGTCTAGGTCAGTTTTATACAAGTTAACTACTGATTCCTATAACTGATCACAATTGCTCATATTGCCGTGATACCTCATCAAATTTAATAACTTTGATCTAGTAATCTGGTGTGTTACGAAAAGATACAAACGACGGTTATACTTTCCTTTATAGTTTTATATATATATATATATATATATATATATATATATATATATATATATATATATATATATATATATATATATATATATATATATATATATATTATATATATATATATGTATATATATATATTATATATATATATATATATATATATATACAGCGTGAAAATTAGAAATTACACATAGCCCTCGGTCGTAGCTCATGGCCTGATGAGATAAATAATTTTAATAAATTTTAATAAAATTATTACGATTCCTCAAAATATTGAAACTGGGCTCTGCTTCAGTTTTTTCTGCGGATTATAAGTTTATAACACAAAATGAAATACAAGCAGAGCATTATTATAAACGGCAAGCAACTTTATTCCCAATCATAGCGTACTACAAATCATCAGCAGATGAAATTAACATACTTTCCTATGCAGTAGTATCAAAAGAGGAAACACATACGGATAGCTGTAGATAGCACATACACATAGCTGTATACGGATTTCAAACTAAATTTATTATGTATCCATCTCCAAAAAAAATTTATTATTTTTTGGATGGAGCTGTATCGCAGTTTAAGAACAAGAACAACTTTGCCAATATCAAGTTCCATCAACATGATTTCACCATCGACTGCGAATGGAACTTATTCGCCACAAGCCACGGGAAAGGACCATCAGATGGTGTTGAAGGTACCATTAAGAGAATTTCTAGAACGGCTATATTATTATAATATTATTTTACTTTGACAAAAAAAAGTTGATTTATTTTAATCGACATCTACTGGCAAATCTATGACATGTTCAGTTTTACTTTTAAGGTGATTTGAAGCATTGGGTTATTATGTTTAGAAATAAGTCCTGTAAAAACATTTATTCAAAGTTTCGTTGACATTCAGCCTCTTTTAGTTTGAAAAAACTGAAAAAATACTATTTTTAAACTTTGAAGCCCTCTGGCGTCCGAATAGGTCTACTATAACGTGGTTTTAGACTTGTTTGAAAAACTGAATAGTTAGTGTGAAAAATGTCAAAACTGGCATGTTTAATCAACACGAGTCCTGTTATTTTGAATAGGGAACACAAAAAAAATAAAAACATCGAAATCTAAGAGATGAATTTCGAAAAATGCAAAAAATCGTCTGTTTTATAATGGAATGACCATGGATATATATTTATATATATTGTTTACTGCGAAGACAAAAACTTGAAGCTTTCAGTATATTCCAACGATTCATAAAGCAAATGATTCCGAATTGATGTAATGTGCCAGTTATTTAAATAACTTGAATCATATTCGCAACGTTTACACAAACTTAATTTGCAGTGCAATTTAAACAAATGTACATTTTTTCAACCAGAAGTTGAGTATCTGGGACACAGCATGAAAGCTGCTGAGATCCATCCAGCTGATTCTTGATGGAAAGGTATTCAAAGCTATAACCTGTTTTTTTGACAGAACGAAATTGAATAAGCAAGAGACTTTGCAACAACAAACAAATATAGAACGAAAAAAACGGACACGATCAAATAAATCGATGGAACAACAAATTGTTCCATTAAAAGTAAATATCGTAGGCATACACAAAGTTTTTAAGTAGGATAAGAGTTAAATTTATGTTATATGGGTAAATGACACTTTTATTATTGCATTATATCAATTGTATACATAGCTCCATATTTTATTGCCAATTATCTAAAGTAAAGCAATATAAATTTTAGTTCCAAATAAATAAATAGTTAAGGAGTAGCCACTATTAAACACTACTCATTTCATAGATTAGAAACATATCTGAACTCTACAACGTTGATTAAGTTCGCTACATCCATCAAATTAAAATAACTAATAAATGTAAATTTCCTATAGCGTCTAGTTTTAGAAGGTGGAACGTCAAATAATGTAATCTAAACTAAATTGATAACCAAATTATGTTACATCCAACTTAATTTTTAAACCATTTTAATTTAAACTTATTATGTATTTATTAAAATACCCCTATGAGACTTTGGAAAATCATCAAAAACTATTTTTATAAATGTATCCAAATCAATAATTGATTCGATTTTATGTACCAGGGAGAAAACGAAAAAAACAAAACATCATCAACTATAAATTGTACCATTATAGTTAATCCCTAATTTTCCAATGCATTAACATTAATTTACAATTTTTATTTAGAAAATTACTATCGAAAAATGTATACACAATCGAATGAGAGACGAAAACTACATAGCAAAAAAAAATTTAAATTCATATCATGCACCTTTAATCAATGCAATATACATTCGTAAATGATAATGTAACTACCGCACTACCAACCGACGAGATTTTTGGTTTTTTTTTTTTTTTTTTTTTTTTTTTTTTTTGTAGCTACATGTTTTGTATTATTTTGTCATAATCAATTCAATATACATGCAATATACAGCAGAGGTAACCATAATTTTTCAAACTATTATTGAAATGGAATGAAATATTTTGAATGTATATAATGCAAATTTAATGAACACTATATAGACATAACGACACACAGCACATAACAAAATAACGAACGAACAAACTATGGTGGATGGTCGATTGGTTTGTTATTACATTTTGTCATGTGAAGTTAAACGATTATTTTGTTCCATAACACATTGGTCTCCATATCGACTTCGTACATGTATATATAGAAGTACATATACCGAATACAATGAGTGTATTTTAATCTTAAATCTATATGGAAATCTTTTTGCTTATTCATTTCTTTCTATATATATTACATACGTCACTTTGGTTTATAATGTCTTCTATATACACATAAATATGTTCGAGTTAAAGAAATAGAATTATATCCCTATATACTTTAGACATATAAGTTAGGGATGGCATTGTGTGTGTGACGAGTGGTATGAAGTATTCATATATAGTTAAAAGATTTTATATTGTGATAACGATAATAGAAACTTTATGGAGGGACTAGTTTTTTGCTCTCATCTTGTTGAACTAAATCCATGCTGAAAAAAAACATACAATTTATAAGATGGTCGAAATTAAATTTTCCTTTATATTATATAAGTATATATATATTTTACCATGGGGTAAAGTCATCGTCAGGTCAATGTTATCTCAAGTTTTCACCCCATATTTTATTTTTAATTCGAAAAAATTGTGGTCAAAAACTTATTTAATAAAAAATGGTGTGAGTGAGGCTATAAGTTATAACTTATCTAGCTACATGGTACTGTATATGTTATTCATCTTACACTTGTTATGTAACATAAGAAGATGAGGGTGAATTTTTATTTTTTTTTTTTTTTTATTTAGAAATAGTTTAATGGTGACAAACATTTTAATAAGAAGATTGAAAAATGATTTACATGATGTGGTAGCCAGAAGGGAATAAAAATGACACAAGTTGTTTAAAATTGTTTAAATTGAAAGGGTGAGTACATTAATTGGCTAATTAATAGGCCTTGATCGCCGGTCAAGGCCTATTAACCATCGTTTAAGTAGCATAAATTTTGTTTATTTGATTTTTAAAATTTCCCGAAAAACTAAAATTGTAGTTAAATGTCTCAACTGATTATCACTATGTGAGTTACAGTTACACGGTCACTTTAAAGCCCATTTTTAAAATTTTATAAATGTAGTTAGTAAATAATCCAAGGTTTTCGTTACTTTATTGAGCTAACTTTGAAGGTAAAAAACGTCATACATTAAAAACAAGTTAGGTTTCTCTACTAGAATTTTGGGATTCCCTTATGATCCAACTATAAGTTTTACATACATTACAAAACCACTCAAATTACAAAAAGAGAAAACTTTAACTCTACTAAGATGACTCACTATCTTATGAGCATAATAAACATAAAAAAACTGGAAATACTTTAAAAATGTCAATGTTATTTGAAAGATAAGCTAAAAAATTGTGGCAAATAGTAGCTCAATTTTATGATAAAAATTCCTATTTATAAAATTGGGACAATTGACCAAGACTAGGTATCAAGCTTCAATAAACGGCGATTTTTGATATTTAGGTTCTTTGCCAGAAAACTAACGACTTGTGAATTGTCGTTAAATTTTTGGCAAGACAGTTCATTCTAATGCCGTATACTGAGGGTACCTAATTATAATTAACAAGTCTTCACTTGAAATCTTACTCATAAGGTGTTACTTACTCTTCAACTGTTTTAAATATTAACCACATTTTTAGAATGTTTGCAGATTCTAAACTTAAATTCCCTCATTGAGATGCTAAGGTCTTTAAACTCAGTAACTTGATCAATAGTTTTGTTGAATGTGTACGGAAAAATAGTTTGACTTTCTTTCAATGTAAGATTATAACTTTACATTTTTCAACATTAAGCTACAAAAAGAAATTTCAATGTCATGAAAACAATACTTTGCAAATATTTCATAATGTTTGATCAATTAAATTGGAACCATACCATCTGACGGCGAAACCACATAGTTTGGAATTTTCAAGTTTCTATTTGAAATGGAGGCTCATCAAAACAAGTGCAAAGACGCGGATCGGGTTGCTTGAATACTGGACAAATGGTATATTGAACTATGATTACAACAAAATGAAAAGCATCAAGAACGAAACATGCATTTGTAATTGTGGAGAAAAAAATAAAAATAAAAATAAATTTCCTTTGCAGAAACAAACTGAAGATCTTACCATTAAACAGACAAATTCTGCACACCAGTTAATTGACTGATATATGCCAATTTTATGTAGCACATCAAAAACAAAAAACATTCTGCAATTTCATCAAACTATCGTAATCTACATGTGCTAGATTACGATGCCCCAATTTAAGTGAATCTATAGAGCTCAGTCATTAAGCTTTACTGCCTCTCCGAACATTTCAATATTCACTTTTGCTTCAACCAGTAACTTATTATTTTTGTCGAAAACTTTTTATTCGTTTGCGTTAAACTTGACAGTTAATACATTTTAATCTAATTGTTACTCAAAGGTCAGCCCCAAAGGTCAAAGCTCAAAGATCGATCCCACCAATTTCTTGGCCGTTTTTATTCCCGCCTTTTAAATTTGTTGACAAAAAGACGTTCACTTTCCCAAATTATTACGAACTAAACTAATAAAGAGCAAATAGTTGAAGATCGTTAGGTCAATAAAATTTAAAATTACATGATGCCGCTTTCATAAAAAAATTCTGCAGAATTTTTTCAGTAATATTTCTTCGGCAAAACATGACGGAATTAAATATTGTTTATCTTTTTTAGTAAATTCCGAAAGTGTATACCAACTTAAAATTGAATTTTATTATTTATTACTAAAAAATTACTAAAAAAGATAAACAATATTTAATTCCGTCATGTGTTGCCGAAGAAATATTACTGAAGAATTCTGCAGAATTTTTTTAGTAATATTTCTTCGGCAAAACATGACGGAATTAAATATTGTTTATCTTTTTTAGTAAATTCCGAAAGTGTATACCAACTTAAAATTAAATTTTATTATTTATTACTAAAAAATTACTAAAAAAGATAAACAATATTTAATTCCGTCATGTTTTGCCGAAGAAATATTACTGAAGAATTCTGCAGAATTTTTCTATGAAAGCGGCTTGAGGAATTCAATAAAACAAGTGCGGCCACGAAAATAAAATCATGAAAACTAGATGAAATATAAATTTTAACAAAATTCGGGGAAGTTTTATGACACTCAGTTTTATGCACCAGCAAAATTTGTACGACAAATGAATAGCTTACTCAAAAATACATGTAGGGCATACAGTAGCAACTATATAAAATTCTTATACCGATTAAGAAAAGATTGCAGAAAGGAATGGTCAGATCCAAAATTTTACTTCGTGTACTTCTATTGATCGCACGATCTAAACCAAATATTATGTAATTACAGCTAAACGATTAAATGAAAATTAATTAACTGTCCCTCGTCAGATTTTTTTTATATAACATATATTCAAATAAACAAAATATTTATATAAACTCGGGCCAAACCAATAATCAAGCTGCAGCAAAAAAAACATGACAACCAACAAATCCAACAACAGTATATACTTGAGTGACAGTTAATTAGTTTTATTACAATTTTCACAATAATATTATTTGTTTTTGTATGTTTTATATAAATATATTGATCAGCCAAGCCATATGAAATGACAAATATATGTTTTTATTCTCAATTAACTTTCAAATGGTAACCCAAATTAAAATTAACAAAAAAAAAACTGTTAAAAATTTCTACTTGTTGCTATACACGCCATGCATATACCATTTCTTTATACAAATAATACAAAATTACTTCGAGTATTTGAGAAATTTTAAAACGTTTTTCTTATTATATTTTAGGAAAAACTAAATACCTTTTCATGTGGGTGATGAAATATCACAATTATTCCCCTCAGTTTAGCATTTAGTATAACGTACATGTAAAATATCTAAAACCATAACAACTTAAGGAAATTCAAAATACGAGTTATAAACGAGAAAATAATTGTTGTGTGTGTATGTTTATTTGTTACCTATACATATACGAAGCAAATAGTTTTCACATTTCTTTTGAACTCCATTTTCCCATTTAAATGTTAATTTGACACTTGAATTAAATTTGAATTTAATTTTATTTTTACCTTATTTAATTTAATTTAATGAGATTTTTCATTATACGTATACTCTATACTTTACCATAAATATGTATACATATGTATATATATATATATATATATATATATATATATATATATATATATATATATATATATATATATATATATATATATATATATATATATATATATATATATATATATATATATATTGTGATTTCAATGAAACTGTGTTAGAAATATATAAGAAGATTTTTCTATTAATAAGGTTTTCAACTTACTAATTTTCAACGTTTTTCGTGATGTATGAAAATTATTGATATTTACCTGGAAATAAACGAAAAATAATAATTTGAATAAAATTTCTAAAAAAGCTATTAATTTTTTAATAAAAATTAAAATTTTTTGCTGGTTACTAAGTTAAGTCGAAAATCCAAAACTATATACTCGAAAATACCGAAAATTATCAGCGCATTCAATAAGAGTGCATTTATTGATGGCTATGTAGAAAACAAGGCAGGCACATTACATTTTACGAAATTATCACTATATACTGAATGGTAAATAACATCAACAGTTTGTAATTGCTAAGTGATTTGGCTTGAATACCTTTAATCTGGATTTTGTGCTGTGCATGTAAGCAATCGACAAATATTGAATAGATCATGGTTTACTCAAAGCGATATGAACAGCAAACCTAACAGAAGATTTTTTAAAGTTTAAATTAAAATTGCATTAATGTAAATCAAAAATAGGAATACCGCAATTGAAAATTTTCTTTGATTTACTAGCCTTGGAAAATTTCTAGAGCAATAAGCAGCATCATACAAGTAGATTAAAAAGTGGCAGATTGAAGTTCTTAATTTTAGCGTTTCCAATTCATACTCCCATATTTCTTGCTCTTTTAAGCTTCTCCGTAGAATTTATTGGTATTGAGCTTGGTTCAATTAAAATGTACTGATACATTATATATATATATATATATATATATATATATATATATATATATATATATATATATATATATATATATATATATATATATATATATATATATATATATATATATGTATATATATATATATATATATGTATATATATATATATATATATATATATATATATATATATATATATATATATATATATATATATATATATCATTATAACAGCAGTGATTAAACTACTGGGTTCAACTATTTAAATGTCGTTTAATGGCAGTACTTTAATGGCAGTTATTTTTAGGACATCTTAATTACCCATAATGCGATAGATAATACTTTTCAGATTCGTTAACCAACGGCATAATATCCTAATTGGCCTCAGTTATATTGGAATGCTTGATTAAAACGGTTGATTCTCCTTTTAATATTCCTTCAAACATTGACATTTTACGCAGGGATTACAATTTTTTTCGTGGAGTGTGGAAGGATATAACAAAATGAATTGATCCATTATTTCTTGTTCCCGTTTCAAATGCACCTTGATATTTATATGAAATCAGCACATATTTTACCTTGCTGGTTTAAAATCTTCCATTTTGATTTAATTAATAAATATACACATATCAAATGAATTTCACTTATACTTTATTACTTTAGGCACTTTAAGTCACTTTTGATAATTTAATAATTTATGAATTATTATATGAATTATTTCTTTGAGTAATAATTCCTACGTAAAGAATTTATTCGTAAATATATTTTGACTTGATAATACTAGCTCTATCATCTTTAAACACAGGCATTTACAATATGTTTCTACTATGAACATATACATAGTGCACACATAGATATATGCAATAAATTAAATCACAACAAAGTAAAATATTGGATCTATCCTGCGGATTTTCAAACCAAAACATAAAGTACACGTATCCTGAGATACACAAATACACTCCAAAACGAACAACAAACCTACAAAATAATCTTCTGCATCACAAAATCTAATTTTCGTATATCTATCCATTGTTCGATACAAATTCACACCGAGAAGATATGTGATTTCCATTGTTTTCCTTCTCTATGTCTATATACACACATATTTCCCTAACTTGTTTTTGTTTTATTTTCTGGAAAATCAAAAAGTCTTTTTTTTTTGTGTATTACACAATTTCACTTCAATGCAGTACTAAATTTTTGTTAGTTTTAGTATTTCGTGTATATGCTTTATGAATTCGTCCCGTCCTATATGCATATATATTACAGATTCGATTTCGAGTAGTTTAGAAAAAAATTTATATCCATTTTTAAAACACTAAAAATGATTTATTTTGACAGTGTTTTGTCGTGTGTGTACCGCATTATCATTGTTGTATGTACTATATTCGACATGTAATCTCATGATTTTCCATTTTTTGTTTAAAGTCAGATTTCCTTAAGTCACTGTTGCAGTGCAATGTTATCTATTTATATACATTTTAAACAAAAATAAAAAATCAAGAAACACGTAAAGCTCATAAATAAAATGTCTTTCATTCATATATAAGAAAACAATACGAGAGAACTGGGCGCAACAAAAAAATTCTTTCGAACAGATTTTCATTATTGTTTTTCCTCAATAAATTACTTTATGAAGAAAATTTTTTTTTATCGGAATCATGAATTTGTTTATAAGTTGACTTCAACATACAGAGTGCAATGGTTGTTGTTTAAACATTTTTAATATTTGCTTCAAGATATAAAACAACAACAGAAATCACGTAATGTATTTTATACTGTACTCGTATATAGCAACATCAACAACAAAATATACAAAATTCGCGTGATTACTGATTGTATTAGATTTTAAATTAAATTTACTAAGATGTTGTGTATATGTATATAACTGTGTAATATAAAAATATAAAAACTATTTACTAAACTAAACTAAATATAATGTTTATGATATGAAGAAGAATAATGTCAAGAACCTATTAAGTTACGTTGCTTTATTGTTTGTGGTTTGGGAAACAAATTCGATCGATTATTTTAATAGAATGTCGACGCCAGGTAAGAAGAGTTATTTTGGTGGCAGTTTTATAATAGGTAAGTGTATTATAAAAGTCGTAAATAGCTTTAATCTAAATATGGTAACTTAATGTGAAATTACAATACCAAGATGTTTCTATTACATAAAAAATGTTGATGTTATAAAATGTTAATGTTATAAAAGTAATTACTCTAAATTTGGGTTGAATCTAAAACCAAATTTTCTTCGCAAAAACTTGATTAGGTTTGATTAAGCTTGATTAGATTTGATTAGATTTGATTAGATTTGATTAGATTTGATTAGATTTGATTAGATTTGATTAGATTTGATTAGATTTGATTAGATTTGATTAGATTTGATTAGATTTGATTAGATTTGATTAGATTTGATTAGATTTGATTAGATTTGATTAGATTTGATTAGATTTGATTAGATTTGATTAGATTTGATTAGATTTGATTAGATTTGATTAGATTTGATTAGATTTGATTAGATTTGATTAGATTTGATTAGATTTGATTAGATTAGATTAGATTTGATTAGATTTGATTAGATTTGATTAGATTTGATTAGATTTGATTAGATTTGATTAGATTTGATTAGATTTGATTAGATTTGATTATATTTGATTAGATTTGATTAGATTTGATTAGATTTGATTAGACTTGATTAGATTTGATTAGATTTGATTAGATTTGATTAGATTTGATTAGATTTGATTAGATTTGATTAGATTTGATTAGATTTGATTAGATTTGATTAGATTTGATTAGATTTGATTAGATTTGATTAGATTTGATTAGATTTGATTAGATTTGATTAGATTTGATTAGATTTGATTAGATTTGATTAGATTTGATTAGATTTGATTAGATTTGATTAGATTTGATTAGATTTGATTAGATTTGATTAGATTTGATTAGATTTGATTAGATTTGATTAGATTTGATTAGATTTGATTAGATTTGATTAGATTTGATTAGATTTGATTAGATTCGATTAGATTTGATTAGATTTGATTAGATTTGATTAGATTTGATTAAATTTGATTAGATTTGATTAGATTTGATTAGATTTGATTAGATTTGATTAGATTTGATTAGATTTGATTAGATTTGATTAGATTTGATTAGATTTGATTAGATTTGATTAGATTTGATTAGATTTGATTAGATTTGATTATATTTGATTAGATTTGATTAGATTTGATTAGATTTGATTAGATTTGATTAGATTTGATTAGATTTGATTAGATTTGATTAGATTTGATTAGATTTGATTAGATTTGATTAGATTTAATTAGGTTTGATTAGATTTGATTAGATTTGATTAGATCTGATCGGTTGAAAGTTGGAACTGTTTTTTACCTAAAAACAATCCATCCACCAAATGATATCTTTATTTTAAATAGCCACAGGTCATTATATTCATTTAAAATAACTGTTAAACGAACAGAAGAAAACGAAATTAAACCTGAACTCTCAAGTTCTTTCTCTATAAAAATGCTAATCGGCAGTTTGGTTTCCACGCGTAATACAATGTCAACAAAAGATGCCTAATTGCTTGACATTCTCTCAAAAAGAAAACTAATAATTGAAGTGATGTTGCATTGGAGAGGAATTACTAGTCTCGGATGATGTAACCTAGCGTCGTTTTTAGAGCCAAATATATTTAGAGATCATTTTGTAATACTAAGCAAAATTTAAGCACATGAGTTGTGTATATAGAGCTTACCAAAAAATAGCGAAGACATATTTCGAAAAAAGAATATTAGAGATACAAAGTGTTTTTGGTATATACACAAAGTTTATTGTTGTTCAATGAGTTTAGTTGTATAATAAACGTTAAAAACTAAAAGAAAATTTAGCCAACTAAAAGAAAAATTAGCCACTAATTTAAAACATTGAGTTTTGAAGACTAGTGTCAAATAAATTTGATATTGATTTAAATTTATGTTTGTTTTTATTGGTTTTTTATTTACAAATTAGAGCACGACACAACCATACAAACATACAAAAAACAAATCCTTTAAAAATAAAGGATTTAAACTTAATTTAAGGATAGTAAAAAATGTTATATTGTTGTTGGCATACTACGTTAGATTTTTCTTGTCATTAATCTTAATGTTCCTTCGTCCTTTATATATTAATATATATAAATTCTCTATTTTATATTCTCTATATTTATTATATATATTTCGGGAAAAGGAGCAGCAACAACAAATTCTTGTCGATAATATATCCGTATCCGACATTTTAAGTTGGAACGAGAGTTCAAACAAATTTGAAAGTTATCAAGGATTGTCATCGAAATTAAATTGAAAATTGGTTTTTATTTTTATTCTTTTGTTGTTACGACATTTTTATTCGACGACGACGACGACGACAAATAGAAGAAGTTTATTATGTACAATAAAAAGGATCGGTTGATGTGTGTGTGTGTATTGAAGAGGTCAAATGATAACAATCATTTATTATTTTATTGGGTAATATACCCGAGGTGGTCTTTTATTTGATTTTATATTTAAATTTAAATTGGCACGTTCATATTGAAACATTTGTATGGAACACATTTTTAGACCTGAAAATGGTTGAACTCGTTCGTATATATTCGGTTCAACACTTTATAAATTATCCTTAGGATATTTAAAGTGTTTTCTGTATTGTGAATGAAACAATTTATCGATATACCGGCATCATCGTTTCTTAACGTTAAACAAAAAGTTAATTTAATATTTTAAAATAAAATCTAAATTAAAAATCTAACTATTCATGTTAAATTAATCATAACAGCCTTCATTCCAATCCAACAGAAAGTTTAACATTTCTTATACATTGTGTGCAGAGTGAAAAAAATTGAAGAGAAAGAAATCTTAAAATATTATTTTATAAAATTAAAAAATTAAATCGTGACCTATCAACCAAAAACTATACACAATAAAATCATAATTTAATTTTATTATTATTATTATTTGTAAATAGTTTTTTAAGAAATAAAACCACTTTAAGAAATGAGAAAAGTTTCAGGCAAACTTTTTTTTTTAAAGTTAAGTTCTTTGGGAAGTTGCTTTTTTAATTTAAATGTTTGAACTATTTAATTTATTTATTAAAGTAAATAATAGTATTTTGTTGTGTAGTAAAAGTTTAAAATGGTAAATTTAATGATACCATTTTAGTTTTGGTTAATAGATTTACATGAATGATTTATTGGAGACTGAAAAGTTTAGCGTCAAAAATAAATGTTTTTGAATTTATGTGGATACAGCAGTACACAACCTATCAGCTATGATCTTAAAGAACAGTTAAAGCTTTATAAATTGAGGTTCGCCAAGCTTTCGCAATTTTTCATATTAGATTTTGTAGGATTTTACAGAACGATTTACAATTTCTAAAAAATATTACCTTGCCAATTACCTTACTTTCATTGAGTGCATTCAGGCTCCCCAAGTGTTGGTAACATTTCAAAAAAAATATACGAACATAGTTGGCTTAAATGTAATTTTTTCCATCAGACCGATTAGTGATGGCATCATGTTGGCGGACCTGAAAGCGCCCATTGAATCCATATTGCTGACTAGCAAAATGGAGACTGAAACGTCAATTGATATTTAATTTTTTTAAAAGTGGAATGACTAGTCACTGTAAGTTAATCTGGAAAAATTCTTTGTTGGAGACAGATTTAGAATATGATTGAAAAGTCTGCTGAAATAGTTTCCCTTCTTCCAGTATTATTAGTAATCTTTGAAAACCTGGTGCTTAAAACGATGAAGCCTATATTTGTAACCGAAATTTCATTTCTTCTTCTTTTTTTAAGTTTTGAAATCATATATTGCTAATAGATATTTTCACATTAAATATATAAATATATTAAATATATAAATATAGTAAATATATTGCTAATCGATATTTTCACATTAATTATGAATTAGAAGTTTCCAAACTAACAAAAATATCAGGAGTTTCCAAGGTATTGGGACCAGTATTGCATTTTTTTTTTATAAAATCCACTTACCTGACACAAGCCTAACAATAAAATTTGATTTTTTTGGGAGGATCACGAAAAGAGTTTTGTGATAATCTTGGCACTGAGTCAAGATTATATTATATTGAAAATTATACCAACAATTATTAACTAGACCACAGAAGTCACGGTTCTCTAAAGCGGATATATATCCAAAACTACAAATAAAGCAATGAATTTTTATTATAAATACATAAAAACTTCATGTGATACGACGCATTGCTCGCATTGCCATAGATTGGTTATGTCTTTCTCAATAATCATGGCCATTGACAGATAGGACCATTTTAAAAATTAGATTGGTATGGATTATGGTAAAGTGAAATATTCTACCGCACTGCATATTTATTTTGGCTGTAAACCATTCTCAGGATCGTAGCTTATGAGAAAAAGCATAAAGGTCGAACTTGACAGGTTAATGATAAAACTACAATTGGTAAAGCGACATAAATTACGAATGCAAAAATAGAGTTAATTTGGGCGCAACAAACAGAATTTACAGAGTACATAAAGCGGGTTACAACAAATTTACTACGCAAATTTACTACGGAAGTTATACGCTACTTCCACGGATGAAAGTAAGTCTCAGGTATCAATACCGACACATTTTCTGATGAGAACGTCAGTGGGTTCAATTCCTGAACGGACAGTTAACGCACCCGAGAATGGAAAAATTGTCAACGAAGAACCAAGGCTTTTTGGAAGAGGTACTATATAGATTATCTAAACTCTATGCACCAAGTATGTACACACATGGCAGCGATTTAATGAAAACGTAAAGGTCGATGAGATATTGTTATTAAATAGATGGCAACATTCCAGTTTTCAAGTGGCTCCTCGGTCGAACCTTTAAGTTACATGCCGTGCAAAATGAATTAATAAGAGCGGTGTCACTTAAGACTTCCTCTTAAGTCCTACAGCGGCCATTAGTGGAGTTATTTAAATTGCCGATAGGTTAACGATAGAAGAAAAATAAAGAAGAAGAGTTCTTCTTTTTTTCGAGAGCTAACTTCATTGAGAATATAATTCATACCTAAAAATAATCTATATTTAACTACGTTACCGATTTTTTTTTTGTTTTTGTTAATAATAATAGATAATACATAGAACTCTGTTGCATTACCGCACTGGTACAAACGTTAACATGGTAATAGCCTACTATTTATTATTTTTATCGATTTCTTTTAATAAAAATAAAATCATTTTAATCAGAGTAACACGCACAACACAAACAAAAATCTTTCTTAGCTATCTGTCAACCTCTGCAAATACAAAATATTTGTGAATCAGACTGCTTGATACAGAGATGAATTATTGTGATAATCAAAGAAAGGGAAAGTGTAGGCAATTGAAAAAAAACTAAAGGGTTAAAACTTAATAGTGGTTACTTTAAACACTGAACGAAATAAGAAAATTATGAAACAATTTATAAATCTTTGGGCAAAACGTCACTACAAAAGTGAGCGAAACTCATCAATTAAAATGCTCGAGACATACTTCAAAGATTATGTATGCAATATGCGTAAGTCTATAAGAGAGAAAATTACAAGGAAATTTTAATTAAAACTGTGTGGCATACGCTAAAACATAGTATGCAGAAGATTTGTGATATCAAGTATAGGCTAGATAACTGAATGAACTCCAAAGTGAACCAAACAAAAATAATTTAGGTGGTGTAGTTTTAACGTAAAATGAATCTACTCATATATGCAAACATATTGGGATGAAGATTTAAAGAATTTAATATAAAAACGGCCAAATCATGTTACCTCTGAAAGGTTGTTTCATACACCTTCTAAAATCCGTTCTGAAAAAAGATAGCTTGAAATCACATGTCATCAAACTCAAATGTGCCATAAATTGCCTTCTAATTTTTAAATATAATTGGAAGCAAGATTCAAATCCTCTTATCGAACAAACAATTAAGCTTCGAAAAGAACAATAAATAATTAATTCCAATCAATTGAACTTTCACAACAACAATAATAGAACAATTAATCTTATTCGATTTAATTAAATGTCACAAATTAAGAATAAAAAAATTGAACTAATAAAAGTTACTCCGAAAACTTTTTTATATATCAGATATTAAGGACGTATAATTAAGTAGATGACATATTACCAAGAACTCGTCTTAGAATTTTTTGTATAGATATTACATGGTTGAAGAATTTTATTTCTATTAAACATTTGCTTTCAAGAAAAAATAATACCGGAAGGAACTTTAAAAAACAAACAAGTTTTATCTTCACATTTACCTGTGTATGGATAAATAAAAATGAAGCAAAATAAAAGATAAGTTTTAGTGAAGGACTATTGTAATAAATTGAGAATAGGTCGTTAAAAAAATTTAAAATGTAGGAGGTGCTGCATTTAACAATTATATGTAGTATTTGTTTATTATTTAACAACAGTAAAGTTTTATATAACTATATAAATAAACAGCGTCTTGAGTACATTTTTCATATATGCTTTAGTTAATTTTCGTCTCAAATAACATACACGTATATACACATCAAGAAAACAACAAAAACACTTTAATCGAAATTTGAGATTAATTGAATGAACATAAACAATAGAATTTTTTTTTACTTCAAGAAATACCTCGGTGTTCAAAACACATATTTTTCTGGCTCTCTATATATATATTTGAATGAAAACGTACTAGTATATACATAAAACCACACAGAGCACATAGAAGAAGAAATGTAACAAAGAGACGATAATTAATAAGAAAATATTAAGAAAAGAGTAAATATATCGGCTTCTGTGTTGTTTAATTAACCAAATTTCCTTTAACATATATTTCTTGTGTGTTCAGATTACGACAACAACTACTATGCAACTTAAGAAATTTTTAAACTTAAAAAAAAAAATGATATCTTATCTCTTAAAAAACAAAATAATAATAAAGTGATGTAACTTAAGACGAAATTAAATGTCTTATGTGAATTTGTTATTCTTATATATATTAGGATGGTTCTCCTGCTGTTTTGCTTAATAAAATTTAAAGGAAATTAATTAGTTATATAAGCGATTAAATTAATTTGTTTTAATTAAATTAGAAATTAAAAATTAAATGTATATGGTGACGATTATAACATATAGCATAAACGTTAATTAAGATTTTATGGATTTTAAATTGAATTCTATTTTTCACTTATTATATGACTTAAGAGGTTATGTGCTTAACGCTTTGTGAACTAAAATAATTGTTGTGTACTCAAAAAATATTCTTAAAAATAATTTCGAAAGTTTTTTGGTATGTGGGTGACTTAATCGATATTGATTGATGTTAGACGATTTGGTAGGAAGTACAAATTCATTAATTTTTAGTTGATTGAGAAATTTTCAAATTTTTGTTTTGTAAAATTTATGAATAGCTGTTTAAAGATGGTAGATTACTTCTACATTTTTATTTTTTATTTGATTGATACATAGAATTAATTTTATTTAATATATGGCGACCTTGTTTCAAGTATTTTTATTTTTACGAGTTAAAATGGGTGCGGTGGCCTTATGACTAAATGCATTTCAACACAATATGTAGTTGGTTTCGCTTTATAAAGTTGTATAGAAATTTCAATTCTTAATTAGGAATGCAGATTTGTGACTTAGTTTTGGAAAGGATCAAATTTGAAATGTAGAATATGACTTCCCTCAAGCTGTAACTTAAAACCCATGACGATAGATATTGGATATCTATCGGGCTAAGTTTTTGATTCAACTAGCCTAATTTCTTTTCCAAAGTCTTTCAAAGTTTTACCGGAACTTTAAATAAGTTTCCAATTTGTTACCTATCGATAACGACTATATGTAATTTTCTTATGGCGCCACTAATATCACTGGCTCCATATTGCGTAATATATAAGTAATATTGATTTTGTGAAATCGCCAGGATGATGAAAAATCCAAATTGATTTTACCAAAATTTAAAATATTTTGAAACTTTGAAAATTGGAACGCCTTCTGATTATCTATTTCATAAAATACAATTAAAAATCAATCACTCGTCCTCTTTTAAAACCAAACCAAAACATTATAAAAAAATTCCAACAAAACCAACAAATTAAAATTAAAGCCCTTAACCATTTTAAATTAAAAAAAACAAGCTTTTTTGCTACAACAAGTCAAAAATAATCTAGGCTACGCTTCAAATTACAGCGGGTGTGAACGTCCCATCCCACTCCCGCGTTGATCAACTTTTTAATTTCTTTTTTACTTTAATTTTTAAGTTTTTTTAATCGATTTGAATTTTTCATGTTTGTTTATTTTCTTTTCATTTTCTTGTTGATTCAATTAAATGATTAAGAAAAATTCAATTTTTAGTTTTTCCTCGCTCTTTCATTTTATTGGTGCAGTAGGGTGGAATGGGGTCAGGGCGGCAAATGAAGCTTTTTTATTAGATTTTAATAATAAATTAGGTTAGATTGTTATTTTTCGGGTATAAAGCATATAGTTTATTTATTCAGATGGTGTGGTTTTTTTCAGATGGTGGAAAGAGTTTTGATACAAATAAGAATGGAGTGTGAATCAAGTATAATAAATCAAAATATAAAGTTATATTTAGTCGCGCGGGAATATACTCAAACAAAATATTTTATTTTATTTTATTTTGGGTATCGTAATTAATTTGTGTGCGTCTGATCGATTAACGTAATTTATATCACTTAGTTATTTAAGTTTCTAATTAAATTTTGTATATATGTAGACATTTAGAAAATAAAATTGACTTAGTCAAGAAAAGTTATTAGTAGCAGGTCGGTGATATTCAGATGTGACTTTCGACGAAAAATCAAAACAAATTTATGTACGATATATATAAATATATATATATATATATATATATATATATATATATATATATATATATATATATATATATATTTATATATATATATATATATGTATATATATATATATATATATATATATATATATATATATATATATATATATATATATATATATATATATATATATATATATATATGTAGACATTTAGAAAATAAAATTGACTTAGTCAAGAAAAGTTATTAGTAGCAGGTCGGTGATATTCAGATGTGACTTTCGACGCAAAATCAAAACATATTTATGTACGATATATATATATATATATATATATATATATATATATATATATATATATATATATATATATATATATATATATATATATATATATATGGTGAAAAATACGTCAAATCACAAATTTGGTATATGGGACCATAAGTCATGTTGAAATTTTATGATTTTTATGTTTTGAATTTGTAGTTTAGATTAAAATAAAAATTTTGTAGCACATGGTTTTTTTTTGTTGCGGTTGGTTTTTAAAATACAGGGTGTCAAAATTGGTCAAATTTTGAGAAAAATGATAAACTTGATGTAGTGTTTATAGCTATAAAAAGAAAACTAATTATCCAATATTTATGATATGAAGCTCGTTTTAAAGGTAATTAAATAAGGATTATTCAAAAAATATAAAAATATTGTGTTCTTTAATTTCTTCGTTTTCAAATTTCCCGCCAAAATGTTCTTTTTAAATTTTCTCAAAAACCTATTTTTTTTTTTTTTTTTTTTTTTTTTTATAGAATTTGATAATTAATATTTTATAACATATCAAAAAACTAGAATACCGTTATTTTTTGTTTTCTTGCAAAACTCGTTTTAGTAAGAGAGGTATTTCATTTTTATATGGAAAGCTATATAGATATTTCTCATTGTTTTGAAATTGTTTACAAAAGAGGTAGTTCACTTAATTTGTGTATTTTGTTTATTATTTGTAGTTCAATTTTGCGTCATATTTAAGTATGAGTCACAGAATTATGAGGTGCCACCCCCTGGTTTATATCGTTTGGTTAGTCGTAGTACCATAAATTCCTTTTCTTTCTTGCGTTATTTTAAAAAATACTAAATAAAATGTTGTTTTCCCCTTTTTTTATTGGGGGTTGATTTTTTTACTTGACGCAAGCGTACCTGTTAAACGATGAGTAATTCTTTTGAAAACAAAAAATGAACATTGTGATATAAATAAGAGTAAACATTTAACTTTTTGATTAGTTGACATCGTAAAATTGTAGACAACGTTTTAAATAAGGAGCAAGATTTTTTAAAATTTGAAAAAGTAACAGTTAAACTGAGTGTAAGTTTAAGTGGATAAATAAGTATTAGTGCGCTTAATTTGATAATGGATAAATTTCAAAAGTGTTGTAAACCATATCGCGATTCAAAGTGTTCGAGTAAACTAAAACGAGTTACGGATTATGTTAAGCAATTTATGCCACAATCAGTTAAGAATCAAGACAATTTATATCTCTGTTCAACGTGCTATGTAAATATTACCTGCAAACGACGAAAAATAGAACCAGAGTTGTCACCAGTTGCGGGACCATCAACAACATCACCTCTAACACCGCAAATAGCTGATAACGATAATAGCAGTGATAGTGAAGAGTGTTATTTAAAAAATGTGTCTGTTTTGGAAAAAATGAATGAAGTGTTACCCTTTCTTGGAAAGTCTCCTATATATCCGAGTACGTTAGAAGCCAGGCCAAAACATCAGCAGCAAAAAGTAATAGATTTAGCTTCAATAACATTATCAACATCTTTGGTTCCGGGAATCGTGCCACTATTGAATCAGTCAACCGAAGATCAAAGGAAGGTTGCGCTATACGATGAATTGATTGGTGATCTAAAAGCTAAATTCGAAGAACTGGAGAAAACCAGTGATAAGATTCAGCTACTTACTATATTGCCAAAATCATTAACCATTCAAGAAATCCAGAATGAGTTCAAGGCAACGCAACATATGGTGCGAACCGCTAAAGATCTACGAGACAAGAATGGTCCACTAAGTCATCCAGCAGCTAAAGTAGGAAAGCGAATAAGTGATGAGGTGAAGCAAGCAGTATTATCTTATTATACTGATGATGATGTTAGTCGGATAATGCCAGGCAAAAACGATTGTTTAACAGTCGATAAAGCTAAAGTTCAAAAGCGACTAATGATGTGTACATTGAAAGAGTGCTACGAAGGATATAAGACGATGTATCAGGATTACGAATCAAAAAAAATTGGATTTTCTAAATTTTCACTACTTCGTCCAAAATACTGTGTACAACCAGGAAGTAGTGGAACGCACACAGTCTGCGTGTGTACCATACATCAAAATGTAAAATTGATTATTTATGGCACCAAAATGGAAACTATTACCAATGGAAAGATAGCGCACTACCGGGATTGTATTTCAACTGTTTTATGTGATGAGCCTACACCAACATGTTACCTTCTACAATGCGAAAGCTGCCCAGGACTGGATAACTTTAAAGAATATTTAAAAAATGCATTTCGGGAACATGGCTGCGAGGATGATGATTTAAAATTTAGTCAGTGGGTTTCTATCGATAGGTGCAATCTGGAGACCTTTTCTCAACCGTTGGATGAATTTCTAGATTATTTCAAAAATAAACTGAAGAATTTGTTACCTCATTGCTTCATTTCACTTCAGCAGTCCAGCTTCTTAAAAAATAAAAAATTGGCGCTGAAGTCTACGGAGGTGATAATTTTATGTGATTTTGCAGAAAATTATGCATTTATAATGCAAAATGCCGCACAGGGATTTCATTGGAATAATAAGCAAGCGACTATTCATCCATTTGTAATTTACCAAAATTTGGAAGGCAAATTACTTCACCACACCTTCATTATAATATCGGATTGTCTTCACCACGATACTGTAGCGGTTCACTTATTCATTGAAAAATTGATGCAGTTCTTGAAAACTAAAATATCAAGTTTATCTAAAATTTATTATATTACCGATGGCGCAGTGACGCATTATAAAAATAAGAAGAATTTTAAGAACATCTTAAAACACAAGAGGATTTTGGAGTTGATTGTGAATGGCATTTCCATGCAACAGCTCATGGAAAAGGTCCATGTGATGGAGTAGGAGGTACCATCAAAAGAATGGCATCCAGAGCTAGTCTCACAATGGAATACAGCAGCACAATAACCAATGCAGATGAATTATTTGAATGGGCTAAAACGCTTAAGACAGATATTAATTTTGGATTTTGTTCAGACGCTGAACATAAATCCAAGCAAATCAAACTTGCAACTAGGTTTGAAGATTTAAAAACAGTAAAAGGAACTCACGGTTTCCATGCAGTTATTCCAACAGAGGATGGCTATTTGAATTGTAAAAAATATTCTAATTCTGACGATTATGTTAAATTTAAATTGTAATTTTTAATTTGAATAAGATTTAATGTAAAACAATAAAATAAAATTATCAAAAGAATTTGGGTTTGAAATTTTAAATATATGCAATGTAATTTCAATAATAAATATTAATAATTTAACTAAACTATCCTTTTTGTAAACAATTTCAAAACACTGAGAAATATCCACTGAAATACAGTTTTTCCATATAAAAATGAAATACTGCTTTTACTAAAACGCATTTTGCAAGAAAACAAAAAATAACGGTATTTTAGTTTTTTGATATGTTGTAAAATATAAGTTGTCAAAAACTTTAAATAAAAAAAAAAAAAAAAAAAAAATAGGTTTTTGAGAAAATTTAAAGAGAACATTTTGGCGGGAAATTTAGAGAAGAAGGAATTAAACAACATACTAATTTTATATTTTTTTAGAAATCCTTATTAACTTACCTCTAAAATGAACCCAAAATCATAATTATCAGACAATTATTTTTTATTTTATTGCGATAAATACAATACCATGATTATAATTTTTCTCAAATTTTGACACCCTGTATCTTTAACAACAACAACAACCAAAAAAAATTAAGTGTCTCAAAATGTTTGTTTTAATCAAGGCTACACATTCAAAACATAAAAATCATAAAATTCAAACATGACTTACAAAAATTTGTGATTTCACGTATTTTTCGCCATATACAAAGTGTACTTTGTTTAAAATAATAGAATTATAGTGATTTTAATTTAATGGATCAAAATTGTTGATATACGTGACGGTCGTGAAATATATTTTTACCTAAAAGGCAGAATTTAAAGTCAACGAATTTGAAAATGGCTATTGAAAATGGGGCTAAATACAGAAGGACATTGGAAATTAGAATAGTCAATGACAATGTCAAAACAATGGCCGTCATTTGTGAAACCAAAAATAACGTCGTGTTTGATAAAGCCCAATTTCTTGTTTAAGGATATCGAAGATTATGTAGTATAACTTAGCGGCGATGACAACTATCGAATTCAAAAGTCGTTTTCAGAATTAGATGAGACATCAGACTTGTTATAAATTGGAATAATTTACAGCGATTTGTATTTACAAAGCAACTTTTAAAATTTAATCAACAAGTGGAGCAATCAGTGCCAAATAGTAATAAATCGGTATACTAGAAAAACAAAAAATGCCCAATAAATTCATTCTGAAAACCAATAATAAAGCACTCATCTTGTTAAACATTAAGATTTAAAAAACTAAAAGAGTTGACTGTAACAATATTTGATTTATCTGGGACTTCCAGTATTTAATGAAGCAATTTAAAAAACATCTTGCAGCGGCCTGTACTAGTACTGAATTCATAGATCAAAGCAATTTTTACTCCAGAACAAGAAAGTCAATTGAAAATATTTCTAAATACTGATTACAATGATATACTGGACTAATTAAGTTAACCACGTATTGTTTAAAAACAGGTTTGCATTAGGAAATCAAAAGAAATTGTCAAAGTTAAAAACAAGACAGAGACACACTTGATTGCGCTAATTCACTTTCCATTGAATTTTTTATCTATACAAAAGTGAAGTGACCAGCAAAATGATGCCATTAAATCCGCAAAATAAGCCAAAAGTGTAATTGGAAGGAAGAATTTAAGGAAATGAATAAGTCAATTGGTGCCTAATGTGGCTTATTGTGGTTTAAACCACGTTTAGTTTCATCTTGTAACCGAACTGAGCAACATTGCAGGAATGATGGAATTCCACTTTTTAGTTTACAAATCGAATTTCGTTATACGGTACCTTTCCGGATTTTCCATCAAACCATCATTATTGATAGCAGAAGGTAAGAAGGATTTCCCTCACCGTCTCGGTTAATAACGCACAATACGCCCCAAAAAAAGGAAACTAATTAAGAGGAAATGAAATATGTCACACCGTCGTGTTGTATTTAATAATGTTGATGGATTTTAATTTTATTTCATAAAATTTTCCGAAAATAACAACTCATCATATTTTTAATGTTTTTTTTTTTTTTGTTGGTATAGAGCTGTGTGAACGTCCAATACTGAAATATAACATATTTCACTGTAAAAAAAAACGTTTTGTGTATTATTAAATAGTTAGCCCCCGTGGAAATTTTTTTTTTCGGTTTTGTTTCAATTTTTACGACAGAATAATATATAGCTTTGGTTGATTGAATAATTATTCAGCGTGTGTGTGTGTATGTTATTTTTTGGCCCCAATTATTACGGTATAGTACGCAAGCGGTAACGTAAAAATTATATTTTAATAGTTTATGATGTGATAATCTTTGATCCGTTTACAAAACACTCTAATGAATACATCGCTTTGTGATGATAAAATATTTGGTAATGGAATATTTAGGAAATCCATCTGGCACATCAAACATTTTTACGAGGTACTCATACCACCAGCGAGCAGATATTAAACTTTACTGTATATATATATATGGTTAAATGGAAAATTCAAAATTCTATTCGAATTTTCCTTGTCACAATCATCAAAAAAATTACAATTATGGTGACATTTTATGGTATATAAGTAAATTTTATGTATTTCAAATCATTTATATTTTTTTTTTTTTGTAAGTTTTATGCCATATTTCAGTTATGTTTTTTGTTAAGGAAAAATGTTGTAAAATGTCAAAAATAGTTTTGTGTGAAATGACACGGCATTTTTATTATATACCAAAAATGAAATGACGACATAAATAAAAAATCTATTATAATTGTTACAAAAACAAAAATGAAAAGAAAATTCGTGCTGGTTTTTCCAAAATTAAACTTTTTAATTAAAGGTTTGATTCGAAGGGTGATTAAACGAATATTTTGTTTTAACCACAGTTTACAAAAACAAAAACACCTTCATTCATCCATGAATCCATCAATCCATCAAACAAATACATGCGGTATACGAAGTCAAACTGACAAAAAAACAAAACCCATCATCTGATAATAAAAGTGCACGGGACGAAGTGGAACAAATTGAGTTACCGGTTAACGCCTTCTTATTGTTTTCTAATTTATTTCTAATTTTAATTATTTATTTTAGAATTTTTTGTTACGTTCTTTTAAACATTTACACATAATTTAATTTACACTCTACATAAAATTGATTTCCTTTAAAAAAAAAAACAAAAAAGCAACGACGCTATATAATTTCCTTATAATATATGTACTTGGGAAAATATGTATTACGTAACACACGCGAATTACAAATAGTAATTAGTTATGTTTCTATTTCCGTGAAAATTAGGGTGGTGTTGTGTTAAATTATAGTTGTGTGTTTTTTATTTTGTTTTATTGCTGGATGCCGGCATAGTATATAATTTATTTCACTCTAGATAATAACACACTAATTTTAACCTGCATGACGGATTAGAGAGTGAATTTTTCGGTTAGGTATGCTGATTGGTTTTTCAAACTAAAAACAAATATATATACATAGTAATTGCTAAGTCATTGTTTCATTATTTATGTTGAGGTAAACAAACTAAAATATGTCTTTTGGAGTTCGGTTTATTATTTATACTTGCGGGGCTCAGTGTCCCAACCCCACGGGTGCTTTAGTGTCTTACTGTACATTCCAAGTACAGAACGATTTAAGACAAAAACTCATATAACAAACATTAATAAAGAACCAGTTGCCAAAATAACAAAAGAAAATCTGAAGAAAAAAAGAAAAAAGCGCAGATCTATACAACAAATATACCACCAAATCAGTTGTATGCCTTACATTTAGAAGAGCATAAGCAGATACACCGTGTCTGTGAGAGCATAACTGCTGAAATCAACAATATTCTAATAGCAGTAGCATCTACAGAAACTGAAGTATCAGCAACAACAAAACTACCAGAACTGGAGGATATGGGAGCGGAAATATTTTAAACAACACAAAAACGGCATCATTAAATATTGCACTTAAATTAATAAAATCGTTTCAGCCATCAACGAATATTCCGAAATTAAAGTGCTTATAGTAATAATAAACCATCTGAGGACCATTATCTAACAGGGACATGGTTTTATAAATGACAACAAAGAATGAGTAAAGTAACAAATTAATCAGGTACATTGAATATTTAAAAATTGATAGAAGAGTTACATGTAGAGATCCATTTAGAAGCAACAGAAGTAGATCTACAGTATAGAACTATTAACAATCAACCACCATAACTATAAATATAATTTAAAAAAAATTTAAACCCAAGTTCTATGGAAACTATCATGATTGGGTTGAATTTCATGAACTATTGAAAGCTGAATGATGAATTCGGCAGATACATCGACGAACAGTAAAGTCAAATTGACAAATTGCTGTTTAGCTTAAGATGTACGGCCTTAGTACCTAAGCAAACAAGCTTATTATATAAATTTTATGAATTTTTTTGACATCAACTCTTTGTATGTAAGGGTATAAGAACGCCATAATCGACACCCATTTTTAGGAAAGGGCTCCCACGTTAGATATTTAACTAGTGGTATAGAGGGTCGTCTCATTCGAGATTAGCATACCAAAAAGAATTAAAAAAAAGTTTGAAAGTTATGACTGGGCGAGTTAACTCAGTGGATCAAACAGGTGGCTTACTTCAGATAGAGTGGGTTTTTGTAAAATTCGTTTCCTTTTTAATATACTTGATGTGAAGGTGAAACTATCAGATTCCATTTAATTCCCACTAACAGGATCCAAGAGTTGGTTGGCTTGGACGTTCATTGATTTGCAGAATACTTGGTTTTTAGGACTTATACTTTTTTTTAATTAAACCCATAATTTTCTTGATATTTCGGTGACTTTCCCATTGAAATACGATCCCTGAATATCGTTATCAGCGCCTGTTTTCAAGTCATCAACGTAGAATCATTGATTATATATAACGTGAGCACCTTCAGGGTTTCCAAATTACAACCAGAGTCTACCTCTTAAAGGTGACTGTCGTCGTTGGTTCAAAAGGCTACTTTGTATGATGACAATGTGATGATCGACAAACAAGATTGTACGGTATGTTTGACCACTAAACATTCATTCAAAGGTATTCCAGAGCTATGGTTGGTCGACTTATCGAACACTCTAATTTAATTGATATGCTTAAATTGTTCAGTACTCAATGGCGTGGTCAATTCATTTTTATATAGTTTCAAAGGAGGAACCTCACTCGTATGGTTGAGTTTTTCGTAACCGCACATGAATTGGTGTGGTGGTATTCAATTTTGGCCTCGAATAAAACAACGCTTTATTTCTCTAAATCTTTTAATGGTGCCGGCAACGGATTAGTTGAAAATCTTTTGAGTGATAATTTTATCATGAATCAGCCATGACGTTATTTGCATAAATAACGTAAGCAAAACACTTTTTTTAATGATGATTTAATGTTGCGTTCTTTAAGAGATTCTCGTTCCATAACGTCCTGGTCGATGCTGCCGTCCATGTTAAATTGGGCCATGATTTGAAGTTACTTGATATAGTTAAAGTCCTGACCCACAGCAAGCAGGAAACTATACCTATCAGTTACATTTGAGCATTACAACAACTTCCGTTTGAACAGGTTATAATAAAAAGGCATGCATAACGGAAAGCTAAAATTCAAAGCTAAAAAAATAAATTATAAAACTTTCGAAATCGGTCAAATTCATCAGGAGTTCACATACCAATTGCAAAACTCAATTGCATATCACGTTCTCCATTTTAATTTAAAAATTATTTTTTTTATTTTGTGTTTGTAATTTACGTGACCAGAATTTTCTTTCGAAATTATGATTTTGAATTGTTAAATTTTTGTAAGTTACAAACAAAAACAAATTTACTTGAAAATTAAGTTGAGTGCAATAAAATGATTACGAGCCACTAGGTACTAACCTAGTATGTACATATACATATATTATATAGAACAGATGGAAAAGTATATAAAATGTGTACAAACAACGACAGTACAAAATACTTCGTTTTTTGGTCATTTTGCATTTTAATTTTTCAATTCTGCTCTCCTCCAACTTCGCAAACGAAAATACGTGTAGAAAATTGTTAATTTATTATTTTTATTTTTGGAAATAAAATTAAGAAAATTCACATTTAATTAACCTAGAGTTCGAGTGTTGGTTGCATTATTATATGCGAAGAAGTCGAAATATCGAGGACGAGACCATTACTAATTTCATCTTATTGGTCACGTAATAAAAATTCATTTTGATTGACATAATTTTTTAAAACATAATTGCGAATTTATTTATTTAATAAAATTCGCAAACGGTAAAATCATATATACGAAAGTTACGTGGTTTTACATAATCCAATTAAATTAAATTTTTATATTATTTCAATTCGCTTTAAGAATGCATAATGCATCCAATTCATGTAATTCGAAATTTGCTTATATACAAGTATAACTGCAACATCTCAAATATATTTATATGCGAGGATATAGATAGATAAAGATTTTCACAAAACATGCATGCATTCAAAAAATTTCCGTCCTACCTACAAATACACACACATACATACCATTCAATACATGATAATTCGCTTTGCTGCGTTGAGTCAAAACCAACACTATTGTATATTATACAAGCCATGAAGCTTGGCTAAGTAAAACATATTATGACTACTATTGGGTGTATGTGTTAGTGAATTTGACTACAGTAAAAATCGAAACAAAAATTATATTTCGCACTGTCCATACTCCTCTAAATTCAAAGTACATAACATTTCTACAAAAAAAACGAAACAAAAATTATATTTTGCGACTGTCCACTCTGCTCTAAATTATTAGTATATAGTATAGTATATTATGAAGTAAATAATAATAACAATACTTCTCTCTCTCGTTAAATAATAAATTTGTTTTTTGCTTTGTCTTAAAGAGCGCAAAATACTGTTGTTCCATCATTCGTATTCATTTTTTATTTACATCAAAGTATATAATAAAAGTATATACAAATTATACTACGTCACAACACTAATACTTAGGTATAGTAGTCACTTTTTGGCATGAGTATCGCAACTTCATGGCTTGTATATACATTTGTGTTGGTTTTGGTTGAGTCTGAGAACGTCTTATTAAAATAATACAACAAAAACCACCATAACAAGAAAATGTTCGTATTTTTTCATTTTAATGGTAAATGACAAGTTCGATAGCAATAACGTAAACAGATGATTTATATCGTTGCAACTGGATAGCAAACCTATAATATATAAAATTCATTCGGTTTAGCAAGTTTTGTTTGGTATATTTTATTTAATCGAACATATCTTTATGAAGCACCAATATCATAACAGATATAAGAATGAAACTTCTAATTGACTGATACGTTTCAAAAAATATGGATAACAATCAAAATGGTGCAGCGTGACAATAAATATAAATTAAAATTTCGTATCTTAGGATGGTTCTATTTCCTGCATATGGTATCCATTAGTGAAGCTTAAGACTACTAATAAGTTACAAGTAAAGACTACAAACTTCGTCTTCGATTTGACAATCGGGTGAATGTCAAATTCGACGAACAAAATACGGACGATTGAATAAAACACTATAAATAACCGATCGAGTGAGACGGCAACACAATAGTTCCTGAATACGAGCTATTTATTTATGTATGACCAACCTAACTCACTAGTCCGATAGTTGCCGCCGATCCCCATACCGACATGTTGAGTAAATTCAGACTTCTTGTTGATACCGAGCGTAAAAGGTTGGTTGATTCAGCAACTCAGCTGCCAATCAATGCCACTACAACTCTAGTTGATCTACCATACCGATTCATTACACGGTTAACAATATATACATATAGCTATTACACACTGCTAAAGCAGTTTCGTTCCTTTAATGTGGTTCAACATAACCTAGTCCATAATATTGTGCACAACAACTAGTCATTTGCCAGTACCAAGACCTTAGTCAACAACTCCTACTTTGAATTTTTTGCCCCCATCAGAGAGAGATAACTCCATTACGGAATTCCTAGCTCTAACATCAGTTAAATGAATTCAGCAAATTATTGGAATAGTAAATCTCTTACCATCAAACAAAACAAGTTTTTGTTCCAAAACTTTGTAAAATATTAACCTCAATTTATTCGCACTGGCCGCTGTACTAAAGAAGCTCAAAAACTATCAAGAATTTGTTTGACCATAGAAGAATACAATGACACATTCAATAAATATTCAATGTACACATCTCAAATCACATCTCAAATCAAAGTAACCGCTGCAATGTATACACATTCCAACTCAAAGTAGCCGCTGCAAATAATTTCTAAAGATATATGCTGTTGTTTTTTTGTGTAGTATGGACAAACCCGTGGGTCAAACGTAGTTTTCTAATATATAATCGATTTTATTGTGAACACGAAACATAAAACGGCCGTTACGGTTCCGCATAAAACCAGTTTCAATGAACTGAATTCTTTGTAAATCTTATCTTCACGAGCATTGAGGAATCTTAGTTATGCGATAAGTGTAACTGTGACGATCTGTGTCTTTATGTTATCTTGTTGATAGAATGACAGAA
The DNA here is from genome assembly GCA_963556175.1 of Tipula confusa. Lineage (NCBI taxonomy): Eukaryota > Metazoa > Arthropoda > Insecta > Diptera > Tipulidae > Tipula > Tipula confusa. The sequence continues at coordinate 164,666,007 of OY744477.1, read as the reverse complement.
TTATCGGAAGACCAATAAACAAAACAAAATTTCTATTATAACAACAAAAGTTATTACGGCTCCGAGAAATGTTACGGAAAAGGAGTCTATTAGAAAAAGACAAGTGGATGAAATTGTTGAGGATATTAAGGAAATTGTGACTAAGGGTCACTCTAAAGTTCCCGAGGAAGTACCGCCAGTAATGAGAGCAGATATTCAGTCTAAATATTCTCAATAGTAGTGAAACAAATATGTAACAATTTTAATTAGATCAAAAGGTAAAGCCAATGTCATCAGTTTAGTAGTGCCCAATATGGAAAAAATATTGCCATATCTAAGCAAAATGTTTAACTCTATTATGCCAGTAGTACTATCAAGATTTTGATGCTTTATAACGAAGTTGTAGAAACTACCAATTGGACGTCAATTGAAGTTGTTGCAGTTAAAATATTTACGAATATTTTCAGAACACGAGAATTATTGATTTTATCAATTACATATCGCCATAAAACAGATTGCGATTTCAACTCTGGCGCGAATGATATAAATTAAAGTGCTGCGACGCAAACATTGTTTATCGGCAGCAGGCGTAAAATTCACTGCGGACTTCACTTGAAGCTGGTGATTTCATTTTAAACCATGAAGATAACGTAGCCAAAGTTGCTTCACTGGAAGCAATTATGACCTCGTCGAATCAATTTTGTTTTGCGATGTGAATCTGATGCCGATCACAATCAACCAGGTAATAATGATTGTATTTTCATGAGGTAGCGAACTTGATAGTATAAAGAGTAATAAAATAATAGAGTTAAACCTAACAAATGCTGGAATTTGGAGAACTCACGTGAGGAATAAATTTAAAGAAAGATGCATTGCGAATTTAAGCGCTAAGACAATTTAAACGACTGGAGAAGGAATTGTGCCCAAAAGAAAAAAAGGGATAGCTGGAAGGAAGTTGGCTCTTTTCTCTATACTCAGTCTCCACTGACTGAAGTATGTAGAATGGCAAAACGTTATGTTAATAATAATGATGACCAAACTACGAGTTGGATGGATGGTTCAACAATGTGAATTCTTTAATCTTATGAAAATACATTGAGTTGTTGTAATAATACGTCGCCAGGATTGGATAGAATTAATTCATACCTCCAAAAGAATTTACCAGTATTTAAAATGGGTCAGACTCATGTGGACTAATCAGTCTTTTATCATGTCTAAGAAGTTTTAGAGAAAATGCTTCTTTGTAGATTAGAATATTGGTCTAAAAGGAATAAAATTATATCTACTCAATATGGTTTCAGAAAATCGAAAAGTACAAGAGATTGCTTGGCCATTCTGACAACAAAAATACAATGCATCGTTTTATCAAGAAAACATGTCACCAACAGATGCAACATTAGCCTAGATAACACTCCGGCGGCACAGATAGATGAAGCGTAATATTTAGTAGTTAGTTTTCAGCTAAATTTAAACAGGGTCTCTCACATTAAAATTCTGATGCCAAAATGTAAAAGAAGAATTATTCTACTGAAATGTCTATCAGGTATAAAATGAACCGCGCACCCAGATTCGCTTCTCACTCTATATAAATGTTTTATCTGATCCGCATTATAGAATATGGTTGTGTAAGTTTTTCCATAAGTTCGAAAACGCAGTTAATCAAAATAGAAATAATTCAGTGGACAGCATTACGAATTTGTTTGGATGCCGCCATTATGAGTTACGGAAATTATAATGTTTTTGAAAAATTGTAATAGGTCTATATTTAGTATATAAGTTTTGTGTATTTTTTTATTCTCGACCCGATGGTTTTATTACGCTGCCACAACTCTTTAAACATTGTTTTGTTGGTTTTTCCTACTACGGTCAATTTACATGCGTATACATGCAAATTTATGCGCGGATCAGTAACGGCTTATAATTAACGATATGGTCAATGATATTGTGTATGACAGTTCTGCGGCACCTCAGTGATCTATATTGTGTTCGATTTTAATTCTATAGTATATATTACCATGGATTTATTTACTTTACACTCAGTTTGTATTAACACCAAATTTAACTTTAAATCACATTGGGCAATAAGCTTTTGAATTAAATGAAATCGACTACCAAATTAAGTTTAACCTATAACAGTTGTTGGTTTTGTATGAGTTTTTTTTTAATTTATACTCCAATAAAGAGGATTTCAAAAAAAAAATTACGATCCAGTTGAGCGAAAAATTTCTTTTAGTTAATTTAAAATTTTGAACAATTTTAAATTACACTCAAAATGTTAAACTACTCATTAGAAAATTACTCTCAACTTCCGATGCACAAAAATCATCACAATATTATCTTAGGGTGAAATTCGAAAGAAGAAAGCACTTAAACCTCAAAAATTATGCATGTGTACATTTTTGAAATGTCAAATGTTCAATCACATTTTATACACTCGCATCTACATTTTGATTCACACTTAACCTTTGGCTTTTCTCTAAATCGAAAAGTTAAGCAAACTTGCAAAAACTAGATTACCGAAACCATAAAATAAAATTCAAAAAAAAAAAACCTACACAACAAATATGTTGCGATGAAATCTTAGCTAAAGAACGTTTTAAAGTTTCTTTATTGTCCGTAAAAAAAACTTTTTGAAGGGTTTCAGTTTTTTTCCATTTTTTATTCGATTATGGTTTTGGTGAATTACCTACTGAGCACAAAAAAAAAATGGGGAATTTATTAATTTAAAAAAAAAATCGAGGGTAATTTAGTTTGAAATTGGTTCATACATATTAATAATTTATAAGGGATGGGGTGCGCGTAGTGTTATTTCTACAACGTGACCATCGAGAGCTTTTTACTTTTTAAAATTCCGAAATTTTTTTTTGTTTTTAAATCAATGAAACGTTTCGAATCAATTGTTTGAGAATTAAATTAGACAATTGTATTTAAGACGAAGAGTATATATTGTTCGTCGTCTTGTGAAAGCAATTTGCTTCGTCATATGATATTAAGAAATTAAAATGAAATTTATTTTTATTTTTAGTAGAATAGGCAATTTTTTTTTATTTTTCGATTAAGTCAATTAGTTTTGATTGATCAACAATTCAAGTTCCCCTAAATTCAACCGATTTCTTATATTTTTTTTTTTTGTTCTCGCCTATATAAATACGTATAATGTGTTTTTACAACTTTGGACGTGATGGAAGAAATATATTTTAACAATAAATTGTTTTGGATATAAATTAAAATGTTTATAGCACCTATATAATATATGGTATTGCTTGAGAATCAGCCATATAAAGAAGTGGCGATCATTTGTATAAGATATAAATCACAAATCCATATAACAACAGTCCAAAAAGAACGTTGAAGTGATATAACAACAATTAAACTTCTGACACCAAAAGTATAGATAATATGTTAGCTTTTTTAGTCGACGTAAAACCTAAACTTGTTAGTTATAATCATCACTGAAGACGGTATCTTAATACCAATAAAGAACAGGTAATAAATACGGGCCTGTATAAAAATAAATAAAAAAATATTTCGATTTATCTGTTGTGGCATTTTTTTTGTCTGTATCTGGAAAGAAAGTGCCAACTCTATGATATCATTAGACAATAAAGTGCTACTGTGTATATCCAAAATATTAACAAACAAGACGACCTAACATCCAAACGAGTTAGATATTACGAGTATTTTTCCACTGGTATCATTTTATTTTGGTAATAAGCATTAGATATTCTAACCACATCCTAACTAACCAACATTACTATATCTCGATGGGAACGTATCACTATAAATATAATAACCGCAGTTCTCCCTCACACACATATATAATAACATCTCACAACAAATCAATCTTAAGAAAATCTCACCCGCATCCTCATAACACAAATCTCACGTTTTATTAGATATAATTTCTTTTGTACACATAATTCTTAAGGTTATATTTAATAATCTAAGAAATAATCAAATTAAAAACAAGAATTATTATTTCGTTAAGTAATCTTTTCAGATTAAAAAATTTAAATATAAAGGAGTGAAAATAAAATCAAATTTTTTAATTTTATTATACATAAACCGCGCGTATATAAATTCGTCTATTTAATACAATATACTTGCCACTCCCAGTAATGCCGTTTCATGGTTTAACAACTTTTTCACCATAGAAACAAACAAAAAAGGGTTCAATTTAAATCATGAACCCTTTAAAGAATTTTAAAAATATATAAAAAAAACTCACCTTAAGAACGTAATTCGTCGAACGAAAATTAATCCAAATTACAGAGACGAGCTACTGGTATTCCACTGTAATTATATAGAGAAAATAAAATTATATTAGACAAATTTTTAACAATAGAAAATAGAAAAAAAAAGTTGGTACAAAAAGCACCGTGTAATTCAAATAATCACTGATGCATATTCAAAAAGAATTATAATTTACAAAATCAGTCAACCATAACTACCATTACTTACTTACATGAATTTCGTAAAGAATTCGAATTTTACAAAATTGATTTAAATTGAATTATTAAAAATAAATTATCTATATACAAAAACCACAAAATTATATAATTTTATCGATTATAGATAAAAAATTAACAAAAATTAAAAATTTTTTAGAAATTAACCAAAATTTATTTTTTTTGTTTTTGGAAAATTTAAAGAAGGAAAATCATTTATACTTTGTGGTTTTAATTATATTAAATTTTAATAAAATTAAATATTTAAATTTCGATTTGAATGTAAAAACAACAACACCGAAAATTTTTGTGGTTTAAAACCGTAGATTAAAAGGAAACATTAAAAGCTTTTAGATCTTTCACATTTTATATTAACTTAGGAATGATGATTTCTTGAAAAAAGAACATTGCTCCCACGCAAAACCTTTTTCCAGGTAAATGAAGTGTATAAAAACAAGAATTCATTGGGTTGGCCACCTTCAGATTTCAACTAATCAAATATCCAAAATGTTAATAGAAGCTTACATTTAAAAAAATAATTACTTTGTCAAGGTGATAGCTTACCAAATGTTTTTATTAAACTTTATTATGTTAACTTAAAATTGGTTGCACACTAAAAGCAAACTTGACGCTAACTTCAAAACATGAAATTTTATGACTTTTTTAGTACTTTTATTACACTAAAATTTTTTATCTAAAAAATAATAAACGTTAAAACCATTGATTTTAACTTTCGATTTAACCAAATTTAAAGCCTTGAATTTTTTTAAATTCTACAGACAAAACTTTAAAAAAATTAGCAATACTTTATTTGAAAATAAAAAGCTAAATTTTTTTAATTTTATTGAATTAGTCCAGTTAAATTGGTATTCTAAGGTTTACAACTATCAAAGCCATGTTCACATCGAAATATTATATAAAAGCTCACATTTAAAGTTATTGCACTGTTATATAATAGGAATAATAATATATAGAGGGTCCTGGATAAAGATATTATTTATGAAAGAAGGAAGTTATTATTCTACTTAGGACATGGGATTTTCTGCCACTAACACGTAATAAACCATTTTCATCAAGAAATTGTGTAAGTGAAGAGAGTTTATCGTTTTTTGCTAAATTTTGCCCACTTTCTAGAATTTTTATTTCAGTTAGGTATTCTTCGTTTTATACCCATTTTAATAGTTGTTTAGAGTCTTTATTGATCCCTTTCAAATTTAACGTACTAGTTTGACGAGTACCTTTTCTTTTTCACATTTTCTATAGATGAAACATTTTCTATAGATCTATAGATGAAAGACAAATCTATAGATGAAAGACAGAATTCGTATGGCTTTAGTAAAGGGAAACGTCTTGTTTATTATTATTGACACGCGCTTTAAAGGCGCGTTCGCTTGCGTCACAAAAACTGTAGATTCACTTTTCCTTTCGGCTGATGTGTCTTTTTATTTTGAGCTGCTCAAATTAGGAAAGTTCTCTCCTGAGCTGATTCCATACTATCAAAGTATCATGATGGTAGCTCATCAATCCATTCCAACTTTCTAAGTCATAATTATTGAAATAGTATTTTGGCTATGACGTTCGATGGCGAAACTAGTCCTAGAGGATCGGAAGCGTTTGGTATTAGTGACAACTTTGTTTGCTTGGCTGATCAAGCAGTTGATTAGCATTAGATTTCCATCAACTATAGCATAGTCATCGCAATCTTATTAAATTAAAATTTTAATAGTGCGTTTGCCATATCGTTGGTTTAATGGTTGACCCATTAATATGACATTGATTGAATTTCCATTGGTGATCTTATTAAACCCATCAAAAACGATTCGAAGCTTTGGTATTCTGATTTTAAGGAAGGATCGTGGTTTAAGTTTTGTTCCAAGTTCAGAAATCTTTTTCGGGCTATGTTCAAAAACTTGCCCAGGGATGAAGGGAATTTTTTGACAGGCATTTTAACTATACACTGTCTATTATTGTGCCGTTGAACATTTGTTTTGAAAAACTCTTCGCAATCTGACACTTCCTGGGAAAATGGATTGCACGTTTGAATATCTTCCATATCCCAAAATTTTTGTAAAGTTTCGTCGACGTTTACAGATCAATGTGAAAATTAAAACTACCTGGAGCTCTTTTTCATGTTTAGTTGCTTCGCCTGATAAAACTGAATTTAGTAGAACTCGGCACGTTTGATACTCGTTTGACGCATCCAGAGCTCTTATGAGCTCTGCGGTGGAAATAAAGTGGTGGAATTGCTTGGTAGTAGTCATGTGAGCACCGTTTAAAAATGCATCATTTATTCCTTTGGATGATGCCGTACTAGAAGTGATTCCGTTTGGAATAACGTTTGCTAATGGTTCAGCGATATCCTTGCGTTTTGTCGTATGATGCATCGCTCGACATATTTCGAAAATGTACTTTGAACGACACTTTTACCATATTGGTGATATGGAAACATGCATATGAAACATAGCTTATTTTCAGCTACGAAACTTCTTCGGTCATATATAAAGCTGCAAAAACTCAATTAAATGATAAATTCGAAAAATGGTAGATCTAACTTTTTAACGAGGATTGGAATTAATCGCGGATTACGAGTTTCGGCATGTTCACCTAAAATATTTAACTTTCATAATTATATTTCGTAATCAGAAACATCATGCACATTGTATAGAGATTTGGCAGAAGGAAGTTTTATTATAGATTGGTCTATAAACTGTTTCAAAAGCATAGTGGAAAAATGCTTCGTTTTGTCTTACCGCATATTGAAAAGGCGAATATCAGCCACTTTTATTGTTGATATAAATGACCTTTATCATGAAAAATATTATCTTGAAAAATAAAATGGAAGAAAATATGAACAATAAGGATATTAGGAATATGATTTTAAACAAATGAATTTAGCACATTGATAATGGGCTTTTCACACTTCTAAAACATTCGCCCAAAGCTTAAATTTCTTGCAAATCTTTGTTATTTTAGTCTATTACAATTGTATATCACTGTGACAACTTTCTTAGAGCTTTTATGCATACAAAATAGAAAATTAATATTTAAAAATTGAAAGCTTAACTTTGATAGTTTTCTCAATATTTTCTAGAGTAAAGATTTTTTTCTGGATAGTCATACCATGTACCAGTTGCAGAAATTTTATTAAAACAAGCAACCTTAACTCAAGTGTGTTCACAAATTTAATTTATATGCTCCCACAATAATATATATATATAGTCAAAAGCTTATAAAACAAACTATAAAAGTATAATAAACTTTGAGTAATATATTTATACAAAAACTATAAATATTATTCTAAAGTGCAATACTTAAATTAGAAGTAACAGTAAAAATGTAGAAAAGCTTAGATCGTAAGATACAATTGTTATAAATTATAAATGAAATTATTAGGTCGATGTAAACATCCACGAATTTACTCAAGAAGCTTTAATTTAAAACGTGTTAACTTTTTAATCACATTGAGCTTTCAGTATAAAGAATCGTAACATTAACAATTTTGATTTAAAGACAACATTTTAATTTTATAAAAGCTCACATTTATAAGATGTCATTTAAAGCTTACAGCACTGTTATTTAATAAAATGGAACTGACATCCGTAAAATTAGATTAAAACACTGAAGGCTTGCAATGTTATACTGAAAGTTTTATCGATTTAGGAGTTTATTAGAAACTGACTGAGCTTTCTTTCGAATGTTATAAATAATCGGATATGTAACTTCAAAATACAATTCAATTTAAAATGTCTATAATATTTACACATTTGTAAAGTACAAAGCTTTAATTATCATAAACATAATAATAAAAGCTTAATGATACAATGTTAAGCTTATTTAATAATTCTAAATTTATTTAGAGTTTGACGTAAATATTTTAGTTCAAATAATATTTTATAATTAAAAAAAGCCTTTTAAAAAAGCATTAAGCTTTTTTAACAAGGATCGTATCATTAACTTGAAACATTATATGATAGAAATTCTAAAAAGTTAAAATATTAGTCGATATCAATAATAACTATCTACCACTCCTTAAACTTTCACTCAAAGCTCATTTTTAAAATTAAATGAAAGTAGCTTTTAAAAGTTCAGCTTTATTGGTCAGCCGATATGGTCTAAACGGGTTTGCATTAGTTTTTTAAACATTTATGAAGCTTTTATCTTTTTGAAACCTAAAAGATACCCATTTTGTAAACTTAAATCAACTGGCTGATCAGTTAGGTTTTAAAAAGCTTTTAAGTTTAGTTTGATGATTACAAGTTATATAAGCGTAAAGGGTTTTTCGAAGCGTTTTATCAATGGGCTTGACAGAAAATATTATTAAACTAAAACCAATTAATATTTTGGAACTTTCTTAACATTTAGAAATTAAAAATATTTACTTTTACAGAATTTTCTAGATTCTAACTCAAAAGATTTAAGATTTCTAAATGTTTTATGATGGAAATATTTTAAAAAAATCACAATTCTTAACACAAAACTAACTAACGTTCTTGACATAGCCGTGAAAAGTCATTATTTACGTTTTGATTATATTAGAAGTGAAAATAATTAACGCTTTACAATAATTCATCATTTATAATTTAATGATTTCATAATTAAATATAATTATCAATCTTTGAATATACGGTTGATTGCAATCTTGAAAACATATATATACATAGTGCCCGCTAATGAATTTACAAAAAACGTTAAAAAATAATTTTAAGCGGCTTTAAGCTTGAGTCATCGTGCGATGCTTATATAATGGAAATGATATTGCCATCGTCGCATATTATCATATTCCTAAAGCGGTTTATGTACACATATATTTACATCAACATCAAAAAGATTTAAAAACCATGATAATTTTTTGGTGTGTAGCACAAATATTAAAGGCACCACATACACACAACAAAATTGTATGTACTTAAACAGAGCGCACAACATAACCTACAAAAAAATGTTCATCATTTTTAAGTTGAATTTGTAATTTTTTTTTGCTTCTTTCATATATCCTCTTCCCGTACAGCTCGTAAGTTTTATATGTACTCACATATAGTGAGTTTATTGTAGACGACATAAAGTCACATAGCGCATACACACACAGTATATATCTAGAAATAAAAAAATTTGAATAAAATTACATATCCCTTTTTACATTTTAATGTTTTGAGGATGGAACCTAGCTGCTCTTCGGTGTGTGATTATACATTTCATTCCTCCTATATACATATATCTAATGTTTACTGTTTACGATGTTTTTCTATTTTTATTTACAAATGAGTATGATCACAGCACCACCACATCACATTATAATGGTAATGAGAAGGCTGAGTTACTGATTTTTTTGGTTTTTGTTTTAATGTTTTATTTGAAATACTAAATTTTCCAGTGTTTATTATATGTAAATAGAGACCAAAAGATTATTATATGTGCTACTGCTGGTGATGCTGGAGTTTTTGAGATGAGATTAATTTAATTGTCTTTAAATTGGATGTATAGCCCTTCTTACTATTTAATGGATTTGATTTATATATAGAAGTGTAACTAAATAAATACTAAATATATATAAATATATATATATATATATATATATATATATATATATATATATATATATATATATATATATATATATATATATATATATATATATATATATATATATATATATATATATATATCGCGTTACCAGAATAATATGGAAGCTTTGATACTTGAAGAGAATAATAGCAAAAGACTTTAACCATTTCTAAAATTCTAAATAATATTTTATGAGAAAATCAACAAAAGATTTTTAGCTACCCTAGTTTGTTAGGCGATCACTTATAAATTGAGGTTCTTCCGCCCAAAAAACAAGTTTTACATGGTAGTAAATAGCTCCTTATGCTAATATGCTAATATATTTGCTGTTACTTTACTAAATATTTTTTCGACAGCTTCTAAATGATTTGGTGAGACTAAATGGAGCTCCATCCGCGTATTTTATGTGTTACGATATCCCGTCAGGATTGCGATGCGGTGGGAATCTGCATTGATATTAATTGGGAGCCCGTGATTGATTACCTTTGTGATGGTAAACAAAATCCGTAAACAAAATGAATATCAATGTACTCCTGCCCTCAGAACTGTACCATCATAATAATAATTTTCTTAAATTATTTAGAATTTTTGATTCACAACACTGACACAACATTAGACAATTTCTCAAAACTAACGAAAAATTTTAATTTTTGTTTTTCAACATGCAAACAAAAGAGTTGATAATCATCGACTACTATTTTACTATTTAAAAAAAATTATTACAATATATTAACACTAAAACATTTCTTAATTAGACTGCGAATAAACGGTAACGTAAAAAACTATTGCACATAGGTACAAATAATGTATTAGGAGATTGCGTGAAGAATATAGAGGCGAATTAAAATTATTAACGGTTTTTTTAAACTAAATTTAAAAATAAAATGTTTAACTCTAAAGCATTATAACTCTCAGTCGGTTTCGGATGCCAAACAACCACTGTACGATCCTAAATATAGCCTATACAATTACTAGTTAAATAACAGTTACAGTTTAATACATGTGTGTACTTTAAACCAATTTTTTAAACACCTTGTATCTCATAGGAGATATAAAAACAAACCCGAATACGCTTTATATATATATATATATATATATATATATATATATAGTATATATATATATATATATATATATATATATATATATATATATATATATATATATATATATATACATATATATGTATTATGTATATATATATATATATATATATATATATATATATATATATATATATATATATCTTGGCAATTTTAGACTCCAGAGGTTATAAATTACACCCAATTATTTATTATTATACAAAGATGAAGACCACCCGCTTCATAAATACTTATAATTTGACTCATCCATAAAACATTTTGTCTTTTGATTGTATATACCAAAAATAAATATTACAAAAAAAAACAACAATGACCTTCCTTCACAATTCTATCCCAAATTAAATTCTAATAATGCCACTCATCAATCGATTCAATCAAATAAAACGAATATAAAATCAATTACCTATCACTGTTATCTCGTTAAAATTCCAATGAAGAACACCATACACAAAACTACAAACAGAAAAATAGTTGTTTCCCCACTTTCTTTTTTTAGATACGACGAGTTAATTTTTAAGAAAACTATTCTATTGTCATTCAGACAAATTATCTATGCATTAATAATATCTCAACCAAAACAAACTAAAATGAATGCCACCCAAATCGTAATAGAAATGAATATCCATAGGCACTAAAAATATAAATAAAAAAAGTTAAAACTTGAATTCAAATTTGATAAACACACTCAAGATTTTTTTGGATCGGTTCTTATGTTCTATACCTATACTCTTTCACTTACCACAACAACTAAAAATAAATAATTTTACTACTATCAATAAAAACGACTAGAAGTATAAATATGTACTATATAAATATATATATATATATATATATATATATATATATATATATATATATATATATATACATACATATATATATATATATATATATATATATATATATATATATATATATATATATATATATATATATATATATATATATAAATATATATATATATATGTGTATATATATATATATATATATATATATATATATATATATATATATATATATATATATATATATATCATCTAGTTTTTCTCTCGCCCTACTCGCCCATGCTAAACCTGATCGAAAAAATATTTTCAAAAACTAAACTTAGCGCTCTAAATTTTACATAATTCAATTTTTCAATCTAATGTAATGTTTCGAATTCGGCCGCCAAAGGTAGTTTCATCGATATATCCAAGCAGTAATTGTTGCAGTCGGTGGATGTTATGGTTTTAAAGGATTGCTGAATAATATTCCATAAAATATATATCATTACTTTGCCCGAAAAGCAAATTTCGAGAGCTATGTTTAGTTTTTGAAAATATTTTTTTGATCTGGTTGAGCCTGCGCGTGTGATTGATCCAAGCATTTTTTATGGATAACGTTCGGAGTTTTGTAAATAGTTTTGGTTTTATATCGTCTACGGTTGGATTTGATTTGGAATGATTTGGAATGATGAATTTGACTTGAAAAAGAATAAATATGTTTTGGATAAAAGTGTATTTGATTTGGAAAAGGATGAATATGTTTTGAAAAATGGTGATTTTTATTATCAAATTAATGAATTTGATTTGTAAAATGTTGAATTTGGAGTGCAAATCCTATATCTATTTTAAAAAGTGGTTATTATGCATAAGTGCATTCTAAATTATCTTGGTAAAGTATGTTAGGGGGGGGCACTTATAATGCTAGAATTCGACTCTTAATTATTGCTCAGAAACAAATAAGGATTATGACCAATAAACCAAAAATGACGGAATCGTGTCTATTATTTATGACTTTAAACTTTTTGCCGCTAAGACCTTTATTTGTAATTAAAACATTTAAGGCGTTTTCTTCACGAAAATCTAATATTACTAATGCTAGAACAATCAGTTATGGGCTTAGAAATAAATATCATTTACATCTCCAGATATTCAAGACCACTAATTTTCAATACTCTTTTCAATTTTGGATCTAAAAATGTTACCCAATGGTACCCAATGAGTTGAAATCATGCACAATTATTAAAATGTTCAGTTCTAAATTAAGAGATTCTCTTATGTTGTGCTCTAAAGTAAATGATTCCACAGGTTGCATTTTTAAGTAAATAAATAAATAAATAAATAATATATTATATATATATATATATATATATATATATATATATATATATATATATATATATATATATATATATATATATATATATATATATATATATATATATATATATATATATATATATATATATATATATATATATATATATATATATATATATATATATATATATATATATATATATATATATATTATTCTCCCATCCAATAAAACAATGACACAACACATAAACTAAAATGGTACACTATTTTTATATTTTTATATTTTTGAACCGAACAAACGTAAAATTGAACATGGTGTATGTGTGTGTTACGAGGAAATATAATAGAAATATCATAAAAATGAAAATTACATTCCTGGTTATAAAACGGATAGGTTAAAACAAAAAATGGTTACCATAAAAAAATTTCCGATTTTCACCGATAACAATAAATTTTATCAAAATAGTTTTTAAAACAAATTTTAACCAAGTAAAATTCGAAAGTTTTATTGGAACATAAAAAAAATGAGTGACGAGCTCTAGAACTATTAAAATAAATTCCATAAAGAAGAATTTGTATACATTCAGTTGGTGTTGTTGTTGTTATATAGATTAAAGTTCAAGAAAGTAGTTTTCGTATTTATAGTTTTGTTCGTTAATTTATGCGTTTGGGAATTGTTTTGTCGATAAAATTGCTGTCGAGCGTATTATTGATTTATTACGAAAATAATTTTTAATATTTAAATAATTTTGTAATTTATTTTTTTGCTGCAGTATAGACCAACGTACGTAAATGTAAATAGTTTTTTGTAGAAGTTTGTAATCCAAAAAAAAACGTTAATTTATATGTTAAAAAGGATACAAATTCTATGTAGAATGGAATACATAATTTTTTTTTAAATATGTAATTTGTAAACATATTTCAGTAGAAATTGTTTTCAATCACGAGTATAAGAGTACATTACATAAGAGATTTGCTCAAATTGTACAATTGGAAGTTATAAAATCGTTGGTTAAAACTTACGGGTTACGGGCCATGTTTTATAGTAGATTGACCACAATCATTTCATACTGGAATTTATAATTGAGCTAAGATTTTATTGAACCGTTGATGAAAATATCATTCTGTATAACGGCCGCCAAATAATATTTATTTGTGTAAGTGGAACTTCTATATTTGCTATCCAGAAAATAAAATTCTCAAAAATAAAAATATCGTTTGTTGGTAAAATAAAAAATGCTAAACATCAATAAAGTATTTTATCCGGAAATCGCATGCTAAGGCCATGACTTAAGCAAACAAAACAAAGCAACTAATCTTGTTTTAGCGATAACCTTTTTACTTTTTGTTTTGGCAACACAACATAAAATTACAAATTTGATTTTTATTTTGAATTAATTTTGAGGTGAGAACACACCTTAATGATGTCATCCGTAAATATATAATTGAAAGAACATCGTGTATAAAATATTCTATAATGTAATCGAACAAACGTTAAATCTACAAAATACATTATTTGAGTTGTTCGATAAAAGATACATGGGTTCAAAAACTATTTCCCGCATCATGATTTTAATATTTTAGCAAAATTTTCAATTTTATTTTTTTTTTTAAGTTTTGATTAAAATTCATTCGACCGTGCAGAGTGAAGTTTTTCTTCGCTTTTCGCACTCCCACCCCAGTGTTGATTTTTTGGCAAAAATATATTTTATTTTGTGGATATGCCAGTTAATTTATAAACAACCGTATCGGATAAACTAGCTGCTGACCCAGAAAAATACAAAAAAAAATTTAAGGAAAAGCTTTTCTATCTTAAAGTATATATAGGATAACATAAAACAAAACGAAACGGAAATTGTTGGTGTTGCTGGCGATTTTCCTTCGTCAGTCCATCTTTTATATATACATATTATAAATATACGAACAGAAAATAGCAAAAAGCAAAAATATGCTGAGATAATTGAAATGAAAATGAAAAATGGATGGAAAAATGAATTTAGAATGAAAAGGAAAAATTATGTTTTATAGGATTTTTCTCATTTTGATCGGTAATATATTAGTTTCGCTTGACCTTCATTGAATTGATTTTTTTTTTGTTTAATGGAAATGTTAGTTTATGATGTAATGGAGTGTTCATTATTTATTGAGTCTGTTCGATAGTGTAAAGATGAGAGAAATAGGGTTTATGTGAAGATATATATATATATATATATATATATATATATATATATATATATATATATATATAAACGAATGGATTCGATAGGTTTTTATTTAGCAATGTCATGTTTGAATTTGATTTACCAGGGTTGTTTATTTTCCTGATAGATTTGGGGCTTATTAATATAGCTTGTTAAAGTTAGTCATGTAAAAGTTCAACCGATAAAATATTTACATCAACCATACCACTTTTATCTGGTAAAGCAAATTTTACAGTACAACACTTAATAAAATTAAATTTTAATTGCTGACCACAGGGTAATATTTTCCAACCAATTTAAAACGTAACGACAATTAAAAGGATACTTTCCGACCCGAAAAAAAGGTTTATTTCCCGTAACCAAATGCCTCATATAATTTGATTTCTATTTCATTATTATCGTACAATCAAAATTACAATTCAATTACAATCGAATAAATAATTCATGTTCGACCCCAAAAAAAAAAAGGAATCATCATACCGATGTCCCGCGTACACCCTTCCACACACCGAAAGTATATATTTATACCATAATAATTCAATCAAACTCTTTTTGCCGTTATTCACATTATAATTTTCCTCTTGTAGAAAAGTTTTTTTTTATGATTTTTTTGTTACATTTCCTTCCGCTAATAATTTAATTTGTAAACGAAATAAAATCAAAAAAAAAAACGAAAACGAAAACGAAAGATTAAATTTTAATTTTTCCTTTTTTTTTAAACCAGTTTTACATTTTTCTACGTTGATAGGAAAAATATTTCATTTTCATTTCTAATCGATTTCAGGACGGTGATGAGAATTAAGTTGTTGCTTTTCAAATTGTTTTTCGTATTTTATTAATTGAATATAAAAATAACCGGAAATGGGGGGTCGTCGAATTTTTATTATTTCATTTTAGTATGATTGCGAAACTTAGATGTACGTTGCTCCGAAAGTGTGAAGATATTATGGAAAAATTACGTTACATTTGTGCATTTTCTAAATAAGGATTTTCCATTATTTTCCAAATGTTAAATTTCAGAAGTCTTAGACTGTTAGGGTTAAAATTCTGTAGAATAAATCAAGGTTCAATTTGTATTTTCAGTAAACTTTCATTTGCACACGAGTTTAAATTGTGATTCCACACAATTACTCAAATTTTCATTTCAAAATTCAATTTAAATTATTTTGTTACTCACGGTAAGTAGAACTTTTGTAAAATTGAACTCATTCAACATCTAAACAAAGCATTCATATTTTAAGAGCAAATTACTTCTACAGCTTTTATTGAAAAAGTTAATTAACTTATGTATAACTGAGATTTGAGTATAATTCGATGGTATAAAACTTTTAAAAATTTTTCCACTCAATATTAATATAATAATCTTACAAAATTCTTAATCAAAATTTACGTCCATAAATAATTATCAAAAACGCAAAAACATAACACCAAAAATTTGAAAATCACTCAAAGGTTGTAAGGTCCTTTTCACTCAAATATTAAATATAACTCAATAATATCTTAAATGGACACAATTTGATCTTAGAAGCTGAAAAATAATTGAGCGATTTTAATGAAATTTACTACAGTATAACTACAGTCTAAGTACTCCACAAAACTTATTCTTAGAGGTATAGTTGAGCCCAATCAGACCATTACTACAGATGTTGGTTATTTTGATTTTGAAATAGCTCGAATTTAAGCTAAAAACGGAGTCAATTTGTTCTTTGCAGCTAAGAAATAATTGAGCGTTTTAAATGAAATGTATGTACTCAACAAAAGCTATTCTTAGATGTATCATTAAGTCCAATCAGTTAATTTATCAGGCCATCCTAATAAAAAGTAACAAAACTTTTTCAATTGCCCACGATACATAAACCACGTAAGTCGAGCACCATATGTACTGAAAACATGAAAATTAATTTTTTATAGTTTATGGTTTTGTACACTCGTCTTCGTATACATATTAATGAGACGGTTATTTAATTTTTAATGATCTATTATTACTATTACGATTGTTATTATTATTATTAACGGTGTTGATCATTAATCATTTTTCTAAATTACAGTGGAAATAGAAATAAAAAAAACGAATCTGCCAGATCGTTAAAGTTGTTGTAGTATTTTGTTTGTATGCGCGCTAGTTTGTTATGGTATGATCAGATCAAATCGAGTACAAATTTTTTTTAACCAATTTCACGTTAAAATATTCAATTTAGATTATAGTTCATTGTTTTCACTATATATCGATCTCTATAATCTCAAGTAAATACAACTAACAAAACAAAAACATTGTAAGTACTTTTTTTTATAGTTTGTTGATTTTATATTGTCGGTCGTAAATCCGTCTAGGTATTTTGTAGTTCTTGACTTAATAATTAAATAAACCGATATGTACACAGATAGGCTAAATCTAAATCTGGAACTATACAAAAAATTGAATTCATAACAGAACCATGGTTTTGGAATAAAACCACAACTTTTAAGATAATTGCAGATTCCGACCTAAAAAACCCGAACTAGATATAATTATGTAATTCACATAAAATTATTTCCACTCACAATTTGACTCCACCCTCGCTCGTACGCATTTATTATTTTAAGAATATTTTGAGATAATAAGACATCTTGTTGACGGATTTAAATTCACCCTTAGGCCTAATTTCATCATATTTTAATAATAATGTTTTTATTTTTATTATTTTTAAATGTGTACTGTATTCACAGTGTATATACATGTCTTACAGATATATACAGCAGATATAAAACACCAAGATAATTCAATCATTTTTATTTTACCCCGACGCTATGTAATCATCTCGCTCTCATCATCGCATCACATATTTTCAAAAATAAAAAACAAATAAAGAACTTTTACTTTATTTTTTCCGTTCGCTTTTCTCATCGTCTTGTTTTCCATCTTCATATAGCTTTTTAAAAAAAAAACCAACAACAAATTATAAAACGTTTGTGTACACAATATCTCTCTATTTTGAAGACTTCCTCCTTTAAAAGCTTTAAGTTATCTTTTTATGTTTAATACACATTTTTGTGTTGTTCATCATCATCGTCGTCGTCATCATGATGATATCGATCTTGTTGATGAGATAATGAAATTTATAATTTACATTGAAAATGAGTGAACGACATTTTTGGCGGTTTTATTATGGTAACCCACAAAATGAGTTCGATATAGGGCTGGAGGTTTAGTTTTTAAATGATAAATGGCCTTAAAGTTAATTTAATTTGGGTTTAGCCATTAATTTTGGTAATTAATCCAAATTTTATTTTTAATTAGAAAAATTTATAGATGTGGACAGACATAATTTAGTTTTTTATAACTATTAATCCCATGAAGCTTACTACGTGTGTGAATCTTTATAAATTTTTAATTTTATAGATTTTATAAAAATTATGAGCCATAAATTAAATTTACTTCTGGATCTAGTTTTAATATTAACTTTGGTTCTTATAAAATTACTTCTTGCCATGAAATTTTATTGAAAAATGCGAACCACCTGCGAGATTAAGTAATTAGGAAATAAACATAGTACAAAAATGAGTCAGTATTTATTGCTAATACCGCAATTTTATCTGCGTGGATTGCTAGGACAATATTATTATTTTTTGGCATAGTATTCAACTTTGTGTCACACTCATATTAATTGAAATGGTGCTGCTGGGAAATTATCTTATCTTAACCTATCAAAATCGATTTAAAACGAAGGGTAACTTAAGCTCGATTCACACGTGTGCAGCATTTTAAAGTGTAACTGATTGTTTTTCAATATCAGGCTAATGTACGACCTTAAAAAAATCCTAATAGAAGATAGAACCGTATACGCCAATAGATGAATTGCTGAAAGCTAAATCAGTCTGTGTAGTTTTATTCTTTTGGTGGAGCTGGATACCCTGCAAGTGACCATCCCTTTATATCAACAAATGAAAAAAAAATTCCAACTTTAAATGTACATAAGTCGTTTTTGGCTGTCATACTTTTTGTTCCTCCATTGTCATTTACAGAAATGAGAATGGCAACGAAGAAACAAAAACGCATGGACGTCAAAAACGGCTTATGCAAATTAGAAGATACCATTAACATACTCCCCTTGCTCAAAAAAGACGCAATAGGGCTCTATGAAAGTACAATCTTACGGAATCAGTCACATCAGTGAACAACAATATGAATTCGGCTCATCCGGTGAACACTAATAAAAGACAAGCATCTTCTAGTCCTAAAGAGAAACAGGAACAGAAGGAAAATAATAAGGAAAATTAAGAAAACTCCGAAGGTTGAATTAAAGTTCAGCAAAAAAAGATCAACAAAAAATTGCAAGAAAAAGAAGATACCCAATGGGTGCAATCGGAAGCAGAAGCAAAAGCAAAATTCGAGGAAACTAGGAAACTAAAATTCGAGCACAGGCAAACTTATGTGAAAATACTAAAAGAAATAAACAATAATTAATGTCCAGGAGAGAATTAAGTCAATAAAAGTAACCTCAATAAAAGGAACTGGGCTAAATATCGTCGGGATTAAAGCTGGCGAACATAGTCTGAAACCGAAAAACACAGTCAATCAGACAAACTGATCACAGTACGGACCGCAGTACAATACCAAAAGAGATAGAGTAGGCCATACTAGAGCAGACATTTGATGGGGAATATTGAAGGTCCCAAAAAACAACGAGTATACTAATCGTGTCAGCACGCAGTTTATAACGCTTGCTCGTTGCCAAGTCTGGGCTGAAGCAATGCGCGTCAAAAACAGAGAATGGCGCTGAAATTTCCAGTCATCGTTGATTGCTTTAAAATAATATGATTTAACAAATTTGACTTGTTTTCACAGTTCGTGAACCCCTATAACTCCTTGCTATACTGCATTAACATCTCATTTTCTTCGTCGCATTAACAATATCCAATGAATATTAAAGAAAATTAACTTTTTTTATGTCGATTACGTCGAATAAAAGAAAATTATTAATTTTCTTTTCCTGTATACGAGACTTTTTTGTTGACTTAGGAGAAAGTAGAAATTATACGAAAATTATGGGGTGCGGAATGAGTGAGCTGGGATGACTTTTTCTTTTCAACTTTATATATATATATATATATATATATATATATATATATATATATATATATATATATATATATATATATATACATATATATATATATATATCTATATATATATATATATATATATATATATATATATATATATATATATATTGGGTGTATATATATATATATATATATATATATATATATATATATATATATATATATATATATATATATATATACACCCAATAGTATATCGACTGCTATACTGCTTCTGGTTCAGTGTTTAATGAATATTAAGTAGTTATACAGTAATTGTTGTAACGGTAAATTTCCTTATGTGTTCGAATAATCAAAAGTAATTGTAATTGAAGGGATATATTTTTTATTTGTTTTTTGTTGAATAGTCAACTAATTGTGGTCACGTTTGTAACTAAATTAAAATAGAAAAATCTAAAAAATAAATTTAAATTCGACTGAAAATGTCGTTTCTATTTTACTCTCAAGAACATGAACATACAAACTTGCAACTTGCGAGGGTTGATAAAACTTTATAATAAAGTCATCGTAAAATGGGGTAACACTTTTTCAAGTTAGTCTCTCGAAATTTTTTACATAGAACATTTTAACACTTTTGTGATGGTGTTGTTGGTTACTTAAAACGCTGTGAGATACTGTATTTTGGAAAAACATTTTCTATCCAAAGTAAAAAAAAATAAACATTTTAAAAGGAAAATTCTGAAACTTACATTTGTTTTTTGTTTATATTATATGCTTTAAAGACAAATACATGTATAAACCGTATACATAGACATAGTAGACGGAAAAGAAAATTTTTGTTTACATTTTCTATAATATTGATGTCAATATTATGTTTTCCTCAATGTGTATGTTTATAGGGTGATTTCTTCTTTGCATTTTTTTGTTTCTATTTTTGTCGGGAACGCAGAGATAAAATTTTACCCATTTTATATTTAACTTTTCCATTAATTTATTGCTCAGGTGAAGGATAATTAGGATCGGCTGGTTTATTTGTTTTAGTCGGTTGGGTATTTTTTTTTTGGTGGGAAAATAAACAAACACAATTTTGGTGTTGTAAGAGCAACAAGGTATGTAAAGGATGATTTGAAGAATTTAAATTTTTTCAAGCTGGGAGATTTTTTGAGGTTTTTGACCTATGATTTTTTATTTGGTTTATCATTTTAGGTGAATTTGGAATTATTGCTTATGAAAAAGTCTAATGAAGCTGAGATATAAAAGTATTTCCTCAGCTGCCATAACGAATCATTAATAGGTCGCTGATTCTTCGTCGTATTTGAAATCGACGAACAGCAACAGCAAAAACGCTATAACACCCAACATGCGAAGGCTAAATTATTTCGCTTAAATAGAAACGTCTTAGATACAATAAAATGATGTGGAACAGCACTCAAGTGCATATTATGGGATGAAAATAAAACTACTAATCAACTCGGATCTCACTTACAATTATTTAAAATAATGAATAAAAAGTACCTATTTTCGGATTTGGGAAGATACAGCCAAGTTTGCAAGCCACCCAAATATCTAGGAAGAGAAATTGCACTACTTGGAATATTTAATACCTCAGATATTATAATAAATGGCTTGCATCACCATGCAAATTGATATACTGATAATATTTTGATAAATATTCAAACAAGGAAGTTAGATATGGGAACTAATTGCTTATACGAGAGACGTCTTTAAATATAACCCAAAGGAGATTAAAACCATGACAGATTTCGTAACCTTCCTCAAGTAAAGAGTTCAATCTCTAGAAGTATACTATATCAAGAAAAGACGTATAAAAAGAGGCAAACCAACAAATAACTCTATACAGTAAGGCTGCAAATGTTGCGGTTACTAAAGATATCATAGAAAAAGTTTTTATTACGGATAAAGCATCGACTGGAATTCGCAGTGAACTAATTTGTGTGTTAATAGATCCTTAGTTTCATGCCACCTTCATTACAGAAGAAGCTTATTGTCATAATTTATTTTTAAGAAACAAAAATAAAGAAAAACCGCAGCGTATATGCAGAAATTACATGCATGGAAAAACTCATCAGTCGAATTTATCGTGAAGCCAAATGAAGTAAAGGTATTCTCCGATAAACTAATTGCACAACAAACCAAATTAAGCTGGATATTTTTAGACCGTATACATTAATCGATCGTTACGATTCAACAATCATATACAATCAATAACAACCAGAGCAGTTGATTTAGATAATCAATTAAAAAATTGCTGAACTAGAATGTAATAAATGTTCACAACCAGTCATAAGCATCTTAAAAAGCTACGGAAGTAACGTATTTAGCAGTGAAGTTATTGCAATAGATATTTATCGATTAACAACAAAACTATCGATGATCTGATTCATCCAAAATCAAAATCAAAATCGATTGAAATTTAAACTTGTCGATACCATTAAAACTCTTATGCTGTACTGAAATCCAACAGCATCAACATATCTGCTGTTGGCAACTCTAAAAACGAAGCATGTACTTTCGAAGCCTAATACTTTTAAGACTTAGCAGACTTAAAGAAATTAGACTTATCTTTGCTCTTTTTTGCGCATATGCAAATCCAGGAGACCTTTTGACTCTTTGGAATAAACACAAAACAACTATGACTGAGAATTTTGAACATCACAGGAAAAGTGATTCTGAAACCCTTTTGACATTAAAAGTATTGTTCGACAAAACTCTGTGTACTATATTAAATAGGGATTGCCGCACCAATTAATGATATCCTGTCTGAACATTTGGACTTTGAACGAGAAAGAGGACTGTTTGTATCTCAGCTTAATTATGAGCAAAAAAAAATTTACGACTTGGTGATTAAAAACAGAGCCGAGAGATCCGGTTATTCTGTATTGATGGACCAGAAAAAAGAGGGAAAATATTTTTATATAACTCTATATTCAGTGTTTTAAAAGAAAAGGGACAAAATGTAGTACCGTTAGCTTCCACTGGCATTGCTGAAACTCTTTTGAGCGTATATAAACTTCTTAAGGAAGTTTTCATAAAAACGTTTGGGAATATGGTAATCCTCTTTGGAGGAGATTTTAGGCAAATACTACCAGTTGTTCTACATGGTAACCAAGTTATCCATAATGGAAGAAACCATAAAAAGGTGTTATGGTTAACAATTGCTCCAGTGAAGTTTTCTACAAATATGAGAACTGGAGAAGACAGAGAATTTGCCAATTGGTTAATTGAGTTGAGTGATGGTAAATTAACCAACTCACGTGACCTGGGAGAAGATATTTCGCTAAACGAAAACTTTTCTGCAAAACATCGGTCAAAGCTACATCAAACTATGATTCTAGATTTCTGGAAGCATTGGTCAAATGACTACACATAACTGGATTGCAACAACGCAAAATAAGTGGTCCTGCAAACAAGCAGAACTAAATGTTGGGTACTTTGTTAACAATTGACAACAGCAACAGTTTCACTCGGAAAATAATTGCTTTAAAATTTGAATTTTTGTGTGATTTGCAAGAGAAAATCTAATGGAATAAAATGTTCATAAGTTGATGTACAAGGAAAATTTGTTTTATCATAAAACGCTACAGAAAAACACTAAATTTATCGGATTGCAAACGTTAAACGAGGTCTACCTGTATTTAACCAAATAAAATTACGTTATAATTTAATAAATCATAATAAATACATTTTCTTATTCTTTTGTTTGAATTTCCTTTGAAGAATTTATTATTTTGTACATTATTCCATAAACAAAAGGGTTCTGTTCAATTAAACCACTCGCATTTTTAACTTTGGCATGCAGATTTTTAGTTTAGTTTAGTGAATGGTATTATGCGCGCATATGGAAAATTAAAATGAAATTTTATGATTGGGTGTGATCAAAACGACATCAGAGAGGGTCTTGCTTTTTAATTGTTATTATGCACGCGATTCTAACATTTTACTAATCTGCTAGTGGATATATATAGGTATATATACGTAAAGTGAAATTGGTTTAATTTAATTTTCAGAATAGTAATTATATTATTATTGTGATGATGGTGATGATGATGATAAGTGTATTTTGGTTTATTTGGTCTAAATAGTTTTATAAATTTAATGTATACGATATGGTGTATAAGTAATCCATCATTTTTTTTGCCTAAACAAAACGTCTTATATAGCAGACATTTTTTTAATGTCAACTCTTCACAAAAATTTTTTGAAGCGTTACCAAAATTAAAATGTCTTGTGGGTATGTGGTGTACGAAAAAAGCTTTTAAAAAATTTTGTATCATGATTATAATAAAATATACATTAGTTATATTATCATCATCGCCGTATATCATTGTGATCACATCAACGTCATCATAATAATCATTAATTGTACTCAAATTGTAATCATCATTTAAATTAATCATAATAATAATGATAATGATGGGTTTTATATTTTATTTAAAAAATAAAAAGGGGAAATCTCATACCCATCCATCTTTAATTTAATCAATTTTACGTTTTTTCGGTTTTACACAAAACACACATATACGAGTATACATAAGCAATGAAAATCACTGAAAAGCGAGGGCAAGTTTTTTACATTGAATTTTCCGTGGCACGGTATATACAGTTAAAGGATAATTACACATGGCGATACGATAAATGTAATTTTTATCGCGATATAACTGTATCATCACGTTTTTTTATTATAGATAGGTATACTGTACAAATACTTTTACAATTTATATTTTTTATGTACATATATATTGTATACATAAACCGGCGTAGGTACATACTCTCGTCTAACATACTTAACATAATTTTTATTTCATTACCGTAAAAAAAATATTTATATACATTTTTATGCTGAAATGAAATTAAAACCACAGCATAACGGAAATGTAACGAATCTGTTTAACAAACATAACCTCAGGATTACAAAAAAAAAAAAGGATGGTAAACATAAAAACTGAAATACATTTTCCACCAAATAGGGAAATGGTTTTTGTTTATTTGATTTTTCACTTTTTTGATTTTTATGAAATTGAAATTTATTTTTATCTCGACGAGAGTATATACATATGTACTACAAATTCTAATTCATAAATGGTTTTTGTATACATATATTTTGAAAATACGTGATTTTGCGTCATATGGTGATTGTGGTTAGCATATTTAGGTAGTGGTTACAGTGGTTAATGTATTATTTAGTTTTCACCAGCGCAAATTTTTGACATTGCATTTGTTTCAAAAATATAACTTTACTTTGCTTAGCAAACATTGGTAAAAATATTCGTAAGAGACGAAGAACTCCTTTTAAATTAAATTTTAAAACTCTTGGCACTAGTAGAAACCATATACGTGTACGCATATTCTAACTGTTGCTTCACTAATTTTTTTTGAGGAATTTTTGTTGTGTCAGGAATTAATTATAATTGCAATAGATTGAAAGGTTTGAACAGAACATGCACACTTTAGCTTAAGTATTTTGAACAAGTGATACCCATCACAAACTACTCTGCTAGACATAACTTATTGTACTAAATCTTTTTATTTTTAAAGGATCTGTCAAAAGAGCCACTCGAGGTTTGTTAAGTTATAGCTGCCATGTTAAATTTGTTATAAATTATTTAGTAGACCATGACAGATCAACATGATGGAAGGTTATAATGGTAAACAACGTGTGCAAATTCAGTTAAAAAACGTTTATCAGTTCGATAAAAATTCAAGCTACACTTGTACATCAAAGAAACGTAAAGTTAACTGAAAACATTGCTGGTGAGCAATAACAGTGTGCATAAAAACACGAGGTCAATTTCTCATCGTTATCGCTACGGATCTATCAAAAGCAACTTTTTGTGGTTTAAACTGGATGATAAACTTACAAACGACATGTGCGGTTCCAACAGGACGGCGATGTATATTGGCAACGAGGTTCGTCGGACATTCCAACGACTTTAAAATGCCAAAAAGTATTCTTTCAAAATAATAATTTGAGTGAATATCTCACATAAAATTTGAGTGAATAACTCACATATACAACTTGTTTTATTTACATTTAAAAACTGAGCGTTCTTATTGAAACATCCTATATATGCAAGAAATAAGATAGAACAAACAGTTTCTAGAAAACTATTTCACTATTAGGAGAAAAACTAGGAATTAGAATTGTGTTTGACGGACATGTGCAATCATCATCAACTTCTGGACAACACATTGAACTTCATGGTATAGCGAAAAATAAGGCATAACGAAGACAAAAAAAATTATGTTCATGATTTCAACAACATAACCCATTTTGTTACTGAATTTAACATTCATATGAAATGCTTCATTAAAAAGAAAAAGTACTGTTTTGAAAAACTATGGGAAACATTGTTAACACGAGAAAGAACAAAGTGATTCATATATCAGCTCAATTGAGTTTTTAAATGGTGTCTATTTCAATCTGAATGATAAAAAGCTTGTTAGTGTGCTTTTTATTGAAATCAAAAGATTTTTATTGACATGGTTGATTACGATCTCATCAGACATAACCTCATAGACTTCAGACAATTTATTAAAATTTATTTCATGCACTATTTCATACAGATGCGAATGCAAAATATTTGAACTTTATTGCTCCATTATATGTGTGGAGCGTACCAGAGAATATCATGTGACAATACATCATAGAAAAGATGATTTTGGTATTGATAATGTTGTACTACAAATTTGTCTATTAAGTGCTGCCACATATCTGTCAAATTTGAAGTTACATTTTTAATTGTTATTTTGGAATAGAAAGCAGAACTAAACAAATGTTGTTCCTTGAACATGCATACCATTTAGTTGTTTGTTGACTCGATATATTAACCAAATTTGTAGTTCCTTCCATCACAGAGGCAAGCTTTTTCAAAAAAATTACCTCTACAATTCTGTAAAATTGCACTGCAAAGTGAATTACTGAGTACATTTGAACTCAGTAACCAGCCTTAATATAACCATGAAAAATGCAAAACCATCAATACTTAATTTTAGTGGAAAATCATAGTATAGCCTCTTCAACAACATCAACACGCCACCAACAAAAAATTCAATAAAATAAAAGGTTAAGTAAATGTTGTTTTATTATTAGAATTTCAACAAAACAAAAATTGTTCAACATCTGCCTGATTAACAAAAAAAAAACCCTATGTCATTACCAAAATAAAAGCGGTATCCTTTCAAAGGTTCGTCAAGATAAAACTATTAAACATTTCCTTTTCTTGTGTGTGTATGTGCCTATATACCTACCTGTTTTATTTTTTATTCCATTACAAATTTCAATTCGTCTTGAGAACGAGCTCAATATATAGAAAAGACAGATCACACGATGGTTAAATAATTTTTTTGTCTTAAGTGTTTTTTAACGTTTTTGTTGTTGGAGTTAAAAAAAAAAAAGAAAAACCACTTATCATAACAATGCAGATGGTTAATGTGTTACATTCATAATATTTGAAGACAAAAAAATAAATGAATAGAAAATACATCAAATATCAATTTGAGTTATTGGTCACACTATATATATATATATATAGATTGTGTCGCGGTCGGTTATTATTAGATAACAGACTACAAAAACATATAACGTCTCGTTCCATATATAAATAAATCTTTCGGTTAGGATTTATTCCCGCTCATTAATTCACATTTCACACTTTAAAATTTATAATATATGTTATATACATATAGGTGGTGGCTTAATGCAACCATAAATAATTTAATCAAATATTTGGGAAATATTTACTACTCCGTGGAAAAATTAACGTATTCAATTTCATGGATTTTGTGATGAAAACGGGGCAGCTTATGCAACGGCGATTTACTGTGGTATCAAGATGAAAATGGAAAGACAAGTCAACTTATTGATACAAAAAACGATTAGCGTTAAAGAAGATTAGCGTTATGCGCAAACTGAAAGAAGAACAGAATAGATAGATACATATAGTAACAGAATAGATAGATACATATACTACCATCATAAGAAAAAAACGGTTTACTCATTGATGTTCCAGATTTTGGGTCGATAGAATATCGTCAACATTTAGTATAACTAAACGACAATTAGGCTATTATATACATAATAAAAATATTTTGATTATTTTAAAACGATACCAGTAGCGACATCTAGCACGTCAATGGGCTAACATACCATGGTAGTACTATGTATATTTATATTATGATTTATGGTAGCATGGACCAAAGTGGTTGACGAATCCTGAATCATCATGGAATGCTACATCATCATGGAATACGTAGTTTTTAGGTTCGATCGTACATATTCTCGTAATGGAGCTGTTTTTGTTGATCTAAGATCCAATTATAATTTTGTAAATTGATCAATTTGGTGAACATAGAAGTAAGCCAATTTTGTTCACTTTAGAGTTGGTTAAAACTGAGTTTGGCAATACCAAACTCAATGAGTTATATTACGATTACTTTAATAGGTTACGATTAATCGATACGATTAATAGGTTCTATGACGGGTAATAGGTTCTATAACGTTGTGTCCGGTGGTATTGACACATTTATTCCGTTTCGAATTTGTTGCCATATCAAAATGAATCAATGGTTTTATTTTAAAAAATTGTATCGATTAGTGTTTTGTCGTTTCATCTTTGGGGTAGAAGATGGAATCAAGAACGTACCTAAACATAACTTCAGGATATCGCCGGACTTTTAATAATTGAGTGCGACTGAGTCGGTTTGTATAATAGTGACAAATATTTACGATTAATTTTAGAAATTTTTTTCGTCCAATTTCTTACCTTCGACAAACTCTGCCAACTGTCACTAGTGCAATAACATCTTTTAATATATTGGAAATTTAGAATCTATTTATTTGGAAGCAGACTCAATTTTTAAGTATACATTTCCAACGTAAAGCCAAATTATATTCCTGGCCTTAATAGTAGATTATACGAAAACAACAACAACATTATATACAACAAAAATACATTATGTTAACATACCAGTCTGACACAGAAGTCTAAATATGTAATAACAATAAATTGGGGGTGGAAACGAATCTGCTACATGTTAAGCTATATTACTGGTCACAGATGGAAACGCTTGACATTTAAGTATCTATAATATTACTCAAAAAAGTCTAAAAATTACACACCCGGAATAGTCAAATAAAGTTGAACCTTAGTAATTTCCAGCAAAACTTAAAACTTCAGAAAATGTTGATAAGTGAATTCTTTTAAAGATTATATGTATATGAATAGATTAATTAAACAAAAAGGTACATCCTGACAGCCCATACCCAAGTAGCAAACAACGAGTATCATCGTCCAATATATACCATCTTAAATGCGTATCGAGCCGAATAACGATTCCGCAAACTCCACAGCTTACGGCCACTGGTAGCTGTTGGGTGGTGTTGCCAGTAATGAAGGCAACTACCACACCACAGCCGCCAGCTACCGTGTGCTGTGGAGTTTGCGGAATCGCTATTCGGCTCGATATGCCCAAGATGGATTTGAAACGATGATTCGATGATTTGATACTATAGTATTGCCTGCAGACTGCACTGAAATATGAACAATTTTTTTTTTCTATATATAATTAACAGAATGTCACAGTAGTTCTAGCGAAGTATACAAATTACCCTGAAAAAATGTAAAAAAATGTATAACTTTCAGTATGTACGCAAAATTTAAATCACTACATGTAAATAACATGAATACAAAATTAAATACTACAATAAGAATACTACTACCACAGAAAAAGATATTATTTGATTTTGTGGGTGGAATCGAAACGCAATATATATCAAAATGTGATTTTATCTATATGCGATTAGGTAAAAACAAAAATAATTGTAGATGAACGTAAAAATTACAATTACATTTAAATTTGGCCTTGGACAAGACAATTAGTATGAAATCCGATAATAATGATACACCGAGCAGATATAATACACCCATCCCTCGCTTAACGGAACCTCTAATTAATTTGAATGAAATTTTGCTAATTAATTTCAAAATTAAACTAAAATTTTGGTATACGCAATAAAATTTCGATTTACGAACTTGTTTTACTTACACGTTTAACCTTTTTGAATTTCATTTTACGAAATTTCGTTTTACGAAATTTTAATTTACGAGCTTTACTTGAACGAATTAATTTCGTTAAGCGAGGGATAGGTGTAAAAGCATTATCATCATCAATATACAGGTTATTATGCAAAATAACAAAACAAAAAATTGTATATACGCAATAGTGTTGGTTTTCAAAATAATAGTAAAATTTCTAACCATACCATCACAACAGGTTGATTGTATTAAAAGCAGAACTGGTTTCCACAAAATATAAATATTATGATCAAGTAATGTACACCAAATATGAAAACTCTATACACTTGTACACGATATAAGAGTGATTACAGGCGAATGAAAACTTGTATCGGTCATTGTAGATGTATGTGTTGTAAATGTAATATTTTTTGATAAATATTTTGCATTTTTCTGTTTAGTCGTGTGGCGAATTGCGACCAAAATTAAGATAATTCGTATACAAAATAAAATAATTCGCAAAAGAGTTATTTTTAGCATTTCTCATATTTTAGAATCTAATTTCAATTTGTGTTCTTGTAAGAGGACTTTTTCCTGATCAATTAATTGTTAAACCACTATTTAAGCAAAATGCACGCGTTGACCCAAATAATTATCGACCAATCACACTCTTAAACACGTTCTCAAAAGTGTTTGAGAAAATAGTTAAACCTCGACTGATCTGTTTTTTTGAAAAATTTAGTTGATAAGCCTAATCAAATCACAAATGCATCAAAATTACCATCGCAGGATTACCAAACATATACTAACGGTTGCGATATACATATCGCTGCATTTGCATTATCAAAATTATGTCCCCAACTTTAAATGAATGCTGAAGAGTAATATGGTCAGAATGCATATAAAGTATAAAATAATTTCCCCCAAATACAAACGAATATGACTCATTAATTACTTTGGCACACGCAGTTGATAGAGTGGGCTTTGGAGATATTGCTCAACTCACTGCAAGTTTAATTCAAGAAGTACTTTAAGCTGTCAGTAAATTTGTGAGCCATTTCGGCAAACACGATCCCATTGTTAAAAGAGCTGCACAATTACATAAAGCAAAATAGAGTTATTCAAAAAGCTATCCATAACTAAGAGTTACAATGGCTATAATAACTAAATGTCCAAACTTCGATTCAAAATATAATTATTGAAAGTTAGTTTAAGTAAATTGTAGTTTTCTTTTAACTTCAATTTTTCCTTGTTGGAATTTGGTATTTCTGTATACAGTATATAGTTATAATTTTTAAAACACTTTTTGATTAGAAATAAGTTTTTGAAAATTCCTGAAGACACATGAAGACACTAACTTTAAGAACTCTAAATTTAATAATTTTTTAAAAACCAAATTCATGTAACCAATGTCCCCTCCCAAATTAAGTTTAACATTAAAAGTTGACAAGCTATACAGTTCAACACACAGTGAAGATACGAGTACCAAAATCATAAAATCAATATTTCATAACATTTATGAAGGATTATAAAATTCAATATAATATTAAACTATTTGCCAAACAATGCATTACATTTAAATATTGCAAAAATAATAATTTATATAATTCCATTAATAAATTTTAAATTACCATTAAAATTATCCTCATTGTTGTTCTGTTTCACCTGCAAATAAAATACAAAAAAAATTAATTACATAAATAAATAATTACAAATTTCAATAAATTATTTAATTTAAAATAAATAATATTTATATATATATATATATATATATATATATATATATATATATATATATATATATATATATATATATATATATATATATATTGGATTATTAATTTAAATAAAATATATGAAAATAATATTATTAATAATAATAATTTATATGTTAAATGTTTTAAATATAAATTTATTTAATAAAAAGATTAAAAAATATGTTAATGCGTTATGTTTTATGTAGCTTTGATATTAATAAATTGATAACTGTTAATTACATTTTATTTCCAACTAATTACATAATAATATTTAGGTGAAATATTAATTAAAATAAAAACAAACAAAATAAATTTCCTCACACAATATTCTGGATTATCCGCCAACGACAAATTACAAAAATTCATTAATGAAATTAACAAGCAAACGCAATAACAATCAAATTCAATTAAAATTTGATTTAATTAATTTGATTGACAAAGTGATTTCGAAATGAGAGACAACGATCTAGATGTATATACCATCATCAGAACAAAGTGATAAATTAAATAAAACCACAAAAATTTAAATTCCAAAACATAAATATAGACACTTTTTTCTGGTCTAGACTCGAGACAAGCACATAGATACACTAACTCTATATAGTTTTATCATAGAACCCGCATAATAAAATAAAAATAAAAAAATCTCAAGAAAACAGACAAATTAAAAAATTTATTTTGGTTTTTCGCTCTCGTTCTGTTGTTATCAAAACCAGAAGATAATTTTTAACCGAAAATAATTTTCTGTAACAAATTATAACAACAAATAAAAATTATTCACACTTCACACATAGTACATACAATGGGGATAAAATATCCAGATATGTGTGGAATGGCATTAGAGATTAGTGAGACGAACGAGCAACATACAATGAAAATAGAAATCATTCATCATAATCACAATCATCAGTCATAATCCCGACCAAACAAAAAAAATATATACATTTTTTTTTATTATTATTGATATTAATTTTATGTTAACCCTTGCTGTCATTAAGTGTTGCTATATTCTTTGTCACCCCATATTACGAATGTGTGGACGAGTATATTATGTATATACTAGAGGAAGGATGGAAATTTAATTATGGCATTTTTATCATTATGAGAGGATGTATATAAAATACGGTGGGATCAGAGAATACGCCGGTTGAATTCCAAATACTACATTATATATATATATATATATATATATATATATATATATATATATATATATATATATATATATATAATATATATATATATATATATATATATATATATATATATATATATATATATATATATATATATATATATATATATAATATACATAGTAGAAAACGGTTATTTTTCTAATTGAAATACTAGATCGTCTTTCCAAAGGAAAAGGTTAAATGTGGGGTTTTTATGTGGGTTCAAAACGATCAACAGGGTGATGAGGCTCTTCTACATGAGAAATAACGACTAATGAAAAATTAAAAAAGGGTCGAGTAATATATGAATTAAGGATCTTAACCAAAAACAGATTTCAGATAGAAACACTATAAAAAAAGACTATTGATGACAACTTTTTAGCAATTACCTATTTTAAAATTAAATGCAAAAATAGTACCTGAAGATAAAATGACTACCGAAGAATATTCAAAGATTGATTTCATTTCAGGCATCGAAAGATCCACTGCTAATCAACCGATCCCTTCGTTAATTAGTTAAAATATATTTGGAGTAAGAAATGCTTGTCTCTAAAGTGTTATTAATTGTCAACATCGCACCCGGACTTTCAGGTTTAGAACATCTAAATTAATTTCGAATTCATACCGTCTATAACAAGACCTTTTTAATTTATCCAATTGTTTCAGCATAACTGCTAATTTAAAATCACATCACATAATTAGGATAATGACAATAAAATAATTTATAACTGGTGCCTGCAAAAAACTTCTCTTTCAGGATTGTGAGCTAGAATATGGTGATTTGATCTTTTTGATTTAATTTCATCAACACTGACACATTACTGGAAATCATTTTGGCCAGCGTTTGATGAAAGTAAAAATATTATGTCACTTTGCCTATATATACATTAGTAGCGATTTGAGGATTTATCACCACGTACAAAACCTGGACAAATTAAACCATATAGCAGCAGGCAGTCGGAAAGGTTTACGATTGGGGCAAATATTTCTATGTCATCTGCAAAGAGAAAGCATTTCACAAACTTAAGCACTCGACACTATCGTTGGTAAATATCAGAATAGAAGAGGACCAATTTGTATTGAAGGACTCAAGACGTAGCACGAAAATATCGCAAATAACAATCGTAAATCTTCACGAACTGCCAACGATCTAAAAGGTGTATCTTCGAATACTAAACCAGTGAATCATCTAACGGAGAGATACTGACAATGCAAGTTCTCTAACTTGGTGATGAAAATTACATGATCAATGTTGTCGAAGGCTTTTGACCAAATCAGAATAGATTACATCGAGCTGGAGTTTGAAGTTATAAGTACGATCACAGAAAAATGATACCGTATATATATATATATATATATATATATATATATATATATATATATATATATATATATATATATATATATATATATATATTATATATATGAATATATATATATATATATATATATATATATATATATATATATATATATATATATATTTATATATATGAATATATATATATATATATATATATATATATATATATATATATATATATATATAACAACATGGTAACATAATAACAACCCAATGTCGTATGTTTACTGTATATTGTTACGTAATACTCAAAGACTACTACGATCAGCGCAAAAATTTCAGCATACCTGCTCAGGATAAAAAACAACAAGCTTTACGTCACTCACAAAAAAACATTATCAAAGCAATCAAGTCATTAAACAATATTTATGAATGAAAACAAAAGTTCATATTTACAATAAACAAACGCATTTTTTAAATAATCAGCTAGCTTACTTCAACTTCAACCTTAATTTATCAATTATTCAAGTGTACCAACATTGTTGTAACAAAGATCAATAACCCGCCATCTCCACTATGAAATTTTCCTGAAATTTGCTTTCATGAAATCAATTTGATCAATGTATGCGTGTGTATATTATACAAAAATGCAAACTTTCGAAAAACTTTCAGGCTGAAATTTCATGAAATATCTATAAAGATTTGTTTTTGTTTTTTATTTTTTGTTAATATTTTTAGTTTCTATTATAGTTTTCATGAAACTTTTCATGAAAGCAAAGTGATGAAATTTCATCGACAAATACAATCATGAAAACCATGAAATAAAATTTCAGTAAAATTTTATTGTGAAGACGACAGGTAAATTTGTGAGAACATGAAATTTGTAAGAAACTCACAACAAACGTGACATCTTCTAACATAAACTATAAGCAGATTCGTCGATGCGATTGTCATCAAATGAAGCTATTTTGGCAAGATGCACCTCTAATCGTCATCGAAGTACATAACAATGCTATACCTAAGGAAGGACTTGCATGTGTCACTTTGTGAGTTTGTGAAAAATGATCAGTTATTCGAAGGTAAAGTTCTTATTTTTAATGGCATCTTCAGCCAAAAAGAGAGCAGAGGGAAGTAGTTGAAATCAATAAACGATGATTAAATTTCTTATCAAAAGTAGACGTGTGCGGATGAAAGATCCAAGCTGACTCATATGCAGCTAGTTTACAATGAAAACAAAATATGTATGTTAATTGATGAAGCTCTGACAAAATCAAGAAAATTAATTTACAAAGAGAACATGAGCAAGCAGCTGATATCGAGTAAAATGAATTACTATATACATACAATAAAACTAACGTCCTCAGGTAATGGATAAATCTAGGAATTCCTTTACAATACAATACATATTTTTTAATGGGTGCTGCATTAAACCACGATTATTATTTTTTTTAAATATATATATATATATATATATATATATATATATATATATATATATATATATATATATATATATATAATATATTATATTTCATTCGCATTTCGGCTAATAAAGGAAAATTTAAGAATATCATACAGGAGCTACTTAAATTAAGAGTAGCCGAAAACTAAATTAATTGATGTCATTTCCAGGGCATACGATTTCTTATTCTCTATTGCAAATTGCTAAGATTAATTTCTTTATTCACTTTAAAATTTTTATTTTGTTTGTTATAACCCTTCTATAACAAAAGCCAAACTCATTGCGTAGCACACGCGGATGGATATATACATTAAAACTTACTATACTTTGTTTTGTAATAGTATAAGATTAAATAACAATACAAAACAAATTTGAATTTTTTTGTCGCTAGGACAATTTCAATAAGCAATGCGTACTTCTATATGCCGGGATCACACTATCAGTTTTCTATGTCAAATATACACATAGTTAAAAATAAAACCGTTGGCAAAGATAAATGATAGTGTGAGTTGAATCTTAAATAAAATTTTACTTTTATCAAACAAATTTAATCAAAGTTAGCTTTGTAAAGGCAAATATGATCAAATATTGTTAACGAACAACTACAGATGGTCGAAAAATATGACTATAGAGCGTTCAACTAACAAAATTTTATATCAGTGAATATGAGCAAAACGAAATGCTTTATAATCAAAAAAATCCAGATTATAAAAATATAAATAAGAGAGTGTCCGCTTACTACATTTTACTAAATGACTAAAGGGCTTTTATTTTATAATTTTGAACCGATTTGAACTTTACTTATTTTAAACAGTAAATTAACGCCCTCAAAAATGTATATGTTAAAATAATTAAGCGTAGACAATTTACATCTTAATAAATAGTTCCACACTCCCAAATTTTGTTGTCACAATTATCGATTTTCCCATACTAAATTTTATGGTTATTTTACTATACTATATATAACACAAATTTTCAATACAATAAATTCGTGAACTTTATACGGCCATCTAATTGAATTAACACGAAATATTTAATTTTTTCTAAACTATAAATTAAAAAAAAAAAAAAACTAACTTCTAACAATAACAAAAACTTCAACTCATTTCAATCGGTTGGTTTTTTTTTATTCTTTACAAAATTACAAAATCATTTTATTTCAATTATCACCCGAAATACAACAACAACAACAACCACGATAAA